>CM056092.1:10830000-12030000 GCA_002259235.3 Caenorhabditis latens | reverse complement strand
ATAGATTCTCTCCTCTGGGGTTTTATACTAATCATGGAGGCGGAGCTTCTGATATTACAAAAAAAATAAGTTAGGAGAATATATTAGCAGCCCACTCTCCTTACAACTGCTCCCCATCGTAAACGAGAGAGTATCGGCGAGACTCAGAGCTTTTTCTCGCCCCCGACACAGATTTTCACAGTTTCGACCTGTTTTCGCTATTTTTCAAGAGTTTTTGTAAATTATTAGGAAGAACGGAGAAAATAGGTCAAAAACTGTGAAAATCTGCGTCTCTCGCTAATACTCTCTCGTTTACGATGAGGCGCAGTTGTAATAAAAATGCTCGGCTAATAGATGATGATTCAATCAGACGGTGAACAATCAATGTAAGATGAAAAGGGTCAAGACAAAGAAATATGACCTTCAAGGATGTAACTATGGCTCTTACATCAAGGCAAAATATACAATTCTGAAGGAATTCAAACGGATAGTGAATGAATGAACAATTTAAAGTTTTTCCCATCTTCTAGAATTTCAATCTCAACACGTTGATCGTCGTTTCCTCTGATTTCAAAAGTATTTTCTTCAGTTCCGTAGGCGAGTCTAAAACGAAGTTTATATTATTCTTTCCCCAACTATCAACTCACTTGAATTCACGTGCTAACATCTCGACGATTCCTTCGACATCCAACTCGAATCCTTCCTCAAAATGAATCGATAAGTACATCAACTCTGCTTTATTTCCAGCTTTCCAGTCCATCAAGAAGACAATCAAATCTTCACGAGAAAGAGTTGATTTGTATAGAATAATAGAAACACAATTCATTTTAATAAAATGATTCAAATCGATCCAGTCTGCGTGAGATATCATAATTTTATTCAAATCAATCGATTCGCTTGTCCAGAGAGCAGGTGCCACTGGGAATCCTTTGAGGTTACTGTTGAAATGACCAGTGATTTTTTTGAGAAATTCATCTGAGTAGATACGTTTAGCCACTTCATTTTTCTCCTCTCGTTGGCAATCGATCAGAGTGAAATTTTCAATTTTCACATCTTCAATCGATCCAAAATTCTGAATCTGAATCCAATCGATAATTTGGATCACTGGATGACTGTTGGAAACAAGTACATGAAAAATGGAAGTCAGATTGAATGTCTTTATAAAGTGTCCAGCAATGATCATAACTGCCTCCAGAAGCTGATCTTCTCGCCAGAAAACATGGGTCTCACGATCATTGTATCTATAGATTGGTGTTTCTAAATCTCCAAATTTCATGCTTTCCCCATGAATCTCATTAGTGGAATCATCTTTGATACAGTATTTTGTATCATTGAATTCAATGTAGTTACGTTGGAAATCAACTACAAGCCGATTTCTGGGTGCCATCAGAGGAAGAAGAAACGAATTGTAGAGGAAAAAGAAGGATTGGTGAGGAATCAATAGGGTAGGGTGGAGAGAGAGAGAGAAAGAAAACGACGTCGAATACTGTCCTGAGAAAAAGATTATGATGAGCAGATATGTAGTAATCGCAAACAGTTGTGTCGCGTTCTGCGTTTCAAATATCTTGTTCACTGGGAATCACAGTGGGGCGTATATGCTGATGAGCAGATGTGACTGCATGAACGTAATCTATGGTCTGGTGAATGTTCCAATGAAATTTTCAGCAAGAGAAACTAATATTCTCTCCAGAAAACATGAGTCCGTTTGGAACCCTAATTTTTGGAATAACTTTTGAAACACTCGAATTCGGCACAGTTACTGTAGAAAACTACTCCGAAAAGATTTCGGGATGTCGTCTACAATTGAAGATTTATAGGTCAAATCTCAAAAAAAAACGAAGAAAAGAAAAACACCGATACTTCGAAAATAGTTTATGAGAAATGAGGGGGATGAGCAATCACAACTACCGCGTGCTCTGGGGATCAGAACCCTTCTAAACAGGGTTGGAAAATTCCGGCTCGGTATGGACTGACAATAGTGGCCCGGTCAAAATATGTGCACAATTTTTCACACATTTTTTCGAAATTTTCATAAAAAATAGTCAAAACTTTCCAAAACTCTCGTACGCTTCAATTTTATCGATGTTCCAAAACAAAATTTCAAATTTCTACAGGAGCCGGCCCGATCGGGTCGGTCTGAGCAAAATTGTTCAGTCGGCCCGGCCCGGAATTTCCCAACCCTTCCTCCAGAATTCCTGAAACTGTCAAAATACAAAAAAAGAAAAATGAATCGTTTACTCGTTCCAAAATTGCAAAAAAAAAAAAACAAAGAGAGTTCAGACAGAAATAAGAAAAAAGTCTAATTGGAGTAAGCAAAGGAACCCGTTATGAAATTTTAGACACAATTCGACAAGGAAAAAAGAAAAAAAACAACTGATGGTTCGGGAGTAGGAAACTAATTTAACAGAAGAAGAGGGTACAAGATGAGAATTGAAGTCTGACAGAAACCGATCTGCCTGACGTCATAACTATCGGCAATCTGTTCGGTTAGAAGGAAATTAAGATCATGACCTATCATCTGACCCAAACTCAACGTTCTAGAACTAATCAGTTTCGGAATAGTTGGAAAACATGAATAAAGTGTAGGAGGTCTCGATATAAAATCTACGATTTCTAATTTCTGATCGAACAAAGTTTCGGAACTTCCGACGCGTTTCCGTTCAATTCCTCCTACACTTGTTCGAAAACATAAACAAATTAAACACAGATTTTGAGCAGAGTTTGGGCAAGAACTGGACAAGTTTTGAGCAAAATCAGTTCAAACATGACTCAAAACCCTCAGACTAACTAGAAGAGAGATCAAATAATGAACTTAAACTTGTCGAATTTGAGTTGGAAACGATTGAAGGATTAGCTGCCCTTGCAGCAGCTTGTTGTGCTTCATATGCGAATTGTAGACTTCTGGACATGACAAGAAAGAAGGCTGTGAGAAGGACAACTGCACAAAATAACTTGGAAATGTTGGTGAGTGTTGAGTTGTTGTAGAAATCATCTAGAGGTTTGTGCTCTTCCGTTGCAGCTGTGCCGAATGCCAGTCTGCAAATTATGGGTTTGTTGATGAAAATCATTTTGATGATATGGAAACTTAAAGTTCAAGTAATGCTACATAATTAGATATGTTTACATAATTAGATATCTGAGTGTCGAAGACCAAAAAGTTATAAAAATTGCGTTTTTTAGTTTTATGATGTCAAAGAAGAGCTCGTTTACCTCTTTCAGAAGGGCACTCTCCTCCATCATGATGTCTCTTTGCCCTCTACAAAAAGCTTACATTCAAAATGTATTATACCGGCATGCCGTTATATTGTTCTACTTTTTAAAGGAGCATTGAATTATTTTTTAATTTCAGAGTATGATACTTCGGAGAAGTCTAAAAAAAACTTCCATCATTGGAGCATATGCTACAAATCGCTCAAAACGCTTCAATATTAGTTCTCCTGACTCAAACGAACCTAGGTGGAAGAGTTTTTCAGCACGGCCGTGTAGTCCTTGTCAGACAAAATTTTTGTAGAATTCCTCGTTTTCTCAACTTTTTAAAACAAATTTTCTTAGTTTTTTTCTTTTTTTGCGGCATAAATTGAAAAAAACAAATGGTTGTTTAACAAAACGCGGAAATGAGGAATTGAACAGAAATCTTGTCCGAGAGGACTACACGACTGCGTGGAAAAACTCTTTCACCAAGGCTCATTTTGAGCCACGATAACCGTGAGAAATAGAGCATTGCTTTTACAGTATGAAGGAAAATAATATTTTTTGAGTTCGACAGGTTTTCCAAGTGTTTTGTTTCAGGCTAAATTCAGATTCAAGTTCACTCTCGTTTCCTCTTTCATAGAATTTTTTCATTTACTCCTCCAACTAAAAAACTCACTTTCTTGTAGAACTTTGTGTGTAGGCAGGTAACTGAAAAAGAAATAAAATTAATCATCTTTCTTCCTCTTCCATTATTTCCCTTACATTCACATTGGGAGCCATTCCAGATTCAATACTTTCATCACTTGAACTCGTCGACTGACGGCGTTCCAATTTACGAGACACTACGCCGAACAGCTGAAATATAAACTGAAATGGGATTGAGTCTTCTAGGATGCGTCAAAGGCGCGCCAGACGATCTTTATTGTTTTTTTCTTTTTCCCTTTTCCTGGCATGTGGGTCCCCCCTACTCAGAAATTCTATAAACACCATCAGTTTTTCATTTCAAAAATAGACATTCAAAAGTTCAGAGACGAAAAATCTGACGACAACAAGATCGTCTCAAAGATCTGCGAATGAAGATTTCAATGAATTTCAAATCACTTTTCCCCGGAAAACCCCTCTCTTACTTTTGCAGCCATTGTGACAAGCGCCTCGATTCCTTTCGTATGAAATTTCGACGTGGTCGCATCTGAAACCTCGACGATGGTAGGTCGAACTCTCGTCATGTTGGCAGAGTTGCCGGTGATGGTGAACACGGGAATTGATTGGGCTTTCGACGACAGTTTGACTCTGCAATTGTTGTTTTCAAAATGAATTTTAGAACGGTAGAAAAGAGATTGGTACAAGAATTTCAGACAAATGAAAAACTGGAAAAAAACTTTGCCAACCGTGCTCCACCGTAAACAGTTTCAGAAGTACATAAATTCAAGCTCCGCCCTTTTTTACGAATTCCGTGAACAATTTTCTTTGCACAGATGCGGTGAGGACACTATGATCATGAGAAAAGTGTGAGGTTATCTTTAAAAGTGGGCGGAGCCTAATAAGTCCCGCCCTCTGACGGTGTAGAATTGAAAGGTTATTAGTGAAGTATTGCGCTTTCCTCAATTTCATTAGAGCGTACTTGTACATTTTTCGAAACTAAATCACAATCAAGGTAATAAATAGAAAAGCACAAAAACTCTGAAATAAAAAGAAGACGAAAATCCAATGAACGCAAATATTGAGGGTGGTTGAGGTATACGGGAAGAAGCGTAATGTGATGATAAAGAGCAAAAAGATGGAACTTAGAGAGATGGAGAGATAGACTCAAATCGCTGATGCGCCTTGAAATTTCCGGTTTAATCAACAGATGAGCTGACGTGACGACGATGAACTGAGAAGACATTGGAAAACACGTGATTTGAGTGGAATGGAGTCTAGAAGAAGAAGATAACAAATTCTGAACTCAGGTTTCAGAGAATTCAATGATAGGTTATACGACGAACATGTCACGAGTCAGGTTCCTGCATTTATCTGTGTATTGAAGACAACTTTGAACAGAAGAGAGTCCCCAGAGAAGTCAGACCGAAAGACACATTTTTAAAGGAGGACTGAAATCATATTATTTAAATTTCAGATTATGATATTTCGGAAATTTCTAAAAAACTTTCATCTTTGGAGCAAAAATTGCTCTAAACCCACAATTCCTGGTGTCCTGACTCAAAAGGAGCCTAGGTGGAAGAGTTTTTCCACGCGGCCGTGTAGTCCTCTTGGACAAGATTTCTGTCCAATTCCTCGTTTTCTCACTTTTTCCAACAAACTTTCGTAATTTTTCTTTGTAAATTGAAAAAAATACGAAAATTTGTTGAAAAAGCGAGGAAACGAGAAACGGAACAGAAATCTTGTCCGGTAGGACTACACTGGCGACACGGAAAAACTCTTCCACGAAGGCTCCTTTTGAGTCAGGAGAACGGGAATTGTAGCGTTTTTTAGAATCGGCTAAAGTATGGGCATCAACGGATGAAAAAGAGGGTCTGACAGACCGTTGATGGGAGGACTGAGCTGAATTCCGCCTTCCGCTAGACTCATTGGTGGCAACAAACTATGTGAGAGTACTATTCACAGGTAGGAAATAACCTATGATTTTTGACATTTTCACCACGCTCTCAGTGCGCCAAAAATTCGAAAAAATGGAGTAGGTTTGTACTAAACGAAGTCAATAATTTGAAATTCTATGAATGTTTTTATCTGGTTTGAATCGGGAAAAAAGCACGGAAAAACAGCGAAAAATGAAATGGTTGAAGTAATCGGAGGAATGAAAAGAAGAGGAAAACAAGTTAATTGAAATGGAGGATGAATACGTGAGAAAAGAAGAAAAATGGGAAGAAGAATGGAGAATTTGATTAGTGGGTGACAATTTATTACGGATTTTCTTCCGTTTTTTGTTGGGGAGAAGGGTTTCCGGTCTAAGGAGCAGATTTTGGGAGAAGGGGAATTCAATTAGTAAGTGTTGGAAGGGTTCTAAAGATGGGAAGAAAGGAATGGGATTTGGAGTTCTGAACTTAGATGTAGGATTCTGTATTCAAAATCTGTCATTTGAAAATTTGGATTCTGATTTCTAGATTTTCAATTTTGAGTTTTTCAATTCGATGGAATCTGGTTGGTTTAGAATTCAAGGTCCTGGAATCTTGGATCTTGTAATCCAACTTCTGAATTCTAGATTCTAGAACCAAATGTTTTGTGTTTCAGAATCAGAAACCAAAATCCAGGATTCTGGAAAAATAATTCTAGGATTCAAAGCCTATGTTTCAAAACTCTGGCCCCCTCGGTTCCAGGTTCCAGATTCAAAATCTAGAATCCAAGATTCAAAATTCAAGTTCTCAGATTTTGAATTTAGAAATCTTGATTTCAGAATTCTTTTTTTGAAATCTCGGTTTCTAAACTTTGGATTTTGGATCTTGGATAAAAAAATCTTCACTCTAGTTTATTGTAGAGTTACAGTAGTTTCCTCGAAAAACTCAAATATCTAAAGGCCTTGTACTCTAAACCAATGACGTCATTCCAGAATTTCGAATTATCAAATCCTTCTATTATTCCAGTTATCCAATCCCAAAATTATAAGTAAACCCTTTTAAATCAATATTATGATCGGATCTTATTTCCATATTTCAAAAAGAAACAAAAAAGGATTCTCTGGTCAAAAAATGAATGAAATAAGGTAAATAGGGACGAGAACTGGTTAGAACATGAAATGAAAACGAAGTTTTTCTCAGAGACAACTCATTCGAAATTCCACGCCACATTTCTTCTCTTTTTCTCTATTTTCTTTTCTCTTTTTTCGAGTGTCGTTCGTGGATATTTTCTTCTAGATTCACTGATTAGGCATTGACGCAAAAAGCGGCGAAGGCGCGCCAGATGACTGTCAAGAATCATTGGCGGTGGTTGAACCCTTGTCCACACGCCTGTCAGTGCAAAAGCATGACGACTGCGCCATGCGAACACACAGTCGAATGATGATCGAGGTGCTGATCAGAACGAACCTGCAGAAATATTGAGCTGCTGCTGGACAAAGAACAGAAAATCCAAAATGAGTCAGTTTAGATAACTGAAGACAAACAACATTTTGGGTAATCATTGGTCCTTTTTTGAAGAAAACGGAAGGTTTGCTTGTCCCAATTTAAAAGAAGAATTTCCGAAAGAATTCAATTTTCACTGCGGTCACAAGGCCCTAATTGACAAGAAAAAGAACACAAAACTTCTGGGAATTGACACGATTCGGGGGAGGAAAAAGGGAGTTGAAAATAGAGTTTAGGAAAGTTTTGCAAATTGGTGTTTCGTTGTGTCAGAGGACTTGGGATCAACGAGCAACATGGTATACTCGGAATCGTTAGTTCCAAGAACAGAAGACATTGGGTTTTGTAGGAAAAATATAAATTGTCAAATGAACGTTAGAGTTGTATTGGATGGTTTCGGAGGAAGAGTGACAAGTAAAGTAGAGAGCGCAGAGAAGTCAGACACTCTTGCTTCTCTGCGTCTTACATCTTTTTTCTCTAGAACTAAACTAGAATCTATAACTTCTGATTCAGAACCCTTTTTTCTTCCGTCGAATTTTGAAAATCTGGAAAACCTTTTTTCTTCCCCGAATTTCGAAAATCTGGGAAACCTTTTTCTTCCCCAGATTTCCAAAAATCCGGAGAAGAAAAAAGACGAGCGAAAAAGACATTTTTGAGTCAATTCCTACTTTTATAACCTAATTCAAAATTTCCCTGTTACATATTCCTTTTTTCTTTTCCGGATTCTAGAGTTACATCACTTCTGTAGCATATATCTCAAAAACTTGAAAAGCTATCAGAAAGTTGTTAACTACAAAAGTGAAGATCTAGATTTGATCTACACATTCATATAAATTTCAGACCGCTCTGACATATTCTGACAGGACTGTAGGGTTACGTAAAGTATTAAGTCTAATTTCTTCAACTGCGCTTCACTGAAACTTTGAAAAACTACTTGTGAAATAAATAGACGTGGATTTCGGTAGAGCGCGCTTGCTACCATTCGAAATTGGAATTATTTCAAGATTTCGAAATAAAAGTGTGTTTTCAAACTCGAGTTGAGTTCCATCTTTCCCCTAGTTTCGAACTCTGCAGGAAACGAAATGAAACGTGAATAAACTGACGAATCCGTGCAGAATTGGGAATGATCGAATGCTCAACGAGCAACCACACTTTTCATTTATTCAAAGAAAACTGGTCTAGGTCAGTCTGGGAAAAAGATATGCGAAGTAGAAGATGAGTTTTTATTGTTGACGTTTTCACTTTATGGGCGGTTTTTCAGTGAGCAGTTGAATGAATTATTGATTTCCGTCCGGTTTCTATATGTGAGTCGAATTCTAAAAAAGTAAAAATAACAAAATAATTTTTTTATTCGAGAAAAAATAAACTAACTGAAACAAGACTATGCATAAGACAAATTAAACAAAAAAATTGAGTGTAGAAAATATAGATGAAA
This sequence comes from Caenorhabditis latens, assembly GCA_002259235.3. Taxonomy (NCBI): domain Eukaryota; kingdom Metazoa; phylum Nematoda; class Chromadorea; order Rhabditida; family Rhabditidae; genus Caenorhabditis; species Caenorhabditis latens. Next base: position 12,021,342 of record CM056092.1, on the reverse strand, counting down.
TGTAAGAATGTGAAGAAACACGAACTCTTTCAATGGAAAAAAGTGAAATGGGGAGAGGAAACCCGCTGCGAATCGGAAGGAAATCACAAGATATAAAGCCAATGATTTAGAAATGATGAACATGATTGGAATTGATAAAAAGGGAAAAGCAGAGGGTTATTATGAAACGAGATGATACTTAGAATAATAGAGAAAAAGTGGTAGAGATATGTATGAAATAAGTAGAGGTGGGAGAAGGGAATCATTGTTGGTGGGTACTTGGTTTCTTTTCTGGGGAGGACAAAGTGGCTTGAGATGTTGATGGGGATACAATGACTGGAGTGGAGTGGGGAGCTGCGACGGCTTCTTCTTCGTTTATGATTTGATGAAGGACGGGCTGAAAATGCGATTATTGAGAAAGAATCATGTAATTGGGATTCAGAGATTCAGATTTCAAAATAAGAGTTATGAATTCAGGTTTCTCAATTAAAGAATAAGTTTCTCACTATCCTGAATCTAGTTTACTGGATTCAGGAATTTGGATAATTTACTCCGAACTTTGGTTCTAGATTTCGATATTCCATGAAATTTTCCCATTCTTGTTGATTTCATATTCCAACTCACCAATCCCTTCATTTCCATCTGAATCTCCTCCTCAATCTCTCCATCAGACAAATCGGTTTCGAGTGTATGTGACGGTTGTCTATTCTGCCGTTGACCTGATTGCTTCCGTTCAGGATGCGAATGATGATGATGATGATGGTGATGGTGGTGATGATGTCCATCGTCGTCATCATCATCTCCTTCTATCTCTTCGTCTTCTTCATCTTCTTCTTCTGTTATCGCATCCGTCAGCTCACAATCAGCCTGAGCTTCGTCTTCTTCTTCGTGCTCCGGTCGATCCTAAAACAAAGTTTGATTGAAAATCGAGGTTTCTAGGCAATTAAAACTCACAGTCTCATAGACTTGTTCTCTACTAATCGACTCTTCTCCCTGAGAATTCGGATTCATTCGAAGATCTCTCGTCGATCGTTTTCTCGGAGACGACATCGTATTATCACCTCCATCCGAATCAATCGCCGATTCGTCGTGATCACTGCTATTCGATCGATTATTTCTAAGACGTCGTTCGGGATTTCGGACAGCGATTGAGTCGGTGATGGAGGTGTATTCTTCGTGACGACGGCGCACAGACATAGTTGATCTGAAAGAGGAAAATTGTGACTAAAAATTTGATTCTAGGCCGTTTATCTTACAATTTCGGTCCTGGAAGCGGATCCATTGACGCCACCGATAGAAGTCGCTGCTGCGGAATTCCAGAAACATCAGAAGGCTTTGGAGACAACAACATCATATTCCTCTCTTCACTGACGTATCCTCCACAAATCGTCGCGGTTCGATTTCTACGAATCGGTCCCGGTGGCAAACTGTTATTCTCATTCGATTCATGGTCATGTTCCTCAATAATCGGGTCACTTCCAGGCAGTTTCAGAAACATTGGTCCAGGAGTTCCAGTGACAGATTCGGGTGATGGAGAGAGACATCTTCCCATCATTGGCATTGTATTCTGATTGAGAAGAGCACGAACACAGTCAAGTATCTCATTTTGAGTCTTTTCGACAGATGCAAGACGTGCTTCGACATCATTCAACGCGTCTCGACCCATTGTTTCTTTCGCTTGGAGATCGATGAGTCGGTTGAGGATTTGGTCAGTACTGAAATTAGACGATTGCATTTCAATATCATGAAAAGCAGGAAAAACCATCAACTTTTCTACATTTTTCTCAGAAACCTACCGAATATCAGCTCTCAGAATCCTCTGCTCATTACTTGTATTCTTTTCATTCATCTTCTGTCTTGCCAAATCTTCCATACAATCCTCCTCGAAATCGTGCAGTTTTTCAATTTGATCTCGGTCCAAAAATAGCTCTAAAATGTTTCAAAATTCATATTTCTGCCTTTCACTCTTGAATCTTACTCAGAGAAAAATCAAACATCGGATCTCTTTCCACCGCTTTCACTCGACTAAATTTCAATCGAACAAATTGAAACATCATCCAAACGTGATAAATGGGAGTTAGTGGTGGCGGGAGGAAAGGTGTCGACTCGTATTCCATCACCTGAAAATCAGATTGATAAGGTCTGATGTCGAATCAATATGAATCTTACTTGTCGGTATCGCTGGAAAAGCCAAATTTGTTGCGACATCTCATCGGTTGCGTCGAAAATGTGACTGAAAAATATTACTTGAAATATGGATAGTAATTATCATTTGTCTTACTTGAAAATAGCTATGAGCATACTCATTAACAAGATATTGGCTATAAGCAGGAAGAATGTCATAAGAAGTGGAGGAATCCAGTATCCGGGTACACAGGAATAACCGTTTGTTCCGTTGCCGAGTATCAGCGGTGTGTCGTTTTCCAGATGCCGGTCCCACGCTGTAAATGAACTTGTTGCAAACCTAGAGGCACCTAATTCAATTGCATACCTTCATCACCACATGTATCTATTTCATCTGCATAAACCTCTCCATAAAGCATGAAATACGGTTTCAAGAAGATATTTCGAACCAGAATCCAATGCCATTCCTCGTTCGGATACGTAATACTCTGTCGTGCCAATCCGAATGACAGAAGTGTCACACATAACATCACAATTATATATGACATATTCTGAATCATCTTTCCAGCCATCGTAACGTAGGGTCCGAGCTTCGGATGAACACTTAGATAATCCAGAATTTTCAAAGTCCACAACACTGAATCACACGCCAGAATCACGCGACCCCATTGTAGAGTACGGTCTTTTCTGAAAATGTTTATGCGTGAAATCGAACAATTTTTTTCCAAATTCCTACCCGGTAACTCGTAAAATAAATCCGATTATGTATATAATGATCGCTGAAATTGTTACGCAGTTCCAGAAATTACACAGATACGTTCGTATTTTTTCACGGAATGGTTTCGCATCCGACATTATGATCTGAAAGTTTTCAAGTTTTATTCAGTTCAGAAGTGTCTTCAATCTCACTCTTCTCAGTTGTTCCAGTCCAAAAGCGCCGACATATGCTATAAGAATATACTCAGCTACAGTAGGACGTTCGGGTGTTTTAACGAGAAGAGTGTACGTGAAGAGAATGATAAAAGCAGCATAAGAGAGTGTCCATGACCAGAATGTGGTGATCGGAGCGGAATAGAATTCGTAGAATCGACGACGCATTTTTAGTTTTCGCTGAAAAATATCAATTTCCCAGAGATTTGTAGAAATTATTAACTCACAGTTCCCTGAAACTGTTCCATCGGATTTGGACGATCCGTCGAAGTGAGATTCGATTTTTGGAGTTTCGTCAAGTTCGCTGAAAACAGATGGTTTTTGAAGATTTCTGAAACGAGATGATTCTTACGATCAGATCCGAAAACTACAGATGACGTCTTGCTCATATCCGATCGATTGTGATTGCTGGCATAGCGAGAACGGTTGCGTAGGTATGGAGGTGGTGGGGATGCTCGGTTTTGTTCTGGAAAAAAGGGTAAAGTATTTTTCAAAATTAGTGAATTCAGGAATAGGGCTCAAAATTCTAGATTCTGGATTTTAGATTCTAGTATCAGATAGAACAGGATATTCAGAATCCAATTTTTAGATGGATATTGAATCCTCAAAAGTCCAGACCACAGATAAAACATTAATAATAGTATTTTGGCCTCACCTCCAAAAGTACCGTATTCCGCCGCCAGTCCTCCATTCATATGCGGCTTCACTCCAATCTCTCCACCACTCGCATCCGTTTCTTTCTTCGTTTTTCTCCTTCTACTTTGGAACAAATTTGCGATAGTCATCGACTGAACACTCCCTTGCGAGTTCTTTCTCGTCCTTTTCTGATCTTGATTCTCCTCGTCATCATCCTCAAAACTGCTCGCATCACTGGAGCTCGAACTGGAACTTGACGAAGAAGAACTAGAACTGGAAGAGCTCGAATAGTTCATATCATTCTGATGTTCCGCCGCTGTTTGTGGTTGATTGAGAAGTTCTTCACGTGTCTTGAATTCCAACAATTGAATGAATGGCGGACAGAGAAGACCTATCATAACTTTGAAATTCGAGTGAGTTCTCATTCGAAGACCTCCATGCCAGAGATCAGCGAGAAGAATCTGACAGCATGGATGGGCGAGGAAGTGTTTGTTATTCACTATTACAGCCAGTGCGAGACATGTCTCATTGCTCCAATTCGATAGTTCATATGTGAGTAATTGGAGTGTTTGTGCATCATCCACATGGTAGCAATGATCCAAAAGTTCCAGTGACAACTGGCGGAATTCCTCCGCATATTTCTTCAATTCCTCACAAATCTCCACTTCCAGATAGTCTTCTGCTGCTTCCGTCGACATACTTTTATACAATCGACACGCAATCAATGCCTTCGCCATTGCCTCTTCTCCGTGTTGCCACATACACATTGCCATTTCTTGCCGCTTCGTTAGCACCGCCCATATCATCAGTTCACTGTATGGATATCTGAAATCCGCCTCCACTTGTGACCCTTCAGATGATTGTGTCAATGATATTTCCTCCTCGAATTCAGATTGACAATCTCGAGAATCTCCGAGATTCGGTGGACGCATCGGGTTTGAAGGGAAGTTTCCTCGATACGCACTTCTCCATAATATATGATTACTCAGTGCTCTCGATCCACTCAAAGCCGACCGACTGACCGGATCACACATCGGATCCTGAGCGTTGAATGAGTTTCCAAACACACCGGCTACAGATGAATTTCCCACAATTCCTCCCAGTCGTTCAGTGGATTGTCGAGAAGCGAGCCCGGATCCTCCGGCAGAAGTTCGATTCAAGAAGTTGTCCATTGCTTTCTTCTGGAGATTCTTGAATTTCTTGATTCGCTGTTTGTACTTTTCACGGAATTCGGTTGTCGTATAAGAGCATTTATACGAGTTTCCCATCAGTTTTTCGATGACCAAACCGATGTCGGGGAGTCTGAAAACAAGGAAATTGGGGATATCAGACAATATTCTGGTGCGCCTTCGACGCTTTTCTGAACTTTTGAAACATATTCGGTCTCTCGAGTGTTTTTCAGCAAGATATCGACTAAAATTTGTCCACTGCGCAGAAATTTCATTCGGTTACTGTAGCTCTACTCACTTGAAACGATATCCAGGTCGTACTCTAACCACATCCCTCACAATATAGAACAACGTATTCGGTGGTCCTTTATCCGTATTGTACAGCTCATCCAATCTAGATATTGTCAAGAATTTCTGCATGTTTATTCCCTGTTCGAGAAGAAGACGAACGAAATCCACACGGTCATGAATCAGCGCTTCCATCATTGCGTTGTGTAGTGCTTGTTGCGGCCATTCCTGAAGCTTATTCAGTTATTTAGAATACTTTTTCACTCCAAAATTCTTACATGTCCCATAGCAAATACATCAGAACGTGCAATATCTACACGATTCCATGCAAGTGCGAGAGCTAATTGATCCGACGCAGAGAGATTTTGTCCTTTAAGAAGAGCAGTGAGAATTGCATGATCCACGTCGTGTTCTCCTTTCTCTCCAAGTCGGAAAATAGTGAGCAGGTTCTTGTGTTGAGCACAGACTATCAACTCATGAAGGAGTCTATGAGCCGCCGCTTCACTACATCCAAAAGTTGTTTCAACAAGAGCCAGTACTTGTCTCCTTATATCGTCCGGTAGCAGTCCATCTTCCGTTACATTTTGATGAGCGAACGCAAGCAAATCAGCCGCTCGTCCACTTCCATCACAGACTACAACAGGTACACGTGGAACATTTGTGACGTAATCGAGTACGGATCGAATAGTACAACTTCCACCTTCAAGGACTACACAGACAACGGGAACACTTCGAGTTCCTCCGAATATTTTCTGTTTCTGTGAGATATACATTTCGAGTCGTTTCCTTAGAATCACTTCAGCTCCATATCTTCCAACTGTTCCATTATCAACGAGTAGAAAATACGAGTGTCGATTATTCAATCCAGTGAATCTTCCCTTCGATGACGTTGGGTAGTACGGTACTGTCTTATCCTGTCCAATGAATTCCTCTCGTTTTTTCAACAGTCCCCACGGAGCGATTCCAATACAAACAATCTTATTCCTTTGTGCAGATTGTGCACCTTCCAGTGCAGCTGCCACATGTTTCACCACTCCAGTATCACAACCACTCGTAATAATCCATGCTCCTGTCGTCGACGCCGCTTTCAGAAGACCTTTTCGGAATACACGAGCGAGTTTCGGTTGTAGATCAAAGTTGCTCGTTCCACCGTGTACTGTAATGATGAGTCGTGGCGGTGAAATCTGCCAAACGTGTTCGAAAAGTGACATTATGTAGGCGGGTTCTGTGTCGAAATTCACTCGGACATACTGCGCTTTGTATGGATGTGGACCGCCTGCAATTATAAAGTTGAACATTTTTCTAATAGTAGGGCCTTCTCACCCTGAAATTCAACCTGTCCAAATGCATTGGTTGCCAGGGATACTGTATGTCGACGAAGACTCCATTTCTCGTTTGCACCTCGCTTCTAAACGATATCATCTTTACAATTGTCCTAATTCCCAAAAACTCACCGTATACATATTGTTCTGCGTATTAATATCATCATTATCAAATGTGCTGGCTGCTCTTTGATGTTCCAACGCGACGACGGATCTTTTCTGTCGCAGAAATTCGGAAGTGAGTTCTGGAATGTTGCGATGAGCATCGTGTGATCTTCCACATCCACACTTTTTGAGGTCTCGACTGGAAGGAATGAATCGAGAGCATTCACGTCGTGTGAATGTCTCTTTGATCCAGTTGTGGCGGTTTAGAGACTGAAGTAGAAGCAAAGAATTAGAGATCGTTTGGAGGCAAGTAGAGAGAAATTGATTCAGAAAAGTTGAAACTTACCATATTCGATTCAGTAAATCTCATCTGACTGAAAAGTGGAATCGGCAAAACCAACTGTCCACTAGTCGCCGTCACAGAAACATCTCCATTTGATCTGTCACCCGGTGATACTCCAGAAGTCGTTGCTTGTTGTCCACCTCCACTTGCTCCATTCATCGTCTGAGCCTGTGTCTGTGTTGTTGTGGGACCCACATCCCCTCCAATTGTTGTCGTTGACGTGGTCGGAGCCGTCTGATCTCCACCTTTTGGTTGTAAGTAACGAGTGACACCCAGCTGCAAAAAACTCGAGATTCATTTGATAGAATTACTTTATGTCTATGTGAATTTTGGTTAGGTTGGGGCAAGATTTTAGGCAAAATTAATATTTCTTGATTCCTACTTTTTCAGATTCTACAGTACACCAGACTTCTGGAGAAGCAGGTAGCCTGTGTCGACGATAGCAAAGATCCATTCAGTGGGTCAAGAAGACAAGAATCTCAGTAGTGCCAATAGGTATAGCGTATCAATAGGTAAACAGTTACTTTTTGAAGCTGGGAGACAGTGAGTGTGACTTGGTTGATTGCCAAAAATATTAGAGAGACCACGTTATCAAAAAGAAGAAAGAAAGATTGAGAATACAGATGAGAAAAAAGGAGAGAATAGGGAGAAAGTGAGAACAAAAAAAAGAAGATGAGCTGATGTTTTGAGGTGTGAAAATAGAGAAACCCCAACTGATAAGGATGCTAAATTTAGGTGGAAATGGAGAGAGAGTTCCGGTGGCCAAATAAAGTGGGAGTGTTGCTCATCGGATGATATTTGGTTTACTTTCGAACCGCTTTGACCTGTTGGCACAGGAAGATTTTTAAAAAAAAGTTTTCAGTTGAACATTTGAAAAAAACAGAGCCGTCTTCCCTTGAATATGAAATTTTAAGAGCCTATAGGTATTTGTTATTTACGCATCCCGCCGTATCCCCCGATTCCGACCCTGAGATTCTTAGTTTCCGATGAAGAATCCACTGAATAGCAGACATAATCAGGTTATGACTATACAAAGTGTCATTTTTTCCAGATCATCTCTTATAATAGTGATCGAAGATCATTATGACGTCCGATCTCAGGAAACTATGTTCTTATTTCATGAAATCTTTAGAGATCACTTTTCGTAGTTTGTAGCCAGTTATTACAAGCGTAGTAACAACATTTTCTTTTAAAAAAACTTTTCACCTTAAAAAAACTTTCACAGTAACAACATGTTGTTCCACTGATCAGTATCGTCCGTCAAAAAAAGGTAAAGAAGGAAGCAATTTCCTCTTTGAGAGGAGGAGTACTGTAACAGAAATAGAGCGGGAACAGAGAAAAACTAACAATTTTTAAAGATTCCTATCTGTCGTATTTCGCCTAATTCGGTTCTCATCTTCTAATTCTCGAAGAGATAGAGAGAGAACAGTGGTTCAGTTTTACTGTAAAATTAAGTAAAAAGAAACCACAAAGATCAACAAAAAAGAAGAAAAAGATACGGAGAATGAACAAAGAAGGCAGAAAATAGATCTGCAACATCACTTTCTAGGTATCGCATTCTCTCGGAATTGGGCTGTTGGAGTTTTGAGATAAAACTGAAATGGCACGAGAGCTAACACCGCGGAGATTCTGAATACTTCCAGACAAAAATCGTGTAACAAGGGTCACTTTTTGTAATCATACAAAACTTTAAAATGAAAATTCCGACGACTTCAGCTCTTCCAGTATGAAAGTGTCATAATTTTCTAGAGGTTCTCGTATAATGCCGATATGTTTTTCATTGGAAAAACTAATTGAAAACTGCTATCAGGCATGAAAATGAGGCGAAATTATTGAGAAAATCAGAAGTTTTCAGCCAATGATAAACCGCAAAAAGAAATAATATAAAAATATACAATATTCAATCAAGAACCTCTCCATATGATAATGCTGTCTCTATAGTAGAGATACCTTATGAATAAAGTGAATAAAGTAAATCAGCAAAAAAACACTTCCAAAAACCTAAAAAAAAAGGGGGGATTCGAAGGAAACAAGGAACGAGAACAGTATTTTCTCCCTCTTACTTCAACAACACTTTCCTGATCAAGAGATAACGAAGAAAAAGTAAAATGTTTGATTTTTGGACTTGAATTCGTTCTCAAATTCACTCAAAGAAAAAAAAATCTTGTCTTCAGACTTCTGGCAAAACCAAAACGTTCATAAATCCGAAACCAACAATCGAAGGGATCGGAAGAATAAATGACGTCTTCTAATTCATTCGTGTTGAGATCAGAGAGTGAAGTGATGAGACAAAAAGAAAACATATTCAGATAATCGGAAGGGGTTAGACTATAAACTTGACTTTTCGACGAATCAAATTCCAAAAAGTTTGAATTTGGAAAGAAAAGAGGACTTTAATCTGTTAGGGTTGGGTGGATAGGTGGTATGAAAGAAGAAAACGGCTGATCCGGTCATCGGAAAAAAATGGAGGTGTCAATGTCGATAGGTTGCTGACTAAAAAATTAGAACTATTTGAAAAACGAAGGAATTCTTATTTTTCAGAAATCATCAAAAGGTGTAAGTTAAGCACCAGGTATGTGGAGGATTCGAATGAAAAACTTAGGAAACGAAGTATGAAATTTCTTATTCAGCATCTCATTTTAACCTCAAACTTTGATAGGAAACATTGTCTAATTTCAATAATTGACAGAAATCACAAATATTTTATGACTAGACGAAAAGTCACAAGTAACAAGTAGGCTATACCTAACTACACCTAACTAGTCAGATCAGTGAGCGGTCAGCAGATAAAACCAATAAAGTGAAATTCCGGACATCCCCCTCCAAAATCTCTCAAAAATCTCTCACAAATTCGCATGACGATCGAGAAAAAAAAACACGGAAAATCCCAACTGTTTTAGATCGAAATCTCATTTCTTTCGGTCATCATCAGGCCTTCTGAAGAAGGAAAGCATGAAGACGAAGAGGTCGAATTGAATGTCTCTCTTTTCTCGCTTCTTACAAAAACAATTCATTTTCTCCCTTTTCCTCGTTTCTCTCTTATTACACTTCGTTTTTCTCGATTTCAAAAGAGGTTTCCTCATTGAATTATTCGATAGAAAATGACCGTCTTGTACTCTTTTGAATTGACCGTGGAGGAGGAGTAGGACTGCAGATAGCAATCTTTGAGGGAGAAAGGAGAGGGGTTCGTATGAGTTAAAGAAATATGAGAAGGGGGAGAAAGTGTGAAACTTGCCCTATAACTAGTAGACGAATCGAGGAAGTTGGGCGAAAGTTAACATAATCATTTTAAATTTTGAGACAAAAAAAGTTCATTTGGCTCAACGTTATATATATTTTCCGGTAAAATCTGTTATTCATTCTAATAGATACTCACTGTGAGGTCTTCTTGGAAAACTAGAGGCGCACCTTCTCATTGAATCTCATTTTTTGACTTTTTCAGTTCTAAAGTTTTTTTTGTTGAAAATCTGGAAAACCTTTTTCTTCCCCAGATTTCCTAAAATCCGGATAAGAAAAGATAAGAACGAAAAAGAAATTTTTGAGTCAATTTCTACTTTTATAGCTGAATTCACGATTTCCCTGTTACAGATTCCTTTTTCTTCCCCGATTTCTAGAGTTACATCTCTTCTGAAGAATATATCTCAAAAACTAGAATAGATATCAAAAAGTTGGTAACTATGAAAATGAACACGTGGATTGGATCTATACAATGACCATACAATTCGACAGGTATAACTATGAACACCGCTAAAAATGAACTAATTGGGCATTTTCTTCTACATCTTGGAATTTTTTGATGGCTACTTTTCGATATACACATTTTTCTAAAATCGAACCCTACTTACCATAAAAAGTGAATGTCTATGTGTGGACAGTGATTTTCCAAAATCAAAAAGTTCAGTTTCACAAACAGATGATGTGTATCTCATAAAAACTAGTAACAAAATATGAATACATAATCCCGGAGGGCAATAAATTCACAGTTAATCCCTAAAAATCGCAGACTCAAACACAAACTTTCGTACATTTTCAAAGATAGACCGTCAGTTTAATCCTACCTTTGTAAATTTCATAGAATTACTCGAAAATGAATGTATCGAGAATCGGAAGTATCAGAAAAGGGAATCTTTGAAGAACAAGACGAAAATGAGAACGGGAAACGGAAAATATCGAGAGAGGGGAGACCTCCATTCGGGAGTAATCAGTGATAATCAGCTCACGCTGAATCAACAGAAAATGAGCCAGCCGGTGGACTGTTGTTGCTCATTTAGAAGAGAAGTGAGCTATTTGACAAATACTGAATTAGAAAAAGAGAAGGAATGAGAGACGTTCCGTTTTGCAAGGAATACTGATTGAACTGGGAGAGAATCAGATTGTGATGTGCAAGAAAACAAAAACAACAGGGATTTAGTTTATAAGTTACCACAACACAACTACAGTAATCCTATAGATACTGTAGAGATTATCTTATTTTTAAAAACATTTTGAAAGAAACCTCAATTTGGATACTTACTTGTAATTCAAACAACATTGAAGTCTAATCTCTAAATATTTCGTTTTCAAAAAATTTTCAGTATTGGTGGGAAAAGGCCAACAAACGCATTTATACTAACACAAAAACTACAGTACCCCTAACTCATGTCACTTCATTTTTTCTCCCCCATGAACTCTATCAAAATCTATTCAGAATTCAGAACTCAGCAACAACAACATACAATTCGCTTCGATTCTCAATTAGTTTCCTATTCAAACGGTATATATGTGTGATGCAAGAAGTAAATAGAAAGCAAACAGAAAACAACAACGTGTGATGTGAATGAATGAAATAACTAAATATGGTAGAGGTGTGAATGCTAAGAAATCAAAAAAGAAGAAAAGCAGTAAGCTGTGAGAATTCTCTCTCGAAAGAGAAGAGTCTACTGATCATCACAGAAAGCACACAACATCTTTCTCTGACCTTTCTCTGACCGAGAAGTTTCATTTCAGCTTCCTCTTGTTTTCTGATTGCATCTTTGATAGCTTCCATCTACAATCTCATTAACAATATATTTTACCCAAAAACGGTCACTTTTCTGATCTCATATATTTTGAACCGTTGAATTATCATCTCAATTATGCTCACCGTCTTCATCAATTTGTCATCTTTGTTATCAGTAATCGCCAGCATGTCCCTCCAATCGGCCGAATGAATGTTGGGTGGTGGTATCGCATAGCCGAGGAGACTCCTGTTCCGATGACCTTTTCGTGGATAGACGCCGCCGGTGAAGCTCCCTGGAGTAATAGAGAAATTAGGGAAGGAAAGCTACAGTATATGATTTGTGAGATACATGGAACCATTCTTTATAAGCATTGATTCACAAAAAACATTAAAGATTCAAATAGTGGGACTATCCGTAGCCCCATGAAACTATTGAGCAACATTACTTTAAATGAAAACGGCCGGAATTTCAGTTGTTCACAAACTCGACAGAACTTCTTTGAAGTTGTCAATTACAAAATTGAAAACCTATGCGGCTTTTATCCAAGCAATCAAAATCTAGATATTCAGAAAATATCTCAATTTTTCAGTGTGTTTTCAACAAACGTCTTCGAAGGCATTTCTAACAGAAAACTATAAAAATGAAGGTTTGATCTACCTAATCTTGAGAAATCAGAAAATCTCCAAAACTAACCACTCCGTCGTCTCCGATGTTTTCTCGTCTTCTTCATCTGTGCTGTGCGTGGCAGAACACTGGGCATCGACTCATCTGAGTTACGATGCGATGCTTTCGGCTCGAATGTTCGCATCTGAAAATATCAGTGATTAGGGACTAATTATGAGAATTGATTGGGGGCTTAATTAGTTCAAGGATACCTTTTCACATTTGCTCCGAGATAAATGGAATAATTTTCAGCAGAAAACTTAGAAGCGACCATAGAAAAAAATGTCAGCGACAAGGAGTTTTTCTTGTTGAATCAATCAAAATGTTATGAATGTAGACACTCGTCACACAACTATTCTTATCTACAGAAAAGGGGGCGTCGAGGTTATAAAATTATGAGGGAAGAAGGCGGAGCCAGGCGCCTCTGTCAACACTCTCTATGTGTGTTCTCACTTCCCTCCGAGACGAGGTCAAAGTCAGTCTCAATCAGCTCAAAAGACTCACTCACAAATGCGTTGAATTTCAGTAAACCCGTCGACATAATTGCCATTTTCGCAAATATTTGCCCATTTGGCATTTTAGAGAAAAAGAAGGAGAAAGGGGTAACAAATAAAGTCGCTGTATACAAGTTTTTTTCTTCGTGTTCTCCTCTTACCAGTCTTCATCTCAGTTTCAACTGATGCTCTTTTCATTGAGCAGGTGTTCCTTGGAATTAGAGAAAATAACGATAGGAATTGAGAGGATAAGAGAAAAAAGAAATGAAAGAGAGAAAACAATAGAAAAATGCTGATCTTTGGATCATTCGACTCTTTGGTTTTGGTTTAAAACTTGTTAAACAACGAGTCAATATTAATTCTCACGTGAGAGAGCAATCAACTTGTTAGACTCCCGTCTCCCCTCTGTTCAACCTACTTTATGGTTAAACAGGTCTCGATTCGACTTCGATGATTGAACACCTATGTATGAATCCATTTTTTGATCTTAGTTTGATTAAACAATCAAATATTTTTATGCTCACCGAATTGAATAGATTGATCATTTCGGAAGAGATGTGTGAAACTATGTTTTTGTGAGTCAGGAGGTCCCGAATTGACACGAAAATAAAAACTTTTGATCTGATCACCTGATCAGTTAATTGGCATCAACTTACTCAAGTAAGCACGGAATGAGAACTTTTAGAATCCATTTTTACTTTATCAAAAACCAGCCTGGCTGCCGCGCCTTCGGCGCTTCATCCGGCTGGCCTTTCCTCATTTACTTGTTCACATTCTCAGAAATGTGTCCGCGTGGCTGAGTGGTCCAAGACGGCGGTGTCTGCGCAAAGAGCGCAAGTACGGTTTTGGGCCCGGCCGTCTTTCTTTCTCATTTCTCAAAAATTTGCGGACATTGGGACAGATGGACAGACTCCACATGCGTTTTATATTATCAAAAATAACTAAATTCTAGGATTACAGTAGCTACAGTACCCTATGAAAAATGAGAATCTCATTCAAAAACTCTCCGTTGAAGCCATCTTTTCAAAAAGTAAATCATATTATCACTATGAATCAATTGCACCATTAGGCACCATTAAAGGAGCAGTTTGATGAAGTGAAGTTGCACTTTCAAAGTCTAGACACCCTTATGAACAGTACCGTCATTAACCAATTAATCCCACAAAATCTCCCATTTCAACTGTTTTCCCCACTCACTTGTCTCCATTCTAATCTCAACTTTCTCCTTCGATTAGTCATTTTCGGGTTCGGCATAGTTAAAGAATAAGAGTTCGTCAAAAAATATCAGTGAGGTCGAAACGAGAGCTAGTAGAGTGCAGTATCTTTGTGAAATGAATCGGAAGATCATTGACATAGATCGAGTACAATATGTTCTTTCTCGAATTACAAGAGGAAAATAGTGTTGAGAAAGAGTACAGTAATCCCTAATTGCGAGGGAGTGAGACGAATGCCCGACTGATTAATGAATAAGACAAATACAACTACCATCATCTTTTCGGTTCTCGTTTTACTTTCTCTTCATTTTGTGATCGTCTTCACTGTCAATCTCGCTCTATCGGAATTATTTTGAATGATTTTCTACGTGTCTTTTCTTATCAAACGAACATTTTCAGATTCGATAAAGGCAGTTATAGTATCTATGCTTGCTAATAGCGCGGTGTTTCATAAAAACATATATTTTCTGTATATCTATAATTTAAGGTGCCCTTCTAATAGAAGTTCGTCTCTAACTATACCTGAAGACCTTCTCCTTCCTCAAACACATCATCCTCCTCATCATATTCTTTCTCATCTTCTGCCAACAACTTCCTCTCCTCTTTCTTCTCCCGCCGGATCTTGTCGAACCGACGTCGCATCTCCAGATTCCGATTGGGGCTGCAAGATTATTTCAATTTAAAAAGAAGGGGAAACGGAAAATTTGAGCATCGATATGTTTAGATGTTTATTGAAAAATGCTATTTGATAAATTGAAAAAAAGAAGAAGTGACGTCATATTCTCAAGTGCTTTCTTGTTTTATTTCTATTTTGCTCAAAAAACAAAAAAGAAATATAGGTTGAGGTTTAAATAGGAATATTTTGGAATCTACAAAAGGAAAAACCAAATAATTCAGTCCCAATTTCCTTAATGTCAACAAATTTGTTTCCTAGAAAATGGAGCATCTAGAATGAGAATTTCAGAGCGAATTTCAAGAGGAAGACGACATTTTTAAGGGAAGAAGAGGGGAAAAAGGCTCTATATCTAGTTTTTTAATTATACATGCATACGGATATACAGAGTGAAAAAGCGATCAGTCGAACAGAATTTTGGTAGGAATTTTAACAATTTAGTGCTGGAGAATAGGATATTCGGATCAAAGATATTTTCAAAAAATCAAAAATATAGCAAACCAGGATTCTGCAATCCTAAATTTATATCGCATATCAATTAAAATTCGTCTAATGGCAAGTATAGGACAGACAGGTTGCCAGACAGTTTTTCCCCAGGTGAATACAATAGGAGGCATTATGGCCGTTGTGTGAGCCTATAAACCGTGGGGACTCAGAGAAAAATACACTTGGACAAGGAGAACAGGCCAAAAAAAGGTTTTTTCACTTTTATTTTCTACGGTTATGCAAAGAAAGATAAGGAAATAGATGTACAAGGGCTTGCAAAAATAATTATTTTGCTCAACTGTTCCAAGTGAAAGCTCTGTTCGAATAAACCAATTTCAGTATCCATCTGCTATAACTTTCTAGGGATTCTCAGTCCAAAAAGTAGTACTACAACACTGAAGCCTTACGTTTCTTCTGCTACAGAAGTAGACATTGAAGTTCGGTGACATCGTAACATTTCTTTTAAAGTAAAATTTCCCTAGAAACTCGAAGATAGATACATATTTTTGACTGAAGCTCGAACTTCCAAGCAAACAAAAATCCTGGACAAGTTCATGCATAACTAAAAATATCCCAACTAATCCAGATTTTCAGATTAAAGCGAAACATCTATATATAACTCCAAAGATCACAGATTGCCCGAAAAATTAGCTATCTATTCATGCGGTTATAGCGGAAGCATACATGTTTAATACAAAAATCAATTTAAAAAAATGTTTTTTTTCATCGAAAAACCACCTTTTTGATTGAAAAGAAGATTGGAATGTGTCATCGATGAGAAAAATGAGCACAGAGAAAAATTGCGATTTTTGCGAAAATTCAAAATAAAAGACCGATGAATAAAACCTTTTGAGCCTCTATTTTTATAAATTTTGTGTTAAAAATATTGAGAATTTTATCGAGTTTTATGAAGTTTTTCATTTTAATTAGCAATATTTTTGATTTAAAAATAATAAAACTTACGATTTATTTCTAGCCGGCGGTGGTGTGGGGCATAGAGAAATAGCTGTGTCTATATTTACCTGCAATATTTAATTTCAATTTTTAACTTTTTAATCTGAATTACCTCTCGATATCCAGCAAATTCCGGTACGTATATGACGATATCATCGACGTCCTGGCAAGCGGAGTGCTGAAAAAATAAGAAAAATGATGTAGAAGGGGAGAAAGGGAGAGAATAATTAAAGAGAAGAGGGTAGTCTTATTATGATTAAATAATCAAATGCAGTGCTTATCAGTCATTGGTCAGTAGGGTTTTATCTTTGAAATTTTGAATTTGGGCATAATAGAAAATATTTGTATTTTCAGTTTGCTTCTAGAGGTTTTTAGACTAAAAATTAGTGAGAATCTCATATTTTAGCATAAAAATACATAAACTTTGATGAAACTGACGATTTTTCACAAGAAAATCAAGTTGGTTTCAGAACTTACTTTTCACAAAATTAGAAATGCTTGATCAAAAACTTTTGAGTTGAAACTTTACTTTCAACGTAAATTTAATCAGAAAAACATGAAAAACTGTGTTTTTTGGGTAAAATTTCGAAATTTTTGTTCAAATTTACATGTATAGAATTCAATTTCTTTGGGAATTGTTTTGAAATCCGAGCTTGTGACAACATGCTGTTTTCTCCCAATTTCCCTCGAATAGAATTTGCGAAAGTTACATGTTTAGGTCGAAACAGTCAAAACTGTTTTCTTCAGTAGACATTTGAAATTTTTTCAGATTCCCATCATTCAAATTCTCTGGGATTCTCGAAAAAGCAAGACAGTGCTACTCTCCAAAACATATAGGAATCCAGACACGATAAAACCATCGAATAGATAGGGGACGAGAGTGTGAAGAGCCGAAGAGACTGAGAGAAGTTGCAAAATGAATGGAGGGGTCTCTCGTATGTTTGCTCTATTCAAAAATACAAACAAAATGAGAGAGTAGATAGGGGGAGGTGTAACGGAGGGAAGAGCTCAAAAACTCATCAATTTTTAGGAAAAAGTGCAATTTCTACTTGAAATTTGCTGTTTTGACATTTTATTCTTAAGAGTCTAGACCCCATCCGAAAACAATTAGAATTTTAAATTTATGATAATAGGAATCGTATGTCTACTCACTAGTCAGCTCGGGAAAATGCCTCTTTCAAACTGAAAAATCGTGTCGAAAGGCAACAACCAATAGGTTTCAACTAACGGTGACCCCTCGGTGGTGGTAGGGAACCGACCATCTGGTCATTCGGAATGTGACGGAGACAACCCCCCGCTACGACGACAGCTGTCTGCACTTTCGTTTCTACGTGTAATATATCTTCTCTTTGTCGTTATGCACACACATTTCTCTTCTTCTTTTTCGGTTTTTGAGACTCCTTTTAGGACCAAATAAGGAAACCACATAAATCAACGGGAAGATTCCCCGGAGAAGCTTACTTGAGTTTTCATGCTTGGGTCCGAAAATGTTAGAATTTTAGAATTCAGTAGAAGCTTTCGAACCGAGTTCTCACGAAGAATAGAATGTGTTTTTTTCGTAAAACTTCAAATTATTTCTATGGCTACACAATGGAAGCTATGTACTTTCAATGGTTGTTAGCGACATAAAAATGAATGCGTTGGAAAAAAACCTAAGACGGCGACTGACTAAGCAGGTTCTTTTTGTCGGAACAAGCAGAGTAAAGGTCATACGAGAAGAGAAGAGAATTTTATGAGTCGGATCGGATTTTTATTGAATCAAAAAGAAAAGGCGAGAACAAACAGTACAGTTTCGATTTGTCACAAAAATTATTTTACAACTTTCTTAGATTACGGTAAGCAATGCGTACCAAGCACCATACCTGGCGAAAAGTTGCGGACTCTCGAATTTTACTTTTTATTGGACCAATTATCGTTTTAATTGGGTTTTACACGTATTCCGAGGTTGAAAGCGATAAATTATTAAATTTCAAAAAGGTTTTAATGTGAATATGCATCAAACTCTTCAAAACTGCAAGTTTGAACATTGTAAAACATAAAATTCGAATTTAAAATCAGAGAAACAAAGCTCACCTCATCATCCTCATCCAGATCGCTCATCATTATCAAATCGCTTGCTGATTTTCGATGTTACATGAAAGACGAAGACTCGACCTTTAGAAATCACTGATAATCATTGAAACGAGAGAAGAAAGAAGAAAAAAGAAAAATGGCGAAAGCTATTTAGATAAAATTTTGTAGTGGCAGTAAGGAAATGAAAAAAGTATTAAAAGCAGAAAATAGGAAATTACCTTTAAAAAGCATAAAAAATAGAATGAAAATTATTTTCCGAAAGATTAAAAGATTTTTTTAGAATAAGAACACTAATTGAATCATTAACCGATACCCACACACGCAGTGATATTATTGAGAAACACGATAAAACTATGTGATTTCTCAAAGATGATCTTATCAATCACATCGTCTACGTCTTCTCTTTTTTTGCAGTCACCACTGCGAATAACCGATGATTATAGAACAACCCAGAAGAGACATTGAGAGATACGGAGAGAAGGAGACGAAGAGAGAGAGAGAAAATGCGCCATATGTTAATTAGGTGCGCATTGTTTCCAGTAGCACAAAATAAACCGTTTCCGGCAGAAAGATGATAGTTGTGACCGCTAGTGATGAGATGACGAATTTTTCGGTAGATCAAAACTTTGTAAATATTTATTGGGTGTACTCGATTTGCAACATAGAATCATTTTATATTATTCTCGGAATCAACTAATAATATAGTTAGTATCAACATTCCCACCACATAAAATCACCAACGGATTCTTAATATGGGCCGGTTTATGGTAGAGGACTCCTGCGAATGCGAGCGCTGCGGTCGGCTCAATTCTCTGCTTCATTCGAGTCCAAATCAGTTTCAATGCCTCCTTAATCTCGTCTTCCTTCTAAAAAAAATTCGAATGATTTTGAAAAAGCTATTGCGCTCTGCCAAAACTGAAAATATAGTTTTTTAAAACACTTACCACACTAACAACAGTCCGTGTACAATACTTCTTGAGAATCGGTTCACAAAGTGATCCAACATGGGCGACCCTCACACCATCAGCCATTGTATTCAGTGTATCCACGTTGCATTGAACTCCATTTTCGAGAAGATTCGAGAGCTGCTTTTCTTCCGGCTCCACAAGATAGACTAAAATTAGAAAATAAAATTTAAAAATAGAGAAAAATTATAAACCTTCAATATCCGGTCGGAGAATTCCAATCGAATAAGCCACAGATGAAGCGAATCCACCTCCTCCAACCGATAAGAAAATCGAATCAATCTTATCTCCGACTTGCTCCAAAACTTCGAAAACGATTGAAGCCTGAAATCAAATGTGCTCCACTGACAACATTTTCGATAGATGCACTTACGTGTCCATTAATCATTGAGACACAGTTATGTGGATCCACGTAGAACATATCTAGCTTTTTGGCCAACTCAGAGCATACTGACTCTCTGAAAAACACTCAGGCTTTCGAGAAATTCAGAATCCTCCCTAACCTACTAGCCATTGTAGGCTCACAGAGAACAATCTCCGCATTGTACTCTTTCATTCCCTCAACTTTCGAATTCGGTGCGTTTTTTGGAACAACAATTGTGCAAGGAAGACCGATTTTTTGAGCAGACCATGCGAGAGCTTGACCGTGGTTTCCAGATGAATGAGCGATCTGGAAGTGATCGAATTCAGTCATTTTCCTCAAAAAAGGGCGGTACGAACCACTCCTTTTGCATTCTGCTCCTTAGCCAAAATCGCAGAGTTGAGAGCACCACGAGCTTTGAAACTTCCAGTTTTTTGTAAATGTTCACATTTAAAAAGCACATTCGCACCCACTTTTTCATCAATTTTTTCACTTTTCATCATTGGAGTATTGTGAATGAACGGAGCAGTCCGTTTATGAGCCGCCCGCATTTCATCGATGGAGATTTCAGTCGTCATGTCTGTAATTTTCAGATGGAAAAGCCCTTCCAAATCTTCAAAATCAAAAGTCAAACAGAAGAAAAATCAAAAAAGATTGCCGTCTTATCTTATCACTGTTTCCTGCCAAGACTTCCAACATATCAATTGTACAATTTATTGATTTTTCAATTTTAAAATATAATAATAGTTGCCGGTAACAATATAAATTTAAAACATTCACAAAGTACTCTCAACATATTATGATAAATGTAGAGAAGAAACAATGAGTGAACAAAAAAGAGAAAAAACGAATCAGTGCTGAAAATCCCGTATTTGGCTGAAATTTCTTTTTTGTTTTCGTGGAGGATGCTCAATTGAAATAATCACAATTTCAGGCGATAGAAAAGGAGAAGGGGAGCTATTAGAATTTGAAATTAGTGAAGGAAAAGTTAGTGGAGGTTCTATGGGATGATTTTGTTGTAAGGATGTCAATAAATAACTACTAGACGGAGATGGGGAAGAGAGAAATGTGTGGTTGCGAAATTGCTTCAATATGGAGCATTTGATAAGATATTAATGGGAAAAAGTTAGTAATGAAATGGGGTTAATGGTGGGAGATGAGAGGAGAGGAAATATACAATCGAGAGAGGTATCTACAATTTTGTACGGCAGAACATTTTGGTGACGGGCGGACGAGTCGGCGACAGTGTGTGATCCATTCTGCAACTTTTAAAAAGGATTGAAGGGGAAAATTTATGTAAAATTGTCTCAAACAGTTAGGAATGGGGACCTGTTTGAATAAGAACGGTGAAAGGGTTGGCGAGAGTGTGGTGAGAGATGTCTGCGTCTCTAATGACCGGCTGATAAGCGGCGCATTCTCTCATGTCTTGTCCCAAACGGAACTTTTAAAAATAACTTACTATGCATTCGCTGACACATTCTTCGCGTAATTCGCGTATATGATGTCCTTCATTCGTCGCTTTGCGAGAGCCGATGATCCAACCGGTCGAAGTGTAACACTTGGCGCCGAGGACATCGCTTTGTACGTCTGATTAAGGCATGTCTGTAACTGATTCGAGGCATTAGCTATAGCATACAATTTCTGTAGCTCACCTTAACATCAGTCATATCCAATGGTTCTCCTTTCACTTCTTGAATCGGTCGATCTGGAAGTGTCTCTTTGTGTCCAAACCATTTGTGTTGAACGGCTTGTTTCGCGGTTACTCGTCGATTCGGATCCACATCGAGCATCTTCTTCACCAAGTCCTTCGCGTCTTCTGAAATCGATTCCCACACTGGATGTGTCATTGATATCTTTCCGTCTCCAACACGTTGTAGAATCTGATCTGGAGTGTCGTTGGGACCCATTGCGAACGGCGTGAAGCCAGTGAGCATTGTATGAAGGAGAACTCCGAGGGACCAGACATCACACGAACGATCGTATCCTTGTTTGCGGAGAACTTCTGGAGCAACGAATTGAGCAGTGTAGCAAGGAGTCATCAGCATTCCATTCTCGGCTCTCGACTGTTTTGCGAATCCGAAATCCACAATTCTCAGAGAACTTGGATCTCCGTCTTTGGAAGCGAAGAGGATGTTGGCGGCTGTCAGATCACGATGAGCAACTTGATGAGAGTGAAGATATTGTACAGCAAAAAGAAGATTCGACATGATTGCAGCCACTTCTTTCTCACTTCCCAACGCTCTCTTGTTGACTAATCTATCAAGAAGTTCTCCTCCTTCGCACAACTCCTCAACCATGTAGATCGCTGTCTCATCCTCATAAACGTCGAATAGTTTGACAATGAACTGTTGATGTGAGTGTCTCAACAATATGTCGACCTCTTCAGTTGCATCGAACACCGCCTTCTTCACAATCTTCACTGCGTACCTTCGACGTGTGGCTCTCATTTGACACTTGTGAACTACCGAATGAGCTCCGTTTCCAATCTTCTCAAGGATCTCGTAGTCGTCGGTAAATGGTTGTGTTTTAGCGGTTGGAATCGATCGAATCGGTTTCTGAATCAGCTTCCTCTCTTCGATAACTGCATTAGAGACGAATGAGAATCCTCGGAAGATTTCGTGCCCATTCGCAGAAGCGGGTAGAGCTGGAGAGTCTTTCGGTGTCCTTTTCGTGAATTCTGGATCGAAATATGAGGTACTGTCGACAGTGGATAGAGCAGGTTTGAATGGCGGGTCGATTTCTTTGTTGAGCAACTTCACAAAATCAATTTTCGCAAAGAACGCGTGTCGTTTGATCTCCTCGACACCTTCTGGTCCGGCACCAAGTCGATTCTGTGAATTTCGTTTGAAGAGAGCACGAAGTAGAGATTGAGCCTCTTGTGTTAAGAAGTGTGGCATCGAAAGTTTCGCTTTGAGTATCTGTGTCATCGTATCATTGCGATCTCTTCCTTGAAATGGTAGATGCCCTGTTAACATCTCGAACATCAACACTCCAAGTGACCAGAAATCAGCAGCCATCGAATGTCCTCTTCGATTGATCACTTCTGGAGCCATGTACTCCACCGTTCCACAGAAACTGTACGTCTTCTTCTCACTATCGATTGCTTCTTTGCTCAATCCAAAGTCAGTGACCTTGATGTGTCCATCCGAATCCAGAAGTATATTTTCTGGTTTAAGATCTCGGTACACTATACCCAGACTATGAAGATGTTCTAGAGCAAGTGTCAACTCGGCGAGATAGAACTTCACATCGTCCTCAGTGAACATGACTTCTTTCGATAGGCGAGTGAACAGATCTCCTCCACGAAGAAAATCCAGAATCAGGTATAATTTTCCTTCCGTTTGAAATGCGTAATGCAATTTGACAATGAATGGATGTGATATGTGTGCGAGAATGTTACGTTCCAGTTTCGTCCTCTGTCGATCTCTCACTTTCAGTGTCGCTTTTTTGAGTACTTTCATCGCGTAGACGTGTCCAGAGTCTCGACCGCGCACTTTTCTGACCAAGAAGACCTTTCCGAACGATCCCTGTCCGAGCACTTTGAGTAGTTCGAACTGTCTTGGATCCGCCTTCTCTCCACATTTCCGCACATCGCCAATGTCGATTTCCGTTTCCAATGTGGATTCTGTCTGAAAAATAAATGGAATTGATATTGGATTAACTTGAAAATAACACATTTTTTCTAGTTTTGATTACCATTTCTCTAGTTTGATTTGAATACTTTAGTCTTTGTTTTCTGGGTGAAAAATGGAAATCGGGGAACAGGGAACGACACAAATCTAAATGACGCGAGATGAAGTGACGTGTAACCATGGAAACTCCTTCTGGGAAAAACGGAAAGAAATTAGAAAATGTGATTGATGACATTTTCCACTTTTTACATTCGTTTTCCCAACAGGAAATGGGAAAAAAAGTTCTGGCGAAAAACGGAATCAGCTCTACAAATAACATCGGGGCAGTTCGTGTTCTAAAACATATGTTGCAGAGTGATTTTTACAAGAATTTAAAACTGTCAGACAGAATTTATGTAGCTGAAAAACTGACGATCCGAACATTCTGAATCCATCATCAAGTTTCACTCGAGATCAAAACAAATCTAGTTACATAGGTTTCTATAAAAAATAGGCACTAAAACTGGAAGAATACAACTAATCTAAAAGTCTTTTCGCTTAAATATTCTAACGGCCCTGAATACAGTAGTACCTCTAATTCAAGAGTTCTGTTCTTCGACGTCTCCCCATTTTCCTCCGAACACTCGTCGACTTCCTCCTCCAAAATTAACATGCGGCAAGTCAAAATGGCAGACCGAAGAATAAGAAAAAGAATAAATATAAATGAATGAGAAAAGGAGTTTCAGGACCCGCCGCTGTTGTAGTAGCTTCTCGTCGCCGTCGTCATCGACATTCGAGAAGTTAAGGAGCAATATGAGAGGAAAAAGAAGAAAAAAGAAGGGGGCAAAGGGGGGCAACTTTTGAGTAAAATGAGGCGGAAAAGTCAGGCGATGATGATGATGAGCAAAAAAGAAAAAAGAAGAAAAGAAATGAGGCGAGCAGATGAAGAAGAATAGAGAGATGCAAAAAGATGATGAGGGAGCAGCTGAAGGAGAAGAAGAGAACGGGTCAAAAAGCAACAGGTGTCAGTTTTCATTGGGCTTGTTTCGTTTTGTTTCTTCGATTTATTATCACGAAAGGATCAGAAATCGTTTGGTGGGAACCATGGCCATCAAATGGTATCATGGAAGATTCTACTGATGAGAAGTGAGAGTTCCAGTGGTAGAGAAAAGATAATTATTGGAGAAGCCCGAAAAATTCCTAAAATTGAAGATTTCCAAAGACTAAATTTCACTTTATAGGCCATTATTCAAAAATCGCATTTTGAATGTTTGTGGCAAGAAGACAGTCTTTCTCTCTAACTATAGCACAGTTGCATCGCATGCCAATAGCAATACCCATGCTTTTCTCATTCCTCTCACCTTTCCATTCGATGTCCGGAATCCATTATTCGACGACGGATGGATGACGTGGATGCTACTGTGGAAGGTGTTCGTGGCGTCACTCGAGCAATCGGACGGTTCGGATCTCATGGATACCTGAAAATAGAGAAGCATGCATAGAAGCTGACACTTTCAGATATTCTTTTCTAGGTCGTACAACACATAAACTTGTCTACTCGAGCACAAAAACAACTGCATTCGAAGAAGTCATGCATTCAGGGTAACATTAATTTTTCTTTGTGAGGTCGACGAGGTGTCCTTTCTTTTAAAGAACACACGGTTTGTATCTTACCATATGACAAATAGCAGCTGGATTCAATAGCAAATGTGATAAATTATCAGAAATCAGCTCGAAAATCGAAAGCTTCGGATGCATTTTCAATGAAGCGAAAAACAGTATTATCCGCGAAATAAGCGGCTAATAAATCTAACGAAAATAGTCGTTATTTACTTTTTCCGTATAACTAGTTAGTTGTTTGGAAGGTGGCTATTTCCGGAGAAAACCGGAAGATTTGTTCATAAAGGAACAGAGAATCAGAAAGAGATTCTGGATATTTCTAGCACTATGAGCTCAAAAATTACAGAACATTTCCAGAGAAAATTCAAGAAATTTGACATTTTCAGTATTTCAAAAGTTAATTTTTCTGAAATTTGGCCACATACCGTAAGAAGTTTTCTCGATTCCAGAAAATTTCGAAACGGCAATTCGAAATCAAAAGTCATTTCCAATAAATTGTTGCCTAGTAGAGTCAGAATAAACCAGAAAAATGAAGAATCAGACTCAAAATTCGAGATATAGATAATGGGCGGCGCCGACCTCCCTTTCTATTCCTAAAAGGGGAGAAATGCGGGAAATAGCGCAAACAGGGGGCACCACATATGGCATATGAGCAAATACAAAAGAGTTTTCAGAGCAAAAAACTTGTGTGATCACACGGAAAGAGATCTCATTTTGGAGAAAAAGAAGGGAGGAACAGATTTAATTGTTCGGGACAAATTTAGGAGATGGATAGACAATAGGGGGAAAGTTTGGAGAGCAGAAATAGAAAGTTTCTGATTTATTTGAGTTCAGAGAGAGCTATTTTTGAGATTTATTGCGGAAAAATAGGAATTTTCGAGAAAAAAGCTACATTTCAGAATTTTGAACGGTAAAAGTCACACTTCAACGTTTTTAGACCTTCTACGCTTCCTAATCGTACTTTCGGTAGAGCGCGGTTGTTAGAAGCGTACCGAGCTAATATTCAATCGCAAAACTAATGAAAAGTTAATTAGAAATCTGATAGTTGTTCTTCATTTCCTTTCATTTTTCGAAATTTTTCCTTAATTTTCATTCATTTTGAGTCTATTTTCCATAGTTTTCAACCCCAAATACTATATATCAAAACTCACATCAATTCGATGATCCTTGCACTGGTCGATACCCGGTGACACATTCTCGATGGCGGCGGGTGTGATGCCGAACGGCTCCCCAAGTTGTGCCAACGGCATTCCTCTCTGCAATCCCATTGTTCCAGAGAGAGAATAATAATATAGTTTCACGAATACGAGAAAAGAAGTGAGAAATATTCAGATGACGTGAGACGGGGGAGGGATTCAGAATGATTCGTAGAAGAGGGGAAGAGTGAAGTGTTTTTGCCTTCGGGGCACAAAAAGTTGGAGATAGTAAAGAGAGATGAAGAGATTCTAGACATTTTGAACAACAAGAGCCGGCTTATTGGTTCGAAACGGAAAAGGAAGAAAACGAGAGAAAGAAAACGAGGAAAAAACAGAAATTGTGGAGCAGAAAAAAGTGACGTCAAGGACAGATTCCGCTTCTATTTTTAGGTACTTTTGAACATTTTAAATCATTTTGAGCGGGATTTTTCAGTTTTTTGTTGCTTCTAATTGCATTTGAAGCAATATTAACATACTATGAAAAGAGCTAATCGTATCACATCAATTTTCCCATCCCACATAAAAATTAGAGGAATGAAAGATCTGTTTTCCGATGAAATGAGTGGAAGTGAAGAAGAAATCTCCCGATTATCCTTATACACTCAACATCATTTGAGTGAGCAGAATTTGAAATGAGCAAGTACTTAATAGGTACTTTTGTTAGAAACACAACATTGTACTTAAGTTTTTTTTCTTAAGTCTGAGTGCAAATGCTCGAAAATATGGCTTTTTCGGATGAAAAATGTATATTTTCCAGAAAATTCATGTTTTTGTTAGCTTCAATGAAACAGAAATAGTCTATTTTCCCGAAGCTCAAGTTTTTTATCGAAAAAATAGAAATAGAAACACGAAACAGTATTTAACGACAATGGACGTTATGGGTATAAACTAATAAGCCGAAAAGAAAAATGCATTGTTTTCAATACGAAAACTATTAGAATGGAATATCAGCTTCCTGAGATTCTTGAGAAAATGTTAGATTTTCACTGGAAAAAACTTAAATATCAACTTTTTTGTTTCGAAAATCTGGTTGAGCCAAATTCTTCTCAAATCAGAAAACAAAATAACAAAAAATTATTTTTTGTTTTCACATAAACAATAAATTCAACTTTACTCCCCAACCAGACAGGTGTTTGTGCACCTGTTTTCAGATTTAGTTCATTCAGATTCTAAATTAGTGAAAAACAAAACAGATAATGTTTTTCTAGAAAAGTTCAAGCAGACAAGTGCTTTGTTGATCCCTCTTGTGAATTATCGAAGCAGAAAACTGCAAATTTCGAAAATTTCAGAAAATTGTGAACACGAAAGCTGGTATTATGATGCTAGTGTGCTCTCCATTTTTTCTTTATTCTCATATTCTGCTTCGTCGTTTTTTTGTGGCACAACGACGCCTCCATTCTCACCGACGAAAAATAATTTATGAGAAAAGGGAGAAAATGAACAAAAATGGAGGCTTTGCTTCAGAAGGGAGCAGACTTCTGACTCGGAAGTCCTCGTTGTCTGGGAATGAGAAATTTCAGAGAAATGGGAAAAATATGAGAATGCAATGAGTAATTCAGATGTCTGGAACACTGTGAAATCTTATTAGTGTGGTAGTGTTATTGCAACTCATTTCTATCGAAATTCTAGCAGAAAACACATTGAAAAAATGTCTTTTCTATTTTTTTCATTGAAAAGGTCAAATTTCAAGCCGTTTACAATGCAACATGGACAAGAAACCACGTGCAAACACATTCGGAAAATGGAAATTTTTCCGAACGGCAAAACCAATGCAAACAAAGAATTCACTATTTTTTCTCCCGTTTTTTTCAATTTTATTTCCCTATCTAAACGATGAAACGCATCGTTATTCTCCTCCACTGTCAAGAGGCAAAGTGTGCGTAGGAAGGAAGTTATGCGAAATTAGAAATGCGAGATGGGATGAAGAAGCGGATGGATGGACGGAAGTTTCGAATTATACTATTGATTTTGACTATTTTTCTACTTTCTACGAATAAAATGAATGACACATTAGGAGGTTTCTGCTGAAATCTGAGCTTTTCAATGCAGAAAAATGTGTTTTTTCTCTGCTGCTCCGCCTGAATACATTATTAATAAAATGGTCCAATGAGCTGGAAAGAAAAGACGGAAATCTAAATGGATTCTTCTTCAAAAAGACCAGAAAAATGTTTCAAAGTGGGGACACAGCCGGGGGGCAAGCGCCCCGTTTGGAAATGCGATTAATTTTGGTTTTTGGAAGGGAGAAAAAATAAAATTGAAGAAAAACGAATTTATTGGGGAAAGATTTCTTGATTTTCCTATTCTTGGGGTGTAGAATGTGTTGAAAAGTGCTGAGAAGTGCAAAAAATAGCTGAAAAATCTAAAATGCTACTGAAAATTGATAGAAAACTTTATTATAAAAATTCCCGGTAACCAGGAGATTTTTTCAAAATTTACACTCTCCCGCCTTCAATATACAGTATACTTTTGGTCGTGGTGAGAGTTCTCAAAAGTAAATTGCATATGCGCCTACAGGTTACTGTAATTTTCAATGTAAAAATAGTTTTAATTCAAATTTTCTTAGTTTTGAGCCATAAATTTTGAGCCAGGGAGTTTTTTTTTGTGAAAACAGCACACCTTGAAAAAAGAGAATTTTCGAACAAAAACACATAAACCAGCCCATTCAACTATGCATTTCTTACACTTTTTTACGGAAAAACTTGTTGTTACGCAAATGTATTTGAAGCGAGGGAGAAGTCAATTTAAAAGTCAAATTAGTGTGAAACTGAAATGGCGGGAATAAGAAAAAGGCGGTGTTGGGAGCATCGATCCTCTCTCTCTCTCTCTTCTTTCCTTTTCACCCCGGTGATGGAAAAGAGCTCTTCTGAAAAAAGAGCCCCGTATCGAGAGAGTACTTCTAATAAAGAAACAGAGAGAAAAGAGAGTAAACGTGAAGAAGAGGATAAAAGCAAGCAAGCCAACGAGGCGGTGTGGCGGCGCCCCGAGCAAGGAAAAACGAGAAGACGTGGAGTGGAAAAGGAGAGAAAATGGAGAGAGAAAGCTCAAAAGAGCTCAGGCAAAACCAATTTAGTAATGTTTCTGGGATGTGTGTGTTTTTCTGTTTGACTCTTTGTTTCCCCTTTTTCTGCTTTCTGAATACCACACTTAGTGATTTTTGAATGACTCCCCTTCTCTTTTTGGCTTGGTTTCAAGTGTCGATTTAGATTTCATTCTCGGAAATTCCTTTGAGTATCATTCCAGGACATTGGATCTGAAATGTTTCGATTTTATAGAGAACTTATTGATTGAAAGTGAATTTTTATCAAAAAGATGATAGGAAATTCAGGAAGAACTGGAAGAACAGGATATTGGCATCTCACACGGACATCCGGGAAAACAGAAATTGGATAGATTATATAAATCACAAAATGAATGCTCAGGTTTTGAGCAAAGATAGATATGAGTTCGCACGAAACGTTGATTGCAAGAAATTTACAGCATTCAGATTACACCGAGAGGAATCGAAAGAATGAATTCATGTGAACATGAATCCGAAAGCGAACGGAAAACGAGCCAAGTTATGACATTCAGATTTTCAGAAAGCCAGACCCCCACCCCTCAGAACACAGGCATCTGGACAATAAAAAAGATGCATGATCAATTAAATTTTTTCTGTTTGAGTTTTCTGTTTGAGAATTCTTTTGGGCTTCTCGTTTGGCTCCTTGTAGGGGCCTCCTTCGATCCTGGGCTCCAGTAGGTCTCCTCCTCAAGTTCTGGGGTGATCGAGGACTCCTCCTCTTCAAGTTCTGGCGGTACTGATCCTTCTGGTTGCTGACAGGAATGCTCATCGCTGAACATTCTGTCTTGTGCACTTCTACACCTTTATATATGAATTGACAAGTTATATATATATATAAACAGCAGCCGGAGTTTTTTTCTTGTAAAACTATATCCACAATTAATTTTTCACTCCAGTCGGGCTGAGCTGTTGTTTGTGACTGAAAGACACTGCAAGAAACATGTTTATAATTCAGAAGTATCTCAATAAAAATTAAGAATCCAATTCTTTTAGTGACTGTTTATTGATTTGCAAAGAAAACACTTTTAAGAAAGAATTGCATAACAACCATGGAGCGGGCTCCAGCTCTTAACTCAAAAAAAAAGTGGAAGTCTGAAATTTTCTGTTTCCGCCTCAACACTCCTCGAAACAAAGTCGGTCAATCGCTGAACATAGTTATACAAATTTCGATAAACAAATTGGATCAATATGTCATTTATGTCAACTATACCGAACTGTTTCCAGGTCTGAAATTAAACAAATTTTCAATTTTTGCAATCAAGAAGGGATTTACAAAAATTCAGCACTCCAGCTCTATGGATGGAATTCCTGGATTTCCTCTGTTTCTATCTTTATTCTTGAAATACCTAATTTCAGACTTCATTTACCGAATTCCGTGTTTTCGTCTCCTAATCTCGGTAAATCGCACGTAACTCAGTTCATATCAATCGCACAGAGAACATGAACACATCATTCGAAAGATCTCGTTGAGCTGGTTGTAGTTCTATGGATGGAATTCCTGGATTTCCTCTGTTTCTATCTTTATTCTTGAAATACCTAATTTCAGACTTCATTTACCGAATTCCGTGTTCTCGTCTCCTAATCTCGGTAAATCGCACGTAACTCAGTTCATATCAATCGCACAGAGAACATGAACACATCATTCGAAAGATCTCGTTGAGCTGGTTGTAGTTCTGTGGATGGAATTCCTGGATTTCCTCTGTTCCTATCTTTATTCTTGAAATACCTAATTTCAGACTTCATTTACCGAATTCCGTGTTTTCGTCTCCTAATCTCGGTAAATCGCACGTAACTCAGTTCATATCAATCGCACAGAGAACATGAACACATCATTCGAAAGATCTCGTTGAGCTCGTTGTAGTTCTATGGATGGAATTCCTGGATTTCCTCTGTTTCTATCTTTATTCTTGAAATACCTAATTTCAGACTTCATTTACCGAATTCCGTGTTTTCGTCTCCTAATCTCGGTAAATCGCACGTAACTCAGTTCATATCAATCGCACAGAGAACATGAACACATCATTCGAAAGATCTCGTTGAGCTCGTTGTAGTTCTATGGATGGAATTCCTGGATTTCCTCTGTTTCTATCTTTATTCTCGAAATACCTAAATTCAGACTTCATTTACCGAATTCCGTGTTTTCGTCTCCTAATCTCGGTAAATCGCACGTAACTCAGTTCATATCAATCGCACAGAGAACATGAACACATCATTCGAAAGATCTCGTTGAGCTCGTTGTAGTTCTATGGATGGAATTCCTGGATTTCCTCTGTTTCTATCTTTATTCTCGAAATACCTAAATTCAGACTTCATTTACCGAATTCCGTGTTTTCGTCTCCTAATCTCGGTAAATCGCACGTAACTCAGTTCATATCAATCGCACAGAGAACATGAACACATCATTTGAAAGATCTCGTTGAGCTGGTTGTAGTTCTATGGATGGAATTCCTGGATTTCCTCTGTTTCTATCTTTATTCTCGAAATACCTAAATTCAGACTTCATTTACCGAATTCCGTGTTTTCGTCTCCTAATCTCGGTAAATCGCACGTAACTCAGTTCATATCAATCGCACAGAGAACATGAACACATCATTCGAAAGATCTCGTTGAGCTGGTTCTAGTTCTATGGATGGAATTCCTGGATTTCCTCTGTTTCTATCTTTATTCTCGAAATACCTAAATTCAGACTTCATTTACCGAATTCCGTGTTCTCGTCTCCTAATCTCGGTAAATCGCACGTAACTCAGTTCATTACAATCGCACAGAGAACATGAACACATCATTTGAAAGATCTCGTTGAGCTGGTTGTAGTTCTATGGATGGAATTCCTGGATTTCCTCTGTTTCTATCTTTATTCTCGAAATACCTAAATTCAGACTTCATTTACCGAATTCCGTGTTCTCGTCTCCTAATCTCGGTAAATCGCACGTAACTCAGTTCATTACAATCGCACAGAGAACATGAACACATCATTTGAAAGATCTCGTTGAGCTGGTTGTAGTTCTATGGATGGAATTCCTGGATTTCCTCTGTTTCTATCTTTATTCTCGAAATACCTAAATTCAGACTTCATTTACCGAATTCCGTGTTCTCGTCTCCTAATCTCGGTAAATCGCACGTAACTCAGTTCATTACAATCGCACAGAGAACATGAACACATCATTTGAAAGATCTCGTTGAGCTGGTTGTAGTTCTATGGATGGAATTCCTGGATTTCCTCTGTTTCTATCTTTATTCTCGAAATACCTAAATTCAGACTTCATTTACCGAATTCCGTGTTCTCGTCTCCTAATCTCGGTAAATCGCACGTAACTCAGTTCATTACAATCGCACAGAGAACATGAACACATCATTTGAAAGATCTCGTTGAGCTGGTTGTAGTTCTGTGGATGGAATTCCTGGATTTCCTCTGTTTCTATCTTTATTCTCGAAATACCTAAATTCAGACTTCATTTACCGAATTCCGTGTTCTCGTCTCCTAATCTCGGTAAATCGCACGTAACTCAGTTCATTACAATCGCACAGAGAACATGAACACATCATTTGAAAGATCTCGTTGAGCTGGTTGTAGTTCTATGGATGGAATTCCTGGATTTCCTCTGTTTCTATCTTTATTCTCGAAATACCTAAATTCAGACTTCATTTACCGAATTCCGTGTTCTCGTCTCCTAATCTCGGTAAATCGCACGTAACTCAGTTCATTACAATCGCACAGAGAACATGAACACATCATTCGAAAGAGCTTGTTGAGCTGGTTCTAGTTCTATGCTTTCCTCCTCAAGTTCTGGGGTTATCGAAGATTCCTCCTCTTCTTTCAAGTTCTGTGCGGCTGATCCTGCTGACCACATGCGCATTTCTTGTCGCTGATTTGTCAATTTCGTTTTTGAAATGGAGAATTTCGGCACTCTTGGGTGCTGGCGGCGGCACAATAGGTGCGCATTAGTAGATTTTACCTCTTGTTTTGGTTTTCAGATTTTTATAGTTTTCTTGAGTTCAGAGTAGAGTACTGTTATCTTGAAATTCGTCGTTTCTCTTGTGTTTTGTGTGTTTTTCTCGTTATTCAGCTGATAGCTGCAGCTAGTTTATCCTTGATTATGTGATAGTTATTGACTCAAGGAACATTATTATAATTCAGCATTTTTCCGAAAACAAAAAGAATCCAATAGTTTTAGTGACTGTTTATTGATTTACAAAGAAAATACTCCTATTTTGAAAAGTTCTTTGATGCAATTGAAAGAGCTTTATCAGTTCTATAACTGTGTCAAGTTTGAGAGAAACTGCACGCAATTTTACTGAGATGTGTGTCCTCTTCCGAAATGATTGAGAAATTAGCAACTTGAAATATGGTCTAATTGACAGAAAAAGGCTGAAACTCGGTCTGTAGCTCATTTCTTTGGTTTTGGAGCTTTTATTCGTTCTGATATCGTTTTTTCGTCAAGTCTCTAATCATGAAATCAGTTTTTTCTCTTTCTTTCTTGTTTAGTGTTTCCTGTTTCTATTGAGCGAGGTCCCAAATTCATTAAAACTGCAAATAAAGAAAATTGAAGGAATAATATTATGCATTGTAAAGCGAATAAAAAGAGAAAATTGACTTGATGTATCGAAAAATGGCACGAAATATGGAATAGAAGGATGATGAGAAGGGAGGAGAAATGATTGAAATGTGGAAATTGGGAAAGAAAAGTTGAAGGAACTGAGAGAAACTCGAGACTAGAACTGACAATCAGTGAAAAACTTATTCGGGAACTTGAGAGAAGACTAGAAAGAAGAAATGAATGGAATGAGTTTTGGAGCAAATGAAGAAAAAAATGAGGAAGGTTGGGAAGAGTAGAACACAATGAAATTATCACAAAACGGATTATAGATTGTCACTTCACTAGGTTTACAAACGCGCTCCGTCGAAATCAACGCTTCGGATAGAGCGCGTTTGTGAAACACACGCAGTGATGATAGTTATTAAA
The DNA here is from genome assembly GCA_002259235.3 of Caenorhabditis latens. Lineage (NCBI taxonomy): Eukaryota > Metazoa > Nematoda > Chromadorea > Rhabditida > Rhabditidae > Caenorhabditis > Caenorhabditis latens. The sequence continues at coordinate 11,987,138 of CM056092.1, read as the reverse complement.
TGATTGATTATAACAAGAGTAGACATTCGATTTATGTTCTCGATGAGCACTGTCTTGGCGGAGCTCCCATGCAAGTGAGCACACTATCAATCCACTGCATTGGGTTGTTCAGTTGAATTTGAACCCAGACTGGAGAATGAATCACTGATTTCCGACGATATGCTTCTCCCCATCCTTTGACGAATGACATACGGATAGTGCACATTCGGCTGAGAGAGTGGACATCTGGAAATGAGAAAATTGTTGGACAGGTTACGATAGAATTAGGCTCGCCATTATAAGTTCTCTCTGCTGCCAAAGCGAGTTGTTTCGAGAATTGATACATATCGAACAGCTTCATTGTTCCACTTGGTGGAAGTTTCGACACGGTATTCATTGGGAAATTGTTCTTCAGATTCGCACTGATCGACTGAATGAAAACGGGCACATTGCACAGATTCTCGGCATAACATTCTCCGCCAAGCAGATATAAACGAACTCCTCTTCCAATTAAACTTCGTACTTCAGATGTGGCTTCGGATCGTTTTGGATTGGTGTAGAAGCCAACGGAGAAACGGCTGGAATAAATCAATAAATGAATTTTCATTGTTAACTCCCTATTCTGATTCTTTTTCTCAATGATCTATTTCCAAATGTTTCCTGGCATCGTGCCAACCCCCACTCACTTCGTTGATTTCATCTCAGTCGACGTGAATCCATCAATCAACACATTTTGTGCGCGGAAACTTCCCGGTTCTCCGATATGCAGACCCTCTTCATAATATCCCAATCCAAGCCAATTGGCTCTCTCTTCGTATTCAACACACTCATACACTCCGAGTCTCGCCAATTCTCCGAGTTCCGCAATTGATCCACGGAACATTCCACCGTGTTCGATTGGAGTGATGGGACGACCATTTGGATAAGTCGGTACCATTATCCGTCCATGTCCATTCAGGGGTCTATTCCTGTTTAGACTAGCCATTTCTCGTTCACTGTCCTCCATCATTTCTTCATCGACAGTTCCGACGCCATTTCCAGGATACATTCTAGGCGACCCGTAATGACTGAAAATAAGAAATAAACATTAGTCTCGTTAGCAATAGAAAGTACCTGGCAGGGGAAGACATTCCAGATCGATAGTTTAACTCATCTTCTACCATTTGCTCTCCATTATGTTGGTTGAATTGAGCAGGTGATTCGACAGGGGATTGCACAGGAGATTGAAAGGATGGATACGAGCCATTTGAAGAGGTTGTGGGTCCTCCATTAGGTGCATTCGATGATGTTGGGGTATTGAATTCCGCGTAAGTTCCTGGCTCTTGGACTGCTTCAAGAGCATGACGATCGTACAGATTCTGGAATCAGTTATGATGGTTATTGAGTACTGTCGTCTTTTGATGCATTCGCGGATAGCTGTTACAGAAACCTGGGTGTACAGTAACTTGAATTGATTTTATTACAAAAATTCTCATAAGTGTTCTATAATTCACAAATTACATCCCTAATACTGAATCTACAGTAATCCAAACGGAAAATCGACGCATGGTTACAGTAATCTGTTGAAACTCACAGTATCCCTGTACCTTGTTTTCAAACTAACCTTGATTTCATCTCCTTCTATTGTCACATTCGGAATGTTCATCCATGCCGTATTCTCCTCTTCCGTGAGACGCCCCTGTTCCCAGATCATGCCTTCCTGCCCGAATTCTAACCGAACCGGTGGCTCTCCGTAATCCAAATTCTTATTCACAACAATTGGTGCAACTGGTTTTTTGGGCAACTCAGTAAGTCTGTAATGCCATGGATTCATGCAGATTGTTCGATTCGATGGATCGAATTGATATCGACAAGAGCCCGTTGATTTTATTTGAGAGTCGTATCGCACATGTGAAAACCGGAAACATCTCAGAAGGATTATAACGAGCCTTTGGTTTATTCCGGCTATTTTGTCATTACGTGCTTTACAGCATCTTGTTCCCGGATTTTCATGCATAACTGCATCAAAGAACACATCAAAACAGTTGTTTTTCTTTGCTTGTCTGCTGAGATTTTTCACTGCTTTCACTGCCCAGCTACGGGTTCTCTGAAATATATTTATTGTTTGATTAAGAGATTTTGTTAATGTCTTGAAACCACGCCCAACCAAAATAAATTTTACTAGAGTTATGTTTTTCTTCCCGTCCCGATGGACCTCAAATCATGTAACTAATCCAAAGTTTTGTTCACCTACCGTACTCTACCGTAACAAAAACATTCACAGACGACTACCGCAGCCTAAGCAGACAACTTTTTACATAAACCAAATGGGACTACTATAGTTAACAGTATTCTTCCATAGTTTCTACTGTTAAATAGACTACAATAATGGTTGCTACAGTAACCTTGTCAATCGTAAAACTATTGTCGGTCAAATAAGTACCGCTATCTTGATTCATTGGATTCTGAAACAAAAGTATTCTTCTTGATTGATGCCTTGACTACTGTAAATCTAATAATCTCATTTACCGTATCCCTGACTACTTTCTTTTCGTTTTTTTCATCTACCGTGATCTTGTCATTTCCACTCACATACCTACTTTCCAACTCAAAATATACGAAATCGCTCTCAAATCCGAAATGACAAGATTTGAATTTCACGACGTCTACCCTCTAATTTTCGAATCTACATAAATCGAATTAACATGTCTGGACGACGGAGAGTATTATTGCGATTCTTATGTGGTCTACTGTACTTACGTCTCCATCCGTGAGTAATGTCTCACTCAGAACCTTGCTGGCCATCGCCTCGATTTTGGGATCCTCGGAGGATGTAAACTCGTTCATTATGGCAATTTGGTGGCTGTAATGAAGGATAATTCAGAATGAGAGCAGGATGTGAAAGGAGGAGGTGGAAGAAGAAAAACTTGGGGACTAAACGAAGCGTTTTTGAGAAATGAGTCGTTGGAAATGAGTGACTGAAAACGAGAAAGTGAGAGAGAGAGAGAGAGAGAGAGAGAGAGAGAGAGAGAGAGAGAGAGAGAGCACAGAGAAGACAGAGTATCTGATCTATCTGAGCACTCTCTCTGTACACTCTCGGGTCATCTCTGGTGACCTACTAACGATTTCCCAACCAGACCGTAGTACATCACACACATAGAACTCGACAAGATCTACATTTCGGTTTTTTCAGCTCTTAACATTCCGTTTCAGGCTAGTTTCAGCCTGAGTTTGGTTTTTATAGCAGTCGTTTGACGAGAGAAGTAATGAGAGAGAGCGAAGGCCCAGAGAGTCGAGACAATCTCGTTTCTCTACACTCTCTCTGGTCTAGATATTCAGTAACTAATCTTTCAGAATAACCATTAGGAAACCAAGAGGGAATAAAGTGAAAAAGGAGTTCTTGGATTAACGAATCCAAACCAGAGTTTTTCAAAAAAAAACATCAGTGGAGAAATGTTTTTCTCTTATTTGGCATTACACCAACCAAGAAATTGAATATGTTTCTCGAAAAAGCGAAATGAAAACTCCGGGTCACGTTCTCATGAATAAAGTGGGCGGAGCCTTAAAGGGAGGAGTCTTTAAAGAAACACGAGAAAAGAAACAAGAAGAAGAGTTATGAAACTCTCCCTCGAGGTAAGTTACTGGAAATTTCGAATGACAAATCGAGATAAGAAAAAGAAAATAGTTAAAAGCGGAGGTGATAAGAACACAGAATTGTTAGCGAAATGACCGTGAAGAAGGGAAGAGAAATTGAGACATTTGTGTGAATTCATTCGTGGAAAAGATTTATAGTTTTGAGAGGAAATTGATTTCAAACGAGTTGTTTACGAGAGAGAGGGAGTGATCACAGATCTCTCTTTAATCAGAATAATAAAAAAGAGAGGAAGAGAATGATGGTTCCGGTTGTTTGGATCTAAGGAGTCTGTTGTTGAACTGAGAATCAATGAAACAAAATGGGTTATGGTATGGAATGATGATGGGAAGTGATAGAGGTGATTGGAAAGTTTTAGCAAAAAATATTTATAATGATGAATAGTCTTGAAGAGCATCATGAAGAGCTTGGTGACAACGATTTAGTAGTTTTTGAACAGTTTGAGTTAGAGTCCAAAGATGAGAGTGATGATGAAGATGACAAAGATGACATCGCAGAGAAGTTACTTTCCTTCTGCGAAGTAAATAAGAATATTCTCTTTTGCCTATTTCGATCTTTCCGAATGACGTAAAACAGATTACGAATCTTACTATCTTGCAATCAAGTACGTCAATTCTAAGGTGGAGTTACTTTTCCTATCCATAACTCTTGAGTTCTTCCGTACAAAAGAAAATAGTTGTCAATTGTAAAATTGAATATCTGAACTGGTTCCATACAGAGGTTTTCAAACTCTCAAACTCGAACCATTCCTATTGAAGCTATTATCTCGGCACAATTGTTACAACTGCGCTCCACCGAATTTCCCTTGAAATATGTCTCTTTCTCTCTGAGTCTCTCAATTTCGCACACAATTTTCTTCGGTTTGGGTAGAGCGCGGTTGTAAGAAGCGTACAGCGCTAATCCAAAACTTTCCCCAAATTCGCTGTTATTCTTGAACCAATAATATAGAGAAGTTATGTCTTGCTTTATCTGGTTATTGAACTAATCCCTATGGAATGTTCTAGAAAAAACGACTCTCCTCATAATACAAAACTAATAAAAATGATGAAACTGAACAGACTCAAACTTGAAATCCTGTCAACAAAGCTAGCGGATCAGAGATTATGACAGATAAGGCTGATCCCATCAATGACCAACAAAGTAAAATATTGTTTAAAAAATGAGATATATAGTTGTTTTAAAACAATATCGCTCTACCTCTCTCGAGGATTTCAACGGAGCGAGGTTGCTACTCCATTATTCTACCGGAAATGTGAAAAATGAAATGTATTTTTAGATGTCCCAAGAATTGTTGATTAAACTCCACGAACCAAACAATTATTGGGTGCACAAAGGAAGGAGAAAAAGGAATGAAGTCTATATATACAAAGAAGAAATACAAAGAAGAAGAAAACGAAGAAAAAAGGTGAGGGGAAAGAAGGAAAAGGTCTTGTGATTAGTACTTCTTATATCGCATGTCTGAGCACTTTTTTATTTTGGTCTCGATATGTATACATCTTGTGGAAGAAGATGGAAAGAGTTCGATAGAAAATTGGCTGAAATTTCTCGTGATTGTCGGGGAAGGAGAACGGGAGTATCTATGAAAGAACTCATTTTGAGAAAAAAAAACTGAGATTCTATAGAAACTTGGTAGAACTCTCAGATACTCAGACTATGTCAAATGCCCTTTTTTTTCGAAAAAAAAATTTCAGAAAAAGCTTCGTCAAGAGTACAGTCATATATTTTCAGGACTCTTCACGGCTTACATCTATCATTTCTACACAGACCTTTCAACCGCGATCCACCGAAATCTAACTGGAAACATTTTGTTTTCATTCCGAAGAAAAAATTGAATGCGATTGCAGATTCAACTTTTCTAAATGTTTACAACGAACAAACATTTTTTCTGCTTCACCGATTTTGATTTCTCATTCGTTACAGAATTCGAAAATAGAAAAAAGAAAAAATATTCCATTTCGGATGAAACGTTATTTTCGTTTCTTTTCCAACTGCAGACCACTTCAAAACGTGGGAGCCAAACTCAAAATTACCATGGCAATCGTAGAAAGTGAAATGGAATAAAGGCTTTTTACGATTTTATGCTCCAAAAATAAAACTTTTCGGGAGGAAAAAACTAATAAATAACAAGTTTGAAACCCAATGCGAGCCGTTCGAACTGATTGTTTGTATTGCTTATTTCGCAGGTCTCTCAGACAAATGTCAATAATGAAAATGTCTCGACACAAGTTTCTATATTATTGGCTTTCAGAAAATGAAGGGAACAAATTGATTTTTATCACCGAGGGAGTCAAGAGCACTCTTCCAGAAGGATTATGAAACTTATGAATTCAGGGATTAATCGATTTTATAAGGGATTAAGGAAAGGAAGAGAGATATCTGAAACTGCTTGAATTGTTGATTCTACTGAAAATGGTGTCAAAACAAGAGTGGGAAAAGAAGATGAGAAACCACGTGGAATGAAAGAAAAGGAGGAGAGAGATGAAGAGAGAGAATTCAAGTTTTTCGTTATTTTCAGAATGAATTTTGTGAATAGATAGGAAGAAAAAGGTAGTGAATTGAATAATGATTCATTTCGGGAAGTTAGAAAAAAGAAGAAGAGAACAACAAATAATAATTTCAGCTGTTTTCGTTTTTTTGTTGCTTTTTTTCTTCTAGCTCTGTTTTCCTTTTTAGTGAGCTCAGAGAGACATAAAAACAGAGGCGACCAGCTCTTTTTCTCTCAATCGTCTCTTGTGTTTGGAAACTGACAGAAGGCAGCTTCTCTCTGCACTCTCTCCATTCTGCACACTCTCTCGTCGGGGTGTAATGCAAATACGCTACACTGAACAGCGCTACAAATTGTGCGCGCGCTGGCATCGGGCCATTTAATTGTTGTTTTCGGCGATTTTGGCGAGGAAATTTTCGTGTTCATGTCAAAATTATCAATTAGCTTTGTCTCTAATTGTCCGCACCCTCTGGCTTTTTTCCGATTAAAAATTAGTCATTTCAGCGATGAAAAAGGGTGAAAATCGCGCAAATGCCCAATTATAGGTAATATCCTAATCGCCTAAATGTAAACCTTCTTGAGTTTTTATCTTTTCCATGCTTTCGAGCGTCTTATTCATTGTGAGAAACTTCTACTTGATTGCGAAATTGAGAATACATTAAAAGCAGTTTCGCGTGTTTTCGAATTTCCACACGTTTATTCTTCTCTTCACCTCTTTCGCCTCAGTTTTACTGAAAATTATTCCAAATGACCTAGTTTCCAGCAATGTCTTTCAACCCGGACTACGAGAACATTGCCACCGCCTTCATCCAACACTACTATGCAAAATTCGACAATGGAGATGGAATGGCTCGGGCTCAAGGTCTGTTCCATTCAAATTGTGTACTCAGATGTATAACTTTTTTAATTTTAAGGACTCGCTGATTTATACGACCCAGAGAACTCCTACATGACTTTCGAGGGACAACAAGCCAAAGGACGCGACGGAATTCTTCAAAAGTTCACGGTACTATATTTAAAAATATTGATAATGTTAAATCGAAATGTGTTTCAGACCCTCGGATTCACCAAAATTCAACGATCCATCACGGTTGTTGACTCACAGCCACTTTATGACGGATCTATTCAAGTTATGGTTCTCGGACAGCTCAAGGTAATTATTTGAGTGAGTACTTGTGATTTTTAATTTCATCTTCAGACCGACGACGATCCCATCAATCCCTTCTCCCAAGTCTTCATCCTCCGTCCAAACAACCAAGGATCGTACTTCATCGGAAACGAGATCTTCCGGCTCGATTTGCACAACAACTAGATCACAATTGCTCCTTTTTTCCTACAAAAATTAAACAATTCTCCACATTTCCCTCGTATCAGATAATTGTCAATGGAAATTTCATCGAAATCTACTCTTTCCTTTTCCCCGTTCCATTTCTTTCCCCTCAATTCGGTGTTGTCAAATTTTTCGCAAAACTGCATATTTTTTAGTCTGCTTTGTTTCGCACCAAAATGAAGTTTCCTAATTCTTCTGTCACTTCTTCTTTTATTTTGGGTGTAGTGGTTAGATACCTTGTTTTACTTGAGTGCCGACTTGGGAGCAGAAGTTCATTTTTCAATATTTCCAGATGGTGAAACAAGCAACGAAAGGTCAGAAAGAGATTTACGAGGAGAACCAGGCAACTGTCACCACTTATAGTGTGGCTAGCACAGTTAGCATGGTAAAAACATCCAAAACTCTGCAAATTGTCATCAAATACCCATTTCCAGGCAATCTACTACTCATCGTGCATGTTCTTGAGCCAGTGCTCAACAACCGACTACGTCTTCTTCGCCATTTCGGCACTAGTTCAAATTTTCGCCATTCTTTTCATGAAGTCGTTGGCTAGTCAGTTAACTTTCTTCTTTGATCACTTTAATACAAAACTATCTTTTTTAGAAGCCAAACTCGATGAAAAAGGTCATGTTCTCGACGCGGGAGCTGACTTGAATGACCCAGAAGCATTCGGAGAATACTGTAAAGACGCCATCATTCTATCGGTCATCACTCAACTTGTCTCCCTCTACACCACTTACGGATTCCTTCTTCTACTCGCTTTCCCAGCTGCTGCCACCTACAAATTCATTGCCGGATTCCTTCTTCCATGGCTTACAGCTGGCTCCGATACGGAAGATGTCGATGATAAGAAGCAGAAGAAAATGGATAGAAGAAGAGAGAAAGTTGTGTATAGAAGATGAATATCTAACTCAATTTTTATCACTTTTTGCCATTGAGTTACTCTAAGTCATGGTTGTTTCCTAAAATTATATTATTTATTGCATTAATGAACTTGATTTATTTTTATTGCTGAATATTCAAAATTTTATCCATCTTGGTAGCATATCCCGATCAGTCTTTTTAAAACTCAATTTAAACGCGAGAACTCCAAGACACACAACGTTTCAGAGATGTTTCAACAACGTCCGGCACCATCAGAAGTCCCGCCAGTAGATGATGTCATTGCGATTTGTCGGGATATCAGTTCTAATATTATTTCCACAGAAAGAAATGTTCCAATCGCCAAATTGATTATTCAAGTAACGTTTAAACTTATTAAACGCATTTTCCAATATTTTTGTTTTCAGAAACTTTTCCGAAATCCACATATCGATTTGTGTGCCATCCTCCCTCCCCCACAACACTATCAGGAATCGCAATACAATCACATTAACTCGCTTATACACGGAAATTCGATATTCTTCGAAACAGTTCTGGAGGATGATCAATTGTGCTCTGATTTATGGGATAGCATTCTACATCAATGCGAGGTTTCAGTGGCGGTGAGAAAACGTTGTTAGGTTCTTAATTCAAAAAATAGTAATTTCAGCCAACAGACCCAGCGAAAGACTCGATATTATTCCAATTAGTCGCTCAATATGTTACTCGAATGCTTCCTTGCGACGAATCAGCTTCCACTTCGATGTCAGTCCCACGTTCACCCAAAACTATACATCAAACCATTCGCACGCCGCTTCAACTGTTCCGAGCCGATTCTCCGCTTGTAAATCGAATTAGTATCGGTACTGAAACTGAAGTCTTCGCAGATTTAAATTCTCATAATTTCAGAGGATCGGAGTCAAATTATGTCGGTGACAAACGTCAGTTTCCAGCCGCGACTAGTTCAAAATTTCTGCAGTTTTATTACCAAAACGTGCGCAACGGCTCAATTCACCAATGCAAATCGATTGCTGCTTATTCGGTATTCACACAAATTCCGAAGGATTTATTGCTAAATTCGAATATATTTTAGGTACCTCTTGAAACAATTCCACGTATTCTGTCAACACAGCACGGGAGACAGTGAAGTTGACAGCTGGAAATTGGATCTGATGGCTGCTGCTCCATTCAAATGGCCACTTTTAGACTTTTTCAAGAGTTCCATAAATCAAGTGCCCACAAGTACTGTTTTCAGGGATATTATGAGTGAGTTCCCCCACTTCAACGTCTTTTTTCATTTTTAAATTTTTTTTTAGTGTGCTGGCTGACCTACGCGAGACCATGGCGATATCACAACATGTCGAGCCCGTCAGATTTCGCACCGGCAGCAAAATACAAACAGTTCTTTGAAAAGAACGTAGAATTCTATGAAGTTGTACTAGGAAAGATTATCAAAAAGTTCGCTGCATTCGAAATGTGTGAAGAACTCCTCACTTCGTTACGATCAATTGTTGAATTCGCTTGGAGAGAACCCCAGACTTTGTTGCTTCTTCATGTTCAACTGGACATCCAACCACACGTATTCGAATTGCTGAAACAGATGCAAGTGGTTGTCAGAACTCATATAAGAATCATTCAGAGTGAAAATGCGGTAATTTTCGATTTAAAGAACTTCGAATGAGTTTTTAATTTTTCAGAAGAACTCCGGGTTTTGGGGCTCACTTTTCACTAGCGCCGAGATTCCAAGAATTGCTTCGAGTGAACGGATTTGCAACGATCTGTTGACACTTTTGAAAGACAGTGATTCCTATGTTGGAACACATTTGATGTCGGAAATGGAAGTGACACAAGTTGGGGGAGATGCTAATCAAACTGTGGATTACGCTAGGGAACGGTAAGTTAGAGAAATATATATTCTATTAAAATTTCTAATTTCACGAGCTGTTTCACCCCCATCAAGTTTCAGACATTGCCTATCTCTTCTCAACGAAACACCGAAATCCGGTCTTGGTTTACCCGACCATTTCATCGATTCCCCTACGAATCATATGGTTCTCACCCCCATCGGGCAACGACAGGTTCTTAATCGCGAGAAGTATGTCATAACTGGAAACTTTCCATTTTAAAATATAACTTTTCAGACGATTCGACTTCTCGAGATGCGCCAAAGACGACCCAAAAGCTCCACCACGAAGCTACGAGTTGGCACCAGCTGTTCGATTAACTAATGCGTTGGCTCAGAAGCTTAACGATTTTTCGTTCGTTCGGAGTATCGGAGAGCATTATTCAGAGAAGACTGGTCAGTGTTTCCATGTATTTGTGCAGTAGTTTTCGAATTGATAATTTCAGTTATTGGTGCAATCGTCCGTAAAGTGATGTATCCACCGGTTCCAAATCTCGATCCAAATGCAACAGTCCCTGCGTACTCTGCACGAGTCGTCCGATCTCCTCCATTACTTCGTCTTCGATTTTTCGCCAGCTACATGTCAATAATCGGGATCGGCTGGGTCATTCTCGCTTACAACTACGGAAACATCTTCACCATCGTCTCGGTCGTCGTGTTCGCTCTCATCCTCTCGGTACTCTACCTCGCTCAAATTGATTCCGGGTCTTATTGATTAGAATCACACTTGCTTTCATTTTGTTCCTTCCAAATCTTGTTTTGTGCTCTCATCTGTGAAGTCAATCAAATTGCTCTCTCGAGTTTTCTCTTCCTTATCGTTTTATTTAATTAAGAAAAATAAATATTAATAATGCAAGAAAGTCATAAGTCGAAGTCATATTTTAACTGTCTTTTGCTATTTGAAAACTATCTTTAAATGATGAATAATCCAAAAACAATCGAAGAATTCATGATCAGATGGGAAAGTTAGAAGAAGTGGAAGCGGAGAAAAAAGTATGGGAGAGCGACGATGCGTGGGAACTCCGAAAAGCGTTCATGTTGGCACATTACGATGATTATCCAAAGTGAGTATCTAGAGTTTAAATTAGAATCACCTCATTTCATGTGATTACTTTCCAGAATCCAATTACAATGTCTATCACAACTCTTCATCAATGTTACACTTCTCGGATGCGAGTATTCCGAATCGCTCATGCAAAAAATTCGAACAATGGGCGCAGGAATTGCAGCGAATAAAGTAGGTGTAAATGAAAGAATTCGTTTGAAAAAAAGTAAGTTTAGGACCGCACCAAAACTGGAAGCTACGTGAAAGCGTCCGCTGCGAAGAAGCGACAAGCAGTGAAGACATCGGATTTGGAAGGAGCGCCAGTAGAGGCGAAGTGAGGCTTTTCCACTCATTAAAACTGTTTCTGATTTAATAAAAATTTAACAAGCTTCTACACATTCTCATCGTAATCGGTTTTGCGGTGTTTCACTTTTAGGTTTCAGACGAGAGAAAGTTGAAGAGGCGCCGCCCGTTTCGGAACACGAGGCGTACAATGAGAGACTCGAGAAGCTGAGATCCACTTTGTCTTTGGTAATTGTATTCTTCATTTTCTCAACGTAATGGAAAGTTTTCAGACTCCCCACCACTTGACTGGTGAGCAAATGATGAAAGCTGCTACGAATGGATGTTTGATGAAGTGGTACGTCAAGAAGATCAATCAGAAAATCGAGATTTACATCGATCGATATGTGGCATTCAGACATACGTGAGTCACCGAGTTCTCATTATGAATCTTTCAAATGACGTCTCCAGATTCTCTCAATACTGTGTGGACATTCATGATTGTGCTGTGAATGCACTAATCGAAAGCATTCTATCGTGTACAGCTGCTCTTAATGATGATGGAGATGAGATTCGATTCGATGGAGTGCCGGCTGATGAGTGTTATGCGAAATCAGTGGAGAGACGACTTGGCAAGATTAAGGGAGGATTGGGAAATGGAACTCATACGTTGAAGGGTGAGTTGACAAGATGATATGGACAGAATAATTGCAATGGTCTTACGATATATGATTGCAAAAGTTTTTGGATTTTCTAACAAATTCAATTAAAATTTCAATTTCGTCCGATTTCCAGCGTTCTCTGCTCAACTCGAATCCGTCAACATGTCTCTCATTCAAAATACCAAAAAACTCGAGGGTTGGTCCCAACAACTTGATCTCGTCACTGCTGATCTCCTCCTTGGATCTCGTATTCTCTCGAGCACTGAATGCACAAAACCTGCGATGGCAACGATCGCCGATGAAATGTGTGCTCAAATCTGCCAATTGATTCTGACCAATAACGCAACAGTCATCAATTCAATGAAATCTCACAGTTCTCTTGCATTCCAAGTCTAATCTCACTCATTTTCTGTCATTTCATATTTTCATTTTTTGTTTGTTATTTATTGGTTTTTATTGATTATTCATACTTTTTTGCACTTCTTCTCTTCTCTTCCTCTCTGCACACAATCGATCTTACTCGGTGTTCTTCGAGTCTGTTGTCAAATAAATTCTTACTGATCTAATAATTTATTTACTTTATTTTAATTCAAATTGTTATAGTCTATCCGGAATATTTACCTGAATTCTTTCGTCTTTTTTTTTAATTGTAAACAAATTTTCCTTTCTCAGATGTCACTGGCGTTCAGAACCCTCTCATTTGGAATCAAAAAGGCCCCGCCGAAGAAAAAATATGCTGATGACTCGAAGAAAGAGCTATCAACAATCTCAGCTGAATCATTGAAAAGATATGATGAGCTTCGTGAGAAAATGATTGGAAAAGTTGAGACGAAAAAGGGGAAGAAGGTTAAGAAAGCAGTGAAGAAAGATTGGAGACTCGAGAATTGTAATACCAAGATTTGAAGCTTCTTTCAAAAAAAAGGTTTTGTTCCAGCATCCATTCGACTTCTATCATCGAGAAAGCGAGATCATGAATCAGATGAAGATTCTGAAGAGGAAGCAGAGGAATCTGTTGATGAAGTGGAGAAAAAGATGCAGAAATTGGTAGATTTTCTGAAAACTTCTGAAAAAGAGTCTAATTATTCAAATTTGAATTTCAGCTTGACGACATCCGTCGTGCAAACAGAATCTTCACTTGGGGAGACAACCTTCCAAATATTATTCTTCGATTCTCTGATTCTAACATCTCAAGTGCTCTTTTGAGCCGTCTCACTGATCAATCCATCCGCCAGCCATCTCCAATTCAGATGCAATCGATTCCATTTATGGTGAAGAGAAGAAATATTCTTGCAAGTGCTCCAACTGGATCCGGAAAGACGCTGGCATTCGCTCTTCCAGTAATTGAGGAGATTCTGGAATTGAAGCAACGTGCTGATTATTCTAAATCTTCGAAACTTCTCACAATTGTTCTTGAGCCAACGAGAGAACTAGCCGCACAGACCTACTCGGAATTCGTCAAGTATTGCGCTGAAACTTCGATTTCTGTTGCGAATTTCAGTGGAGAGGAGACGGATATTCAGCATGCAGATATTCTCGTTTCGACACCGAATCGAATTGTTTTCCATTTGGATAAAATTGACACTTCTGCATTGAGATGGCTGATTGTTGATGAATCTGATCGACTTTTTGAAGTTATTGAAGGACAAGAGAAATGTTTCCGTAATCAATTGGGAGCGATTTACAAGGCTTGCGATGCTAAATGTACTCGAGTCGCGTTCTTCAGTGCCACTTTTTCACATGAAGTCGAGAAATGGTTCGTTGAGATTTTTAGTTCCGAGTGAACTAATTTTAAAGAAAAATATAAATTTAAAACAAAAATTGTCAAATCTAGATTTTTTCAAGCCTTGGAACGTAGTAAAAATCGAAAATTTAAAATGTATGTTCTTTTTGCATCTTGGAAGAGAAATTACTGTTTTTCATAACGCACTTTTTTCTGGTTAAAACATTTTATAAATCTTCTTTTGAAATTTCAAAAAAAATTAATTTTTCGATGTTTCCAGGTGCAAAGAGAATATCGACAACATCGGAATGGTCTGCGTTGGAGAGAGAAATTCTTCGAATACGAGTGTAAAACAAGAACTGACTTATTGTGGAACTGAGGACGGAAAGAAGATTGCCATTAGAAATTTGCTCCGAACTTCTTTCAAACCACCAGCTCTCGTCTTTGTTCAGAGTAAAGATCGAGCTGTTCAACTGGTTAAACTTCTCTCTGCAATCGATTCGAATCTCAAAGTTGACTCAATTAATAGTGGAAAGAGTGACAAAGAGCGAGATGAGACAATGGAAAGATTTAGAAGAGGAGAGATTTGGGTTCTCGTTTGCACTGAATTATTGGGAAGAGGATTGGATTTATCTGATGTTGGATTGGTGATCAATTATGATTTACCTACGTCGATTGTCAGTTATATTCATCGAGTGGGAAGAACCGGAAGAGCTGGAAAGAGTGGACATGCAGTGACTTATTTCACGGATACTGATATGAAGTATATCAAATCTATTGCTACAGTAATCCGACAATCTGGTTTTGATGTTCCTGAATATTTGTTGGAAATGAAGAAAGTTTCGAGGTAAGAGAGAAACAAATTTGATGAATTCCATCGTTTCAATTCAGAGATCGAAAGAAAGAGATGTTGAAACACGCTCCGAAACGTCACAGGATTGCGATGGTGAAGGAGCAAGTTATCAAAAGAAAGAAGATGTTGGCGAAAGCTGCGGCTGATAAGAAGAAGGAAGAGACTGTGGAGAAGCCGAGTACGGAGAAAATAAAAACTAAGAAGAAGAAGGGACTTGTTATCAAAAAGAAGAAATTGTAGACTTTTGTTGAATTTTTATTTGTTTGTTTTTTTTGAAAATTGTTTTGTTGAGTTGTTATCTTCTGTTTGATTGTTGATATGAACCACCGTTAATAAGTCGCTTTTGTTTCAATGTTTCAAAGCATTTCAATTAGAACAATGTGATGAGTAAAACGAGCATGCTGCCTAGGGAGGGCAAACTGTCTACGGGGTGAAATACAGTTAAAAAACCGAAAAAACCAAGTGTGTCCTCTACCGAACCTATTGAGGAATGAACAACTCGGAATATTTTGAATACAAAATGCATTTACATTTACACTCAACTGTGATCCCTAAGTACTAGACCCTAGCGACAGCTCAAAGAAGAATACGATGTTAACAGACGGAAGAAGATGTGTTATAGCTCGAAAATTGCTAAATATGAGCTCAGTGCTATATTTTTTGTGATTTCATATGTTTTTCTTTCTTTTTGCATTATTGCACAATGAGCCATGCCTCTGCAAAGTCAGAAAACTGGATTCTGGAGTCCCCACCGATTCCGAGGAAGAAAAATGGGGTCTCGGATTCTGAAAATTTGAGAGCAAGCGCGCTCCACCGCACCGAGAAATATTGATGAATTTCGAAGGGATTTTTTCAGGTTTCGCACAAATTTTATTCAATCTTTCTTCATTTTCTTCTAGTTTTTGTATCATTCTTTGCCTGAATTCGATTAAAATCGTTTAATCTTTTTCTATTAACCTAAGAATTTAACTGAAGAAGATACTCCGACTTCCTCTAAAACTCGCTTAAATACAACATGTTTATCTTCTAATTCCTTCTCGAGTCCTATCGGTTCTCCCCTCAATTTCTTGTTTTCTTCAACAAATCTTGTTAAATATCTATTTCAATGTTTTACAGACGGCTGGAAATGGGGCGTGATCGAAGCCGCAGTCGAGACAGAAAACGACGATCTCGTTCACGTTCCGTCGAGAAGCGTCGAGAGCGAAGCAGGTCTCGAGACAGAGAACGACGTGACATTCGAAAAACTAGAGACGATAAAGAGAGGAGAAGTCGAAGCAGAAGTCCACGTGACAAACGAGATCGACGTGACAGAAGTCGTTCACGAGAACGGAAGGAACGAGATCGCGAACGGCAGAGAAAGGATAAGGAGCCAAAAAAGAGAGAAAAACAAGGTAATAGTTGATTTCCCAATCGCCAATTTGCAATAATTTATTTATTTTTCCAGAAGAAATCAGCCTAGAATCGCTGCAAAGTGTCGATGACGAATCCATGATGGCTGCAATGGGATTCGGAGGTTTCAATACTACTAAAAATAAACAGGTAAACTATTTTTTATTTCGTGTAAACCGTCTCAAATTCCAGGTCAACGATAACGTGGATGGCTGCGTCAATATCAAAAAACCGCGCCGATACCGTCAATACATGAACAGAAAGGGTGGATTCAATCGTCCGCTCGATTTTATGGGATAATTTATTTTCACATCACTTTTATAATGATATTGATCTCTTAAAGAGTATTTTTATTCTGTAAAAAACATTAATTATTTGAAAGATGTTGAACCTTTCTCTTTGTTAACTTCTCAGAGGTTATAGCCTGTCAATATCGTTCCTTTGCTCTTTTGGTGTCGTATTTTTTTATTTTCTAATAAGTTTACAGATTTCTATATTTTTCCCTCGATAAATGGTAAACATGGACGATAAACATATTGGAAGCGTCATTTCTGCAGAAACCAATGATGGTAGTGTATATCAAGGAAAGCTGACAACTTTGGATGCTCATAATGGGAATGTCACCATGGCAAATGTTATAAAGTAAGCAAAATAGGAGAGTGTGCGGCGAAAGTGCAACTAACTCTGCCGCAACTTTTGTATTGTTTTTCTGTAAACATTATTTTTCAAATCACTTTTTTCAGAGACGGCTTGCCGCTCAACCGCTGTATCACTCTGTCGTCTTCAGATATATCTCGATTAAAAGTTATTCGAGCAGCCACTCAATCGACTTCTGTTCCACCTGCTCAAGTCCCGCTTTGTTCTGCTCCTTCAGCTAAAAAGCAAAAGCCACTGAAAAAATCAGTTGATTCTACTATTTCTTCTACTTCTATCGCTTCTTCATCTGCTTCTTCTGTGCCGACGTCTTCAAGCAATAATCGACCAATGATTTTGCCACCAAAATCGAAAGGAAAGTCTCCGAAAAATTGTGAGTAAAAAATTCGATATTCCAGTAATTCCATTAAATATTTTCAAATTTTGTACTGAAAATGGTCATTTTAGCGGAACTTTTAGGGCAAATTACTAATAAATTTCATAGTTGTAGCAAGTGTCGAAAAACTCTTCGAGCATCACTCCAACCAACGTGCTTCTCCACCAAAACAACCTGCACCTTCGAAAAAACAGAATCGTCAGTCTCCAAAACGTAATGGATTCTCTCATGTTACCGAAGAAATCTCTGAAACTCCCCAATTCAAAAATTTCGAACCCCAAGTTCCGAATCCAAAAGTTTTGAGTGCAATCACTCCAAATGGTGGAAAATGCTCCAAGAAACAAGGTATTTTAGCCTGTTAGTTGTAAACTGTATCCAAAATTATTTCACCAGGCCCGTCTGGAAATCCAGTCCTTGATGCTCTAAATCACTATAAAGGAATCGGCCGTCGGAACAAAAACGATCTATCGGAACCAATCGATTTCGATTTGGATTCAGATTTTGACTTTGCTGAAAACTTGAAATTGTTCGAGAAAGATGTGAGCGACTTTTCTTTTTTCAAAATTATTCAAAAAAAAATTTTCTTAGCAAAACGACGACGAGTACTACGAAAATGTGGAGAAACTGAAAGTCTCTCAAAACTTTGCTCATTACGAAAACATCATTGACGATGAGAATCGCATTACCTCGTGGACCAATCTGAAAGCGCGTTCCGGTCTTGTGAAATCAGGAGGAACACCGCAAAAGTTGGAGTCAGTCACTGTTATAGCTTACAATTTTAATGGTTTTCATTCAGAAATAGTACTCACTTTCAAGTGACTGGCGTGAGCTTCGAGAAATCAATGAATGGAGATCCCATACCCGCAATTAGTGTTCATGAGAAGAAGGAGTTTTTGAATGTAAGGGAAATTCCTATATTGTTAATATAGATTTCTGTGTCTTCCTCTAAAAGACACCCAAAAACTTACTTCACAGAATTTAACTGGGGAAAACCTTTGAACCTTTACTTCTCTAGGCATGCAAAGAATCTCTCGGTGAAGCTGTCTACGATACCGTCGTCGCTGATCGCATCTTCCAATGGGTCTCCGAAATCCAAATGTCTCATGGTGACACTCACGGAACTATTGTTCTCCTTGCCTCTGCGTCAAACTCCGTTCGCTCCATTCGACGTCTTCTCACTCATTTTGACAAACGACGATACAATTGTCATTTGTTCGGAAAATATCCTGGACAACATTTCGATCATGTCAATGTAGTTGATGATGTGAAACAGTTGCCAAGAGAAGTGCCCGTAAGTGGAGTCAACAAGTCGAAATTTGCATATGATCTTTCATTTTTTGCAGATTATTTGCATTCTTTCCCAAGAAGTGAATGACGACGTGGAATGCTGGCTTCGTGCTCAGAGCAATGGCATCTCGTCTCACTATATTTGTGTTGAGAGTGTTCCATCAATTCTCGATGCTTCTCGCTGCCATCTCCTCCAATTCGGATGTGCTACGAACGGTCTTCGTCACGTGGAACGAAAGGTTAAGGCGGTGACACGCGGAGGAATCACTTTTGAAAAGTTGTGTCAAGGGAAGATGCGAGAGGAAACTAGTTCCGTTCTTGTTGGTACGTTGAAAAATGTATCTTGACCTCAGTCTGAAATTATGAAATTTTCGTTCCAGATAGTGCTATTGCTGATCTCGGATCTCCGTCCAATTGGTTCGATGAGGTGTCTGCTAGATTCATCGCTACAGCCTTCGCCACCAATTTCCTCATCAGACTCTCCAAATCTAAATAATTCACTTTTTTCAGTTTCCCCGTTTTCTAGAACAATCTAGTCCCTGTTATTGTCTAAGTAACAAGTGTATATCTCTCCCCTTTTCTCTTTTTTACTTTACAAGTTATCTCAATCAATTCAGATCAATTCGTGTAGTTTTTTTCAAAGTTTAGCATTTTTCCTCTCTTTTTAAGGTTGTTCTTTCTTCATGTTTATCCCTCACATCTTCTTCCTCATTCCCGTTTTGAATATTTCGGTGGTATAGTATAAGAATCCCCGTTTTCGCACTTTTTTGCAATCATTATTTTCCTATAGTATCAATCACCACCCGTTCCAAGTGTTATCATCATCAAGAAGAGTCTATCCCCCAATTCGAGAAAATCTATAAAAGATTATAGACTAGAAATTTTGAGATGTCATGAATAAGCAGTAAAAATCTACATTTTCTAAATATCTTTATTTTTTATAGAAAATTCAAGAAAAGTGTCGAAAGGAGAATTTCAGAAATGAGAAGAAGGTGATATCAAAAGAGATCAAGATGGCAGACGAAAGCAAAGAAATTTTATCTTTATTCGAAACCTCTAGGAATAAAACAAATCTAACAAGTGAAAGGTTAGTCAAAGTGACAAAAATCTAATGATTTTCTCATAAAAATGTACTGAATTAATGGGTGGAAAAGGGCACACAGGCACCCCTCCCGATATACGATATTTCAATGTTCTGACTCAGTCCCCGTATCACAATGAACTCGTTCTTTTCCAGTACTTACTCTGTCGCCGGTGCTCTTCTTCTCTCCGGAAAATGGATGAACGATTGGTGGGAAATCAGTTTGAGCATATTCCTTTGGATGACTCTTTCTTTTATGGTAATTCATCTCTTTTTCACAATTTATTTGATGCTTTTTTTCCAGATAATAAGCCTTGGCGCCTCACTTCTCTCCCTTTTTACACTACGAAAGCACCCATATGTCTGCTTTATTCCCATTCCATTTATAAGTAAGATAACTTTTTCGGACTGCTTGAAATTAATTTTTCAACCAATTTCAGTAATGATGATTGTTATCCCTTTTGTCTTCGGTGCTCCCACTTCAATGGTGTTAGCGTTGGCAATGCATGCCTCCAGAAATGTAAGTTTAAGTTATCAAATCGCCATCAGAAATAAAGAATTTTGCAGGCTGTGAGCACATGGTATTGTGCAGTGATGGGCATCGTCCAAACGATTCTGATTTTTGTGATATCTGTGACACGAATACACGCAACGCTCTGAAACCTTTCTTCTTGAATTCTATGTAAAAACATATTTTTAATAAACGTGTAATTGTTTTCTGAAAAAGAAATTTCAAACGAAAAACAAGGATTAAGTCGAAAGATGGCGTAGAAAAAGAGTTGGGGGAGGAGTTTATGCGGGTAAGTCGGAGAAAAACGAATCGAACTCTGTCTTGTGGAGTAAAGCGATAGACGCGGGATTTGTGGATGTCATAGAAGGGAATCTATACAGAATTAAAAATAGAAGTTGTCTCTTACTAATCATCATAGAATTATTTGTATCTAACAGTCTGAAAAGGGGAAAACAAGAAAACACAAAAAAGGGGAAAAAGGTTTATGCGAGGTCCTTAACACGAGCACAGACATCAGCGGTGAATGAAGAACATGTTCCACTACCTCCGAGATCTCCGGTCTTCGCACGTCCGTCAGCAATAGCGTCAAATACTGCCTTCTCGATACGTGCGGCGTGTTGTGGGAGGTTCTGAAAAGGAAATTAATTATGAATGAGGTTTGAAATAAATTGTGAAAAAGAGATGAATTACCATAAAAGAAAGAGTCATCCAAAGGAATATGCTCAAACTGATTTCCCACCAATCGTTCATCCATTTTCCGGAGAGAAGAAGAGCACCGGCGACAGAGTAAGTACTGGAAAGGAACGAGTTCATTGTGATACGGGGACTGAGTCAGAACATTGAAATATCGTATATCGGGAGGGGTGCCTGTGTGCCCTTTTCCACCCATTAATTCAGTACATTTTTATGAGAAAATCATTAGATTTTTGTCACTTTGACTAACCTTTCACTTGTTAGATTTGTTTTATTCTTAGAGGTTTCGAATAAAGATAAAATTTCTTTGCTTTCGTCTGTCATCTTGATCTCTTCTGATTTTGATATCACCTTCTTCTCATTTCTGAAATTCTTTTTCTTGAATTTTCTATAAAAAAGTAAAGATATTTAGAAACTGTAGATTTTTACTGCTTATTCATGACATCTCAAAATTTCTAGTCTATAATCTTTTATAGATTTTCTCGAACTGGGGGATAGACTTTTCTTGATGATGATAACACTTGGAACGGGTGGTGATTGATACTATAGGAAAATAATGATTGCAAAAAAGTGCGAAAACGGGGATTCTTATACTATACCACCGAAATATTCAAAACGGGAATGAGGAAGAAGATGTGAGGGATAAACATGAAGAAAGAACAACCTTAAAAAGAGAGGAAAAATGCTAAACTTTGAAAAAAACTACACGAATTGATCTGAATTGATTGAGATAACTTGTAAAGTAAAAAAGAGAAAAGGGGAGAGATATACACTTGTTACTTAGACAATAACAGGGACTAGATTGTTCTAGAAAACGGGAAAACTGAAAAAAGTGAATTATTTAGATTTGGAGAGTCTGATGAGGAAATTGGTGGCGAAGGCTGTAGCGATGAATCTAGCAGACACCTCATCGAACCAATTGGAAGGAGATCCGAGATCAGCAATAGCACTATCTGGAACGAAAATTTCATAATTTCAGACTGAGGTCAAGATACATTTTTCAACGTACCAACAAGAACGGAACTAGTTTCCTCTCGCATCTTCCCTTGATAGCAATAGCAAAAAATGGGGATAGACTTTGGTTGATGATGATAACACTTGGAACGGGTGGTGATTGATACTATAGGAAAATAATGATTGCAAAAAAGTGCGAAAACGGGGATTCTTATACTATACCACCGAAATATTCAAAACGGGAATGAGGAAGAAGATGTGAGGGATAAACATGAAGAAAGAACAACCTTAAAAAGAGAGGAAAAATGCTAAACTTTGAAAAAAACTACACGAATTGATCTGAATTGATTGAGATAACTTGTAAAGTAAAAAAGAGAAAAGGGAGAGATATGCACTTGTTACTTAGACAATAACAGGGACTAGATTGTTCTAGAAAACGGGAAAACTGAAAAAAGTGAATTATTTAGATTTGGAGAGTCTGATGAGGAAATTGGTGGCGAAGGCTGTAGCGATGAATCTAGCAGACACCTCATCGAACCAATTGGACGGAGATCCGAGATCAGCAATAGCACTATCTGGAACGAAAATTTCATAATTTCAGACTCGGATCTAGATATATTTTTCAAACTACCAACAAGAACGGAACTAGTTTCCTCTCGCATCTTCCCTTGATAGCAATAGCAAAAAATGGGGATAGACTTTGCTTGATGATGATAACACTTGGAACGGGTGGTGATTGATACTATAGGAAAATAATGATTGCAAAAAAGTGCGAAAACGGGGATTCTTATACTATACCACCGAAATATTCAAAACGGGAATGAGGACGAAGATGTGAGGGATAAACATGAAGAAAGAACAACTTTAAAAAGAGGGGAAAAATGCTACACTTCCATCTCCCAGTAGATTCCTGAAGGGGACGCTGGTGTTCTTCTGACAGGGTGAACAATACCAACTTGCGTTTTGTTAGCTCGTGGCAATAGAGCTGAAAGACAACAATATTTTGGATAAAACTGCTCAATTATTGTTCCTTCAAACCTTCCAATTTATCAAATTTCTCGACAGAGCATTCTCCGAATATTTTTGATGCGAATGAACGTGCTGCGCCTTCATAGCATTCTCCAGTTATCGTGTCGTAACCGTATTTTTCTGCCACTTAGAATTCAAAGTGATGTCTCCAGCAGACCTCCTGAAGAAAAATATATGCAAGCCACATTTTCGTATTATGGTAGTACCATGAAACGGTCCACAAGTGAAATGATCGAATCCAAACGAGGACGTTCACCATAGGATGCATCTAAAAACTCCTGACACTTTTCTCGGTGGAATTTCATTAATTTTGCACATTCGGGAGAGACCAGTGATGAAACTGAAAAATAATTCATGGGAACATCTCATTTACGCTATTCAAACTTACATTTAGAATGGAGAATAAGTAGAACGTTGAACACAACCGCTTCCTTCGCGTTGAGATTAATTTTCTTGAAGGTTTGCAATAGATCTGAGAACTTCGTTGTCGTCTTATGAAACATTCTGAATAAGTTTGGTTCTCGAAGCAAAACGGTAGAAAAACAAACGTCTTTTTGGCTTCAAACTGGCATCTGGAATCTCCTGGAAGTTGGAGCATCACATTGAAATTTGACATTGAACAGTTGTTAATGATAACTATCTTATCATCATTATTCTGTAGATAGGGATGTTGTATATTCTAGATAACACGTTGATAGAACTAACCTCATTCAACTTCTGTGCCGAATAAAGCAATCGATCCAACCATATTTTATACATCAAGTAGCAATTCATTATTAGCGATCTGTCGTTTTTAGCGATGTCTTTGAAAAATTCAATCTGATCAACCCAGCAAAGGAATCCGTGCATTTCAACGTCTGACAGCTTTTTCTTGTCAGTTGATTTCCATGTTTGAATTTTAGAATCTTCGTTGAATGCAAGAATCTGGTTCAAAGAGGAGAATGCTAACTTTATCATGCGTTGGTTCGATTCATATGAGTGTATTAACATGTCTAACTTTTTTTCCGACGTCCAACTTCCCTTCGTTTCTTCCAAAGCAGTAATACGTCCAGTCGTCACGTTCTCTGGCAATGAACATTGCTCCATTACTTCGTGTACATGTCTTCTGAAATTAAAAAGATGAGTAAAACATTAGAGAGAATCTGAAGAATCCGGAGAGAGAGACGAAACAAAGGTACCTCGAGTTGTTTATTGGAACATTTGTATAAGCCTTGATAGCACGAGAGGCTTCATCTTTATGAGGAGACAGTGCCATTTCTCTGAAACTAAGGAAATTATAGATGATTAGTAAACATTTTGACCAACGTATTCGAAAATAACTCAGAGAAGCTTTCACATGAAGCGTATCAGTTAAAATAGAAAAATTCTTCATGATAATTAATTGAATCTATCAAACATACCTGATATTTTTTTGTTTAAGTCTGTTGAATGAGCCACCTAATATTGGGGGAAAGCTGTATATAGGATAATCACACTAACAACTGTGCATTCTATTATTTCCACGGGAAACTGACTTTTTCCACAGAAAAAATAAAGAGAAACAGTCGGTTGTATTTACGGCGTGACCTGATTTTGAAATTCCCTACCGTATTTTCGATCGTGGCGGGAGTTGGATGCGCATGTGGAAAAGTTGGCAGCGTGCCATAAAACGTCATTATGACGCTCGTCGCTCAAATGACGTGATCAAAAAACGGTAGAAATCAGAAAGCACGGGATTTTCAGAAGTTATTAAACGAGATGGCTTCGTGAGGAGCTTGTCTAAACTCAGAAATTCCCGAAAACTTATATTATATAGTTTCAGAGATGCTTCGGTGGTTAACCTTACTCCTAGCACTTCCAGCTATTCTCAATGCAGAAGTTGTAACCGTAACATCACAAAACTTCGAACATACAATCCGTAAGTATGTTCCTGACATTTAGATTCTTATTTATGGGATTCCAGAAGCCAATGAGCTCGTATTCGTGAATTTCTACTCCGACTAGTGTCGATTCTCCCAAATGCTGAAGCCAATTTTCTTGGAAGCTTCTGAAAAATTCAAGGATTCTGCACCGGGAAAAATTGTGTGGGCTTCCCTTGATGCTGACAAGAATAGTGAGTTTCTTTCAATTATTTTTAGATTCTTGAATTCTAAAACTTCAATTTCCAGATGACATTGCCACCAAATACCACGTCAACAAGTATCCAACTCTGAAATTGTTCCGAAATGGTGAAGTGACTAAAAGAGAATACAGAAGTTCTCGATCAGTAGAGGCTCTCGCTGCGTATATCAACAAACAAATGGAAGTGACTGTGCAAAAATTCACGGAGAAAAACGCACTGCAAGCTGCACACAATGTTGGTTTTTACTTATTTTCTCACTGTTATTCTAAGAATTTATTCAAAAGAGAAACCATAACCCTTTTCAGCCGGAAAAGAACACATTTATCGGATATTTCAATGATGAAAACAGTGTTGAATACAAGAATCTTCTGAATGTCGCACTGTTCTATCGTGATGAATGCGAATTCATGGTTGGAATCGGAGAATTGAATTTCCCTGGAGAAGTTCCACCACCTGGTCAAGCACCGAGACTTGTCTTCCAACCATCGAATAAGGCGGTCAATCCAAATCAAATTCCATTCGCTGGAGATTTTGCCACATATGAGTATTTGAAGTGAGTTTTGACGAAAAATTATAGCAATTTTCAGATAACTTCTTTGTCTCTGAAAGAAGACATTCTAAAATTGGAAAAAAATCAAAACTTCCTGACTAAAAATCACCTATAAGCCGAGTTATAATGACTTTTGTCTTAAAACTGAGACTAGAAAGGCTTTCAGCAGACTTGTCACGGGCCGGGCCGGGCCGGGCCAAAATCAGGAAAAATCTCGGCCCGGCCCGGCCCGCTCGGCCCGGTTTGAAACATTTTTTGAAAAAATTTTGAATTTTTGAATTTTTTTGGAATTTTTTTGAAATTTTTCGAAAAAAGTATAGCTTTCGAATAAAAATTCAAAATTGAATAAAAATGTGAATTTGTACAATAATTTAAGCATTTTTACTCTATTTTTTCGAAAAATTTCAAAAAAAAATCGGTAAAAAATGGGTACCCATTTTTGAATCCGGGCCGCCGGGCCGGGCCGGGCCGAGCAAAATTACGGCCCGGCCAGGCCCGGCCCGGCCCGGCGGGCCGGCCCGGGTTTTGACAAGTCTGGCTTTCAGAGTCATTCGGTGAAGAAACTAGAGAAATAATGGAAAGCATCTAAAATCCAATAGCTGACGCCGTGAGGATTCTGAATCTATTTTTGAACTTTTCTCGATGCCAATAAAGACTAAGTTCTAGCCAGTCCTTGTTAAACATTCAAGTTTCTATAAAAAAGCTTTCATCAATTCCAGACAATGGGTAGCAGACAAATGTGTTCCACTTGTTCGTGAAATCACTTTCCAAAACGCCGAAGAGCTGACTGAAGAAGGACTTCCATTTATGATTCTTTTCAAGAAAAGTGATGATAAAGTCAGTGAGAAGACATTTGCGGATGCTATTATTCGAGAGATTCCAGATCAGAGAAAATGTACGTTTTGCTGTAATTTTATTTATCTAAATTGAGTTATTTCAGCAATTAACTGCTTGGTTGGCGATGGATCAACTTTCAAGCATCCTTTGAGTCATTTGGGAAAATCTGAGAATGATTTACCAGTGATTGCAATCGACTCATTCAGACATATGTATTTATTCAAGAATTTCGAAGATATCAAGTGAGTTTCCAAGTTTAAAAAATACTTTTTTTAAACATGTATATCATTACAGTGTTCCCGGAAAACTCCGTGAGTTTGTCCTCGACTTGCACAGCGGAAAACTTCATCGTGAATTCCACCACGGCCCTGATCCAGTGGTAAGATTCATTGAGAACTCAGAAACTTCTGAACCGATTGATAAGACATTACAGACTGGAAACCAAGCACCAGACACCGAACCACCACCGTCCACATTCGAGAAGTTGAAGCCACAATCTTCGAGATACACAATTCTTGATAAGACTGAACTTTAATTTCTATCAATCTACATATATATTAAAAGAGCTTTATATTCTCCCATTTCTGCATGACCTGTTCCCATTCAGTTGTTTCTCTCTCGGTCAATCTTCCATTGGTTTTGGTTTTATTTCTTGGTCACTACGAGGTTCTACTATCCTACACAATTGTTCATTTCATTTTAAGAAGTATTTATCATCTTTGATTCCACTTGTTTCATTTTTGCCAAACCATTTCGTTCCAACCTCCTGTCTCTTTAAGACTAGTCAAAAATGTCAAAATTCGGCCCGAAATTCATGTCAACTATTATCTCCTCCAACAATATAGTCATTTCTTTATCTGTGATGCGTGGTTTTCTATTTCATGTTTCTTTTTTTTTAATAGTTTCTTCGATATGTTTTATGAAGTTTCAACTATCTATATTTTTATAGAAAATTCAAGAAGTGCTGGAATGAGAATTTCAGAAATGAAAGGAAGGTGATATCTAAATCAGAAGAGATCAAGATGGCATACAAAAACGAAACGTTGGTCTGCCTGGATGTACTTTGGACCCGTCTTCGGTATTCTTTTACCACGGGTTCTAAACATTATCCTACGCCTGAAATTGCTTCGAACTGATTCTATGTTTTTAATTATTTTACAACTATCTGAATTAGTTACGACAGTGCCATATTTATATGACCAAAATTGTCTGCAAAGTTGTGTGGGTACTATTCTAGCTTTGAAAAACGGAAAACAGAAATGTTTTTGATTTTCGTCACACAGTCACATTTTACCATGGAGGGGGGTACGTTGAAATGTATCAAATTTGGTCACTTTTTCTGCTTGAAAGTGGAATCTGGGGAAGGTGTTTATATTTTCGAATAGAACATCTATTTTATCATCATAAATTTGCTTTGGTCCGCAGTACTTCGACTAACCGAATTTTTTTTAAATTGTAAAAAAATAGAGAAATTTTTCAAAAAAGTGATTTTTTCTATATGATTCAGGTGAGCTAGAAATTAGTTGTACTTTTATAAAATACACAAAATGAGTCAGACATTCATTTCTGAAAAGATTTTGATCCTATCTTTTGAAAGAAAATGTTCATTTTTCAACTTCAATCGATCGTTTCGGTAGATCAAAAGGGCGGAGCCTAATGGAGTATGGTATAAATCTCTGAGAATTCTCAGGATACTAACATATTGCGGCGAACATTGGTTAATTCTGAATATGATCGATAAATTTATACCTACTAAAATTATTAGTCCTTGCCAACCAAGCCATTCTGTTGAAACTAAATTATAACAGAAGAAAAATTTATTGATTTGGAGAAAGGAAAGTAATTCACCGTATTATAAAGATATTGCAGCGCAACTTAGGAATTCCCTCATCGAATTGGAAAAGGAAAGAGTCTCTAATAGACTCAATTCTGGATCCAAGATCTTTTTTCCAATTCATTAAATCCGAATAAAAAGGAAACACTGATATACCTTCAATTAAATGCAATCATAGTGAGGAAGTCATTGTTGATGATGAGTATAAATCTGAATTATTTGGATTGTGCTTTAGTGAATATTTCAACATGGCCAAATCTGAAAATTTCATCTTTTGAACAAGACCTCTCATTTATTTTAATTAATATGTGGATTCTCAACTGTTTCGACGTGGTCATTGAAATTCAATAAATATGGGAATTAATGCTGAATTTCCACATGTTTTGAAGATTTTCAAGAAATAATGAGTTTTGAGGGAACCAGGCAAAACAAATCGGATTATTCCTGAAACTCTAGAAAAAGTCATTCTCAAAACAAAACGTGATAATCACAAAATCAGTTTACAAATTATTGGTTCACGTGAGAATTTAGCAGATTTTTGAGCAGGTTTGGTATCAGAAGGGTCGAAAGTATCTATGGTAAATTTTATAGAAAAAGTTCAACTCGGTTTTTACTTCCCTTGTAAGAAATGTGGATTCACATTCTGATTTCATGAAATGGAAATGGGGAAATTTGGAAGAAACCAAGTAAAAAGACGCTGGGAATCATGGAGCTTTTCACAGAACTACTCTTGTAGACCTCTGAATATACTTCCGTCTAGCCAATATTGAATTTTCCATCGTAAGGCTTCTGAAATAGAACGTTTGGTTACAAGGAAGGTTTTCTAACAACGAACCTTTTGCATTTGCCTCACTAATGCAAAAGGTTTTTTGTTAGAAAACCTTCCTGATATTAAAATTTACTCTCATCTCCCTTCCAGTCTTCAAGCCGGCATTGATTTAGTCTCCAATTGGGCTGAATCCAATTTCCTTCCTCTTGCCCATTCCAAAACACGTTTGCTTCGCTTCGACTCGCTCATCCCTCAACATCAGTTTTTTATTGGTGTTTCCCCCCTTCCTGACTCCAACTACGTTCGTGATCTTGGCCTTCTTGTTGAACCTGATCTCAAGTTTCGGGCTCACATTAGTCGAACCGTGGCTCTAGCCCGACTTCGTTCCTCCCAGATATTTAATCCATCAAGTCTATAAATCCCGCTTTCTACTCATTCCTATTCAAAACTCATGTTCTCCCAAAACTTATGTTCTCTCCTCCACCCTCAGAGTATACTCCAGAAAAACTCTCCAGCGTTGCAACATCTTTTTCTCTTCTTACACGCAACGCTTAGAACTCCTCTCATTGCACTCCATTAGACACCGTAGACTCACAGCCCAATTACTCCTACTTTACAAATTCATTGCTGGCGCGCTCACTTTCCCTTCCTTAATACCTTTGTCTGACTGTGAAATTCTCCTAGAAGACCCATGGCTCTTATCTATCTCTCCCCCATATCTGATAACTTTTTTTCTTTTATTTTTCCTTATTGGAATGCTATTACCTATTATACAATGTATCTTCTTTTCTCTCCCCCTCACAATTTGTTATTTTACTTGATCTCTCAATAACTCGGTTCTAATATTTCTTGCTCCTTTCTTGTTGTACAATTGTAACAGTTGTTTTCTTTTATTCTCTGCCCGGCTCTTTATGATTTAACAGGGGTTTTAAGAATTAACGGGGGTTTTAAAAATAGACGGGGGTTTTGAGAATAGACGGGGGTTTTCGACAAGTTCTATTTACTTATACTAAGAAAACCCCAAAATGGTCAGAAATGACTACAGTCCCTCCAGTATACATTTTTTCATAGGCTTTTCCAATTTTTTGGTTTTTTCAGAATTTTTTCGTTTCACTTATCTATTTTGTAAGTCGCATTCTTTTTTGGTCAGAGAAGTGTAATAATTGTCCTTCTTCTACATCTCCCTGTGGTGGCACAGTATCTCATGAGTACATCCTTATTCGCTGTGCAGGCGGGGAGAGGATGTCTGCCTTTGCAGAGTTCGCATGTAGTTGGTCTCTGTTGTCTCATGGCTTTTTCGATGTTGCTGTTCACATTCGAGTCTAATTGGTGGTTGAACTCACTAGTGGAGCGTGGGTAATTTTGAAGGAACCGTTATTGATTTGAGACGGACTCATTGCTATGACTTCTCGAACGTTCGAGATTGGTTTTTGGATTCTGCGCATTACGGGCATTTTGAGAGTTTCCTCTGTATGCCGAATGTTCAGGTTGTTTAGAGTATTCAGTGTTAGTCGGATATCTTGGCGAGTTTTGTGATTGTTGATTACTATAGTTGTTGATGTTATGTGTGTTATCGAAGAGTTGTTGTACTCTTGGGTTTTGGAAGTTAGTATTGAAATAGGTGTCTGAGATATTTTTAGGTGCCCTGTTGACTCCTTGGTTATGGGATGTTCCTCCCGTATTCGTAAGAATCGGGGTTTCTGGTTTTTGATTTGGTAGAGAGTGAACCGAGTTTGGGTGCATGATACAGTAATGCAAGGTGGTGAATGTCAATAGGTAGTACTTGAATGTTGGAAAAAGTCAAAGTTCAGCTAGTTAATCGGAGAATATGGTGCATCGGTACCAATAGTGGGCATCGGTCAAAAAATGTATGCATTAGCCGAAATATGGTGCATTGGCCGAAATATGGTGCATTGGCCGAAATATGGTGCATTGGCCGAAATATGTTGCATCGACCAACAAAACCCCGAACCTTTCAACTACGGCGCCGCCTCCTACCACTTGGCCACCGATGCCACAGAAAAATACTGTCCGGAAGGGAGTGACAAGAGTGGGAAATCGAGCGGAGCAAGTTTCGAGCTAATTTTTTGAGCTCCGGTGCCGGAACGAGCACTAGATTTTGTTGTCATCGTATTCAGGATGGTCGAAACTACCTATGAGCCAATTTTCAGCAAATTCTCAAATATTTTCTAAAAGGAGTTCCCTCGTTAGCCTCAGGAAGGGTCTTGTAACTTCTCAGTTTCGAGTCCGTAGATTCCGAATCTGAAATAAAGTTTTGCTAAATCCTTCTGTGAGCCGAGTTATCCCGTCACCCGTCACACTTTTCCTTGCTAGACGCTTCGGCTCCTTTAACTGAGCAATGGATCCTCTAACTAAACCATCGAATACTTTCTCTTATCCTTAAACCGATTATCTTTTACCGTACCCGTTATCTATCCGCTTTACCAGTCCTTATCACCATTTTTTGTCTGGCGAACCGGTCTTCAGTTGATGCACCATATTTAGGACAAAGCACCATATTTGACAAAGCACCATAAATGGTAGTCATTTCTGAGCCGGTGCATAATTTGATCATGTTTGTGACGTTTCTCTCAAAGAAAGGAGTTCCGGTTTTGGAAGACCGCATCACGACCGCGTTGCCTTGCAAAGAAGATTTCACCAGCGCTGAATGTAAAAAAGGTTAATAGGAAAAAAGGTTGATAGAGCTAAGACTGAAACTTCTGAGTCAGGCTCCGACCCAAAAGAAGTCATAGCCGACATTTGTGTTATAACGGACTATACTGTATCTCATGAATTGAACATAAGCGTTCCAGCTTCTCCAGAAGAACTTTTGGAGGAGATGGAACGCTCCTTCGAGGAGTTCACCTTCCAAGAAGAAGAAAACGAGGTATCACCGCATTACTGTATCATGCACCCATGTCACCAGCCCACTACCTAACAATACCAACCCAATCACAAGTGTTGAATCAACCAGCCCCGAGGAAAACAACTCGGTTCACTCTCTACCAAATCAAAAACCAGAAACCCCGATTCTTACGAATACGGGAGGAACATCCCATAACCAAGGAGTCAACAGGGCACCTAAAAATATCTCAGACACCTATTTCAATACTAACTTCCAAAACCCAAGAGTACAACAACTCTTCGATAACACACATAACATCAACAACTATAGTAATCAACAATCACAAAACTCGCCAAGATATCCGACTAACACTGAATACTCTAAACAACCTGAACATTCGGCATACAGAGGAAACTCTCAAAATGCCCGTAATGCGCAGAATCCAAAAACCAATCTCGAACGTTCGAGAAGTCATAGCAATGAGTCCGTCTCAAATCAATAACGGTTCCTTCAAAATTACCCACGCTCCACTAGTGAGTTCAACCACCAATTAGACTCGAATGTGAACAGCAACATCGAAAAAGCCATGAGACAACAGAGACCAACTACATGCGAACTCTGCAAAGGCAGACATCCTCTCCCCGCCTGCACAGCGAATAAGGATGTACTCATGAGATACTGTGCCACCACAGGGAGATGTAGAAGAACTCGGCAGAAACCCGCATCAGGCACGCAACATTTACACGTTGAGCATCAGGCGCGCAACACTGCAGCATCAGGACTGCATCGATTACACGCGTTTTGTTTTCTGAAACGCGTCGGCAGCACGTGTGCCGCAACTAGGATGCGGCAGCATATCCGCAACACTGCAGCAGCAGATCCGCTGCTCTTCAGCAGCACCTAGGAGACATTCAGCAAGTACGCTCCATTTTTTTCAGTTCCGAAAACTTATGTTTTTATTCACTTTTCTCCTATTTTTGTGTTTTTCATATCAATGTTTTATCTGAATTTCTTTTATGAAAATAATTTTACCCGTTTATTGGAAGAAAAATACGTGTGCCTAAGAAACAAAAAAAAATCATATTTCAGCCCTCAACTACAAAAAAGACAACATCACCACCAGTCAAGCCTAATAGGATTTCAGGAAAAAAGGTGAGATTTTCTCAATACTCTAAATAATTCTTACGTCTTTTTTTCAGAAATTTGAATGGTAGGAAACGGAAACGACGAGGATTTCAAAGAAAGGTGAACGCAACATCATTGAAAAATTATTCATAAATTGTACAGTTTTATTTTCACATATGTATACATTTTCGTGAATTGTACTATGTTCAGATTTATATATGTATATATATATATATATATGTAGTTGTATTTAAGGTTTTTAAATAAATTTAATTTAATAATACACTGTTTTCGTTGCAATAGAATATAGCAAATGCGGCAGCGGCCTAATTTTAGCAGCGCCAGAGCAGCACAATAGCGACCTTCCGCAACACGTACGCTACAGTACCGCAACACCACCGCATCAGGCACGCACTCTACGCTTGCCTGCTGCTGGAATGCTGCGCGCCTGATGCGGGTTTCTGCCGAGAAGGACAATTATTACACTTCTCTGACCAAAAAAGAATGCGACTTACAAAATAGATAAGTGAAACGAAAAAATTCTGAAAAAACCAAAAAATTGGAAAAGCCTATGAAAAAATGTATACTGGAGGGACTGTAGTCATTTCTGACCATTTTGGGGTTTTCTTAGTATAAGTAAATAGAACTTGTCGAAAACCCCGTCTATTCTCAAAACCCCCGTTTATTCTGAAAACCCCCGTCTATTTTTAAAACCCCCGTCTATTCTCAAAACCCCCGTCTATTTTTAAAACCCCCGTTAATTCTTAAAACCCCTGTTAAATCATAAAGAGCCCTCTGCCCTTGCCTCCAATTGTCTAGTTTCTTTAATTCATATTGATATCTTTCCGATAACACTGTTTCCCCGTTTTTAGTTATTTCACTTGTCTCATTCAACCCGGTAATAGAAGAAAGAGAAGAAGGAGAAGAAGGAGAAGAAGAAGGAGAAGAAGGGGAAGAAGAAGGAGAAGAAGGAGAAGGTCTACAAAACTATTATGAAGTCAAAAAGCTCATGCTCTGTAACTTCGGACAGGGTTCCATTCAAATTCATTAAATTGATTGCACCCCTCATAAGCAATAAACTCGCACAACTCTGTAACGTAAGCATGATGAGAAATGAATTGCCAGAGGCGTGGAAACAATCTGTCGTTATTCCTCTAAACAAAACATCCAAACCCGTTGATGCAACGGATTTCCGTCCGATATCCCTAACCTCACACATATGCCGAATATACGAGAGATGCATTCACAAAAAAATACTTGAACACCTCAACGCGCAAAACTTCTGGAGCCCTAGTCAACATGGCTTTAGACCTAAAAGGTCCACTACCACATGCATGTTAGAAGCGGTTAATGATTGGACAAAATCCCTAGATAAAAAGAAGCAAGTAGATGCAGTTTACTTTGACTTCGCAAAAGCATTCGACAGAGTGCCCCATGATCTTCTCATAGAAAAGCTAAAGCAAATTGACTTGAATGAAAATCTAATCAAATGGATTAGAAACTTTCTAGAAAACAGAAGGTTCAGAGTAAAAGTGGGATCCTCGTTTTCAGTGGAAAGATACGCGCAATGTGGAGTGCCGCAGGGTAGTGTACTATCCCCCTTACTGTTTGGAATATATGTAAATTCAATTTCCGAAATCTTGCCCCCGGGCGTTAAATGCAAGCAATTTGCGGATGATTTAAAAATTTACGCAGAAGTTACGGATACTAGTAGTAACCTCCTCCAGGATGCAATAGCATCTATAGTTGATTGGGCAGATAAAGCGAAACTGTCACTAAACCAAAAAAAGACAGTAACAATAACACTGGGAACAAAACAGCACAATACAAGCTACAATATTGATGGAGATGAAATAAGGAGAGAGTCGGTGGTCAGAGACTTAGGATTTTTTATCAACTCCAAACTAACATTCTCTGATCACTGGAGAAAATTTACAAATTCAGCGAAATTCATGATTTCTCAGATATTCCTACTTTATCACAGTCGCAGTGAAAAATTACACATTTTGCTTTATAAAACATTTGTGCGTCCGATTCTTGAATACGGCACCGTAGTTAGCAGTCCCATAAAGTTAGCAGATGTAAAAGCCATTGAATCAGTACAAAACGCTTTTACGCGCAGACTACTTAGCAGACAGAAAAACAAGTACATACGAATAGACGATCCAGATTACAAAACGGCGTCTGAACGTAATCAACTATATGGGTTAAGTTCCTTAGAATCCAGGAGGCATGCAATCGATCAAACATTCATACATAAAATGCTACTGAACAAAGTAGATCTTGAAACCAAAAACTTTTTCACTATAAGTGAGTACACTAGAACACGCACTAAAACCAGTTTCATCTGGGCAAAGTCCAAAACTAAACTACGAAGCCATTTTTTTATTAACAGAACCCTTCCAACTATGAAACTCTAGAATGTTAGCCATCCTGACACAGTCTTGTAGTGTTACCAACCCGTTTTTCATTGTCAGAGTCCCCTATTCTAAATATTTTACGGTCATTTCTTTTCATGTTCTTCTGTATTACATACCTTCTCTGATTCGATTTCATGTGGTCATGTTTTATGGGTGTCCAAGTTTTATGTATTGAACCTCGAACCTATTGTACTTGTATTGAAATTAATTCACCAATCTACTTTCACGATTCTTTCACGATCGTAATAAATTATTAAAATTATTAAGGAGAAGAAGGAGAAGAAGGAGAAGAAGGAGAAGCAATATTGACTTTAAGTTATAACATTAGTAGTATGTGTGCGTTTACCTGCATATTAATTGTTAGCAATAAATTATAGAACAAACAGACAAAAACATGAAAAATAGTAAACATGAACGAGTGTCGCCTACACATTATAAACATATCCGATGATATCTTTCTTAATTATTTCCTCGTCGAGCAGTTTCAACTCGTTCCGAATATCTGTCTTCCTTCTTTCCGAATGCTCCAGATGATTTTCTTCCCTGTCTATCTTCATCAATTCCTCTCCCAACTCTTTCTTCCTCTCCAGCATTTCAAGAAGTGCGAACTGTATCGGACAGCAGTCGATAGGGAACAAATCAAATAAAAATCTTGGAAGCGTATCCAGCCAAAAATGAGCCAATACAAGTGTTCGATTTGCAGTGTTTTTTACTTTTCTGAACCAACACTGACATATACAGTACCGTGCAAAAGTATACGAACTTTTGTCGTTTTCAGCAGAAATTGACCCCACCAAATAGATTTTTAATGAATTTGTAGTTTACAATTTTTTTACGAGCACTTCCTAGAGAGTTACGTATCGACAAAGTAATTTTTCTTCCAAATCGACCAATTTCAGTGGAAAATAGCGCGATTTTTGAGCTATCGTCTTGGAATGACCATAGCTCTTCAGGAAGTGCTTGTGAAAAAAGTGGCAAAGAAATTATTCTCTATTTTTGATCTGCATAATTCATTGAAGGAAGACTGAAGTCATGTTTTTATTTCAGATTCTGATACTTCAGAAAATTATGAGCAATTATCATCATTGGAGAATATGCTAAAACTCGGTCTAAACGCTCTGAATTCCCGTTTTCCCTGCTCAAAAGGAGCCTTCGTGGAAGAGTTTTTCCACGCGAGTTTCTTCCTCCGTGTAGTCCTCTCGGACAAAATTATTTCTTTTTGTTTCTCGATTCCTCGTTTCCTCGCTTTTTTCAACAAAATTTCGTGTTTTTTTTCAATTTGTATCGTAAAAAAAGTAGAAAATCAAATTATATCGTTAAAAAAAAGTTGAAAAAACACGAAATTTTGTTTGAAAAAAGCGAGGAAACGAGGAATCGAGAAATAAACTTGTCCGAGAGGACTACACGGAGGAAGAAACTCGCGTGGAAAAACTCTCCCACGAAAGCTCCTTTTGAGCAGGGAAAACGTGAATTTAGGGCGTTTAGAGCGATTTTTAGCACATGCTCACAAATGATGAAAGTTGCTTTTAGCACAAATGATGAAAGTTGCTTTTAGCACAAATGATGAAAGTTGCTTTTAGCACAAATGATGAAAGTTGCTCAGAATTTTCTGAAGTATCATAATCTGAAAAAAATACGACTTCAGTCCTACTTTGAAAACCTACTTGATTTGAAAAACAGTATTACCGTGACACGCTCTCAAAGTTGGACAATTTCTACTGAAAACGGTCAAAGTTCCTTTTGCAGAGCACTGTACAGTAAGCCATACAACACTTCCAGGGGAAAATTAACAATTTTAAACACGTGTCATATTATCATTGATGACACAAGTTCAATTTTCAATTGAAAATGTAGATCACATAAAGGGCTTCATTTATAAACTTGACGACTTTTTTGTACGGTACATGTGAGTTCATTGTCATATCGAAAGAATTTTAAAAATTGGTCTGAAACCCGCTAAGAGCGATCGCCGGTGAGTTTGGGCATTTCGGTGACCGTAGGAAATTGGCGTTATGGCCCAGAAATTCGACTTTGGTCGTATGTTCATTTGTTCATTTCCGTGAGTTCATTATCATATCGAAAGACTTTTTTCATTTCGGTCCAAACCCCGCTGAGAATGAGCGGCCGTTTACTTCCAAAATTATTGAAAGGACCAAAATTATTGAAAGAACACAACAAAAATGAGCGAAAATACCGAAAAATTTTGAAAAAGTCAACATGGCCGAAGTCGTATTTCTAGGCCACCGAAATGCCCAAACTCACCGGCGATCGCTCCCAGCGGGTTTCGGACCGATTGAAAAAATTTTCGATATGAAAATGAATACATTATTCTATGAAAGAATCGGAGTTGAGTTTAGTCCACCTTTAATAACCCCATAAGATCAACTCCGCTTTTCTCGTAGAATAATGAATGTGTGACTGTGACTTTCTTTTCATGTCGAAAGTATTTTTCATTCGGTCTGGAACCAGCTAGGAGCAATAGCAGGTGGGTTTGGGCATTTCGCTGGCCAAGAGGTTATTCAGGTCATGTAAAAATGTATTTTAATACATATTTTACCTTATTCACAAAAAATGTGTTTTTTTACACATTTTTTTTCCATTTTTCTACATTTCTCCCCCCATTTTTTGACAGAAAACGACAAAAATAGATAGGATCACAACAAAACTAGTAGAAAAAAAACGACGAAATCCTGAAAACCAAATATGTTCGATGTGAAATTTCTATAATGTTCCACGGCCACAGAAATGGCCACACTGTTTCACCGCTCGTTCTCGTCGGGCTTTGGAAACAATTATTTCGATATGAAAATGAACTCACAGACACGCATCCTTTATTCTATGAATACATCTGAGTTGACTTTAGTACACCTTTAAACGACACAGTTCGGGAACGCGCAGTTCCTCAATACTACAGTTATTCATTTGCAAAGCCAGTTCTCATTCGTTACAATTTTAGTCTTTCAGTTGAAAATACCCCATTTTAATGAATTGAACCGTATGAAACAAATAGAGGTCTACTTTTATAGTTGACAGTTTTTGAACGAGCACTCTTTGTAGAGTTATATTCATTTGAGGTGGATCTCTCTAGAAACCGCCCGTACAAAAAAGTTGTCAACTCAGAAAATCAGGCTCTACTTTTGATCTGTTCATGTGAAATTCACTTTGTGAGACATCTCACAAGTCACAACTTACACATAATAATCGAAAGCTCCCCGTAACTTCAGCGTGATCAGCCCATCAGTGAGTGTAGCCCCATCGTAGTCCAGACCTTCTCTCAGACCTATAGTTAGGCATTCTGTCATATTCTCTTCACAATCGACCCAATGCTTTAGGAATTGATTCAGGTCGAAGTAATCGAAATCAGTAGACTTCAACTCGATATAACAGGCATTTCTGACAGATTTCAAGTCGTCTAGTGTAGCCCAACGAGCCTCGTTATACTCAATTATAGGGTACTTGAAGGCCTGAAAAGAGGTAATGTAGGTTAGTGGACCTAGAAAAGGGCGAGCAATTACATTAACATGTTTGAAATCCAAAGGAATATCCGAATCGATGTTCAATCTAATTGTCAATGGCAGTTTATCCATTATTTCTGTTAACAGCTCTTTACTCAATCGACTTTCTTTAAATGAGAATCTGTTGCATTGCTCACATAGAGCTGATTCCAGATAGCGCTTGATAGTTTCGTCTCCCAGCTGATCACAATGAAAAATCCAGCCAATCAAAGGATATGTGAATAGTAATCGGATACGATCGTATATTTTGAAACTGGCTTCCGGTGAGAATGATTGAATTTTGAAATAGCTTTCGTCTTCCCAAGTCTCACTGAAAAAAGTGGGTTATGAAACATATGAAACTCGTAGAAGAGCTTTACCTTGGTCTTACTACGGAAATGGTCTAGCACGATGAGGCCCACACTACCTTCGCAGTTGCGCCCTATTGGGAATTTGCGTGTTCCTAGAATGTTTCATTTCAAAATCAACATTTTTGGTGATTTGACACCCGCCACTGTATGTAATAAATTTTAATTTTCACCGTCACAATAAGTTATAACGCTGATATCAATTGAGCGCGGCTGCTGAGGTATGATACACCTCGTCGTGGTCTAGATAGCGATTCTAGTGGAGACAAGAACCCGTCGTGAAGCAAAACTTGTTTTAAAATCAAATTATTTTTTTTTTTGAAAAATACAACTATTCAGTTACTTCTGTCTTACAAAAACTGCGTAAAATTTGAGACGGAACGAAGTTCAAAATTGTTCAGAATTTGAAAAAAGTCCGTGTAGTCCTCTCGGAGGAGCGATTGACAGTGTAGGTTTCCGTCAACATTACCTTTTACAAAACTGCTCCATCCTGACAACCTCCTTGATTGGCATCAATACTTTCCCATTTCTGAAATGGGTACTGTTGATTACTGTCGATTCGTTCATATCGAATTGAATAAATCTGTCATTTAGATGAACATGGAATCCTCTGATTTTGTATCTATAAGTGCTTAGAAACAACTCCAATCGATAGGAGGAAATGGAGAGTTTGATTCTGAAATTGATTTAAAAAATTATTAGATGTTTTCTATTGAATCTTACATCTCATTAGAATTCATCATTTTCGTTACCAATTCCAGTGGAACATTCGGGAGTTTCAGAAGGGGAAATGGTTTTTTCACGTATCGGGTTTTTTCAGAAACCGAGATGCCTGAAGATTTGATCTCCTGAAACATTTAAATAAAATCAATAACTCACTGAGCGTAAACTTACACAGAGAGTACATGGGTAGCTTGGTGTAGTAGATCCGACTTTTGAGAAGCACATTTCTGGCCTGAAAATGCTATAATATCAGAAAACTGGTGGAGAAGAATAGAGAATCGATAGCAAACGTTTTTAATTAAATTGCACCCTACACCTCCAAAATCTTCGGTTGCTTTGTGACGTCAATCTGTCAACAAGCCGTACTCTCCGTGCATTGGCTCTTTTAATGTGTCTCTACGTCTCTCCATTCCACTCACAAGGAAACGGCCCTGACAATTGTGAGTGATACGTGAGATTCTCAATGATGTTTTTACGTAAGATGGGCCTTACCGAGACTAGAACAGCACTATATGTTTTAGGAACAACAAACTCGTTTTCAGCGGCTGCCAAACATTTTGTTTTTTTTTCAAAATTTTTTCTTCGGTCGAGTCACTTTGAGATAATGTAACTCTGTTCATTTTTAAGGATTTCAAAAAATTCAAAATGTTATCGAAAGGTGAAGATGTAGGCTACAAAAAAGCGATATGGATCAATTTATCAAAACTGAAAAGGGTATGGCAGTGGAAAAACTGCAAATTGCTTCAAGGAAAAAGACGGGGCTGCAAAGTTAACAAATTTTCAAATTTACTTAAGCAGTAGGGATCTGAATCTTGCAAGATATTCAGATTCGGCTGCTAATGTTGCAAACTTCGTAGCCACAGTAATCTTACAGTAACCGGTCCAGTTTTTTTGGGTGTCATACTGACAAGGGAACCCCAAGCACTTGTAAATTTGGAATTTGATGAAACTTTGGTGGGAGGTCCAGGACCACTCCAATAGAGCTCCCACAAAATATTGGAACACGCTCGACACTCTGCTCCGAGTTATGGGCTCTCAAAGTTTGACTCGGATTTAACACAGTAAACCTCATTTCCTCACTTCTCAACTGTTCCCAAAATGTCACTTCCCTCCCTTTGCCACGTTTTTCGACGGATTTTTATTTTTTTTGCAGGCTGTGAGCATTTTGCAGGCTGTGAGCACATGGTATTGTGCAGTGATGGGCATC
This sequence comes from Caenorhabditis latens, assembly GCA_002259235.3. Taxonomy (NCBI): domain Eukaryota; kingdom Metazoa; phylum Nematoda; class Chromadorea; order Rhabditida; family Rhabditidae; genus Caenorhabditis; species Caenorhabditis latens. The sequence continues at coordinate 11,946,140 of CM056092.1, read as the reverse complement.
GTCCAAACGATTCTGATTTTTGTGATATCTGTGACACGAATACGCGCAGCGCTCTGAAACCTTTCTTCTTGAATTCTATGTAAAAACATATTTTTAATAAACGTGTAATTGTTTTCTGAAAAAGAAATTTCAAACGAAAAACAAGGATTAAGTCGAAAGATGGCGTAGAAAAAAGAGTTGGGGGAGGAGTTTATGCGGGTAAGTCGGAGAAAAACGAATCGAACTCTGTCTTGTGGAGTAAAGCGATAGACGCGGGATTTGTGGATGTCATAGAAGGGAATCTATACAGAATTAAAAATAGAAGTTGTCTCTTACTAATCATCATAGAATTATTTGTATCTAACAGTCTGAAAAGGGGAAAACAAGAAAACACAAAAAAGGGGAAAAAGGTTTATGCGAGGTCCTTAACACGAGCACAGACATCAGCGGTGAATGAAGAACATGTTCCACTACCTCCGAGATCTCCGGTCTTCGCACGTCCGTCAGCGATAGCGTCAAATACTGCCTTCTCGATACGAGCAGCGTGTTGTGGGAGGTTCTGAAAAGGAAATTAATTATGAACGAGGTTTTAAATTACGTTTATGGAACGCTACTTGATAACTTTTTATGACATAGTTATTTCCATACTTGTCAAATGAGCGGCGAAACAGCTTGGTCATTTCTGTATCCGTGGAAAAAAAGAGCGAAAGTAGTCATGCAATTCGAAAAAAATGATTTCGATATGAAAATGAACTCGCAGACACACATACATTTTCTATAAAAGATCAGAGTGGAACTTAGTTCATTTTTTATCTAATTTGAAAAAAAAAGTTCGAAAAAAATTTGAAAAAAAAATCCCTTCAAAAATAGGGGCCTGAGGGGCTGGGCCGGGCCGGGCTTTGGGCCGGGCGGACGTTTTGAAAAAAAGCCCGGCCCGGCCCGGCCCTTGACAAGTATGGTTATTTCTAATACTTATCGTTGTTTTTGGCTCGGAGACAGTCGTGTTTCGTTAATTGAACAATAAAGACAAACCATGTAACGGAGCATCATAACAGCGGAAAGGAGAAGAGCAGTTGGGTTGGCCTTGTCTTGTCCAGCGATATCTGGGGCGGTTCCGTGAACGGATCTGAAAGAAAAATTGTTGATTCCATTTAGTCATTTAATACTTTCAATTTCCTTGGATTCAAACACCGAAACTCACTCGAATACGGCAGCTTCCTTTCCAATATTTCCGGATGGTGTGACTCCGAGTCCTCCGACGAGACCAGCGCACAAATCGGAGAGGATATCTCCGTACAAGTTTGGCATAACGAGGACATCGTATTGGGATGGGTCTTGGACCATGTTAAGACAAACGGTATCGAGGTAGGCTTCCTGGAAAATATTTTATTTGAAACTGGAAATTTTGAGAATCTGGAGTGGGAGGATGAGCTCACAACACTGTATAAATTTGTAATTTTTTTTTCTGATTGGAAATTTCAGTATTTTGAACACTCACTAGCGAAAGAAAAATTGTTGTGATCAGAACTGTTCCCGCTATATTTCAGAAACTATCACAGCCTACAGTATCTGCTCCTCTTTCCAAAAAACGGAACATTCAGATTTTAACGGAGTCAGAAGCCAAGCCGACTAAGTTCATAAGTTCATAATATTAATAATTACCTTGAACTTGATATCTGGGTAAAGAGCAGCTTGTTCGCGGCAGATCGATAAGAACAGACCGTCTGATTGTCTCATAATGTTGGCTGAAAAATATAAAACATATATTAATTTTAAAACATTTAAATTTACCTTTGTGCACAGCGGTGACACACTTGCGTCCATTCTGGCGGGCGTACTCGAAGGCGAAGCTGGCGACATTTCTTGAGGCGGTTTCAGTGATCAGCTTGATAGATTGGACGACTCCTGGCACAATCTAAAAGTTTGAACGTTTAATTTTAGAATATAACAAATTAACAAATTTACCTCGTGTTCAATTCCGGAGTATTCTCCTTCAGTGTTTTCACGAATGGTGACAACATCGACATTGTCGTACAATGTCTTGTGTCCTTCCAGAGAACGGCATGGACGAACGTTGGCGTACAGATTGAATTCTTTTCTGACAGCCAAGTTCAATGATCTGTGTCCTTTTCCGATTGGAGTCTCGAGTGGTCCCTTGAGTCCAACTTTGTTCTCATGCATCAGCTCGATACAACGATTTGGAATACGGAAAACTCCGTCACGTCCTTTTACTGGAGTGACATCGACTGGATCCCAAGCGATTGGGGCGTTGGCAGCCTGCAAATTAGAGAAGTTTTCTCAAATTTTAAAATTTTAGTTTTTACTTCAAAGATCTTTTGAACGGCGGCAGAGATTTCTGGTCCGATACCGTCTCCTGGAATCAATGTGACACGACGAATCTAAATTTTTGGACTCATTTTTTGTAAGCTCTAGTTAACGCTTACATCGCCGGAGCTGAATCGCATTGTTTGTCCGATGGACGAAGCCTTCTTGATGCATTTGCCAAGCATGATGAGCCCTGGAAAAAATAAATATGAAAACGGAACAAAATTAACATAAAATAGAAGCGTTGACTTGAAAAATGATACAAAAAACAGCTATCAGTGAAGAGTTATCTTAAAATTAGAGAACCAACAAAAAATAAGGGCGGTAGCAGTCGAGACGGTGTTCGATAGAGCGCAGTTTATCGATCATGGAAAGGGCGGCCAGCAAAGCGGACGAAGCCTTCGAGAGTTGAAAACGGGCAGAGGGTGGGCAGACAATCATACAAAAAAGACACATAGCAGTTCTCTTTTTTCTATGTCGTTTCTTTTTCTCTTTCTCTTCCGGATTCCTGCTTGACGCCGCTGCGCCCTGTGGCGTGGAAAAAGAGAACCAGATTAAAATCTCTTTTGCACCTTACGGGTTTGGCTTCATCGTGCTACGTGGATTCCCTCTCTTTTTATTGATTTGTATTGTTTTCTCAACATTATAGAAAGTTTTGGAGAAGGAAAGTCAACTGACTTTCATTTTCATTTGATATCGCACAGTTCATGACATAACAATGATAAGATTGGGCATAAGACATTGTTTGATACTTCTTTAGAGTATGGGATTTTTCAAACCCACTTAATAAAAGTTTTCGAGAAAAGAACTTTTAGATCGAATTGAGAAGTGAAACTTAAGAAGAAAAGCAGAAGAAAAAATAATTTTTGTTTTAAAATCTATCGGAATTGAGATTTACTGTAATCGTGGTAGGACCCGTTTAACAATTTTTGTACTGCTGCTTTGGTTTACTGTAATTTTTAATTTATTCGTGGTTTTACTTGGATTTTTCAGAAAAAATGGCTATGAAAGAAGGGAGTTCAGTGGAGCACTTTGCCATGAGAAGTCGTGCAGCTCGAACTTCGTCAAGTGAAAGGTTTCAGAACGATATGCCGACTTATAAAGATGTAGTTTTAATCGAGAGAAAAGTGAAGAACGGTGATACCCTTAATAAATTGGCAATCAAATATCAAGTTAATGTGAGCAGTTCCTTAAAAATTGACTAATCAAACAAACTATTTTCTAGGTGGCAGAAATAAAAAGAGTGAACAATTTGGTATCGGAACAGGCATTTCTGGCGCTTTCAAAAGTGAAAATTCCAGTGAGTCGGATGAGAATGGCACTCGGTGTACAGTCGGTTTCCAGTCAAGATGAGGATGACAATGAAGTTCTTATTGGTAGGTTTTCGTTGATTAAAAAAAATTCTTTGTTAAATTATTTTTTAAATTTCAGATATTGACGACCGAACTGCCCTTTTACGAGAAGAACGGAATTCCAGAGATCCCAGTGTCGAGGATATTTTTCACAAAACTGATACGAATATCGGTATTATTTTTAATTCTAAAATGACCAGATTTTAACAGTTTTGAATTTTTTCAGCCCAAGTACGAGAAGCACTCCCTGAAGATGGCGCCGCCACCACCGGTTTTCATTTTGTAACTGCTCGAGCGCCGACGTCGCCGACGGTTTCTGTATGGATTGTTATTCTTGGTAAGAAAAATATTATTTTTGAAAATTATCACAAAAATATGATTCCAGGTGTCCTTCTGATATTCTGTGTTCTTCCTCTATTACTCACATTTTATGAAGAACAAGAAGAAGCCGCCCACCTTCATAAAACTACGCATGCTGCATAATTTTTCTTTGAAACCTTTTAACCCATTGCATTTCTACTACTCTTTTTCACCTTCTTGTCGCTATTAGTAATTTATTTATTAACCTTTTTTCGTGAATTTCATATCAAAAAGTTCGTTTTCCCCACCACAATCCCTAGTGATAACTCGCCATTTTCATTTCATTTCGTTTCTTTCGAAGACATTTCCGTTTCGCATTTCCTTGGGTAGCTTCTTCTCTTTCTTTTTTTTCAAAAGATTCCAAAACAACTCGCATAATCACAAAGTTTATTGGAAGAGTTTTTCGAATAAATGTTTATAAAACGATACGTTTCTTATTTTAAAAATTGACACCGCAACATGTATTCATCTGGTTGCTTTGGTAGTTATTGGGCTTTAATTAAACAAACTTTACAGAGTTATTAAAATATGTGAGGGAGGCAATGAATGAAAAAGTGAGAATTTTGGAATGGGATGGGGAGGCATCTTATTTCCGGATGGCATCAATCTCGTCGCTGGCCAAACGACAGAGTTCCTCCAAATGATCAGTGATTGGAATGTTCATTGTTGGGTCGAGTCTGTAAATTATTCTTTTAAAAAACTGAAATTTCCGAAATCAAATTACCCCAAAGCGTGTCTCTTCTGATAATGATAAATGTCCTTGGCGGCTTGATAATCCATATTTTTAATTTTTGAGAAACAGCTAATAAGTACATGTGGAATGATATGAGAAGCAGTGAGATTGAATGCAGATATCAGAGAAAGTGATTGATTTTTCGAGCGGACGATACTCACGATGCGTTCGAAGACTGTTTCGTAGTCGGATTCTGGAAAAGGAAAGAATAGATTTTGGAACTGGAGAGAAAGCAGAACAAACCTTTCAAGAACTGATTATTTTTCAGTATGATCATCATTTTGTCATTTACTAGCGTCTTCTGGCAATCAACGACTTCTCGTTTACGCCAGATTTCGTTGACAAGTGCGTCCAAACGTTCGTTGATCTGAAAATTGAGAAATTGGAGTTTGATTCCAAAATTTAAATTGAGAGAGATGTTTCATATGAATAGGTTTTCAAACTTAAGAGAGAAAGTGAAGTAGTAAAATGAAGATCTTTAGGAAAAAAGGGAATTGTATATAAGAAGGATCCATTGCAAGATCACATGTCTTCCAGAAACTAACCATTTTCATCATAGATTCCGATTGCTCATTTGTAATTTTTGGTTGCTCTTGAGATCCGGAAGGAGTGGAGCGATCCGAAGTCGTGGCTTTTTTGGTAGCTGAAAGAGATATAGTGTGTTTAAAGAAACTGAAAATTCCAGCTTTCTGCGAAGCCAGAATGTAAACTTACGACGAATCTCATCCTCCTCTTCATTATCATCTGAATCAGTCTCCTTTCGAGTTCTCTTCAGCTTCTTGTTCTCATTCTTTTTCGTCTCTTTTTTCTGTTTCTTCTCAACAATATTCACTGTTTCCTTGACATCAGCCTCTCCATACGATGGAATATCCGCTCCACGAGTTTTTCCTCTCTGTGCAAGATATGAACACGCAGCCGAATGAGCTTCTTTCAGTTTCGCGTCGGCATGCTGTGGAACTGGTTCAGTGGTGACGAATGCGTATGTTAACTGAATTTTTCTAATAAGATGGCGGTTTTAGGGTGTAACTTACTTTCGGAGCGCAGCCGAATCTGCTTTTCTTCGGTTCCTCGTAGCCAGGAGGAAGTGGGAAGAAAGTGTATGAGACCTTTTTTGGATACACGTTGTTCACCTGAAAACAGTGATTTTTTGAAGTTTTCCTTTCAAACGTCATTGAGCAATTCATAAATCGAACACGTTGAGATTTATGTCGGATTCAAGATGAGGAATGTTTCGAAACCCTGATTTTCAGAGTATTCAAACAACCAGAAGCTGGAAAATCTTCCTTACCAAAGCTGGCCACAACGGATCCTTTCTGTATGGAACCCATAAGACGTCTCCTTTTGCTAGTTGTTCTGAAAGTAAATCACTGCTAACAGTAGATTTTAATAGGCAACTTACGTGCAATAACTGCATTTCGATCAGGCATTGTTTATTCTGAAATTCAATTGTTTCGTTTTTCAACTTTTAAAATTTGAAGATACTCGGCTAAAGAACCACTGCAGACCAACCTGAAAACAAATAAAGTGAAAAGATAATAAATTCGGAACGATTTATAAATTGAGCAAAAAAGAAGAAAATCACTAAAAATCGATGCTTTGGCGAAAAACACTGGCACTTTGAATGGGAAGGAAATAACGGGGTCCAAAAAACAATAGAAAACTCAAAAATTGATTATTTACAGAAGACATATGATTTTGGTTATTAAAAACTTTAGAACAAAAATCTATATGCACTAAATCTTCTAAATGGCAGTTCCTAATCAAAACAACAAATGCACGGAGTGGAAAAAACTGAATAGAAAACAAAACGGAGAGAGAGAAAATAGTATATTTCGGAAGAGAGACAGAGACAAATTGATTATCGTTTCAGGTGGCCAACAAGTTCGATAACTTTCTCATATGTTGTAAACGACACTCCGACAGCGATTGGTCCTTTCAGCCAATTCATACTCAATCCTTTGTACAATCCACGTTTCAGACCCTCTGTAAAGGTGGAGAATGAGGAATTTTCGTAGAACAAAAGGAATCGCAAAAGGGACCAGCGCTGTTTAGAAAATAGCTATTTTTGCAGAAATCGATTCAGAATGAAAATCAATGAAGGGGCAGTGAGAGGGTGTTCTCCTACGGAATGGACTGTCTAACTGCACGCGAGGGCTCATCTCGCGTGCAGTCACTTTTGAAGATAATATTTCCCGCGCATTTATTGGACTCTAAACGGACGAGCAAAGAAAAAAAAGCGCGGCAACATAACATTCAAAGCTTGTCGATAAGCGAGATGAGCCTAGGAAGAAAATTTTGAACCTTGAAAGGCTTTTTCTACAAGTAATTTGCATCATCTACGAAATTATATGCAGGGAAGGGAAAAACTACAGTAGTTTCAGTTAGTAGTCGTGTCGAAACCAACATTCCAGGAAGAATTAGATTTATTTGAAGTTCAGGTCTAAAACTAACAGAAGTTGTTTTCTTGTGTTTTTCTCAATCTCAATTCTTCGTGACGCTGGTCTTACCGATTTCACTACTGTAGTTTTTGAAATTTCTTACGGTTATTGCAATTTAGGTTTTGATGTTTCTTTCAAACACTGCATGCTCTTTAGAGACTTTCAGACTTTTTCGAAACTCTGAACCGATTCCCAAAATTGTTTTTTTGAATTTTTGAATAGCGGCGTACTGTGTGCTTTTTCTTCTAGATTCTGGATGGCCTTTCGGCGGGAAGAGATACCTACCTGTGTGATAAATGTGAATAAGCGCTCGAAGAGGACTCCATCCACTCGGGATTCGCCCAGTCTGCATTCTTCGTCTTACAATATCCAACGGATACGATGATGATTGTCCTATCAGTCCAGCTAACATTCCAAACACCATTCGGTACATTGATCCTTCCTGAAAAATAATTTTTGTTAGGTTCCAAGAATAATGGGCAGCTCTCCGGGTATCTATGATGTTTTTCCTAAAACTTTGAAAACAGTGAACTCTCGCGGATGCATATCAACTTTAAAACCTGATAACTAACCATTTTTCCTGTATTATCTCGATACATGATTTTCAAGGTTTCGTATGTGAAGAATGATGATCCAGCGTACGGAATGACACCTGAAGTCTAATGATCATTGTATCAATATTTCTCTTTTTTATTTATTGTTACCAAGAATAGTTGGGTAAATCCCTCGGTAAAGCAGCCGAATACCACCTTCTCGATACGTCTTTACGAATACATGTCGAAGTGAACTATATTGTAGTTTAGAAGATACAGATAGCCGAGCTTTCGCAGTATCAAGAGGATATGTGATCATTGTCGCCGTCGTTGCAGCAAGAGATCCGGTGATATACCGTTTTACAGGTGTTCGGATACTGGAAAACACTCTTCTTATCGGTATTTTTCTAAAAACTCACTTATTCTCATCAACTTTCAATAACTTTTTATACTGTTCAAAAGCGGCGAATTGCATAGCAGCATAGGGAACCACGCGAGCCATTGTAGCCGAATTCCCTCGATAAAGAGCCCAAAATCCATGTTCTCGGTAGGTTAGTTTTATAAATTTGATGGCTGATCGAAAAGAGTATCCACGTGTACTTGAGACTGAAATTTATGAGTTCGAACGTTGAAAGAAGACTTAATATTACCTTGAAAATAGATTTTCGTCCGGTCCAACGGCGCAATCGTCGTTTTGGCTAACGCTCCGGCGATGGCGCCTGCTGACAGCGATAAGACAACACTGGGTCTGTTTTTTCCCTGAAATTTCAAAGAGTTAAGTGAAGTTCTACAGTGAACAGTTATTTCTTACCTCATTTGAGTCGTGCGGCATTAGAATCACAAAAAATCTAACCCTTGTTGAATGGAATGGTGACGATTCAGCGTTTTATCTGCAAAAATCAGAGAGTTATTCTTTTTTCACATCATTTCCATATGAAAGCAGATCACAAAGTATAGTTCACACTATGTCTGCGCAAATATCGAAGAGCAAAGATTTTGTGAGTTGAAAAGGGAAATTAGGTAATGATGTGTGATCTTTTTCTCTGCCATCTCTCTCTCATTTCTTCCCGATTGTTTACACTTTAAAATGTGACTGGCTAGTAGATGATAGGCGAGTGTTCTTTGGCGTACGCGTTTTCTCCAGTTTGATGAAAAACAAGACGAATTCGTTTGAGCCGACAATAAGATTTTAGAAATGAGCAAAACTTTAAAGATGCTATCATGTTTACGTATTTAAATTATTTGGAAAAATGAAACAAAAATAAGGGGGACTAGTTTTCCTGAGCAAGTGCGCTCTATCCGCGTTGGATTTCTCGGCCATCTGGATTTTTCGCAATTTTTGGAGGCGCATACGAACCTGTTCAATTATTTACGTTTTTATCTAGTTTTTTAATGATTATGTCATTGTTTGTAATTGAAGATTTTTTGTTTACAGAAAATAATGGATGATGTTTGGCCAAAAATCGATAGGACAACGATACCAGCGTCGGTTCCAGAGTCCCCTATGAACTTTGATGAGAAACCGCCATTCAACAGAACAATCAATGTTTATCCATTGACAAATTATACTTTTGGCACGAAAGAAGCGCAAGCGGAAAAAGATAAATCAGTTCCGGAGAGATTCAAACGTATGAAGGACGAGTATGAAGTGGTAAGCTTTGTTGTTGCTGGGAAAAGAAAAGTTTTATGCCAGAATCTGACATTTTGATCTGTATAAACTTAGAAATTCAATAAGAGTACTCATAGAGTCTCGCGTCATTTCTGAAAAACCCCTTACAAGGGAAAACAATAATAAATGAGTATTTTCAGGTAGGAATGCGGAGATCTGTAGAAGCAGTTCTGATTGTTCACGAGCACTCTCTACCACATATTCTGCTTCTTCAAATAGGAACTACTTTCTATAAATTGTAAGTGAAAATGAACTGCCGTAAGAAACATTACTAAGAAAATCATTACAGACCAGGAGGAGAGTTGGAAATCGGAGAAGACGAGGTGTCCGGAGTGACACGTCTTCTGAATGAGACTCTCGGAAGAACTGACGGCGAGACGAATGAGTGGACAATCGAGGATGAAATAGGCAACTGGTGGCGGCCGAACTTTGACCCGCCGCGTTATCCGTATATCCCAGCACACGTGACTAAACCTAAAGAACACACAAAGTTGTTGCTTGTTCAGTTGCCGTCAAAATGTGAGACATTTGAACGTTTCTTTTATTGATTTTATTTAAAAGGTACTTTGAACTGAAGATTCCTCGAATTTCCAATAGATTTGTTTTCAAATTCCCTTAAACGTAAACTATTACAGACATTTGTAATGTTTCCTACATAGTATTTGATTTCAGCAACATTCTGCGTTCCGAAAAATTTCAAACTCGTCGCTGCTCCACTCTTCGAACTGTACGATAACGCTGCCGCCTATGGACCGCTGATCTCGTCACTTCCAACGACTCTATCGAGATTCAATTTCATCTTCAACGATTCCAACTGATGTGCCACTTCTATCAGAGGTTTCTGGTATTCACAATGCCCAATTTTCTAATTTATTGTTTTATTTTCAAAGTTTTCTAATAATGTAATGTCGGATCTCGATTCCTTTTGTTTTATTGAAATTTCATGAAAATAAACAATTCAATTATATATAAAATGCAATAGATATTTCAGATTTCCAGATTCTTTTGACTCGTCGTTCCAATCACTGCTTACGTGATCTATTCCTCTTTTTTATATTCGTAATCCATAGAAATACGAGGCAACACCCGAGGAAGAGGAGCTGCAGACACAATATCGTTATACTGACAGTGCGCACCAATCCACTGAAATTATTTTTGTTTCTAGAAACAATTCGGCTACTTACGTATCAATTTTCATTATGTTTGGAGGTCCAAAGCAGAAATTCGTGACAAAATCAGATAAATCGAAAAAAAATTCAAAAATTCACGAGATAAATATATTCCACGTTTTCACGTCTTTTGGACGAAACGTCACTGGAAATTTCACAAAAACAACACACTTTTCTTCGGTTTATATATATATATTTTCTCACAAATTTCCATTCCAAAGAACTTCTGGAAATCTCAACGGAATATGTCTGAAAACGAAGAGAAATGGGATGATGAAGGACGGTACGATTTCAGGGATACTGTAGCTATTTGATTTATCATTAGATCAAACTTATTCTTTCAGTGAATTCATTACAACCAACGGATGTTTGATGCTTGGATCTCTACTTATTCAAGCGTTTTCTGCTTTCATTATCTCTAAAGCATTCAGCAATTTGAGGATAATTAGGCAATTGGATGAGAAAGAGAAAATGAGAAAAGAGTTGTCAATGAGTACAGAAGAAGGAACCACAACTACTGGAACAACTACTGGAGGACTCATTTCTCCGAGATATTTCAATAGTGATGAATATAAAATGAGGAAGGGAAGAAAAAGAATTAAAATGATAGCAAAAGCGGCAAACACGGGAGGAGTGAGACGTCGACACCCGAGAAGGGATCCGAAGCAGGAAAGAACACCGTCTGATGAATATGTGAAATTATGGAAAGATGATAAGTTGGAGGATGTGAAAGTAGAAAAAGAGAAGACGAATAAGAAAGTTAAAACCATTTCCAATAAACAGATGAGTAGTACAGCGAAGAGCCATGCGAAAAAGGTAGGATAGTTTTGGCAGTGTATTTCGGAGACATCGGATTGTCCGGCAAACTCAACTTTGCTTGGGTTGAACAGAGCAAAAACAGCACATTATTTTTGTAATGTGCTGCTTTTGGTCTGTTCAACCCAAGCAAAATTTAGTTTGCCGGACAATTCGATGTCTCCGGAATACACTGCCAAAGTTGGTCATTTTCCACTGAAAACAACCAAAGTTGATAACCTTATGAGCGGTAAAAAGGTTAATCTAAACCTTCTACAATTCTCGATCAAGGCTTGCCAAAATCTTCGGTTAAACATGTCCAAGGCTTGCCTAAGAATCGCCATAACCTTGACCAAATCCAATTATTCAGAAACCGAAAAAAGAATATGACGACCCAAAGTTCTCAGACAAGGGACCGGTTCGTATTAAATCTCATAAAATCACTGCGAATTCCGTAAGTTTCCTAATCACTCTGAAAGATCCTAATCACTCTGAAATACGAATTGTTCAGTTATTCGAAGAGAACCCAGAAATGGAACCAGAGAAACCGAGAACAATCAAAAAAGTATCATTTGGAGGAGAGAATGTGAGCTACGCAATTGGAAATGAAGTCGATGTATTCGAGAAGTTATCGAATGAAAGTGTCGGAGAATCTGGTGGATCCATTCTGACGGCCAGTATAAAAGAGGTGAAAACGAGGACTGAATGATTACTGCTTCGTTTTGTCTTGTTTATGATAATAAATTAGTTTTTTTCAAACGGATCGGAGGAAAAATTTCACGAGACAGATATCTCCAACGTTGTCAAAACTTCAGTGTCTCGACAGAATATGACTGAAAACAAAAAAATGGAATGATGGACGGTATGATTTTCAGGTTTACTGTAGGATACTGTAAGGCAGTGTGTGCTTTTTCCAGCAAAATCATTGTTTGCAGTTATTTCCGAAAATAAAAACCCCGGACTTTGACGAAAACCTTTGAAAGACATCTTGAAAAGTTTTTTGAAAAATCTCTGAAAATTGTTAAAATTTTTCTAAAATTTTTTCGAAAGTTTTTCGAAGAATTTTCAGTAATATCTTTGAAAGTCTATAATCGAAAATCCAAATCCTGAAATACATTGGCGTCAGCTCTTGAGTACAGAAGGTTCTGAAAAATACCAGAAAATGTTTCTCTGGCAAAACAAGTACAGACGAAGGAGCTTTTCGACAAGAAGTCACACCCCACGTTTCTGAAATGTCAATATTTTCAGAATAATTCTCTATGACGATAAGCTCATTGAATCTATAGCTCTCCCATCACAATCGAATCCCAAATCCTGAATCGTCTACAGTACCCATTGCTCATCCATTCCTCTCCCCACCACCCATAAAGTAATTGATCATATGTATTACACAACAGATTCCATCCCCTTTTAACTTTTCCATAATTCTCGCTAATCGGCTCGTCAATCAACAATTCCTCCTGCTTCTTCTTCCTTTCGGAGGTACCCGTGGGGGGTCAACTCTCTTCGAAAAGGCATATGGCCGTCTGTCAAAACACTGAGAGAGGGGACGAGATGATGATGATATCTCAGCAGGAGACACATTTTGTTCTCTTTGAAGATATATACTCATGTCTTCTTCTCTCTTTTGTCAATTGCACAATCTTTTCACATTTCGTTTTGACGGCGAGTCGGCTTGGGGCATTGAAATCTGTGAAATGACGGAAACAAGGAAAGAACAGAAGGAGGAGAGGAAGTGGTAATTAGGGATGACTTAATTGTAAGACAGTTTTGGGAACGTGTGCACAGGTTTTTAAATGGAAACGATGATTCATGGAAGCTGGAATCGGGTTAGAGGGTTACTGTTGTCGGATTCTGGACTCCCAACTCTAATTTCCCAATTCTAAATCCAGGATTCCGAATCTTTTTCCCTCTCCATCCTCTCCAAAGTGCAAAAACAGGTGTTTTCAATCTCAATTGTTGCCAATTCACTCCTCTTGTTCGTCCCATTAGACTATTATCATCAAGTGGGCTCCTCAAGAGAAATGACACGTGTCTCCTTCAACACCTCTCGACCTTTCAAGTCATTTCGTAATGTTTTGTAACAATATGGAATGTGTTGAACATTGGGTCACCCACTTATGGATTATTAGAAGGGAAAACGGGAAAACGCTGATTCCAAATATACAATCAGTTTTTGCCCTCGAGGTCTAGTATTCGAGAAAAACGATATCAAAGTTTGTACCTTCCTGTCGTGTGAAAAAATTATCGACAGCATGGTGAAGGTGGTGAGGCGGAAGGATATCAAACTTCGAGCTTGTTTTTGTCGATTACCAGACCTCGAGGGCATAAACGGAAAACATATTTGGAACCAGCGTTTTCTCCGCTTTCCAATGATATAGGTCACGTCCCAAATCTTCACACTGACTCCATTTTTCTTCCCTAGTAAGCCTGAAGATTCGGGAATAAGTGATTGAACTATGTTTGACTCAATGATTCAGGTGTGTCAGGGACACGAAGTAGGGGCCCAAGCTCAATGAAAACGTGAATAATTCCAGATGTTTGCTGTACTCGTGAATGAAGTCCAAATTTAAACAGAAGGTTCTACAAAACTTTAAGAAAAATATCAGCCACAAGATCCGTATCAACAAATCCTACCGTTCTGCTCACCCAGTTCTGGATCACCGTCTCACCTTTTCCCCCGTTCATCCCAGAGATCAAGACTTCACAATTCGTGTGTGTTGTGCTTTATTCTTTCGGACCCGAAAGTAATTTCTTATTTTTTAATTTGATTAAACCCCCTTATCCGATGGCTTATCTTCAAGTCCAAATGTTCAATTCAAACCGGGTGCAAGTGTGTCTCATAACCAAATAGGGAGGGGAACCCTACTATTTAGTCAGAAATCGAATAGACAGCCGGCCGTTAGAATTAGGTATGATGTAACAGGTCATGAACTGTGTCACCTGTCCCATCTGCTCTTGTGATTGAGCTTAAACGGTGAGCCAAGGAGAGGAGGAAGGGGCGGGAGGGGAAGATTACGGTAGAAAATTGGAGGTGGAGTTAGAAACTTTACGTATAATGAAAACGGAGATGAGAGAGCTAGTTCAAAGAAAGTGAATCCCATTACAAAACTTTGCCACAGGTCTTGAAAAGTTTTAGAGTGGGGTTGAAGCTTACCAGTGTTTTAACACCATTATTGAAAGCTTCTTGTTTCTCCACAGATTATTGGAGAAAGGTGAGTTTATATTAATTCTCTAGATCAAACCTGGATCTTCATTTTTCTAGTTGACATCTTAATGGCATCTTTTCGGAGTGTTGAGATATGCGTCTCTAAAGTTACAACTTCAGGTAGATCGAGAAACAACAAGAAGCAAGAAAACTGAAGTTTTTGCGTTTTTGTGCTTCTACTTCTATAAAATTTTAGGTTACAGTGGACGCGGATCTTCTCGTTGCTCCGTGTTTCTCACACTTCATCCCATCTATACAGTTTGTATCTTCAAAGCCTCGAATCTCCCAAACTAGAAAAGCTATCAAAAAGCTGTCAGTCACAAATATGAAGCACTTGACTTTATCTACAAGTTAAAGCAAAATTTATAAAAATTGAACATGTGCACGATTAGTTACATACATTCATATCCGCACACTGATTGTCAAACTTTGAAGACATCTATTTCAAAAACTCGTAAAGCTATCAAAAAGTTGTCAATTACAAAAATGAAGCTTTAGACTTTACCTACACATTCAATATACATTAAAGTCTCATGGACCCCAAAAAACCTAGTTACAACTGTCTTAATGTTTCAGCTTCTCTTTTCCACCTAACTACCACACACCTGTCCATCCAGATTTCTCTCACTTCCTCCAACTGTCTGACTATTTTTTCAAAACATGAGTACTATTATGTGTCCCCCTGGGATAACCCTTATTACCAGCTATGACGTAAGCCCCGCCCCTCTCCCGAGCAGAACCAATCACTGCTTGGAGACCACGCCCTATTTCTGAGCTCTAGGATGCTCAACAGCGTTTTGTATTCGACTTCTACAACACTTTCCTAATTGAAAAATGATAACTTCAAGTTTCAATTTGAGTTCTAATTCTATTTCAAATTCCAATTCCAATACTAATAAGGCTGGAGATTTCCCAACTCTAGGTGACTTTTTCGTTTTATTTTTTTTCAAATTTCGAGTTTTCTTTCTCAGATTTACAACTATGGAGCCTGGTAAATCTTCACCTACAAATGCAAACATCGTGTATTTCTTCGTCTTCTTCTAGCTCCACATCTTCTTTGGACTCACAGAAGAAATCGACACCTCCACCTGGACCAACTATTTTTTCAATTGAGAATATTCTGAATCCGAAGATAACTATACCGAAATTAGAGATAGAAAATGATGATGACGTGTCTTCATCTCCGTCTCCAGCATGTTCAACTACCGGATATACATTGGATTCTCTTCAGAATATGGATAGAAGAAGCTTGAAACGGAAGAAGTTAGTTAGAGTACAGTAACCCTATTGGGAATTTCTAATGTTTTTTACTGTACTTTTTTAGGAAAATTAACAAATCAAAAAGGGATTTCCCTGAAAATGTGGTATCTAAAGTTTTATAATAAGCGCCACATTACTAACTTTCTTACAAGTCAAGTGCGCCTTGATAGATAAGATTTTTCCACGTGGCTCAACCGGTTACCGTTTTGTCTCAAATTTCGAATATCGCCGAGGGTTCGGATCTCTCCCCGAACTCTGATCATTTCTCTTCTTTTTTCCATTCTCATTCCTATTTTCAGCACCTCGTCCTCCTCTCAAAATCGATGTATATGTGATAAATGTGGGAAGAGTTATGCGACAACATCGAATCTCAGCAGGCATAAACAGGTGAGAACGAATGAACTTCTCTCTAGTTTCATGAGATCGCGTGCACTGATTTGCTTACGAAAATTACGAAAAACAAGCGAATTAGTGCACGAAACTATAAATGTTGTGTATCCCCAATATTCCACGTGTTCTTCTTATTGCCAGATTTTACGTCAGTAGTCAGTCACAACCAGTCGTGACGTCACAGGTTCCAACAGTTTAATGACTTGGTGACAGCTATTACTTGAATGTACAGACTTCTTTGTAATTAATCGGATGTTTCATTTTACGAAATCTACAAAAAATGAAAAGTTCCGACGAGGCGTTAAGCTTCCCGCTTTCCAGTTTTCAGTTTTTCAGACTCATCGAGCTCTTGACAGTCCACATGCTAAGCAATGTCCGCATTGCGACAGAGTCTACGTAAGCATGCCTGCTTTAAGGTAAGATTTGTAAAATTTGAAACCAGATTGAAAAGATTAACAAACCTATCTGTATTACATGTAACAATGAATTGTTTCTAATACTAATATCCTCCATGTAATTGAACCTTCCTTTACGAGGTTAATCCTTCTTGCTTTTCCTATTATTTAATCACCAACAATTCGCACCTGCCCCCTCCCCTCTCTAGAAGACAATCTTCCTGTTGCGCAATCTCCACCTGTACCCGAATGATTTTGTCTAAACTCTCTTGTTCTAACACACTATTGTTGTCCTACGGATAATAAAAATTATATAATACATGCTAATATGGAGGAGACCTGAGCTCGCTAAATTAAATGAATTTACCAATTGTTTCCAGCATGCACATACTAACACACAATGCTTCACACGAGTGCAATGTTTGTGGTAAACGATTCTCCCGCCTGTGGTTACTTCAAGGACATCTTCGATCTCATACAGGACTTCGTCCGTTTTCGTGTGCTCACTGCGGGAAGTCCTTCGCTGATCGGAGCAACTTGAGAGCACATATGCTGACACATACAGGTTTGTATCCTTTGATTCTAATATAAAAGAAAAGTTAAAGTTGCTTTCAGGAGACAAGAGGTTCGAATGTGATAAATGCGGACGTCGATTCGCTCTTCGTGCTTACCTAAATCGCCACCTGGAAACCTGTAAATAACTTATGTATTTTTTTTCAATTCTTGCTTTCTAGTCATATGCAAACCGTCTAGTCATTTTTCTAATTTTCTATGTACTTTACAATTTTTCAAGCTTAATTACAATACAATAAATGCTTTGAATTACAAAAAAAAGAACATAGAGATGAGAGCAATTATTATGAAGCAGAGGGAGGAATTGAGGGTAATAACCGGTGATTAATAAAAGCTACCACGGGGGTCTACATATGACGCGTGTTTCCCATGTTGAGTCCAGCAGCAGTTGCTCCCTTGTTGCTTCCCATTTGGAGTCCGATCACGTTATGCCCAGCTTTAAGTTGTTCCTCTGTCCATTCGCGACGATCTCCTTGAGCTTCTTTCGGTCCGAGTCCGGAACGTCCGAAGTTCTTCTCGGACTTACGAGCCAATGATGCGAGACAGATAAGCACAGCGTTCGGGTCTTGACCTTCATAGAGATCGACAGTCTTAACGCAAAATAATAAGATTGATTCAACTTTCAACGGAAATACCTGGAAAAGTTCCGATTTTTGAACAAACTCCTCAGCGAACTTCAAGAAGAACGAGATGTTTTCCATTTTCTTGAAAGCCATCGCAGAAGTGTTCACTTTCTTGACACTTCCTGGCTTGAGTGCATTGGCAAGGTTGCACAAGACGCTTCCATCTTGGAAAACTTTGACAAAGTTGTCGGCATCTCCTTGGGTATCGAACGATTGTCCGGTGACTTCCTGAAAACAATCAGAGTTTACAACAAAAAACCTAATAGAAATTGTCACCTGAACCCATTGAAGAATCTCTCCAGCCAAATTCTTATCGTACTTTTCGTAGATTTTTTGTTGAGCCTCCAAGGCGATTCCAGACTTTTCAGCGCGATCAGAAGAAGCGAAAGCGGACATTTTCTGAAAAAAAACACAGTAAAAATGATGTTTGTGCAGAAAAAAAACGTAAAGTTTGCGATGAGAAAAATATATTTATAAACAAAAGAGGTTCGCCGTTTTTCTTCCAAATCTGTCAGCGAATGGTGAAATAATGATGAGTCATCCTCAATTTTTCTGTGTTCCGCCTACGTTTTCCGTTTTTGATAAGGAAGATTGATAGAAGTTTCTAATGAAAATTGAAAAAAATTCGAAGAATTTCAATCGAAATTTGGTCATTGAAACCGAGAAGAATTGGATGACACAGTGTGAATTCACATGTGAAGAAATGAACAATTTTTCAGGCGGTTGTTTAAAGGCGCATACAGTTTCCTGGGAGTGAACTCTCGCCACGACGACTAGGGTTACTGTAGAGAGACACTAAAAATGTGGGTAGCCCGACCTTCGAGCCCTGAAAGTACGATTGACTATTGAAAATAGAGTTTTAGCTTTTAAAAGTTTCAGAAAAAATACTGAAAACATTGTTGAAAAGTTGAATTCCTTCTGATAACAAGAACGTGCATGTTTGCCTAGACCGCCACAATCAACATTTTTTTAAAGTTGAACTTTAACCAGTGCATTTTCTATTCGAAAAAGAACAATGTGCATGTGCTCGCGCACTCCACATGTGCCACCAGACTGAAGATAAATTTAAATTTCGCAACACTGAGAAGGCGAGCATTTTCTTGATTTCAGTGGGCACTAACGGTTGAAAACTAACCCTAGAAAGCGAAGAAAATGAAAGGAGACAAAAAATGTTGTTGAAAGAAAGAAATAGGACACTTTGCAAACATGCATACACACCAATGACCCTTTTCTAATTAAAAACGCAAAACCACTTTTGGAGAGTCGCTAGATCGGAAAAGGTGGCGATCGACAACACATACACACTCCTCAGAGATGAAAACCTTGAAAAGGAATAGAAAAAAGCAAGGACGAAATAGAAGAGGCTCGTCTAGGTTGAATGCATTTGAAAAAAGAGGAAAAATGAAAAAATAACAGTCGATATATATGAGAATTTCGATAAAAAATGGGACACAGATGGCGCGGGTTCGACGACCAAAAAGGTGGAGAAGCAGCCGTTTTGTTTCTTTTTTCTCCTTTTTTGTTTCGAACGCGCACATAGATTTGTTTGGTTTTTGTATTAGTCAGTTGTGTCGGAAAGGCAAGAACTTTGAACTTTGGTGGTTTCGCGATGCGAGAATTAGTTTTACTTGGATTCTAATCTTAAAATTACTATACAAACTTTATATTTTTACTGGTTGAAAAAAGGAATGAGAAAGAAAATATGAAAATAAAATATCAATTCTTTCTTTTCTTGGTAGCAGGCCGATCGAAAACAGGCCGCGCTCCAGCAGCTCGTTTCGTGTAAAATTGAGAGTTCAGTTGATTTGTTGATGCCCAAACACCTTGATGATCTGTTGTATCTTCCTCCGTCAAATGAGTGTATTTGGTTCTAGAGGCTTTTCCAAAGTTTTTGACCTGAAAAACAATAAAATGAATTGAATATTTGAAAACAATTAAATTTTCTTACCTGCATAACCTTCGGAAGAATCGTCTTATCGAATTGATCGTCATTTGTCGCCTCCGAGAAGTTTCTTTTCAAAACATCCTCTTCCTCATCCAAGAAGAAAGCTCCACGATGGAAATACTTTTGAAGGAACTTGTACTTTCCTTTGTCTTGTTTGTTTGTCACAATCTTTGGATTCAATCGAAGATATTTGACACGTTCCTCTTCGGTCATCGCATGGATTTTGTCGAGTTCAGCCTTCTCACGAGCAGCAGCCTCACGTTCGTCACGATTTCTCTGGAAAAACAAGATAGTACAGATCAAACTTATGAAAGCAAGTCGGACTGGTTAAAAAATTTATTAATAGGGAAATGCGATGTGTTGAACTAGCCAACAACCCAACTATTCCTGCTTTCAAACATTTATCTTTTGGGGACAGAAATGGACATTTTTTGTCTAAAAAATTAAGTTTTCAGTATTTAAGAGTCTTTGATCAAAATTATTACTCACCTTCAATCGTTTCATTTCTCTCAACTTCCACGCTTCATAAGCCATATTTTCAGTCTCATCATCAGTGAGAACTGAATCCAAATCCACACGATCCTCTGTTTTTCGTTTCTCGGCTTCCTCTTCTTCTTGAAGAACTTTCTCAACTAGCTTCGCACTTTCTCGTTTTCTTTCTTCAGCTCGCCTCTCTTCTTCTATTTTTCGTTTCATTTCTTCTTCTTTCTCCTTTTCTAATTTTTGTAAAGTAATACGATCTTTAGGTCTGGTGAAGATTGGCTTAAGTCTTGGCACTGGATCAACGTCTTCATCAGAATCCTCTTCTTCGCTACTCTCTTCTTCTTCTTCCTCTTCCATCTCATCTTCTTCTTGTTCTTCTTTGATTTCTCTCTTCATCATTTCCTCCTTTTTCATCATTTGTTCCCTTATCCTCTGACGTTTCCTTTCGAACTCTTCTTCATCTGATTCATCTTCTTCCTCCTGTTCTTCTTCTCTATCTCCATTATTTCTCTGCAATTCCAGCATTCTCATTCTGACTCTTTGACGTCTTTCCTCCTTTTCATCTTCATCTTCATCTGAATCCTGCTCTTTTCCAGATGACTCTTCTTCTTCTTTTCCAAGAACTTCTGGACGTTCTACCTGACGCCTTCTACCGTAATCATCATTCCTTCTGTGGCTTCTTCGGTCTTCTTCGTCACTGCTTTCACGATGACGACGTCTGCGTCTCTCGTCTTCTCGTTGTTTCTCGTGATCCGATTCATCGCTATCACTGTCGTAATTTCGAGCATATTCTGGCCTGAAAAGCATTGATGTGAAAATTATAAACAAATCTATGAAAATGGGAACATCCGATCAAGCGGAAAAATAAAAGCGAATAAGAGTGTTGTCAGAAAGTCGAAAACTTACGCTTTTCCAGCTACATATCTCGACACTTTCACTTTCTGCATCACAGTTTGTCCCTTCTCATTTTTTACAGGAATCGCTCCGAGAGTTGGAAGACGTGAATGTCCGAAACTGCGATTGTCACTGTCGCGTTGCTCGAATCCTGGAGTGTAGTCACCCATTCTAAAAAATAATATGTTGAAACTACAGAATGAAAAGCGAGAACAAGAGTTCCTAGACGAAAATTTAAATTTCAACGGTATAAAGGAAAAGTAATTTCTGCACACAAAAAGGAAAATAATATTGTTTGAAAATAATAAAGTTAACTTGGAGATAAGTGAGTAGATAGAAACAAACTGAGAAAAATTACAAATTCCAGCTTTAATCAGCTGAATATTGACGTTCGAAATTGGAAAAACTAGCTCGTAAAATTAAATGCCAAAAAAGTACATAAGCCGGTGTTTGCACACTTTGCACCGAACCATACGACAATTATTTTTCGAAAGGAGAAAAATAACGAGGCCCCACAAATCGGGGAGAAACGTGGTGCGGGAAACACGGATCGGGGAGAAACAAATCAGGGAAATACCATTCGGGGAAATACAAATCGGGGAAATACAATTCGGGGAAATACAATTCGGGGAGAAAGAGGCGGAGTCACGAAAAAACTGTGCCGCAGTTGCAAAAAGTTTTTTTACAGTAGTTTTCAGAAGAAAAATTACCATGAGAAAATTTTTTTGCAACTGCGGCACAGTTTTTTCGTGACTCCGCCTCTTTCTCCCCGAATTGTATTTCCCCGAATTGTATTTCCCCGATTTGTATTTCCCCGAATGGTATTTCCCCGATTTGTTTCTCCCCGATCCGTGTTTCCCGCACCACGTTTCTCCCCGATTTGTGGGGCCTCAAAATAACTGTTAATATCGCCTCAACTTTACTGACTTCTTATATCTGACTTTGTTCATTTTCAGAATGTTCCGTAAACCAAAAGCAAAAGGAACTCTCCGAGTACGGAAAACTGAAGCTTGGGATGAACCAGAGGGAGAGAATCAAGACGATTGTGCAGTAATTGAGGTATGTCGCTTTAGAAAACATTTTTGTATTTATTTGGTGTTTTACAGACTAAACCAGTAGCTGCTCCGCGAGCAGCTATAAGTTTTGATGTCGACGAAGGTGCGGATTCGGCGTTCAAAGTGAAAAAGGATAAGAAGAAAGTTGAAGAGTTGAAAAGGCAGCATAAGCTTGAAGAAGAGGCTGAACAGATATACAAGCAAGAGAAAGAACGGAAAGAAGCATTGGAGAAAATAGTTAAGAAGGAGAAACAATCGAAAGAAGATAAGAAAACTAAAAATGAGAAACAGAAGTATTTGGATAAATATCGAGACAAATCTGCGAAACACATCTCGAACTCGGAGAGCTTTGATTATGACGAGCATTTAGATATTGATTCGGATGCTGTTGGTTCAGTTTCCAGCAAGTTTGCATCAGTTTTCGAAGGAATTCCTGACTCCCGAGCTGTTTTTGAAGCAAAAAAACGGAGAGAACGAGCACGACGAGAAGGAGCACAAGATGGATATATTCCTCTAGATGACACACAGAAGATAAAGTCGAAAAATGAAAGAAATCGGTTGATTCGAGAAGACGAGAACGATGATTCAGATGAAGAATGCACGAACAAATTCTATTCTGCTCGAGAACTTCTACGATCAGAGGAAGATCGTCGGAGAGAAGAACAAGAAGGATTTCTGGAAAGAGAGCATGGGGATGATGATGAAGGAGATAGGAGAAAAGATGAGGATAGTGAGAATGAAGAATGGGAAAGACAACAGATCAGAAAAGGAGTCAGTCGGAGAGAAATTGGACAATTACGAACGGAAAAACGGAATAAATCTGAACTATTTGGTCATGTTGCTCCAGTCGAAGATGATACTGCAATGGATATGGATATTGATATGGATATGGATATGGATGTACAAGTAGTTGGAAAACCAGAATTCAGAGGTCCAAGAAATACCGGAGGAGTGGTGAAAATAGAGGATATTCTCGCCAAATTGAAGCTTCGAATCCAGGAACGAGATGAGGCGTTGAACTTCAGAAAAGAAGAGAAGCGAAAGTTGGAGCAAACAATTGAAGAGAATAAGTCGTTGATTGCAAAGGTAAGAATTGAATTTTGAAAGTTTTAAATGTATTCTCAATTTATTCCAGCTAGAAATGGGTCTGCCTGATCAAAGCACAAAGTACACCATGTATCAAGAGCTGCGTGTCTATTCTCGAAGTCTTCTGGAGTGTTTGAACGAAAAAGTGGCGGAGATTAATTCAATAGTTGACAAGAAAAGAGATTGTGGCAGAGCTAGAAGAGTGAGGTTATCAGCAAGAAGACGACAAGATATGATGGATCAACATGCGGAATGTATGCAAGGAAAATCTGCAAAAATGGGTGACGCAGCGACGAGAGCAGCTGAAAGAGAAGGAAGGAGGTTAGTTAGGGGGAAAATTTACTATATTTCGTTTAAAGCTGACGTCTTATCGATTTTGAATATTTTTCCAGAATTTTGAATAATGCTCAAATTAATCTAGTTTCGAGACATTTAGACTTCAAATTCAGTGATTTTTTGATATTTCTCTGATTGACCATTTGATTCCAAAAAAAAAAATCTGAACCCACTTTTTCCTTTTCAATTTATTCTATTCCACTGTCCTTTTTCCATATTGTTATTGCCCACATTTCGCAATCGTCATAGGGAAAATGTGACAATCGGCCACATGTCAGTGTGAACATTGGCTAGCTGTTTTTTGTTTCTATTGTCAACATCTCATTTTTCAACCGGCAATTCCTCAATTCACTCCATTTTCAGAGGCCGCCGACGTCGTGAACGGGAAACTACTCTCACTGGAATCTCCCATGAAGAAGGGCTCAGTACAGACGACGAGGAGCCGACACAACAATCAATGGCTGATCAGAAGACGTGCGATGAAGTGGAAGCAGTGGCTTCTGTTCTATTCGCAGATGCTCTCGATGAGTACTCTGACCTTCGAAAAGTGTTGGGAAGAATGACGGATTGGCTGGCAGTTGATTCAAAATCATTCCAAGATGCTTATGTTTATTTGTGTCTTCCGAAGTTGTGCTCTCCGTATGTACGGCTCGAAATGCTCCAAGCTGATGTTCTGAAGAATGAAACCGTTTTGACTTCTATGCAATGGTTCAAAATTGCGATGCTCGCTGGTTCGGAAAACGCTGAAATCGATCAAGATCATGATATTTTGGTAGAATTGGCACCGGCTATCATTGAAAAAGTTGTGATTCCATTTTTAATAGGTGAGTGATTAGAGAACGATCAAAACGATCAAATTTGTAATTTCAGACACTATAAAAGAGGAATGGGATCCAATGTCACTGCGGCAAACTAAAAATCTCGCAACTTTCTGCTCGATTTTTGAAAAACTGCCGAATCTCAATGAGAAGAGTAAACAATTCAACGCATTCTTAAGTGCAATCAGAGAGAAAATATGTGAATGTATTTCTGATGACTTGTTTATGCCAATTTTCTCACCTAATGTTATTGAGCAACCTGCTTGCAGACAGTTTCATGATCGACAGTATTGGACTTGTATCAAGGTAAGATTTTTGAAAAATTTTAACGAAAATTGAAAAAAAAAATTAATTTTTCAGCTCATAAAATCCATCAACGCTCTTTCCTCACTGATCTCCGTTGCTGCCCGATTTGAGTTGGTTGTCGAAAAATGTGTAAACTCTCAATGTGTGATGGCTTTCCGAACTGGAACTAAAAATGACGTATCTATGGAACGAAAGATTCGTGGACTCATCGCTGAACTCGACGATCCATTGTTAATGATGGGCGGTCGAACATCTTTCCGTCAGTTAATCAGTACACTTGAAATGGTTGCAGAGGCACAAAATCAGGCGGGAAGGTGGGTATTATTTAAAGGAAACATGAAAATATAATAACTTTTTCCAGGAGTTTCCACAAAGACATCAAAAAGTTCCTAACAAAACTCGAGCGGTGATTGCAGAAAGAAAAATCCGGTTGATATTTAAATGTTCTCTATTTATTGATGTATGTCTCACTCAAATAAAGTATTTATTTTTAAACTGTCAGTATTGTTATGAGATGTTATATTATCATCGCTTTACTTCTTTTCCCACAATTAAAATTCGGGATTTTCTGTTATCTCTGCTTTTCCAGATGAGTTCCACCTCCACCTCCTCCACTAATCGTTTCAAAACGTTAGTTCAAATGTATGAAAAGACTGCAAATCGACAGCTCGGTGAGCTTAGAGCACTGCAGCGAATTGCGTTGCAAGGAGGGATAAGAGATACTCCGGCACTCAGAGAGTCGGTAAGTTTTGAGTAGAATATGACAGAAATGTTGAAAAAGAGAATTTCAGATAGCCACGTATGAGAAAGATCTGGAAGATGGGCTACGTGGAATTTTGACAGTACGTGGAGAAATGACGGATTCGAATCAGGAGCATGAATTTGATTCGATTATTGAGCCAATAAGGTAAGCTTGGTTTGAAAAATCATTAAAAATAATCCCTTCCTTACCATATTCCCGTTGTTTTCAGACAACAAATCAAGACATTATCAAATGTTACAAAAACCCTAAATCCTCTTCGCTCTCCCGGCGCCAACCCCTTCGAACAAGATATGGAAGACGACAATCCTTATGAAATGGAATCTAGACGATATCTCCGAGAGACGACACTAAAAGATAACGAACTCCGACAACTGGCTGTAGATGTGAAAGAACGAGCCGAGGCAACAGCAAAAGTGGAAAAAGATATGGCAGATTTAGAGAAAATATTTCAAGAATTGGGACGGATTGTTCATGAACAGCACGATGTTGTGGATTCGATTGAAGAACAAATCGAACGAGCAACTGAAGATGTGAAGAGAGGAAATGAGAATTTGAGGAAAGCGGTGAAATCAAAAGCAGCGAAGGCACCAATTTATGCAGGAGTTGTTGGTGGACTCGCAGTCGGAGGACCTGTTGGATTGGCTGCCGGCTCGGCGATTGCTGGAATTGCAGCAGGAGTTGGAGGACTTGTAGCCGGGATTTACACTGGCAGATTCTTCAAACGATCGGCGACGAGTGATTGATATAATCTAACTTTCCTGTTCTTGTAAATTGTACTTTCTCTTCCTTCTGTTTTATACATATTCGCTAGTCAAATCGATTCGGGGTATTGGCATGAATTTCCAGCATTCCGGGCACTCAAATTTTTATTGAAATTATCCAATTAATTGTATAAAGAATTCTAACTGCTTGTTATAAAAGTCGTTCAGTTGTTCTTTCATTTGGTGAATTTCTACCTTATTCGTTATTTGGTTTCATTATATATTCCAGAAGGATTCTCAAAAAAAAAGAGAGATAATTTTCAGATGGCAGTTCTAATCGAAACAACTCTTGGCGACCTAATTATCGATTTATTTGTGAAAGAACGTCCTCGATGCTCACTAAACTTTCTCAAATTATGCAAAAAGAAATATTACAACTTGAATCAATTCCATAGTATCGAGAGAAACTACGTGGCACAAACGGGAGATCCTTCTGGAACTGGAAAGGGAGGAGAGTCGATTTATAGTGACATGTATGGAGATCAAGGAAGATATTTCGAGAGAGAAGATCTTCCGAAAATGCGACATACTCGAATGGGAATCGTTTCGTTTGTTAACAACGGAGACAATATGTTGGGAAGTCAATTCTTTATTACTCTCGGAGAGAATTTGGATTATTTGGATGATCAACACACGATTTTCGGACAAGTTACGGAGGGGTTGGAGACGTTGGAGAAGTTGAATGAGCAGTTGACTGACACGAATAATAAACCGTTTAGGGATATCAGGTATGTCTGTCTCGAAAAATAACCTTTGAGTTCCGAAATTCAGAATTCTGAGTTTTCAAAATCATAAATGTACTCTCCAGAATCAAAAATTCGAGATTCAAAGATTTGAACTCACAGTAGGGAAACCAAATTTCGAAATCTAAAGTCCAATACGTAGCTTTTTACAAATTCCTGATTCTGAATCCTGACTCCTGAGTCCAATATCCAGTACCTGAAAACCCAGAACTTGACTATACATGTTTTTTTTCGAAAATCTAATTTCACTCTAAAAAAGATAAAGGTTTTCAATTTCCAGAATCTCCCATACTATCGTCCTCGACGATCCATTCGACGATGACTCCAGAATTTCGTATCCTCCTCGATCTCCGTCACCTACCTATGACATGCTTGTAAAGGTATCCCCTTATTTTCAATACACCTAAACCTAATCCTTTGTTTTCCAGACTGATCAAATTGCTCTCGACGAGAAAGAAGACGAAGATGAGGGTAAGACGGCTGAAGAGATTGCAGAAGAGCTTCGTCAACGAGAAATGGCCGAGCAAGCTCAGATTCTTGAGATGGTCGGAGATTTGAAGGATGCAGATGAGGTTCCACCGGAGAACGTGTTGTTTGTCTGCAAGCTGAATCCAGTCACAACGGACGAAGATCTGGAAATCATTTTCTCGAGATTCGGAAAAGTTAATAACTGTGAGGTGAGTTTAAACGCTTCAAGGTATTCAGTGAATTCACATTATCTCTTTTTCCAGATAGTCCGAGACCGTCGAAGTGGAGACTCCCTTCAGTACGCATTCATCGAATTTGACAATGAGAAAAGCTGTGAACAAGCATTCTTCAAAATGGACAACGTGCTCATCGACGATCGAAGAATTCATGTTGATTTCTCTCAATCTGTGTCACAAAATTATAAATATAAGCCCAGTAAGTTTTACGAGTAACAAAAATAATATATTTTGATGCTTTAGAATCAAAAAATGTCGAGGAACCACCGAGAAGAAGGCCACAATCACCACCACGACGACAAGAAATCAAGAGAAGTCATCAGAAGAGTCCGTCTCCGCGAAGACATCGTCGTTCGCCGTCACCGAAAAGAGACAAACGGAGAGATGATAGAAGGGACAATGAGCGACGTAGAAGGAGCCCAGATAACCACCGTGATAAGGATCGTGACCGTCGTGACAGAGACATTGATCGTGGACATCGTGACAGCCATCGAGACCGTGATCGAGACAATCGTCGTGACAATCACAGGGATTCTGACAGGGATCGCCGTCGACATTCACCGGATAGAAGACGGGATCGTCGTTAAAATTTCAGCTATTTATTTATTTATTTCCATTGTTTCTGGTATTTTTCGTTCTCATTGTGACTTTTTGGATATGAACATTATTTATTCAATTTTATATTCTTCCCTGAAACTATCTTCCCAGTGAACCAGACAATAGTCCGTTGACATAGAGAGCCATCTGACGTCTATTCTCTCCTCTTTTCTACATTTTCTCATAAGTCGGCAGATTCCAGAGATAAAGTATGGTGGTCGAGACTGTTTTTGGTTTAATAATATATTGTTTTCAGAGGAACGGAAATTCCATATTGCATCTCATTCAAGTTGAACGAAATGTCGGAATTAGATATTTATCATCTCTATGATTACATTCATATGAGCATTGCTTCGGCCGGATAGTCGACTCCATATATTATCTGAATCTATGCTTCGAAACCGGACGTTTTGCAAGTTTTTAAAAATTACGAAAAATGCCTCATATTTCAGTATATTTTTCTATTTTCCATGTTTACTGTCGGTTTCGAACCGTTTTCTGATTTTGTTGCCTTCTAAATTGGCTAAAAAAATAAATTTTTATTCAATTTCAATACATTTCGGTCTTCATTTTGTTTGGAGTGTTGTTCGGTGTAACTTTCGGTGTTGATTTCGGAGTGTTCGATTTCTTGGGAGTCTCCGAAGATTTTGATTTCTTGGGAGTTGGAATCAATGGTGTAGTAATTCCTGTCGTGGAGGAGGATACTTTTGAGCGAGATCCAGTAGTCATAGCTCCTTTTCCAGATCTTCTTTGAAGAAAATGAAGTAAAAAGAAGGCGGAGAGAATGGAAATGAGTCCGATGACAACACCAGCGGATCCAGAGAAATATGGAGAAGAGAAGAAGTCACTGACTGACGATTTGTAGCTGTATTTATCACAACGAGGCACTGAAAACAAGAATTTGGTTAGAAACCACGAATGGGATATTACTGTCAATTAAGGATTGGCAAACTTCCCAGTATCCATTGTTGACAACTTTCTCACAGTGATCTGGAACGGAATTGATTTAATTTGATGAGTGATGAGGTTGTTGTAGCTACAGTAAGAGTACAGTAACCTAGCTGGGTTACTGTAACAAGGATACTCTCCCACTTTCATCTACAGATGTTCATCTTCAAAGGTGTGTATCTCAAGACCTAGCAGAGTTATCAAAAAGTTGTCAATTCCAAAAATGATCACCATAACATTTTGCATGTTTCATTAGTTGACAAGATTTTGAAATCTATGCAAGAAATAGAGATAGAGACGCAGAGATGTTAGAGCACCTAGCAGCTCTGCTCCTCTCTTCAATCTCCAAACACGGTTATCTTGGCTGTGGGAGTGGATATCAAAAGTCGACTTACCTTTTCCTGGAGAATCAGTTCCACTCTCACAAATTGAAACCCATTTCTCCTCATAATCGAAACAATCTAAACTCAACTTCTTTTTCTTTTCAATTCTAAAATGATCTCCTACCGTCTCTATCGAAACGTGGCAGCTGTTGGTGGGTATTTCTGAAAATGTCGTAAGCACCAGGTGGCAATTTTTCCTGCTTTTGAAGACCAAATTCGATTAAATAACTCAAATCTTTCTTTGGTTCAGGAAGTGAGAAATATATACAAGATAGTATTGATTGACCTCTGAAAACTGATCAATATTTCAATATATCACACGAGAGATCACTTACAATGCGAACCGTCCATTCTGAGAATTATCAAAAGCATGTTCTGGAACAACCATTGAGAAGAAATCCGCCATTATGGAAGAGTTTCAATGATATTTGAATAGAAATTAAAATAAACTAAAGTTTGAATAAGATTTTGCTGATAAATGAAGACTTTCTAGAAAAAATTAGAGCCCAAGTACGAAAAAAGTCACGTGCGTAAGTGGTTGAAAATGTTAAACTTTGAGAGCGTGTCACAGAGCGTGGACAATTTCAAAATTTTGTAACTGTAGTGTTTCAAAAAGCACTGATCTTGATCTTCATTTTTGTAGTTGTCCACTTGTGAATAGCTCTTTTGGCTTCTGAGATATGATACTTTGAAGACAACATACTTTTGGAGAGGGTTGACGAAGCAGAGCAATATGTCTTCCCCCATTTCCTCATTTTCCTGAAGAGCTATTGTAAAGTTGCCAATTAATGAATTTATGCAAAATCTTATGCTGATAATTTTTGTAGTTGATTACTATTGGACAATTTTTGTGGTTTTGGAGATATGAGCGTTTGGAGACTAAAACAGAATCGCTCAAAAAGTTATCAACTTTGGGTGTTTTCTCTAGAAAACGACCAACTTTGACAGTGTATTTTGGTGTCACCTGATTGTCTGACGAACTTTATTTTGTATGAGTTGGACAGAGCCAAAATAGTACATAATTTTTGTAGTTGACCATTTTTTTGTAGAAACATTATCTTGAATGTTACAGGTTGTCGAATCCAGTTCTCCTTGAACCGACCAATTTCAGTACGCGTGATTATCCATTTCGAAAACCTGTAACTTTCAAGATAGTGTCCCTACAAAAAATGGTCAACTACAAAGATTATGTGCTATTTTGACTCTGTTCAGTCCATTAAAATTGAAATTGTTGGGAAATCAGGTGACACCGAAATACACTGTCAAAGTTGGTCATTTTCCACCGAAAACATCCAAAGTTCATAACTTTTTTAGGTTTACTGTAACTAAGAGAGAGAGAGGCTACAGAGAGGCTACAGTTTCAGATTTCTCTCTTCAAAAACAAAAGAATACAAAATCAATCAATTCGTTTATTCATCTACTGTTTTACTCTCTTAATTTGATTCCTTCTGATCCCTTTTCCGACTCATTTCGAAACTGTCGATGCTCCACTTGGCCCGCTCATCATCTGTCGATTCTTATTCTTGAAAATGAAACGTTTCATGACGAAAATCACAGCGACAGCTATCAAAAAACCAATGAAAAGGCCAATTACAGCAGAAAACCATGGAGAAGAGGTGTCGACTACTTTTACATTACTGTAACTGACACTCTGACATATTGCTGGTTCGTAGTCTGAACTCTCTTCGGTTAGAATCTCACAAAAGGTTCGGAGTCCGTTGTTGACAGTTCTTTGGCAGGTTACTGAAAAAAAACTTTTTTCGGTTGCAAAATGTCAAGATAAAGCTTACGGTGAGATTTTTTTGTTTCTTGTTTGCACTGACCAATAAGCATTCCTCTCATCATACTCAACGCAACTGAACATTTTTATTTCAGTTGTTTTTTAGGAGCTCTTGACTTACACGGAGAATCAACTTGCTTCATCGTACCGCTACTCATTGCTAGTGCGAAGCGATGACCGCTGAAACTTGTTGGAGTGGAGAAGAAAATAGAAGAAAAAGTAATTAAACTCGTCATGGCGTCATAATTCTGAGAACCTATATTGATTGTAAGCATCGAATTTTTGTAGTTGACATTTTTTAGCTTTGCTAGTTTTTGAGATTTGGGAATTTGACAGGAAGCCGATAAAGGAATCACAAGACGGTCCGAGTTGAACTTTTTCTATAAATTTGATCGTAGGTACTTTTGACTCTGAGGATTCCAAATCCGCAGAATAAATTGCAAAACGGTCGCGTGGATCGAGTTATGATTCATCAAACTTTTGATCTGCCACAACCTAACCCCACTTATTACATAGAAAAAGCTTCATGACTCATAACTCGATCCACGCGACCGTTTTGCAGATTTTTCTTGCAGGTTTGGAATCCTCAATGTCAAAAGTAGCTATGGTCAAATTTATAGAAAAGTTCAACTCGTTCCGTCGTGTGCTTTTATGAAACTAACAGCCAGAAAAGTGGCTCAGACAGCGAGAGCTCTCACTTGTAAGGTGTATTTCTCGAATGCTAGAAAAGCTATCAAACAGATGTTCAATTATAAAAACGATAACCTTACGCTTTCGTACAACCCATTAGTTGACTACTTTTTGATAGTTCTGCAAAATAAGGCAGTAGCGTTGTAGAGAATTCGGAGACTCCAGCTACTCTTCCAAGTCGCATATCTCGAGAACAAACAGAGCTATCAAAAAGTTGTAGAATATAGAACTAGATTTGATCTACACAACTAGTATTAATTCAAGTAACTGTGTCTTCATTACAACTTTTCAAAGTTCAACCCAACGCGACTCACATAGAAATCCTGCCCCTTTGAGAATCATCGAACAAAACGCGATGGATGATATCGGGATTATAAAACGTTTGCTTGAAGTTATTCATTTAACAATGGGGAGAATTTCAAATAGAAACTTAAAATGTTAAAATCTTTTTCTGGCTAGCGGATTGTTTCGAAAAGGGGAAGATGTGGGACACGTTTCAAAAACCGGGAGATCCGAAAATTCCTGATTCGAAATAAACCGTGACCGGGAGTTTCTTCCTTTTCAGCTCTTTTTCTCATTCATTTTTCGATTCGTCTCCCCACAATGAGCGGTATTTCTGACCATTTTTTCGAGGACTCTCCTGTTAGTCGAAGTGCAATGTAAGAACCTTCCAGAGTCTTCCAATAACTGGAATATTTCAGAGGAAATGTGTTGTTCATGTGTGTTTCTCTTTCGTATGGACATGAATTCGTAAGAAATAACACAAACAGTCAACCGAAGAAGAGAGATTCGGGACCGATGGATGCGAGTGCGGCGGCGGAGCTCACGGCTCTTTTAAATAATTTTCATAATACGAAGATAGAAGGTGAGGTGAAATGGAGAAATTATAAATGAGAAGGCTCGGTCCGCTTCGTACAACCGCGCTGCACCGAACTCCCCTCGGTTTCGGTAGAGCGCGGTTGTAAGAAGCGTTCTCTGCTAATATGAACTCGATTTTCAGAATGTTTCAATCTGTTTCAACCGGTTCTTGGAAAACTTTGTAATAGTACGGGAACATATGATCAAGGTCAGTTAGTTGTAATTTGGACGTTTAGAAACCGATATGTATTCTTCCACGGTTTCGAAAAGCCCCGGGTTCTAGAGCCCCAAGACATCTGATATATGTATAAATTGTGCTCCATTGACAATCAAATGTCAGCGCTCTGTTTCCCTCCCTCTCATACCGATAGGGCGCGTTTACAACATTCTGAAAGCTTTTCGAATTTCAGTTGAATGCGATCACTTTATCAACAATGGGATGTGGGATGTATGCCAAGCTCTTCCGGATTGTGAGCTCCTTCTATTTCTTCATATTTTTACTGATTTCCATTTTCAGACGAGCCGTGTAATGTAATTGAATATGAATACTCAACTGACGACTACCTCCATCATCCCGCTTTTTGGGCGGGTTGTGGTTTCCTTATCGGATTGGTTCTGGCGTTAATTGCATCACTTCTCATAGCTTTTATCTGTTCAAAATGCAAGAAGAGAAAGGAAAAGAAGACTGCTAAAAATGGAATTCCATCTGGTTCTGGATCAGCGTCAGTTGAAAATGGAAAGGGAACAAAGTCGAAAGCGTCATCAGATACGAAGAATTCATCAGATGAGAATAACGGGAAGCCAGCAGTC
This sequence comes from Caenorhabditis latens, assembly GCA_002259235.3. Classification (NCBI taxonomy): domain Eukaryota; kingdom Metazoa; phylum Nematoda; class Chromadorea; order Rhabditida; family Rhabditidae; genus Caenorhabditis; species Caenorhabditis latens. Next base: position 11,912,378 of record CM056092.1, on the reverse strand, counting down.
CCCAAGTCTCAATACATCGGTGAACAATTCCCAACAGCAGACGGGAAGAAATCAGTGTTCATCGGTGCTCAGACTATAATGAAGAATCCGAAACCAGGGGATAAAACAATGGCAAAAGGAGTGAACAAGACAGTTGCGAAGGGAGTTGTCGACAATAAAAAGAAGAGAAAGAACAAACAAGGAAAGACGGTTGGAGCATTGACTGCTATGGAGATCACTATGTATAAATGATTAATTAATTAATTAATTGGGTGGTATTAATAAAGTCGTTTTATTATTTTTCTTGTAAAAGTCGGGAACTCGAATCCAAAAAGACCGTACCCATTCAATTTGTAATTTTCTGAATTGGTGGTAACCCTAGTAAGAACTTCCCTGATTAGAACTGCCCGAATCAAAACTGATATGAGCCAGAACTACCAAATAGAGGTCTATGTTTGGGCTTTAAAATTAAGATTCCTTATTGCTCAAATCTGAGCAAGGCGGTTCTAATTCTCGTCCATTGTGAACTTTTCGTCGTTTTATCCAATTCTAGTAAAAATTGAAAGAAAATATAAGCTGTCTTCTCTTCCCTCCCTTCGAAAAAATAAATGTCCATTTTTCCGCTGAAAGAGACGAAAGGGAAAAATGGGTGGAGCCTTCTCCCACAGAAAACATAGCGAGCGGCGGAACCCGGCAGGTGTCGGTACACACAATATTATAGGTCGCCTCCTCTCGCTCTCCTCTTCGGTTTTAACCCAGTTAACCAAGGTTAGCATGGATTTCGACCATTCGAAAGAATGTGTTGAACACAATAAATTTTGGACAAGCTTCTTCGGGGATATCCGTTGAAGCGATAATGGACATAGAGTAAACTTGTTTATTCCGTGGAAATGTTTTATTGAGTACCCTTTCCCATTCACTTTTACGTTGTTGAAATTCAAAAGGTACATTTCTAGTTATTTAGAAAGTAATCAAGTCAAGAATTTCTCTTCTTATAACTTTTCAGCTCGATATGGGTTCCAATTCACTAGTTATTTGAGCGGAAATGATGTTCTATGTTCAAACTCATTCGAATTGTCAGTGACCTTTCCCCACTTCTAAACTGAAAATCCTCTTGTTCAATTAACTATTAAAATTTATTATTAGATTATCGAGATTTATAAAACGAGAGAGAGAGTGATGGATTCTACTTCTTTTTCTTTGCTGCTTCTTTCGATGCAACTGGTGAAACAGGCGATGAACCAGGAGATGATTTCATCGGAGTGATTTCAGCAGAAGGCTTCTTTTTATTATTGTTTTTTGTCGGAGTCACAACTTCTTTCGATCCTTGGGGAGTGTTGGTTGGAGATGACTTGAACTTCGAAACTTCTGCAGATGGTTTCCCTTTCGTCGGTTCTTTCGAATTTTTCGGAGTATTCGGAGAAGATTTGACCGGTGTTACCTGCTCTTGCGATGGTTTTAGTTTTGATGGTTTTCCTCCTTTCTTCGATTTCTTCATACTTTTCATCGTTTTATCTTTCGAAAGCTTGTCTTTCGACCCTTTATCTTTGGACCCCTTGATGGATTTCGATGGAACTTTCCCGAAATTTTTTTTACTTTTATCTTTTGAGTCAGAAGAAGCCGTCTTCGATTCCTTACTGTCCCTTATCTTTTTGAAAGTTTTCGACGTCTTCGTATCTTTTGAATCTTTCGAATTCTTCGTGTCTTTAGAAGTCTTTGTGTCCTTCGAATCTTTCGAATCCTTACTATTCTTTGTATCCTTCGAATCTTTAGACGCCTTCGAATCCTTCGACAAATTCAATGCCTTCCCCATTATCTCATCCTTCTTCTTATCTTTCTTCGTGTCTTTCTTCTCATCTCCGGTCTTCTTCATAAATGGAATCTTGAATCCTTTCTTCTTCAAACACAGCTTATAGAGGAGAATCAATCCAATCAACCCAAGTACAAATCCGATAAATATTCCAATTATTCCCCAGAACCATGCGGCAAATGGATCGAGAAGCCACACGTGGCGAGGCTCGATTCCAACGCAAAGTGGGTTGCCGACTGGAAGAATTAGATGGTTGAAAAGGTGGCTGGGGGCCGTGGATAGTTGAAATGTTCGGTAATTCAATTGCACAAGATCTCATAGTTTCAAAACATCAAACTTCTGAGACGGCTAGTTACCAACTGTCCAAAGGGGTAACCAAACTTTTTCAACTCTCAGCCATCACTTACCATTATCCTCCCCCTCAAAAAGTGAACACAATCGAGCAAATCCGTTGTTCACGACGGCCTTGCAGACATCTAAAAAGAAAATATGGCAAACGTGCTCCACTGAAACTCCACTCCGATGGAGCGCAGGTACACCTACTCACGTTTGGAACGTCCTGTTCGTTTTCGACATTCAAACAAGAGCATTATTTTCATGTTGTAGAAACAGACTGGAATGAAACTTTATTATTTATTGGCTTCTGAAACTTTGGTCATTTCGCAACCACATCGTCTAGAACATAGTTACGAAACGTCATTCACTCACCAGTACTATGAGTTTTATATGCAAACGTAGCATAGCAAAGAGAGTAACGAGCAGCTCTGAAATTCTGTCATAACTACTTTTGATCTATTTCAATCTATTTACATGCTATTCCGTCCCAAATCAGTGTCGTCAAATCTCAGAGTATGAATATCGTTAGAGAGTAGATGCAGTTGTTTTATATCGAACAGGTAGGGCTGCGACGACTGAAAAAGAGAATCCCATTTTTAGTTCAATGGTTTTCGCAATTGCGCTTCACCGAAACTGTGAAATCTGGGTGAGATCACGATTGCAACGCTTACCATCCTGATGACCTGCCGCTTGAGAAATGAATAAAGTCAAGATGGAAACACTGAATTATCCAATAAGTGGATTTCATCTCAATTGACCATCAAGAGAGAGGTCACGCTCAAACTTTAAAAGTTGAGATTCAGGACGGAATCTTTTTGGAAACTGGTGTAACACGTTCTTTTTTCTTTCGGTTGGGACTACTCGTGGGCTCCTTCTCCGAAGGTTTTTGATTAATCGTTCAGATCAAAGGTACAGCTTCATTTTTGAAGTTGATCATTTTTTTGTACGGGCTCTCCCTAGAGAGTTATGGACATTTTAAAGGGACAGATCAAAAATCGCAGTATTTCTCACTGAAATGGGTCGATTTAAGAAAAAATTACTTTGTCGATATGTAACTCTCTAGGGAGTGTACGTACAAAACAGCTGCCAACTACAAAAATGAAGCTCTACTTCTGATCTGAACGATTCAGCATAAATCCACTTGGTGGGAAAATCAGTATTACCGTCATGGTTACACTCTCAAAGTTGGGCGTTTTCAACTGAAAAAGGACTCAATATACTTTTGAGCGATACTGTGGGTATATTTATTCATTCAGTTTTTGCTACAAAAACTCATTTCAAATAGTTATAGAACGATAACTAAACACATAATTAACATTTGAAACAGAGTGGCTTGACAAGTTCTTTCGCTTTCTCCGCCCCTTCCATTATCTCCACAATTTTCAAAGCAAATTCAAATGCAGTTCCGGGTCCCTGAGAAGTGATTACTTTGCCACTGACAACGACACGATCCTCGGAGTATTTGTAACCTGAAATACAGTCAAAATAGATCAGTTAACTTTCAAGAACACCTCACCTCCTTCGATTAGCTTATCCTTGACACTGTAATGTCCAGTGACCTCATCAACCTTAATTCCGTGTTTCAGGAGAACTGTCGGACCTGCACAAATTGCTCCAATTAGTCCGCCAGACTTGAACTGAGATTGCAATACTCCGCCGACACACGAGCTCTGAAAGAAATATGATGTTGAGAACAAAATGAAGTTCTTTACAATACCTCAGCCAACTTAGAACATCCAGGACCACCTGGGATGATTACAATGTCGTATTTCTTATCTTTTACATCATCAAACGCCGCAGAAGGCATAATCTGGGCTCCTTTTGCACATTTTACCTGGAAATCATATTTTTAAACAGATCTCGACAATAAATAACTCACTGGTCTCATCATTCCAGTCTTCGGACATTTCCCCTCAAGTCCAGCATACTCAACTTGAATTCCACCACGTGTCAACACGTCTCCAGGGATGATGACTTCAGTCTCCTCGGCTCCTTCTGGGGCCAAAATAATCAAAGCGCTTTTCGACATCCTGGAAATGTGAAGATTGATATAATAGATGCGATTTATACTGTTCTTCATTAAAAAGTTGTGATTAAAAGACCAACTAAACATAATCTGTAAAAATTTCCGATCACCAGTGCTACCCCTAATTAGAACTGCTCAAAATAGAATCAGAGCCGTTAAATCTAGTAAATGGGCTAAATGACGTTTAACAACATTTCAGTCGGTTCTACTTTCACCCAGGGGTGTTCTGATTAGAGACAGGACGTTTTGCAACTAGCCATTCAGCAACTATTTCAGACAAATATTTATCAACAAAAAGGGTTCCAAATCCATTTTCCGTATTCAGAGCCCTTCTACTAAATGAAGCACACGCAACAACTCTGACAAAGTATTAGGATTATCTGCATAAACTTCTCAAGATAAAGATGAAAAGGAGGGGTTGAGTCAATTGATGTTAAAGGAAATAAAGGAAATAAAAGAAAGACTGCGAATTCGAAATCTAAAATGTGGTTATGGATGGCCAACTATTCCCATATTTTCTCCAGGAGAGGCGTCTCTAGGCCATTGACCAAAAATGGGCGGTTCGTAGACTAACGTAAACATGTTCAAAGTCCGAAGTCTCTCTAAAAACAACCCATTTCGACAACAAATTGATCAATAACGATTTTTTAAATTCCAAGATAATAAACATTTATCCTTTATCTCACCATCGTCTTCCACTACAGTACGCAGTTGGCTGAAAACAGTACACAGTTGGCTGAAAATCCAGCAATGGAAGCACCACTGAACTACGGGAAATGGATGAAATAGCTGCCTTGAACATCTAGAAAAATCTTTAAAGAATGAACACGAAGAGTTATTTATTTGTCACAATCTATGAGGTTTGGTGTGTTGTGGTAGAGAGAAAAAGAATACAAACAAGTAGAAAGGAAAACAACAAAAGACCAGTATCTGCGTCTCTACGAGAGGCTAGACTCTCGGGCTAATGTGCATGTTCTGGTGTTCCAGAAACATAGGGATGGTCAGAATAATATGAGATTTTACCGTAAAACCTGTATTACAAATGAGTTAGTTTCCTAAAGGCTCTGAAAACGGTTTCTCTATAATTTCAGAGAAACTCAAACACAATTTTTGGCAGAAAAAACAATATAACAAATAGAGGAACGTAAGGATTTGTGTTGGATGCTCCTAATTCAACGTCCACTATTGGAAAAACAATGAATCTGGATATTCGAATTATCCGGACAGCTGTAGAGAGAGGAAAACTACATGAATCGATGTGGAAATGAGACTGAAAGTTCTTGCAAAAAGAAAAATAAAACAAATAGACCAAAAATTCATTCATTTATTTTCCATCGTATCAGAATCACATAACAGAAGCGGCAAAGAACTTGCTCATATCGCTATGATACTGTTTGTGTTTCGTGAGAACCACAAAAATATCCTTGACATATCCTTGCTTAATCTTCGGAAGCGCCTCAATTATCTTGATCAATTCCTCCGTTTGTTGATCGAAATCATCAACTGTCAATTGATAACAAATCGCTTTTTTCTCAATTGCAGTCGTCGTTTTTGCCTCACGGACATCCGCTTTTGCCTGATCCATTTTCTTCCGAGCATCATCGAATTTCTTTCTTTGCTCCACAAAAGCCTCATAATTGTCCGCGTGAAACCGTTTCATATGACGAAGATGGTAGGATTGAACATTCTGATATGCTTTTCTGGACACAGCAGCTGCTTTCATCTTGCTGGAAAAGTTCTCGAATGTTGCCACGTGGTTTTGAGGGACATAGGTCTGGAAAAATAAGGATTGAATGAGAAAGGGAAACGGAATGATTACCTTGAATTCAGCGAGTGCCGAACCCAACCGAGCGAAAGAATCCTCATAGTTATTCGCGTTCTGAAAATGAAAGAGTTGAAGGAGTGAAGATTCTTGGTTCACTAGGGCGGGTCATGGAGTCAGTTTGGAGATTTGGCACGTGACTCATATCATTGGAAAGCTGATAAAACGCTGATTCCAAATATATATGTTCAGTTCTTGCCCTCGAGGTCAAGTATTCGAGAAAAACAAGGTCAAAGTTGAAAAAAAGACGAATTATTACCTTTCTGACTCGCGAAAAAAAGTTTGCAATTTTATTTTACAATTTTCGCGTGTTAAAGAGGTAATAAACTATTTTTACCAAACGTTGACCTTGTTTTCTCGAATAATTGTCCTCGAGGGCAAAAACTGAAAATATATCTGGAATAAACGTTTTTTGAGCTTTCCAATGATGTGACATATCTCCAAACTGACTCCATGACCTGCCCTAGTCAGTTAGTACTTTTTACACGAATCGAACATTTCCTGTTCGAATTTTCAGCGTGAACTACACAATTTATTTTTGAGTGTTAAATCAAGTATACTAGGACCACTGAGAGTTTGCATCTTGGTTCACTTCAGCATTATACGAAATCTGAGATCACGGAAAGTATCCTCACGACTTCATCACTATCTAGTAAGTTTTTTTAAACTTTTCGTGACTATTGACCCCGTTATTGGGAACCATTCCTATCTGAAGTTCCCAACTCACTTTCGATGAGAACGGAATAAAGATATTCTCCAAATAACTCGCACAGTCTCCAACGGTTTTGTCGAATTCTTCATAGTGTTTGAGGTCCTGAAACACCCAAATTCATCACTAGAAACCTTTTTTTCAATCTCCTTACATTCATGAAATCCTGCGTCATTTCCGTCTCATCTGCCACTTTCTTGTTCACATTGAACGCAAACTTGAAGAATTTCTTTCCCTCTTTCTGGTCAGGAGCTCCTTGAGATCCTCCTCCACCAGTTCCCCCGACAGCTCCCTTATCACCAGTTGAACCGCCTCCAGATGAGTTCCCTCCTTCAGATGCCATTTCGATTTGTTTCCGTTTTTTGATGTGAAACTGAACAAATCGATTGTCTCAATTGCTTCAGGGATTTCTCGTATATTGTGTTGAGAGCGAAAGTTTTGAAATAAATATGAATTGGAAGGGTTTCTATGAGGGATCGAGTTTTTATATCCACGTGGAAAACGGGGATGTCAAAAACAACTTTTTGAGTTCACGTCTGACTCAACTTCACTAACTTAAGATTTTCTTGAAAAAATTTGTTGAAACGATAGGAATCTGTATGCATTGGTTGTCTTTTATCAGTAAATTTTTTTTGAAAATACTATATTTCTATCTCAAAGAACTGAGTAAACCGAATTCTTCATCACAGCCAGCAGTAGGGCAATGTAGAGTAGGGCAATGAAAGGAACATGCAAATTTGAGGTTACCGTAAAAACTGTATTTGAGGTGCCCCTCTATTTGAAGTGCCCCTCTAATAGTGGTGCCCTCCGCCGGACTCTTTGAACAATAGAGGTGCACCCTCTAATTGAGGTGCCCCTCTAATACAGTTGCCCTCCAGCTATTTACACTTTTCTCTAATCTCATCATTAACTAACTCCAAACTGTTCTCTGACAATACTATTCGAACATTTTTGTCGTTAAAAACGTAGTTGGCTATAGAGTAACGTGTCGACCGAATTTTCGATGATTTTTGAATCGATAGTCAAAGGAACACAATCGATAGGTGGTCGAGTCGATGACCAGAAAATGAATCGAGACTCGACGATAATCAAAAAGTCATGATTATCATCTCAAAATTATCGATGACTATCGACGATCATGATCACTCATGATTATCGATAATTTATCGACCGGCGATTATCGATAGTCGGTCGACGATTATCGATAATCGTCGATCGTCGCGGCGATCGGCGATTATCGACGATTATCGACGATTATCGACGATAATGAGCAAAAATAAAAGACTCCGGAAACGGTTCTAAATGGCTCAAACTAGTCAAAAATGGTGTTTTGGTAGACTTCTGAAGCCACTCTATCAATTTAAACCAAGAAAAAACATTTTTAAACAAAATTTTTTTTCTTTTTTTTGAAAAATTTGAAATTTTTTTTTTTCATTTTTCAAATTTTTTTTGATGGAATCAATAGAGGACTCTTACAAAACTATCAAAACACTATTTTTAACCAGTTTGAGCCATTTAAAACCGTTTCCGGAGTCTTTTATTTTTGCTCATTATCGTCGATAATCGTCGACCGACTATCGATAATCGCCGGTCGATAAATTATCGATAATCATGAGTGATCATGATCGTCGATAGTCATCGATAATTTTGAGATGATAATCATGACTTTTTGATTATCGTCGAGTCTCGATTCATTTTCTGGTCATCGACTCAACTAAATTTTGATCAAATCGAGATGATTTTCTCGATTATCGTCGACTCTATCGATGATCATAGCGATCGACACGTTACTCTAGTTGGCTATGAAAATTCCGGATTTTCTTTGTTTTTTACGTAAAAGGTCGATAAATTCGGCATAAAAACTGATGAAATCAAACACATTCAAAAGATAGCTGGGTATCGAGGTCGGGAAAATTCGTCGACGAAAGATAGAGGTGCTCCCTCTATTTGAATTGCCCCTCTAATAGAGTTGCACTCCGATGGACCGTTTGAACAATAGAGTTGCATGCACCTCAAATACAGTTTTTACGGTAAATAGAAGTCATGAAATTCTTCATCTGTTTTCGAATGACAGTTGCATCAAAAATAGCCACATGCGCAGCTGTTGCCTATACTCTATTGATTTCCATATTCCGGACATCTGGACTTTTTATTCTGAAAAAAGGAATTCAAAATTCAGTCTACAGTCTTTAGCCATGGAAATGAATTCTGAGTTTTTTGTTTTCTAACCGTGATCTACATTTCGTTGGAGCTCATCCCATATTGAACTCAAACATCCCTGAAGACTGAATTCCGTTGTAGAGTAGATAATAATAGGTGAATCGACATTAGAACTGTCTTGAAATCTGGATACCTTTCGTAGAAATTCTTGAAGTCTGAATCACGAAGACGTCCGAAAAATTCGTAACTGTTGAAAATTTGCAGAAGTTTCACTCAACTCTAACATGAAAGCTTCTTCAAGTTTTTTCTCCACATGCCCCTAGGTGTAACACCGTGTTCCACACATTCTCATCATCAGCAAATATTACTCAATTTTTATAACAATACATCGAATGTATCAACTAGTGTAAAAAGAACATGTGTTATGTTTTCCTGCGGATGAAATGTTATTGTTTTATATCTGTTGCCGGCTCCTTCCGACGAAATATAATAAAACGGTGAAACCGATGAAATCGTTGTATCCATCATAAAGAAACGAGAAAAGTTTATTTTTCATGTATTTTCTTGCGGTAACTATAATAACTTTCATGATGATCTGACTGCCGTGCCGTTCTGAAACTGAAATTTGTTCCATTTTCAAAATTTTGAACGTCTTCTAAATAGTTAATTGCTATGTGTTACGTCACAGACAACAAACATAAAAAGAACCGCAATCATCTTATCTTGACCTCCATCTACCTGAGACGACCCTCTCTTCTACAGATAATATAATTATGCATCCTCACATTTTCTCTTCGAGGGTCCATCTGCCAATAGTCTTATTTAACAACCTTTAATTATTCTTTTTCGTCTATTTCTCATTCAGTATGTATAGTGTCACTCACACCCTTTCCTTCTCTCCCTTTTTTCTTACTGGCAGATGATGTGCATCTGCTCTCGATTTCACCCGTCTCTCTCTCTCTCTCTTTCTCATTCTTCTAAATCATAGATTCCCTCCACTTGAATATTGTAAAGTATAGTAAAAACGAAATCATATCGCTCCAGTTACATCTTTACTCACGGCGGTCTGCCATTGACACTACTCTCTCCTTATCTTTACGCGCAACAACGAACTGTAATGAACCGGTTGATTGGCATATAGGAGACAAGCATTTGTCTAAACTTCTATTTGTTATAAAAAACGATCAGAGAATTCAATTCAAAAATATAGTTTCTTGACCGACTTTGAAAAACTGATATTAGTTCTGATACAAGGTCCAATTTTTGTCAAAAACAAGTTCTAATAACAAAAGTTTCAAATCTTCTTGAAGTTATATTCCCTGTGGTCTCTAAAAACAGATCCTGATCCGGCCGTCCAATCACTTTTCTACTACTCATTGCCAGACGTTTCCCAATATTCACCTCATTATTATTTTCAAAAGACAATAACTGACAGTCTCAAGGAGCGCAGTCGTTTATTATAATAACATCAATTATGTAATTTCTGACAGCTGACAGGTCATCTCCCATCTTACATAGTTACCTTCTGTATTGTCATTCCCATATTCCCATAGATTTTTATCTACACATTTTCAAGATCCTCATTCTTTATTTTGTCTCACATTACCCAATCATTCCATTTCCTGGCCAACATTTACTCATTTACCTATACTGGGTGAATGTTATCATAGGCTCTGGTTCCTTTTTGTTCCTCAACACCACCTCACATTAAGTACATCTAGTCATTCGAAAGATCTCACCTAACCGAATCTGACTACTTATATTCTCGGGAGCTTCCTCCAAATTCGAGCAAAGAATAGGAGCCAGAAAGATAGAATCTCTGAGAATCCTCCTTCTTCTACTTCACCCTCCCAACTGACCTCTAATTCAAGGGTCAACTGGTCTCTTATTACAATTCACCTGTCAATAACCACCTTCCTCCTTCCGCAAATAACCTCCTTTTGCCTTCGTGGTCCCTTCTTTTTTCTTTTTTCTCCTATCGATTTGTGTAGTGTTTAACTGTAAAATAGGGAATGTCCTAGTTAAAATTTATCATGAAATGAGATCTTACTATTCAATGAAAGAACTTTGACTGAAATCTCAAGAAAAACCTAATTGTTTTCATTAAAAAACCCATTTGAGCTCAGTCACTCGATTCTTCGTTCGAGTTGAAAATCGGAAAAAATGAAGGTTTCGTACATCCAACAAGCATATGGTGTGATGGATGAGGTGGCTGGAGAGGATAGCTTTTTGATTGAAAATGACACCTCACTTCTTCCAAAAAAGATATTCATCATTCTGTTCGCTTTTCTCTTAGAGCTGTTGCGTTTTTTTGTTGAAAATTTTAGAAAACATCAAAATATACAAAAAATGAGATTGAATTCTGAAAAATTTCTTTATTTGTTGCCCCTCATCTCTCACTTTCACACACCCTTTGAATGGTCTCGTGAGGGACTCATTCACAGCCTCTCGCCCCATTTACTGATAATTTTCAATAAGAATAAATACAAATACAAATTCTCAACCCCTGAGTATCGTGCTAGAGCTACAGAAGCCAAAAGTAGTTCCCTCTGGAAAATCTTCACAACTAAAACTTCAATTTAGTCGAAACATGCACCAAGAATATGAATGGAGTTTTTCTACCAACCCTCATAAAAATTACAATTTTAGAAATGTCTAATTTTTTTCACTCAACATTTTTTTTTCTATTTTCCTCAATTCCCGATATTTTCTGGGTATAAAACGAACAAAGAATGCAGACATGTGTTTTACTATGTGGTGGGAAAAAGCACATTGTATGCAGTTTTTGAAGGGTATGTTCGTTGTATAGTCAGAAAATATCGGAAGTTCTCCTATTTCATTTTTTGGAAGTTGTCTTTGACAGTAACTGAACTCAAATGGGTCTCCAAGGTCTGACATTACCAGTTTTTCTGAAATGTTTGTCTGTTTTTCTCGATTTTCATGATAACTGACTTGACTAATGCTCCTCTAAATACCAAATACCAAAACGATCAAGTCCAGAATGAATAGGAAAGTCTATACTTTTCCAACTTATGCATCCGAATGTTTTTTTTAATTCTCGAATGTCCCTGTTTTTCAATTCGGAACTTTCTTGGTTTCGAGATATCTCGGTTCTTTATTTCCGTCAACTTTCCACTTCAATCCACTCTTTTACCTTCCCTAATTCCTATACTTTAATTCGAAATTTCCAGTCCACCCAATCCCCCAAAAGATGTCGCCATTCACCTACTCGAAGGTTGCGGCCAAGAACCTCCTCGCTCCTCTCTCCTGTAATGCTCCAGTGGCTCCAGAATGCCCAGCGAGAATTGAATACACTGAGACAAAACTCAGTATTCAATACAGGAGAGGAGTAGAAAACACATGTAATGTGGTTTTCGAAAAGGAGTACATTGAGAAGAGGGTGAGTTGAAATTGAATATTTAGAAATTTGGATTGATTTGTAAAAATAAAATTTCAGATCACGATCGAAATCGAGTCCTTCGGGAACACGGAGCACCAAGAAGCTCTCAAAAAAGCCGAGAGATGCTTCCGGAAGTCAATGGAGCTGTCGTATTCAGGTATGGTTTTGTTGATATCTTTAAGAAATATTTGTTCTAATTTTTCTCTTCTTGCAGACTCCGAATGCTGGCTCACCGGATCCTATGCGGCCGGTGTGGATCTCCACACTTCGGACCTTGACTTCACGGTTAAGGTTCCTTCAGTGAATGGGTCAAACCAATTCGCGAAGTTGTTGGAGATCCGAAACCGACTCAGATACATTCACATCAATAGTGTGAATGTATTCGAAAAGATTTACGTCCAGAAGGGAACGATCCCGGTTCTCCAGATGGTCCACGCCGAGACGGGAGTGTCGATTGATGTGACGATCGACAACGACACAGCGAAGAGGAACACCCAGTTGCTGTGCTGGTATGGGCAACGTAAGTGTTTTTGGGGCTTGAAAGGTGTATGGGTAGATCAAAATTAGACAATCATTTTTGTAATTGGAAGTTTTTTAAAAGCAAGTTTAGCTTTTGAGATAGGATGCTCAGAAAACAGGGAACTAATGAGATAAGAGACGCAGACAGTCAGACACTCTAGCTTCTCTGTTCCTCTTATTTACAAATATATAGACAGAGATTTGAAAAATATTCATAATGGGTAGAATTCATAATTTTACCTTATTATTTTTCAGTCGACGCAAAGTTCCCACTGCTGTGCAAAGCAGTCAAAGCGTGGGCGTCGAAGGTCGGAGTGGAGGGAGCCAGCCGAGGAAGACTTAACAGTTTCTCGTTGTGCATGATGGTGCTCAGTTACCTGCAAGGTGAGTTGATACATTTTTATTTTTATTTCAAATTCTTAATTTAATATCTTTTCAGTGGGAACCACGCCGGCAGTTCTTCCGAACCTCCAGGAGCTGTTCCCGGAATTGAATGGAGAGATCAACGTGGAGTCGGACAACTACACGAAGAGGAATCTGAGAGAGGAGATCCAGGAACAGGGCAAGTTCAAGTTCGATGAGAACAAGAGCTCTCTGGCGGCATTGTTCCTGGGATGCCTCAAATACTATGCCGACTTTGAGTGAGTTTTATTTAGCTTCTTTAAAAAAATTAATTAGGGTGTCAACTTTGAAAAAATGTCACGAGGTCGGAAATTCACCTCGAGATTCAGAACTTTGATATGTAGTAGATCAAGTCTAGATCTTCATTTTTGTAGTTGATCATTTTTTGATAACTCTTCTTGTTTTTGAGATATACGAACTTGAAAATAGGAAGGTTTCACTGTGAGAAGGAGAGAGGACGCAGAGAACTAGAGTGTTTAACTCTCTGCGACATCTCTCCCTCTCGCTTTTAAACTTTCTTACTCTAAAATCTCATATCACAAAGATAAAGAAGCTATCAAAGAGTTTCCAACTACAAAGTTGAAAAACTAGATTTGACCTATTCGAAAAAGTGCTTTGAAAAATGAAAAAATTTCTATTTTATAATTCTTGAAAATAAAAACCTCGTTTTTTGCAGTTTCTCCACCAAATGGATCTCCGTGAAAAACGGAAAAGTGCTGGAGAAACAATGGAGCGAAGAAGGCGAACCACTCCACGGACTCCCTCAGAAGTGCTGGTTCATCGTCGTCGAGGACCCGTTCCTGCCGACGCCACACAATTGCGCAGGTACGGTACAGCAGTCGGATTACGTGGAAAGAATTCAGATGGAATTCCGAGAGGAATACCATCGAATTCTGGAAACGAATACGATATTCAGTCTGTTTCCATGCAATTGGAGTCGGCGATTGGTGGAGAACGGAATGAGAAGGGATCGACAGATTCACGAGTGGGAGAAGAAGACGGAGACAGCGCAAGACGTGGCCGAATGGGGAACTGTCTGTTTGGACTGGGGAGAGCCGAGAAGGAAGCAGCCAGAAGAATATTGGAATCTGGAAATGAGAAGACAACGGCAGTTCCCGAGACTCCAGCCATGGCCGGACCGTATGATGACGGTATATTCTGTCGATCAATATGCGCAGAATTTAATTTAGTTAATAATTTAGTTAATTTAGTTATATAATTGAATTGTTAATAAATAGTTTTTTAGAGAAGTGTTGTTCGGTTTTAATTTCAGAAACTCAAAAAAAAATTTGGAGTTTTTCATACTTGGAAATTTTCGGCCCCGAAAGGTAACCAAATTTTGAACCAAATTTTTAAAACGTTTTAATAGAAATTTCCCATGAAAAAGTTCAATTTGTGAAGATACTATCTTCTGATTGATCTTCTGATTGAATTCTGAAGTATAGTCGAAAATTCGACGTTTTTGGAAAAGTTCCAACTTTCGTTCAAAATTTAGTTCAAGTTTTTTTGGCCGGGAAAATTTTCGTCATGGCCCGGCCTGGCCCGTTGAAAGTATAGAGTTTTTCTAATATCGCTCCGAGAAACCTGATTCTTCCTTCGAAGTGTAGTGAAATTCCAAATCGGGAAAACTAGTGCCTTAGCTTTTTCGGCATTTTGACGATTACCGTATTCACTCTTATATACCGGCACCCAATGCTGAATTTTTCTCTCTACAAATTGCTCTTAACTTCATTCTTTTTTCAACGTGTTCAATCATTCATTCAATCGTAAATTCCACCGAAAACCCTAAAAGTGCAATCAAAAGTTTCAATGTTTCCTCTTGAAAATCCGATTTGCGAAACGTCTCCAAGCACTCGACTTGCTCTTCTCATCCTTCTTTTCTTCTTCTTTTTTCTCAATAATCGAAATTTTTGGAGAAATCGGAGAAGACTTCGTAGACGGAGAAGATTTTGAGGAAGACGCTTCAGAAGTCGGCGTCGACGATCCAGATGATGATGTGGATGGTCCAGGAGGTTTCGGTGGAGATGCACTTCTTCTCACATTCCTATGTTTCTTCTCTCTTTTCCTATCCTTCTCCTTTTCTCTTTCCTCCGATTTCTTCAGTTTTTTCAATAATTTCTGTTTTCGAGTCTCCTTTCCTTTACGTTTTCGAATGATAGCAGTGTGACGTTGGCGGATTCTAGAAAGTTTGAAAACATGAATTTAAGAAATGATAAGTTTATTTGATCTACCTCTCCGGAGCATTCACAAAAATATCGGATGATTTTGGAGGCGGACTTCCGAAGAACGACCCTGTGAACAATGGAACACCTTGGACCATGACGATGTATGTGAATGGAGAATCGATTCGAGCTGCATATGGTTTGTGTATTTGAAGGAGGCCTTCTGGATTCAGGCGGTCATGGAACGTCTTCTGGAGGGCCTGGAATACATGAGAATTTTGATTTTTGAAAGATTTTTCGAAAAAACTTGTTTGACTAACCTTCTGTGACTCGGATTCCTTCTCGAACTTCTTCTTGATTACCATATTCCCATTGATCCCTTCACTACTAACTTTCAGACTTGTCCAATGCCATAACGAAGCCATCGGAGGTGCCTTCTGACTCTGTCCGAGATCTGGTTGCACTCCATTCCTCATCAAATTCTTCCACAAATCATGACAACCACTGACATGAAACTGGGGAATCAGAAGTTTTCCTGCGGGAATCCATTGGGATGCAAACAGTTCATCGAGCATTTTTGAGAGACTTTGAGCGGATAATTGACGGTTTACATAAGGGAGATGACCGATGAAATGGGGTCGGAGGAAAATAAGACTTCCGAAAGAATCAGATCCAAACTTGAATGGAACCTCAAACACTTCGAAGTTCTCCATTTGAACTTTTCGGTAAGCTGTGCGGATTTCGAAGAACACTTCGTATTTCTTCTTATGGTATGTGACTGCGAAACGGTGCATTCCTGCTTTTTTAGTCTGAAAATTTATACTGATAGGTGGGACTTATGAAACTTGTAGAACAGGTACATCTTTCGCGTAAAGCTGCGCGTCATATCTTCTCACTAGAGCGCACTTCATACCTTTCCATGCCACTTGGCATTTAATCCAGCTGATCCATATCCATTAGTCGACAATAACGAAGGACGATTGAATGAAACTGGTGAGAAGGTTAGTGAATTCAAATATTTAGTGACTCTCGACGGACGAATCGATGCGAAAACTTGTTGGTTCGCCACCTCGTTACTACGAATCATCAGCTCCTTGCTTACTGTAGTCGTCGGCTCTTCGTCCACTAGGAATCGAACGAAGCAGTAGAATTGATGAGGGGAACGAAGTTCGGTTAGTTTGACACTCATTTCACGGATCTCTGGAATACGGTAGGTACGTGAATTGTCGTAAGATCTGATGCATTCTTACCCTGAATATCTGAATCTGTCAATTCAAAAAGACGTCGAAGGGTCATGGTCATTGAGTGTTCGGATGCAAGTGTGACGACGACATACATCAGAATTGAGGTGGCCGGGCAGTAGATCTGAAAATGATCACTATATCAGAAATGGGTTCTCTACGGAAACCGAAGAGTTCGTTAGAGCGCGGTTGCAAGCTCTGTTGAATATTTACCATGTTGAATTGTGGATTTTTGGCAAAAATTGGGCAGGTGGTGTTGATGCAAGAGGCGGTCCATCTGAAATGTTTTTGTTGTAAAGTTAAATAAAAATGGGAATGTTTAAACGCGCTCTGTCGCAAAGAAGAGGAACAGTTTCAATATGTCTGCGTCTCTTACAACTTATCAATAGAGCGCATATAAAGCGTAGAGTGTTTCAAATGTTTTGCCATGAGGTTTCTGTTTTTCAATAGAGCGCTTTTCCTAATTTTTAAACTTAAACTCTTCCTCCCAAGCTATTTTCTCAATGGAGCGTGTTCTAACCTGAGCGTAACTCTCTCCCCATCCGACGAGTTGATGCTTTCGATTGAATCATGTCTATTGCCGGAAACCAGTGACAACACTTTCCGAAATGGATTCCACGAGGAGCGAGTTTTGCTTCGAGATTCTGAAAACTCACATGGAGCTTCTGACCCTTCCTCTCTTCTCTCCCCCACTCACCTTTACTTTTTGAAGTGTCAGACATTTCTAGAGAAACGAGAACAAATTGTGGTAAAATGAGAGAAATGAATTGGATGGACAATCAACAGAGCACTTCGAGGCACACGTTGATATTGTGGGAAAGTGATCGGAGAAAGAAGAAAATGGGGGCGGGGTCACGTTATGGATATGTAAATTTCTGACTTTTGAGGGAGCTGCGAATGGGGTGATAAAATTAAATATTCATAGAGATGGATGATTCATGCGAAAATGGGGAAAAGTTTTCTATTTTGATTGTTCAGGGGGAATTTTTTTATGAATATTGAATACATTTCCTCTTTTAGACCAACAGATCCATTTTTTAACTTTGAAGAATCATAACTATTTTTGTACAAACGTGTCAGAAAAAACAACAGAAATGCCTCTCTTCTAGTTTTTGAGATACGCGTCCTCAAAGATAGGCTTCCGACAGCGGGATGAGAGGAGAGTGTAGAGAAGTTATAGTGTCTAACTTCTCTGCGTCTCTCAAAAACTAGGAAGACGTTACTATCTTTCGAACTTTCCTGAATCTTCGTGTGCTCTTCGAACTTCAGGCTTTCAGCGGACTGAAGATATCCGCTGGAATCCCGACGTTCCAATTTTCTCTTGCTTATTCTTGTTATTCTGATTTCCAATAAAAGTACTTAAGAAAAAAACCAGTTCATCAATTCAAAATCACAAACAAAACGTTCACAATAAAATAAAGTACCCATCAAAAATTACAACAAAAAAACTACAAATTCTCTCAAATAAATCAACCCGTTTTGTGAAAGAGTTATGCCAAAATTCAGATATGAAATTCAAATTAAAATGTCTATAACTTCTGTAAATCGAATACTTCATCCTCGTCTTCATCGTCCGATTTGTATAATGGAATTCGTTCGAATCCGTGATTCGATCCTATTCCTGAAATAATTTATGGATTGATAGGAGAAAGAGAACTTGGGAAATCAGAAAAATCTAAGTTATGATCGTCTCACTAACCATTAAAGAAACCTCTTCTATTCAGGACTGAAGTCACTCGTTGTCGACACATAAATGTACAGCAAACGATCATAAGAATAGATGCGATCGTGATGATAACCATATTAGACGACTGCACTCCAATGAATTTTTCGCTCGTGGGATGTTTATCAGATATCTGAAATAACACAAGGGGATTATAAGAAAAGAAAAGGTAAGCGCGCTCTGATGCTATCATCATTAGATCACACAACTTACCACGACTGCAAATTGAGCGTGCATTTGACCTCCAGGCGACCTAACTTTCACCAGATGCTCTCCATTCGGAAGTGGAATAAACCGTCTTCCTCCTCTCAAAAGTGGAAGACTTTTATGCATATGATCTACTGAAACAGTCATTCCATCGATCCCTCCAATTATTCGAACTCCTCGAGTTCTTTCGATGAGAACACTTTTCATTGATCGCTGATTCTCTGAATAGAGATGTCCACTGGCCATATTCTCATAGCAACATCCGATTTGAACGAGAAGAGCATCCAGGTTGTCAGCAGGGTCTGAAAATGACTCGATTGAGAGAAACCAGCTATCCAAGATTTCCCTTACGATCAACTCCAGATTTATCCATTCTCGACGCATTATCATTCCATGAAAACGCACGGATTGCTTCTTTCTCATTCGGAAATCCCTTTGCACATCCTTCTGATTCCGTAGATTTCATCAAATCATGATTTGCACGGTAGGTTTCAGCAATCGACTTTCCAATTCCAATCGTATCATTTATATATCTAACTTTCATTCCTCCAGTCGCCAAAACTATAACGAAATCGAGTTCTGGAACAGCTCCAATCGCTTCGTCGAATAACAATTTGAATGGAGAAATCGTATCGTAGTCGTGACAGTTTAGCTGGAAATTAGAAATTAGATAGCTATTCATAATTTTGAAATCTAAAAAAGTACCTGAGTATGTGGGATTTCCGGCATGAAAACCAACGTCGACTTGTCCAAAATATCAGAGAATTGAGATTTGGTATCAGGGTTACAGTATGTTGACATCATTTCATAGGCCATCGCTTCGGTTCTCTGCAAAAATACTTTCAGTTTGAATGCATGTCACGGAGTCAGGATTAATCAAAATGTTTCAAATTTTTGATATGTTATAGATCAAATGTTGATCTACATTTTTGCTGTTGACAACTTTTTGATAACGTTTCGCTTAATCGAGATATTTATTTTTGAAGATGAGTCTCTCTCCCCTTTGGCATATCTCTCCCTGATCTTTGAAGACTTGTATTTTCGAATCTGGGAAAGCTATCACAAAGTCTAAAACTGCAAAAGTGGAGCTCCTGAGTTGGTTTATAATATATCAAAATATTGAAAACTTAGAAAAATGAGTTTTCTTATGGCACGCTTTGGAAGATGACCAAAAACTGACTCAAATCAAAACCCACCTTCTCAACAGCTGCGATAAGTGTGTATGGAGGTTTTCCAGATCCCATCAAATAGAATTTATTGGCTCCATGAGTCAGCTCTTGAACACATTCTTTTCGTTGGAGCTCTGCTACGGCGGCGCTGAAAACATGTAGACGAAAATAGAAGAAAAATGAAAAATGTATAGTACTTGGTCACCAAAATCATTTGATCCGGGGTGAAATGATCTCCCGGATGAGCCGATGGAACCACTGAGAACTCGCTGACACTGTCCTTGATTAATTCATTTTTGATCATCTGAAAATAGTTTGTTCCAGATTAGCATTATAATGAATCATCAGTTAACTCACATCAGCAATAGTCCCAATAGTCGCCGCCTTCTTCTGTAGATCCTTCGCATCACAACCAATAGATATTCCCAATTCGAATGCTTTCTTCAATTGTAGATCATCAACTCTCAACGCCGTCTTCGATTCGAGAAGTTTCCTATCACATTCTATCGAATTTCCGAGTGCTTTCAGCAGAGATTCATCCATTTTCGCCTTGTCGAATAGTCTCGGTTCGTTTTCAGACACACTGAATGTCACTGTCTCTACAATTCCTTCACTGATAATCAGTACTGCTGCCGGGTCGAAGTCGGAGAGACGCTGGAATGAGGAAAGGGATTGATGGATAGGTAGATGAGGGAGAATGAAAGAAGAGGGGGAAACGCAGAGAAGTTCGACACTCTAACTTCTCTGCAATCTCCTCCCGTTTCGCTGTCGGTAAAAAAGCTAGAAGAGATATCAAAAAGTTGTCAACTGAAAAAATTAGAGCTCCAGAGTTGTTCTATAATATATTGAAAATTCAAAACTTTAGAGAATTAATACAGTTCGTGACGCTCTTTCAAAAAATGATTTTTTTAACCTAACCCTAACCGATCTTCAAGAGCTTGTATCTGAAAAGCTATGAGTTATATAAAAGTTGAAAACTACAAAAGTTTAAGTCAAAACTTGACAAATTCAAATTTCATCATTTTGATCTGAAAAATCTAGAAAGAAACTCACCCCCTTTAACTCATTCGTCATATTCGGAATCAGCATCAAAGAGACATCTTTGTCGATCACAAAGTCTCCAGTACACGTCAGTCGAGCCAATTCGTCCACGGCTTCGCCGCCACTGAAAATCAAAAATTTTTCGAAAATTCAGAAGCTTGCTTACTCACATTTCATCAAATGATAAGACTGCAATCAGGTTCTTTCCTCTTCCACGAATGTAGAGCTCGGATTTCTGAAAATTGTCTTTCAACATCTAGATCATATTCTATTCAGTCTTACTGTTTCATTATCTCCACACGCCAGCAGTGTGATATCATGCCGCACAGCACGTGCTCCAGGTACCACTGTCACCGTAAACGTATCCGATTCCAATCCTCTTGCAGATACAGTAACCTGATGATCGCCCGGTGGAAGAAGTCTCCAATATTCCCCAGATTCTGTTGAAATTATATCCTTTCCAGTATCAACAGAAATGGTCGCATTGGCTACTGTATTATTGTTTCTGTCCGTGACAAGACCCGTGACTCCAGTCAAACCCATTTCCATGAATGAGAGCAAAGAGTATTGATGCTCTTCCCATAATCTGAAATTTAGTTAATTGGTTGGTAATTAAATTAAAAGTAAATTAGTCTCACTTTGGCATCATATCATCAGTCGGGAACTTGAAACATCCCATTTCTACAGTAATCTCCAAACAATTCGTGTTTTCGTATTGCCAATCTTGCATTCCTCCAGCCAAATGATACCATCCTGCTCCGTTTGTAATACCATTTATGAAGTTATCCCCATCAGCAGACAGTCCACATCGTCTTCCAGTTTTCCACATTTTTGTGTGAGCTCTCGCGTATCGATAACTCAATTCCACAAACAACTTGTCATCGGCACTCTAAAACTATTCCCTTTATATACGCCAAGGAACGATTACCAGCAACACAGGTAATACGCCAGCATGTCAACTATGGGGCATCAATGGGTGTGCCAATGGGCGTAGGAAGAACATGAAATGATGTCAAAAATGACCCATTGATGACCCATCGCACGTTCATCGGCGTCCAGGCATTTTTCACCCATCCGCATACCCATCGATGGCTCATCGGCTACCCATTTCATTCCCCTTCAAAATATGAAAGCTGCTTTATAAAAAACGTTTTATTTATTGAAAAATAAGAAAACAAAAGAAGATGAAGGGAAATAACTTAATTATAACAGTTGTATAGGGTAGAGGTGAAGAGCTCTTCGAAGAGTAGTTGTGGAGCAGTAGTGGAGAAGTCAAAGTTGATATTTATGTAGAGTTCTGAAAGCACTGCAGTGGTTTGAGTAAAATTAGATTGAAATGATTTTCAGATCAAAATTTAGTTATGCATCAAGAATTTGGACTTTTTTGAAGTAAAACTGGAAAAAATTCAAGAAATTTGTTCAAAAATTATGTGCAGTACCAGTCAATAGGATATGAACTTTGGGCGTTTTCTGTTGAAATTGTCTAACTTTGAGAGTGTATCATGGCAATACTAATAGTCCCATCAAGGTGATTTTTGATGGATCATACAGATCAAGCCTAGAGCTTTATTTTTGTAGTTGACAACTTTTTTGTAAGGAAACTCCTTAGGGAGTTACATATCGACAAAGTGATTTCTACCTCAAATTGACCGATTTCAGTGCAAAATAGTGCGATTTTTGAGCTGTCGTCTAAAAATACCATAACACTCTAATAGTAAGGGGTGTCCGTATTTTGCACTGAAATCGGTCAATTTGAGGTAGAAATCACTTTGTCGATATGTAACTCCCTAAGGAGTTTCCTTACAAAAAAGTTGTCAACTACAAAAATAAAGCTCTAGGCTTGATCTGTATGATCCATCAAAAATCACCTTGATGGGACTATTAGTATTGCCATGATACACTCTCAAAGTTAGACAATTTCAACAGAAAACGCCCAAAGTTCATATCCTATTGACTGGTACTGCACATAATTTTTGAACAAATTTCTTGAATTTTTTCCAGTTTTACTTCAAAAAAGTCCAAATTTTTAAGACTCCATCATCAAGTACTGAATTTTTGAAAATCTCGACTCACAATTTTTCTTTAACTCAAAACCGTCTTGAGGTGGTCCATCTTTGTCATCAGTAATTCACCACGATTTCTGAATTAAATTCTATGAATTTATATACTCAGCTGAAAAGTACCTTTCCTTTCAAACCGCACTCCATTATCATCAAAATCGCTCACTTTTCATATCACTTTTCTCCCGATTAGTTTCTGAAAACTCGTTCTATTATGAAAGTTGCAAATATAAATGTGAAAAACAAAATAAGGATAAAATTAAGTAAAACAACGACAAAGTGAAAAGAAAAACAGAATGCCAACGCTGCAAACCACGCGTTCTGGTTTACGATGACCCATCGATGAGCCATTTACAACCCATCAAAAAATAATTATTCCCCAAAAATCAAGTTTACGCCAACGTGTTGATAATGGGTCATCGATGGATATCCAGATGGGCCATTTATGGCACATTTTTGACTTCATCCATTTTAGACCCATCGGTACCGATGGGTGAGTGAATGTGTCAAATATGGGGCATCGATGGGTCATATTTCGCCCATATAGCACTTTAGCCATCGATGGCCCATTCATGACTCCTTGGCGTTTTACCTGTGAAATCAACGGTGTAGCGCAATCGGTATCACTTTTGCCTCACGAGGGAAGGCTTTCGGGTTCGACTCCTATCTCACGCACTTCTTTTTAAAAATCAAAACTCACTGCAGTATAAATCCCATCTTGTCCGGTAACCGAGTCATCATATGGATAATTGGCAACTAAACTTCCTCCATGCAAATTTGTGCTCAACACGAATGGATACGATTGAAGCCACTTCATCACAGCAATGTTTTCTCTGAAATTCAAGTTTTACGGAATTAAAAAAGGGGAACATTTGACCTACATTTCTGGATCAGAGCCTCCAGAAGATTCTCGATGTTCCGGGTATTTTGTGGGGAAGTTACGGTTGAGGTCGACGTCATTCGCGTTGGCACGACCCTAAAAAACATGAGTGTTCAATTTTTCTCATACAAAATAGAACTTGAATGAGAAATCACGTACCATGGCTGAAATTCGATCCCCAGCGAATCCTTTCTCGTATCCATCTGGATTCATTGAAGGCATCAAATGAAATCTTGCATTGTCTACCAGCTGAAAAATCTCATTAAATTTCTCAAAAACTTATATAAAAAAAGTCAACTCACATCCGTCAAATACTTATTCCTCCCGTAATTCAAACATAGAATTTCAGCCAGATACAGTACTGCTTCTCGACCAACCACCTCATTTCCATGCATATTTCCAACAATTTTAAGCTCCGCCTCCAGTAATTCGTGTTCCTTTGGCTTATCCGACACAATTAACACCCATAATTCTCTTCCTTCCGTTGATTTTCCAGCAGAATAGAGATGAGTGATATTGGGATAATTGAGACGGAGAGCCTGAAGCCACGCTGTCATTTCGTTGTAGTTGTGGTTCTTGAGACGGGTCGAGTTGATATTGATGAAGTCACCGACTCTGGAAAATCAAATTTTAGTGAAAAGTCGGTCAACTTTGATGAAATTTCACGAGATCAAGAGATGCTCAATTTTGTTGAATTAAGATAACTTGAATCGTTTGAAGCTTGATTTTTTATTTGCAGTTGATACAATTGCTCTTTGTCTTGTTATATTTTTGAGTTATGCCTTCTAGAAGACAGGCAACTAAAACGGCGAGATAAAAGGAGGGGGAGACGCAGAGAAGTCAGACACTCTGGCTTCTCTGCGCTCTCTTCTTGATTCAGTGAGATAAGTTTTATGAAAAATAAAAGAATAGACTCACTTCGCTTTCATTGTATCCCATGTCGGAAAGAATGTCGTGTTCTTTTTGTCATTCCCAAAGTAGCGAGTCAGGGCGTCTTGCTAAAAAAAGAGACAGTTTTTAGAGAGAGGAAATAGGGATTTTTGGTTTCGGAAAAACTTTTCAAACTTTTGGAATTCTACAGTACCTTTACTAACAATTCGAAATTGGTTGACTTTGAGACCTTACATATTTTCAACTTCTCAATTGTTTATATTCTTTTGATAGATCAAATCTAGGTCTTTATTTTTGTACTTGATAAACTTTCGATATCTCAATAATCTTTTGAGATTCACAATTTCCATTTCGACCGCAGCATAGTTGTCAAGGCCTGGCCCGAAGGCCCGGGCAAATTGGCGCGAAAGTCAAAAATTCAATTTTTTTCAAATTTTTTGAAAATTTTCGAAAATTTTTGAATTTTTTCGCGAAAAAGTCAAATTTTCGAGTATCGTTAAGAGTTAGAAGAAATTCAGAAAAATAGTCTAAAATTGACCCATTTTCGATGAAAAATTGAAAAAATTTCGGAAAAAAATGTGGAAAAAAAATGGGTCATTTTTTGAAGCCGGGCCTTCGGGCCGGGCCGGGCCTTGAAAATTTTCTACCGGCCCGGGCCGGCCCGGGCCTTGAATAGAGAGTGAGGGGGCAGAGAGACGCCGACAATTCAGACACTCTAGCTTCTTTGCACCCTCACTTTCCGTTACTCGACTGCAAAGGCGTATATCTCAGAAACTAGAAGAGCTATCAAAAAAGTATCAACTACAAAAATATGCATACAAATCTGATCTACACAACGAATAAAAATTCAGAGCATTTGGACAACTTCTGACTCCATGAGACACTCGCAAAGTTACCTCAGCCATTTGATTCTCCCGTTCCGATGCGAAAATGTCGGCTTTCCATGATAGATCTTGTTGAGCCCATGTGGTGGAAATTACCAAAAGAAAGAGACCGAAAAGCGGTCTCATTTCTGAAAAAAAAGGTTTATTGTTAGAGAAAAAGGAGAAAAAAAAGACAAGAAAACGTTTGAATTTTGATTGATGCGTGGGAAAAAGAGATAGAAAAGGGAAAAAAGAAAAGGATGTTTTTTGATTGTATGAACAGCTGAATGGGAGGAAACGACGAGCATTCTAGAAATATTTTTGTATCTGAACTTCAGATTTTGAAGTTTCAATTGTTTCTGGTGTTGGGCTCAGGCGAAGAGAGAGAAAGAGAGGAAGGACTTGAGGTTCAGAGATAGATGTGCATATGCGCTCCATTGATATTTGAAAGTTGAAAGTACGAAAAAAATCAAATTTAGCGAAGGAGCTCGATTACACGCCTGCGTGAAACGTCGCTCTACCGCAACCCAAAACGGGTGAGTGGGAAGAAAAGAAACGGAGAGATTTCAGTGGAGCGAGGTTAGGAAAAGCGAAAATTCAAAAATAATCAAACTGTTTGGGAAAACTGCGCTCTACCGAACTTGTGGATAATGTTTTGTACACAAAAATAGAAAATCGTGGAATTTTTCAAACGAATCCCGGTAGAGCGGCCTGATATTGAACGATACATAAAAACTACAGTACCCCTTCTAATACCTCCTGATTCCGAAATTCCAGAATTCTCAGAATTCTAAACAACAGGAACAGTTCAAAACAAGTAGTTCATTCAACCTTTCAACCCCAGTCATTCCACTATTCAAACAGTTTTCAAAACGAGAGATAAAACTTGGAACGAGACGCAGACATGAAACAAATAGGTGAAACAGAACAAGGTGAGAAATAGTATGGAGTTGAGAGAGACGTTAGAGAAAGAAAAATAACCATTTCGGCAAATAGAAAGACGATTCGAAATGAGAAATCAGTTGAGGAGAGAGCTGTCAATAATCAAGATTCGAATGGATTGAAGGGAAAAACATGGAAAAACGTTTGTACGGAAGAAATGATTTTATTGAGAAAAAGGTATATATTGAATGGAGAGAAAGAGAGCAGAAAGCATAATGTAAACATTCGGAAATAAATATATCGAATCGGGAAAAAATGGAAAAACGAGAGGGGAAACGGCATGGAACTTGATTGGAATATGGAGGAAGAAAAGGTGATCAAAACTGAAGAAAACGCGCTCCATGGAAATTCGCGGTTTCGGTAGAGCGTGGTTAATCAGCTGAAGAAAGAATCTTGATAATTTCGGTAGAGCTCATTTGCTCCAGGAAGTTGGCGTAGATCAAAACTCAGAACAAACTCAAAACAATATTCGTCAGCGGAACTTGTCTCCCGTTTAGATTTCTACTTCTTTTTCAATTTTCAATACATTTTTAGAGATGCTTTCCAGACAATTGCGAGACACGAAAGCTCTCAAAACCACTTACAGAAAAAACATTAGTTCGTTAGAGCGCATTTGCATACTTAAAGTTTTTGAAATGTTTGCCCAGGTCGAAATCCAAGTCGTAAACAAGAGGGAGCTTGTTTTGAAATATTTTGGGGCGTGACTAATTTTGTTGGTCTATTGACATTTTTCGAGTATTTTAGTTAAAACTACACCGAAAGCTAGAAAACCGAAAGCAAATGCAAAAAATGAAAAAAAGAAGTTTTTGAAGCCCATTCTGAAAACTGTGTGAACCCAAGTGGGCGGAGCCTGGAGGAAGGATACCGAATGAAACGCATATTCTGAGCAACGAGAGGAACAATCTCAGAAAATGACAGCTATGAAGGAAACCTAAAATTTTGGAAAATGAATTCTCGAAACTCCAAAAATTCGAATTTCATACTACGGTATAATTTTTCGCGCCTCAAAACTAACTTCATCAAATTTTGACCACCAAGTAAGTTTTAATTTCAAAAAACTTTTGATCCGCATTTAAAATGACCAGGTGTCTCGGGAGAGACTGATCGATTGTCCTCCTCTCTGCAACTATCCGATTCTTTCCATCGCGCAGTCCGAGAGCCGAAATAGTGTGTGAAACGAAGAGAATTTAGAGAAAAGACAGTTCCGAATGAAAAAGTGAGAGAGAGAAAGGAGATATTCATGGTAAATATGCGGAAATAAAGGCGGGAATTAGGAAAGAGACGGAGACATGAAAAGTCAATGCATTTCTGGGTTAGTGGAGACACGAGAAAACAGAAATAAGAAGACAAGAAGATATCCAGAAGATGTTGGGAGATAAGAAGAGAGGCAGATGATCTTTGAGGATCGTGGGGAGAGAGAGTGAGAGAGGGTGAACACGACGTGGTCTGATTAAGGTTTTGGAAATGATATCTGGCTTATGATGAGGTGATGATTCAGAAGAGTTCGTCTAGAAAGGGATTGTGATCTCTAATTTGGAATCCAAAGCTTGGGAAATCTAAGGTTCAGAAATTACGGTACTTGATTCAACTAATTCCAGAGGACATGGTGAAACTTTGTCAAATTTTAACGGCTACGAAGACATACTATCATTTGACTTACGATGATTCATTTTTGTAGTTATGTTTTTCAAGAATATGTTTTCATTGATGTCTCTTTTCTTTTTTTGTTTGTTTCGAGATTTTGAACGTGGTTGCGAATCTTTACTAATAATAATCAACAGATTCCGCCTGTCTGTTTGTATGTTGCCAGCCATAACTCCCTCCGTACTGGGCCGATTTTTATGAGACCTAGATAGATAGATTGGAAATTTGACTTAGTTGATGCCCGAACTTTTATTTACCAGTCGGTTTACGTCGCCTAACGGCGACTAAACCTCCTTCCCTACACCACCTTTCTCAAATTTACAGCGCCTGCGGCGCTTCTTAGCTGAGCAGTCCGTTCCGACAAAGCACAATTGTAAAATCTCTCCTTGTCAGACTCAAACTCTACAATCTTTCTCAATGACTTTTTCTATCCTAATAGAATATGGAATTTAGAAAGAGTTGTTTCTGAATTTACCATCTGAACTTTCTTCCTATGTTTTTCTTATTTCAAAACAGTCTTACAAAAGAACGATAACTTGATGACTCTTCTTTTTTCCCTCTCCGAAAGGCGTAATCATATCGATATGAGTTTTTATTTTTTGACTGATCGGCGGCGATGCCGCCTTCCTTCTCGGAATATGACAGACGAAGACGGTGTATTAACAAACCCTCATCCTAGAACTCTTTTTTTTAGGTAACCGAGCAACGGCAAAGTTGTTTATTCACAAACCACCATCACTACTTGAGAAGCATTCTTCCATTTATTTCCTTTTTTGTAGGCTTCGTTAACACAAAAAACATGCTTCCCCGGTTTCTCTCCTTCCCTTTTTGTATGTGAGTGGGGTTAAAAATTCAAATCAAAGTTTATGATAGAATGTGAATCTTAGGATTACGGTTTTCTTTTGGGCAATTGTGTGATTGCAGTTTTAAACACGGTCAAAGATGGAACTCAATCACCCATTATGTAGCGGTGTGGACAGTGTCAAAAGAAAGTTACCCACGTAACCGTTTTGTCCTACGAAACTTCGACTATAACAAAGTTGTTTTCAACTTTTGTATACTGGCTGTCTACGTTCTTATCAAAACAAAAAAAAACAAAAACATTTCCGACCTGGCGGGAACGAACTGACCACCCCATGCGTGAGAGTCATCAGCGTAGACCACTACACCAAATACGCGGGGCCGCGGCGCATTCGAGAACGCAGTCAAGAAACACCAAGTCAGTAGTATTACGTTGATATTTTGAGCTTTCTACCACCCTGTCGGGACACACCATTCTTAACGCTTTTTACTGTTGAAATCGGCATCGTCTCCAGAAGACGTCAAATTTGATATTTTTGAATCTTTACTAATAATAATCAACAGATTCCGCCTGTCTGTTTGTATGTTGCCAGCCATAACTCCCTCCGTACTGGGCCGATTTTTATGAGACCTAGATAGATAGATTGGAAATTTGACTTAGTTGATGCCCGAACTTTTATTTATTCAAAAATATCAAATTTGACGTCTTCTGGAGACGATGCCGATTTCAACAGTAAAAAGCGTTAAGAATGGTGTGTCCCGACCATACTTGTCAAATCACGGGCCAGCCCGCGGGCCGGGCCCGCTGAAAATTTCAGGGCCCGGGCCGGCCCGCAGGGCCCGCAGCAAAAAATTATTTTTGAAAAATAGAATTGAAAGTCTTGGAAATTAAATTTTTTCTTCGGTTTATACTAAATCGAGGTCGGGGAATTCGCTGAGACTATTTTCAGAAGCCTCCAACAAGTTCTTGATCCTGATTCTGATCATCGGCTGATCATCACAGAGACTTTGAGAGGCTCAAAGTCTATAGTGACAAAATAAGGCGAGGGCTGAAGAAGACCCAAATGGGCCCTATGGGATCTAAAAATGGTACCATCTTGTTTGCAAGGGTCGAATATCTGAAAATTAAAAAAAATCTTCGGCTGATCAGTTACAGTTAAGATGAGCCGAAATTTAATTTTCAGACATTTTAGTAATTCGACCCTAGCAAATAAGATGGTACTTATTCTGACAATTTCCGTTTTCACTTGAAGTCTTTTTATAATTTATAATCAATTATATGTTTGCCATAAAGAAGTAAACGAAAAAACAATGGGAAAACGACGAAATTTTTTTTTTCTACATTTTGACGGGCCGAACGGGCCGAGCGGGCCGGGGCGGGCCAGCCCGCACTACGGGCCGGGCCGGAGGACTTTTTTTGCGGGCCCGGCCCGGCCCGGCCCGGCCCGGCCCGGCCCGTGACAAGTATGGTCCCGACAGGGTGGTAGAAAGCTCAAAATATCAACGTAATACTACTGACTTGGTGTTTCTTGACTGCGTTCTCACAGGTAAAACGGGGATGCCGAGAAATGGGGTGAACGGCGGCTTGAGAACCGCAAACAGGCGAAGAATGGCCGGTCGGCAGCCGAAAAACCGCGGATTGCTGAAGGGTGGCCGACTGGTGGCCGGCAGGCCGCAAACAGCTCAAAAGTGGTCCAAAGTAAAAATTGTTAGAATTCTATAGAAACTCGCAACTTTTGTGGAAAAAAAATTGTGTACGATATCTCAGAAGCCTTTCTAGTCTAGTGGTAGTCTTTATTTCTAAAAATTTAACAATTTTGATAAAGTGGCTGATTGGCGGCTGAACGGCGGCTGAAGAACCGGGGGTTGGTCAGTGGTGGTTCGTCGGCAGGCCAATGGTGGCCGAATGGTGGTTCAATGTGTGTCTCTAGTGATTTCAACAAGTTCTTGTAATCAGGTTTTAGATGGAGAGTGAGGAAAAGAAATAAGAAGAACATGTTTTTGAGAGAATGAAGATCATAATAACAAGGTTAAATACCGTAAAATCTCTAATAGAGGAGCTCCCAGTAGCAAGAGTTCGGAGCACAATATCGCAACTCTGTCATGAGTTATCACATGTTTTTCAACGGAAGAAATGTTTAATGAGGGTTCAGCTATTTTTTGTCTGGCGACAACTTTTTGATATCTCCTTCAAAAAAAAAGATATACCGCGTTGAACATACTTCTCTCTGGCCACCTCTATTAGAGGGGTTACGGTAAATTATACACTGTGACTTACAATTCTATTTAGTTTTGCCAAATTCTTGATATTTGAAGATTTTGTCCAAATTACTAACTGATTCATGAACCAATCTAATGTCTCCAGTTACAGTACTGGACTCTTGATAAGAATGGAATAATGCAACAACTCTTTGTTTTCCGACATTTGAAGACAAATGTTTTTTTTTCGAAATGTTTTGTTCGTTTCTCTAATTTTTTGTGTTTTCTGTGAAAAATTCGCATTAAAATCTCCTCTGTTATAAGTGATTGAATTACTGCCATGCGAGCAGTGGAGTCTCTACTGTAAAGCGCAACGACACTCCGGTATCCCGCCCGAGCGTGTTGTTTACCGTAAATCCACGCCACATTTATTTTATTTGCCGGCAGCCTTTATTTCCCATTTTCAGAGCGTATTTCGCTTAAACTCGAGATTTTTCGCTGAAAACAAGTTGCAAAATGTAGAGAAAAGTTAAATGTACCTATTAAAAACTGGCGAAAGCTATTTTCGATGCAAAATTTGGACTTTGACAGCGAAAATTGGCTCTTCGAAAATCAAAAACAGTTTTCCTCCGATTTTCATTTCGGAACAGTCTAAAATATTATTTCAGGTGGATAAAAAGGTAAGTAAGTAAGTTTGAACTGCTCCGAAATGGAAATCGGTTAAAAATTCTTTTTTTTTGGGTCTGTGGCGGAAGTCGCTTTTCAAACACTCAAAATGAAAATGGGGTTGTTTCGCTAATTTTCTTATTGAAACGAAGTTAATATTTTCAGTTGGAAATGAGGTAAGTCGGTAAGTTATCGTTTCAAAAATGAAATTAGCCAAAAACAACTCTGTTTATCACTTGTACTTTGCATATCCGTTGCCGTAACTTGTTTTCATGTGAAAAATATTGAGTGAAAATCGAAAAAATCACAAGTCCGGATAAAAATGGGAAAATGAACGATGAAGGAATTACAATATTACATTTAAACACATTGTTAACTAAATATAGGACTAATTAGGTAGAAATCGTATTCAGAACGAAGTATAATACCAATAATGGGGGGTAGGTGCTGCCCAAATTTTGAACCGCCAGCAGCTCAAAGGCAGGCTGCCGGCGGCCCGGGGTTTGAACTGCTGGTTGTTCCCCGGCAGGTCTCCCCCGGGCTGCCGATCACCCCATCTCTCGGCTTCCCCGTTTTACCTGTGCTCGAATGCGCCGCGGCCCCGCGTATTTGGTGTAGTGGTCTACGCTGATGACTCTCACGCATGGGGTGGTCAGTTCGTTCCCGCCAGGTCGGAAATGTTTTTGTTTTTTTTTTGTTTTGATAAGAACGTAGACAGCCAGTATACAAAAGTTGAAAACAACTTTGTTATAGTCGAAGTTTCGTAGGACAAAACGGTTACGTGGGTAACTTTCTTTTGACACTGTCCACACCGCTACATAATGGGTGATTGAGTTCCATCTTTGACCGTGTTTAAAACTGCAATCACACAATTGCCCAAAAGAAAACCGTAATCCTAAGATTCACATTCTATCATAAACTTTGATTTGAATTTTTAACCCCACTCACATACAAAAAGGGAAGGAGAGAAACCGGGGAAGCATGTTTTTTGTGTTAACGAAGCCTACAAAAAGGAAATAAATGGAAGAATGCTTCTCAAGTAGTGATGGTGGTTTGTGAATAAACAACTTTGCCGTTGCTCGGTTACCTAAAAAAAAGAGTTCTAGGATGAGGGTTTGTTAATACACCGTCTTCGTCTGTCATATTCCGAGAAGGAAGGCGGCATCGCCGCCGATCAGTCAAAAAATAAAAACTCATATCGATATGATTACGCCTTTCGGAGAGGGAAAAAAGAAGAGTCATCAAGTTATCGTTCTTTTGTAAGACTGTTTTGAAATAAGAAAAACATAGGAAGAAAGTTCAGATGGTAAATTCAGAAACAACTCTTTCTAAATTCCATATTCGCCGTTAGGCGACGTAAACCGACTGGTTACAATATAAGTAGATCAAATCGAAAATTTCGTGTTGCTGACATTCATGTCTCGGAGAAAAGACACTTGGGGCAGAGAAAAGTTATTGGCTTTGCTTAGGCAAAACCCCCTTCAAAAGAGCACTGAACTTAGAGCACGGTAACACAGGATGGAAACTTCCTGTCTCAAATCTCAGCGTCTCCATTCTCACTGATCAACTCAGCTCAGCTTTTCTGATCAGAAGTTTGAAATTTCGGAAGTTCGGATGTTGGGCGCCCCCAAGTATAGAGATGGACTTTCAACTAATGTTGTTCAAGAGTTTTGATTCGTTTCTAACTGGATAAGTGGACAGAATGTCGGTTTTAGAACGTGAACCTCCGAGCTGGAGCACACCGAGAACCCATCAAAATTTGTCAACTGACTAGGGACTAGGATCCCGTATCTCAACGGACACTCAGAGGACTTTCCTAGAGAGAAAACAAACAGATCCATGATAAGTGGTCAATCCGATGAGATCTATTCGATAAAGCGGTATTCCAACGAACTGGACACCACTGCTTCGCCACAATCTAACACCACTTCCTGAGCATCATAATAGGCAGGGAGTGGTGAGTATCAATGACAGCATAGGAGAAGATGATATGTCAAGAGAGCCCATGGATCTGTAGGCGAGGCTCCTCTATGACTCCGCCCCTGGATGTTCGAAGTGCCCAAACAGTGTCCCTGTGCCTCGTCATCGGACCATGTTACTTGTTTCCCAGGCACTCCTTGACTGAGGATCGAAGTGCTTCATCGGTGCAAAACCGGCCAGCAGAGAGTGAGGACTGACGATTTCTGGGGGTTTCTCCTTCCTTATATGCACACAAAAGTAGGGCAGATCCTTATCCGAAGGTCACCAGATTGAGGTTAGTAGGTCACGGTTTCTTGTCATTTTTTGAAACTTTTGTTTCATTTCTTGAATTTAAGGGGTTTTCTAGTGAGAGTAGACCTAACAGAAGATTGAGCTTCATAGTCGTCGAGGTTGTGAATTCTCATAGAATAAAAATTTTCAAGTGAAACCAGGGAACCTGTCTGAAAATCTACAACGTGAAAAATCAGAACTTTTTCAAGTTTTCGTTCGAAATTTCATTCATTTTTAACAAAAATGTCTGTCGAAAAAGAGGATTTACGTTTATCAGCAAGAGGAGATGTATTCGAAACAAACGATAGAATTTTACGACTCGGAAAAGCAAAGGTAGATCAAAAACTGAAAATTTTGAACTTTCAGAAACTTCAGAATTTCATCCGTGCCTATATTTTATGGAATGCAATATTAGCCTGTGTATTTTTAATATTTAATTTATGGTAGGGTTCACTAAACAAGTTCTGAGAGAACTGAGAATTCATTTCGATTTTCAGCACAAAAACTGAAATCAGTATCATTTTCTGTCTTCCATTTGTAAGTTTTCATTCAAAACTCCCAGAAAAACTGTCATAGGAAATTTCAGATTGGTGCCTGCTTCGTGTTCACATTTGCTCTAAAAATGAAATCAAAAATGATTTTTGGAATTCTGGCTGCGTATACGGTAGGTGACCGAACTTTTGCATTTTCTCGGTCATCAGTGTCAATTTCAGATTATTTCTCTCGGAAACAAATTGTTTCGATTTCTGTATGGAGTGAGTGACGGGGATTGGTTTCATAGATGCTTTTGTGAGTTTATGGGTTACTGTAGCTACAGTAACTCTAAATATTTCAGTTGGTTCAGTGGAAACTTTTCAATCAATAATCACTATTCTACACTCGATTTTTCAATTTTTCATCTCATTTATTCTCGTTAGAATGAGTTTTTGGTAAATTATTGGAAAACGGCCAAAAGGCAAGAAAAAATACAATTTCAGGGAAATGGATGCAAGCTGTTGCTGTTGTCATTGTTGTATTCTTTGTTGCTGCTGTTGTCCATGTTTTGAAAGAAAATATGATGACGAATGGAATCAAATCAAAAGTGAAAAAGGATCGCATTTGGTCGAATAAATTGGTTTTTTTTGCTATATCTTTATTCGAATTTGCTATAAAAATGGGCAGTTTTGAGAGCTTTCCGCGATGTCAATTAGCATTATTTTGTGTGGAAACTACAATTAATGTATCCAAAACTACACTTCAATAGGTGGAAAATGTTTCGTAGCTCCCATACTCTTCTTCATATCCTCTTTCAAAAAGCTGTTAAGTCGACACGAGAAAGAAAAACCAACTTTGAGAGACCAACGAAGACAGGAATAGACCAAAATACTTGAAACTTTTAAATATCTGAAGATGAAAATCATATCTTTCTTTTTTATAGTTAATCACGTTTGGACATCTCTTCCAGTTTTCGAGATGTTCGACTCTGAAGTCATGCTTCTGAAAGTTGCTTCTCAACGCCTCCCTTCCTACTCTAAAATTATTTGAACTTCCAGGAAACCGGCAGTTGAAAATATATTTCTTAAATTAAGAAAAAACCAATATTCAATCAATCTTCTCGTTCTCCTCCTCATCACAATCCTCACTTTCCGAGCATTTCGTGCATTTATAAATTCCCATTTCTTGAATACACTCGTATATTTTATTCTTCTCCAAATCATCCTCATCGGCTAATCCATTACACCTGTGAACATAATAGTAAGGTGGAATGAATGCAAATGCGCTCTAACGAAATTGAAAACTAGAAGTGTACGTTAGAGCGGTTTTTCATAGGTTTCAATAGAGCGTGTTTGCTGCAAACTCCCAGTTTCTTACCAGCTCAATCTCATCAAAACCACCGAATAAATAGAACTAAATCCAACACGAATGATGGAGAATACAACAAGAATAAGGTAATCTAAAAATTGGAAAACTGTCAAAATGAAATAGGATAGAAACTCTTAACCTGTATAATACGGACTGCTCACTTCCAGAACTATCAGAATTCGAGTGAACAGGAGATAGAATTCAGCACATGTATCGATTACCTGGAATTCAAAAAACAAGATTCAGAATCTAAATTCCAAATCTTACTGTAAAAACTGCGATTATTGTAAACATCGTCTTCGATTGACACCATAGCGAACAGAGAAGAAGAAGAACACAGAATAACTGAAATTGTCAAAAAATCAATGTTGGATTCTTTCGAAAAACTATTTACATTTAAAATTCCACTCGATGTATCGGTCCCTTTGTTATGTAAAATGCTGGAATTATTTTCAACTTTCAACTTTCAAAAACCTTTGAGTTACCTTATAATAAAAAACAAAATATTAGAAACTCCCAGAATCAATTGAATTATAATAAAGTATATTATCCAGTACTGAAATATATGTTTTGTATTTGAGTTGAATAAGGTTTGGAACAGTGCTCCACCGAAATCTTCTTGCAATTCCTTGAGTTTCGGTAGAGCGCAGTTCTGAACTTTCTCGGCCACCAACTTACCTTCGCTCTAAGACCACAAACTCGAACCGAAGTATTCGATAAGTCGACTCCAGCTCTTTTTCGTTCAAACATCGACATTTTCTTGAGATACGTTTTTGTTTTGTTTTATTTGCTCGTTTGGAAAAATGTAGAAATGAATGTTTTCTTATTCTTACGTTTTTAAAAAAACTTTTTCAGAAAACTATTCCATCGGAAAAAATTATAAACGAGTTGAAATGGCACATGATGGTACAGGATAGCAATGATGACACGAGGAGAAAAATGATGCGAATAAAGTGGAAACTAATTAGCTAAACAAACGAAATCTAGTAGAACCATTAGGAAGAGAAGAATTCTATTGTAATGCTTTCCTCATCAAAGGTCTTTGATTTGTGAATTGTTTCATGAAGTTGGCATGATGGATCTGACTGATGGCTGGTGATTGATTGAGATTGTATGTTTTGTGATTGTTGTTGTTGTTGTAGGAGGAGGTCGCGTCGGTGAGTTGATGTCTATTGGGGGAACTCCGGGTCTCCACTTCAACATCCTGCAACTTCTTCAGAGAATTCTATGAGTTCACTACTATTTAAAGAAAACATTTCACTGAACAGTGGAATTAAAGATTTACAGCTGACAGTACAAAATGCAGAATCCGGAGATACAAATTTAGAACTGTGATTACACTATCCGGATTACAGAAAAAAGAATCTGAAATCATGATACGATGTTCTCAAGTTCAGAATTCAATTACTTGCCCAGCATTTGAAACCGAAAACCCAGAATCCAGTGTTTAGAATCGTGGAAAACAAATTAAGAATCCAAAACTAGATTCAGGTTCCTGAACCTAGAATCCAGAATCCCGAACTCGCAGCCCAGAATTTACAATTAAAAAATTACCTCGACACCTCTCAACATATACCATTCCGTTTCCACTTTCGGTCCATTTCGAACAACGAGTATGCTGAAAAAACCAAATTATCATTTATCCTAAAATTGATTAGTTTATTCCACTCACCGCCACGTATCAGCAGCCAATCGAGTATAAAAATAGACGAGACGAGAAGCGATCATCTCATAGACAACTTCTTTTTTTCCTTTTTGAATATACTCTCCAATCGTACTGTTGAAAAGAACAAATGCGACACGGAAGACGTCGTGGAATCGATTCTTCGGAAGAAGTGGAAAATCTTCACGGAAGCTTGTTCTCGAGACATGAGAACGGTGTATATCTTGAAGGATTGTGGCTGACTGAAAATTGTTTAAACAAAATATTTTTCTCGGCGCTATTTATATACCATTCCAGCAATAATTTTCGCATGCGTCTCGTTATCATTCAACAAAATTCTGACGAGAATTTCACGAACACTGAGCCAGCCGTGGTTTTCACATGTTCTGCGGAAGAGTCTGAAATTCTTAGTTTATAAAAATAATTGTTCTCTCTTATAATCATTTCTCACAATATCTGTGACTTCCGAATCTTCCAGGCCAGATACTGAACAGTTTGTGCGATGGATTCATATATTTGTACATCATACTCGGCGATATTTCGGATTAATTGCTCGCCGAATATTGCCGTCATAAGTTTTCGTCCATCTTTGCTGGCGTTTGCCTGTCAAAATGATATTTTTCTTCAAATGAAAATGCTGATTTATTCACAATTTCATAAAGTGAAGAAGCAAAAAGACGAAGACAAAGAACATTTTTGACAGTCCCAACACCATGAAGATCGTACAGCTCATTCGAATGTTGAACTGTATTTGACCACGCACAGTTCACCGATCCGCTCCAATCATTGTGTAAATCGCTGGAAATTTCTCGATTTCAATTGATAAATTTCAGAATTTTACCTCGAAAATGCCGATTGATTTTGATTTGCGATTAGCGGATGGCTCATTGCAGGTCTGAAATTATTTCCGGGAAAAGAAAATAATGAAAGAAGACATATAATGTACGAGTCAATCAATTTTCAGCATAAGCCACAGAACATCAATGTGTTCTTTCATTCAATATTCAATATATCTAAACTTCAAGTCAGAATATCAACATTGTTGATTTTCTGTATAAGGAAAGCTCGTCCGCCCTCTTCCGGCGGCCACGCCCTCTCTTATTTCATCGCTGCCGCAAGAAGTGGGATTGGTAGCCGAAATGAGGAGGGCGATTTTGTCTTTTTTGTGAACTTCGCGTTTCCGTATTTTTTAAAGGATTTTTTTCAGGAGGATCATGTTCCCTTTCGCTGGAATCTGAAAGACTTTTTGTTCAGAACGTCTGCTAATTTGAGATTTTTAATCAATATACATTTGTTCCCTGTTAGACGTAGCCATTTTTTCGCTATTCCTGTCATTCATTTCCATTTCATTCTAGTTTGATTCATGTCTAATTTTGTAAT
Organism: Caenorhabditis latens; assembly: GCA_002259235.3. Classification (NCBI taxonomy): domain Eukaryota; kingdom Metazoa; phylum Nematoda; class Chromadorea; order Rhabditida; family Rhabditidae; genus Caenorhabditis; species Caenorhabditis latens. The sequence goes on along the minus strand of CM056092.1, from coordinate 11,873,591 downwards.
AATAAAAACTCATATTTAAAAACGTGTACACGTTTCAAAAGACACGAGGCTTCTGGCACACTAGATCTGGGGCACTGATAAGAATTCCGTATAAAGGCTGGCGGGATTCCACTAGAAACTCCATAAGCAAGTGAGATTGCGGCTTCGGTGTCATTATTCCCAACAAAAGTAGCCGTTGGAACAGTTCAAGCCAGTATAAAAAATGAACAGTGAGTATTCAAGAGTTAAAAGTATACGAAGACCAGTATCCTTAGGCAATCGTTCTCAAAGAAGTAAAAGAACAAAAAAGAAGAAGAATGATGAGGAGAAGACAGTCGGTGGTGGTAATCAGAAGACATTATTCTCTCGTCGTCAAAAAAACGAATCGAATCCAGAGGAAACTGAAGCGTTTGCGGTAGGGTTTCTCAAGAAAAGGATAAGTGTATATATTGCTCCCCTTTTTCAGAATATCTGCCGATGTCTCATTGAGCACCGCTGGTATCACGGTGTGATGCCACGTGGCGAGATCAGCACACTTTTGGAAGATGAAGGCGACTTTTGTGTTCGTAAAACGACTGAAAAGGGCAAACCGATTGTGTGTATCTCTGTGAAATGTCAAAAAGAAGTTCGACATTTTCCACTGGTTTTCGAAAATGGGCAGTGGACGTTGAAGAATCTCATCAAAACTCGTCGTTTCTTTGAAGTTGTAGAGCTTCTGAATGCTTTGGTCACAGAGAAAATATCGCTGTCGGGGGCGATTTTGGTTCGGGCGGTCCCTCGTCCAGACTATTATATCCCTCATAGTGATATTTCATTGATTTGTAAACTTGGAGGTTAGTATTCTCAATAGAGCGCAATTACAACACGATTGCATCTAAAATACAAAACTAATTCAGAGGGAGCATTCGGAGAAGTGTGGAAGGGCTCTTTGAAGCGTCATGAGGATGAAAAAGTGAAAAAAGTGGAAGAGAAGTCGGCACCAGGTTTGCCAACAACAGGAAGACAGGAAGGGCTCTCGGAGAAGGGTAGATCCAAATTATATGTGGCGGTGAAGAAAATGAAAGGAAATGCGACGAAAGCGATGACGGAAGAGTTTGTTATGGTAAGGGTTACGGTAGGGAGGGTTGGGATCCAGGATATCAGCTTGAGTTAAGTCAGAATCCTATTTCCAGAATCCCCAGAACCGCAAAATTTCCTTCTTTCCAGGAAGCCAAACTAATGCGTCAACTCGTCCACCCGAACATCGTCACCGTATTCGGCGTCGCTCCATCCGAAGAGCCCCTTATGATTGTTCTGGAACTCGCAGCCAACGGATGTCTCAAGTCCTACGTGGCAAAATACCAGTGTCCAATGGATCAGCTGATGCAGTTCACTGCCGACGCGGCACGTGGAATGGCCTATTTGTCATCGAAACTTGTGATTCATCGAGACTTGGCTGCTCGTAATCTGCTCCTTGGCTCTTCAGTTGAAGTCAAAATTTCTGATTTCGGACTGTCGTCCTCTGGAAAAACAGAGATCAAAGTGAAGCAAATGAAAGTTCCGATTCGTTGGCTTGCTCCGGAGACTCTTGAGGAGGGAGTGTTTTCCACTAAAACCGATGTGTGGGCGTATGCAGTCACCCTCTGGGAGATATTTACTCGTTGTCAATCAGATCCTTACCCAGGTCTGACTAATCAACAAGCCAAGGATCTTATCAGAGGAGATGCTCTTCCGATGAACCCACCGGAAGGAACACCAGCGACTGTCGTGAAGATCATGGAGGATTGTTTTGCAAAGGTAACAATAATAACAAACATTATAAACTAAACAATTCTAAATTTTAGAACCCTGATGATCGCCCTTCGTTCCCTGCAATTCTGAAACGTCTTTGCCCAGATGAGGATCTTGCCGCTTACGAACCGAAAAGTCAATGTAGTCAAAGTCAAAGCAGTCCAGCAAAAAAATCGAGTGGCCCGTCTGCTGAACCGTCCGCACTGTCGGCTCGTAGTAAAAGACCAGCGAGAAAGTAATAATTTTTGTTTACTTGTGCTTTCAACATTACAGTCAATAAAAGTACTGTAATGTAATGTAGTGTGTTGATGTCCGACAATATTTATAAAAGTTTAGCGTTTCAGCAGAAATTCGGAAATTATAACTATTTTCTTGCAAACTTTTGATAACAAATAATTTCGATCGAAATGAAAGGAATCTTCGCGTTTTCTACTCTGCAAGACGCCCGTTTTCAAAGCGGAGGTCTCGCCGCGAAAGCTTCACCGGAACGCATGTTCCTTTGAAATTAAATAGGTTACTGTAGCTTTCTTTCTTATCGCCCCAGTGTGGTCAAGCTTGACGTCAAGCGCGAAACCACTTTTCAGACTCAAAATGTCCCGCGAAACTATTATTCACCCACTCCAGCGACGAAAAGCTCAGAAAACAGCCTCTTCTCCCTTCAAAGTTCACAAAAATGGCAGATGTTCCGATAATATGTAGATATCCATCTTTCACTGCTTGTTTCAAGCACCTAAACTACACGAAACGGTTGTAACAGCGATTTTTCCTTAAACAATTTCAAATTTCAGAGTGGAACTATCGAGAAATTCAGTCCAAGTTCGAAAAGTTCACAGCCGGACCAGATATTCATTAAATTCAATTTTCTTCTCTCAAAAGTACGGCCCAGTTGACAATGAAGGAGTTGCCGCCGAAGTCGGTTCAGGACATTTACGCGTAGAATCGATTGATTATAATTTTACTCACGATGCAACGACTGGACAAGTGACAATCGAACAACCATAGGGAAATGAAATCTGGGAAAGTCTCTTTTCTTTTAGAGATCCCTTTCTTCGGTTTCATGATGCGTTTTACAGCAAGTTTACAATTCTGCCATGCATTAGAGCTTCTAATACACCACACACGAAACAAATAGTTTTAAGGAATGAACGAGTCAATCTATTGTTAACTGATGAGTCATTTAGAAAAAAAAAACAATTTAACGTATTTATTAATTAACGTAGTTTATAACAAAAACAAGATGACAATGCATGAAATATAACTTACAATCAATATTCAACAAGTTTAATACGAAAAAAACAACAACTGTATTAAGAAAGAAGTGCCAATTTAGCTTGTGCTTTTTCTAATTCTAACTTCAGATCTTGATTCCATTCCAACATTATTTTGTATGCATCCACCCATTTTTTTGGAATATCAGTCTCATCATCAATACTCCATTGAGTTTCATTAGCCACCTTAGAAATTTGCTTATCATGAAAAGGAGTTTGAGCCGTTCCGTTTGTTGAATCACTGGGAAACTTCCTGATGAATGACTTCTTTTCCACGGGACTTTGCGGAGCCTCCACGGGGCTTTGAGGAACCAATGGAATCGGAATATTCACAGGGCTGCCTGGCGTTGGGAGCAACGTTTTCCGACGAAAAATGGTGTTCGATTGAATTGGAGTCTCTCGTGGTGGGAGGAAATTAAGCTGCGCATGTGAATTGTGAGGTGCAAGAAGGAATTGTGGAGTTGTGCCTATTGAATGTGTAGTTTGAAAACTGATTGGATTGTATATATTCTGACCGGAAAGTGGAGTTGTGAACGGAGGCGGCTGAAAAATGAACACTTGATGATGAGTTCGAGCGATAACTTCTTACCTGTCTAACATCACAACCTACGGGCAAACGAGATAACGGAGCAACCGGAACACTGACTGAGGTGAAATTGAATGTTTTTTTTGGGATAGTTGGAGTTGAATTGATAGAAGATGTCGAGGGAATCGATTGTGATTTGCTTATAATGGATCGAGACCGCGCATAGTCGTAGCCTCGAAAATCAGTGACTTCCTCGTCTAGTTCACCATTATAAGTTACTTGGTGTGATTTGGGATCAAAATGAAACACATGTCGTAAAGTGTTCAATGTGAGATGAACTACAAAACGAAGCAGCTGAAGAAGTGTGTGGGCAAGTAAAGAACGGCCGCCGGATGGTGATTGATTGAAATATGATGAAATGAGCGCAAAACTCGATGCATTCACTGAATTCCATCATGAAAATTTAAAGAACTCGAGACTTACTCTTTTGGCAAACGTTAGAATAGATTTCAGAGCAATTTGGTGAATCGCCAAACGGTCTTCTTCCCAGTGTTTTGATTAAATCTAATACGTAGTGAATCCAGGCGCCCTCAAAAATTTTCATTTGTTTCATGTTGAGCACCTTGCTCAGTGTTTCCACGAGGAACCGTTCAATCCGTTTATCATAAAGTGTCATAACATATTCAGTGGATGTTCCGGATAATTCTGATTCTATAGCCGTTCTGAAATTTATTAATATTGATGCTACTATGAGTGAAGTTTTACCTCAAACCATTTTCTGTGAGTATTTTTCTCATATTATCTTGAACATCTAGAACGTAATCGATGAGAAACAACTTTGCATCTTCAGGAAGTTCTTCAATGAGACCATATTCCAGTACCAATTCCAGCACATGATCTTTCTCTTCGCAGGGTAGCGACGTCCAGAGAGAACAATGAGAGGACCCCCTTCGCTTTAAAGTCGACAATGAAATCGAGCCCAATCGGGCAGATACATTCATTAATTGGAAGCTTGCGTGTAATTCATGGTTTGACAAAACTTCTAAACCACGAAAGCCTTGAATTTGTAATGCACCCGATGATTTGTCTATTTTCGTGGATAAGATGTAGCTGGAAACGAAAACCATGTTTTTAGTGAAGGAAGAGGAAAACTCACTTCAAAAGATCGACAGAACAGAAAAAGCAATAGTACACCAGCGCATTTCTCAGTTCCTCTGTTTGTTTCTCGGAAATATCCAAACGCATAACTTTGAAGAGTTTTCTCAAATTGTCGAAAATGTCTGAAATGACGATTACGCACTTGAGAGTCACGAGAAACGAATATTTACCGAGCCTGCTATTACAGATGAGTCGAACTTCTCTCTCGCAGAAAATTTTTGGAAGCAGGGATAACATTTTTACCTTGCATAAATCTATAGATACTCCAGCAACTGTAAAACAAAACACTTTCTTGCACATTTTCTCCAAGATATTCATCACGACGCCAACGGTGGGCTTCTCTGTCTCATAAGAACATATCATGGAGTGAAGCATATTATCTCTGAATTCGATTTGTCTCTCGTGAATCTTTAGAAGAACTCGTCGGATAAATTTGCGAATTGGTCGGTTTCTACTCATAACCATTCCAAATTTTCCGAAAAAATGATAGTAAGGTCCACGAATAGTTAAAAATGACCAGATTGCAGATTTTCTCGCAATTCTTTCCGGAAACACAGTGAAATCCTTGCTATCAAACGAAAGAATTTCACATGCGGAATCCCCAGATATAGTATCTCCATCTCCACCTTTCACGGAATTTTGTTCTCGAACTTCGTGTTTTTTACTTCGCTTTGATTTCTTTTTGGGAGGTTTCTCGACTTCTTCCTCGGAATCGGAATCTGGAAATATTATTGTTTTTAAACGAGCAAAATATTGCTGACAACCACGTACCTTCGAAAACCGTTCTTTTGTTGACTCGCTGTGTCGGATTCATCTTATATTTATCTGTAATTTTTTTTTTGAATTTCGAAAAACATCCCATGAAAGATAGTGTAATAAATTTTCCAGCTGCTATCATTTGCGTAAAAATTATAGTTAATTTCCGAAACTTTCCGCAGTCGACGATCAGAGACAAATTGAATAAAATATTTCCACCGAATAAACGTTTCAATTCATTTTTAGCCATAATAACAAGAAAATGTTTCATTTTTTCCTATTTGCACAAATTTTATGACAATCAAAGAATGAGAATGCAGTAATTATTTATAAAATTAGGTACATGTACCGGTACAGCAAATAAATTCAAAACAACAGCACAAAAAAACAAGGAAACAGTAATTCGTATTGGGACCGCGACAAGAAGAAGATTCGTGTCCCTTTAAATTTTACAGTAACGAGGCTGAATATTATATATTTTATTTTATTCGAGTCTCGGTTTAAATTAAACTTTTTTGTCAATTTACAACATAAATACAACATTTAAAATTGATAAAATAGCAGTGGCCTAACTTTCTCGTCTCTTCCACATTAAAAATTGTTTTCCAGCATTCAACTATCTACAATAAACAAAACATGGATTTCAGCGGTGGCGACGGGTGGCCATCACATGACATCTCACAAGAAAAACAAGTATGGAACACGATAAATATTTTTTGAAATCTTGTAATTTTCAGAATCAAAGTGTACAAACACTCGGCGACAAATTGCCACTCCCAGTTACTCTCTCTGCTTTGAAAAATAATCTCGACGACACCAATGAAGACGCATATCAGATCGGAGAGTTCCATTTCAGAACTGTAAGTTTTACCAAATTAAATATCCTTCAAAATGATGAATTTGTAGATTCATTCGGTCGGAAATATTCTCGAAAAAACCTCTGAAGACGGGAAAACCACCTACATTCTTCACGATCCCGAGAACACGGAGGCAACATTTTTTGCGATTCAATTCGGACATTACGATGTGAATAAAGTCCTTTTTATGTAATTTTTATATGTTCAGTCTTCCAGGACGGTGGATCAAAGTTTATTTCTCCCGATTTAACCGAAGACGTTCGTGTACGAGTGATGGGAAAACTCAAAAACGTTGCTGGTGATAAAAGTAAGTTGATAGATTTAGGTTATTCGAAACAGTTTTTTCCAGTGCTTCTGATTTACTATCTTCAAAAGTTGACTGACAACAAAGACTACGAGATATTCAAGCTCGAAACCGAAGTCGCCCATCTCTTCTTTGAGAATAATTTCCTCGGAAGAATGCGAAATGGCAGTACACATGGCTGGGATGGAATGTTGGCGCCACCAATGTCAAGATACTTCCAGAATATCGATCCGCATTCTATTCTGGTACTGAAAGAAGAAAATTGAGAAAAATCAAACAAAATTTTGTTTTGCAGAGTTCAGTGACTCCTCGGACTCCAAGAAATCCCGTGAGAATCGAGCAGCATAAACCGGCGCAAATCACTCATAAAACTCCGTCTGGACTGAAAGCGAAAGTAATAAAAAGCTGAAAATAAAGTATTGAAACCTCAATTGATTCAGATTCGAGCCTGTATTCGTTCGGAGTCCGATAGTGGTTCATACGGAAGCGACCATGGTGTTCCATTCATTAAAATCCTGAACCGAATGGGAAATCTTCCAGAAGCGCAACTACGTGACATCATCTCAGAAATGGAAAACAGTGGAATGATTTACTCTGCTCAACAAGACGAATACATGTCTCTGTATTGATTTCTTATTGGTTTTATTCTTTATCTGTACAAATATATATCCAAAGAGTACAAATTGCATGCCGCATGCTTTATATTGCATAATAATAATAAAGGTTTTGACTTTTGATTCACATTGTTTGAATACATATTTTTGTCCTTTCCAATGTGATACCTTTTCCGGATGGCTAGCCACACCCCTTTTTCAAGAAAGATGTTTGCGTACATTGCATTAGAAACCACGACGGATTGCGTACGTTGGAAAAGCCAACACATTTATGCTGCAGTTTTTCTATCAATATTTAATTCAAAAAGAAGCTTCTCTTATGGATTTATGTAACTTTTCATTTTACTTTTCAGGATGATTCGGGGAATCGACCCGATCTATCAAGCTCTACTTGCCGCCACATTCACATGGGGTGTGACGGCTCTCGGAGCCTCACTCGTATTCGTTATGCGGCATCAGAGTAAAAAGTTGCTTGGTAAGATAATTTTAAACAAAAATAAAACTGAATAATGTGATCGTTTTCAGATATATCACTGGGTTTCGCTGCCGGAGTTATGACCGCCGCCTCATTCTGGTCACTTCTTGCTCCAGCTATCGAAGCCGCTGAGGCTGATTATAAGAAATGGGCATTTGTTCCAGTAGCTATTGGGTTTGCTGTCGGAGCCGGTTTTGTGCATTTAGCAGATACGCTCTTGCCTTCGTGAGTAATTTTTGAACAATAAAAAAGAAAAGAAAGCGATTTAAAGGAATCATCAGATGACGAATTGTACCAGAGAACGTCTATAGAAACATGGAATGTTTTTTTTTTGTAATTTAGAGATCATTTACCATTTTCCAAGTTCCTGTCACCCAAGATATTCATAATTGTCAGAAAATGATGTTTAGTCTTTGAATGTCTCAAATTACCAAAGTCAAAAAAATTTGAAATTCGATATTTTTAATGTCATAACTTTAATGAAAATATTGCAGATATTCAAAAAAAGTTGAAAAGAAACTATCCAGAACATCGAAAAATACACACATTTTTAAACTTTCTAGATAAAACAATGAATAAAGTATTTTTTCTTCCGAACAATAGAAAATAAAATTATCGTTTCAGATGCGTCGGTGAAGCTGGAATGTCGTCACTTCTCTCCCCACCAGCTATACGATCCGACACAGAAATGTCTCTGATGCCAGATCGAGAGGATCTTGATGTGGCTGCTCTTGCTCGGTGAGTTCTCTTTATTTCAGATATTTTTCAACATTTCTGTTTAACTTTGTGTGATTTCTTTTCTCGTGTGTTTCTACCTTTTTCCTCTCTTCCCTATTAGCATCTATATAGATCTCCGAAAGAAAAATCGACGGTTCGACGACGAAAACAGCAAAAAGAAGCGACAACTAATGGAAAATCGGGAAATAATAGGTGAGAAATGACGAGTCAACTACTTTTTTTTGTATTTCTGTTTTTTCTTGACTTCTCGTGGTAAATCGAAGACATTCAAAAAAAATTCTGTCGATGTCCCAAAGTTGTCCGTTTCAATCTATATGTTTTCTAATAAATTGCACGCTGGATATGAAATTGGAGTTTTACTTTTTTTTTGGAAAAATCAGCTTTTCTCACCTCACATCAAGCTCTATCTGCATGTTTTTCGCACCACGAGAAGCCTTGAGAATATGAATTTGAAAGAAAAAAACACGTCGTTTCGATCCTATTTTTCTCGTTTTCCGCAATAAAATCACTAAAAACTTTTATTATTAAGTTCCGACTAACACTTTTCCGGAATGATTCTATCTATAACATGTAAATTGAGGGGTCTGATAACACTCGTCGTGAAATTAATTTCAAACCGAGATTTTCAGTTCGGTCAACGAAGAACATCGTGAACGGGATCGATCAGTAGAGATTGGTAGTGACAAGAGGCCAGATGTGATACCAGAAGATGACTATAGACAGTCATGGAGACGAATTCTGTTACTCATTTTGGCAGTGACAGTTCACAATATTCCAGAGGTTGGAATGATAATTTAAATTTGTTTTATTCTCTATATTCAGGGTCTCGCTGTGGGCGTTGGCTTCGGATCTGCCGGAAAAACGAAAACAGCAACTTTCGAGTCTGCATTCAATCTGGCGATCGGAATTGGTCTTCAGAATTTCCCGGAAGGTCTAGCCGTCTCACTGCCGCTTGCAGCATTTGGACATTCCAAACTGAAGGTAACAAAGAAATCCCGTTCTTGATTTTACAAAAAATTATATTTCCAGGCCTTCTGGTATGGTCAACTGTCCGGAATGGTTGAGCCAATAGCCGCACTTCTCGGAGCTGCCGCTGTCATCTTCATGGAACCAGTCCTTCCATACGCCCTAGCTTTCGCTGCTGGAGCAATGATCTACGTTGTCGTGGATGATATTATTCCAGAAGCACAAAGAAATGGAAATGGAAAACTTGCATCATTAGGATGTATCATTGGATTCCTTGTTATGATGTGTATGGATGTCGGATTAGGATGATTCAATAACTGATTTTTTATCGAATACACTAACGAGTTCCCCAATTTTTTCTGTGAAAAATTAATAGTTTCAAATTCCAAACAATTACCATTTTCTGTGATCAAAACTTTCTTCTTCGCCTACGCATTTTCTATTCCGGATTTAAAATGTTTTCCCATTCGTGCCACCTTTCATAATAACTAATCAATACGGTATTTCTTCTTCGGACCATTTGCATAATTTAAATAACTTATTTGGTTGTTTTGTGCATTCATATTTTTTAACAGATTCTGTTTATAACTGCATTTGTATATAAAGATATTTATTTTTCTATTTAAATTTCAAATTTCCCGTTCATCTGAAGACGAAGTTGTATTTATTCTTCGATGTATTTTTCGGTCTTCTTTATTCAATTTCCTTTGTTTTAATCCTATCTTTTTCCCACAGATGATCACATCTCGAGTACTGCGTTTGCCACGAAAACCATTCGTCGATCTGGATTATGCCAGACACATGCCGGCTGCCTACGTGGAACGTGTCAAACGGACGGTCCCGAGAAAAGTGTTTGGAGACCGATTCGGTGCTCCAGACATCAAAATGTATTATGTGCATCCGGATGACTATCTTCCATCGCATAGACGTCCTTGGGAAGATAAACAACTCTCATCTCATTTGCAGAGAGCTGATAAATATTTCTCATCTCAGTAAGCAAAATTATGTATCACCTGAAACCAATGTCATCTTTTTCAGACTCTCCCAACAATTCTTCAACTTGCGCCGCCCGAAATCCCAACGAATTCCCGATACAGAGTGGACGTTTTTCCCCGGAGATCTTGTTCAAGTGATGGTTGGAAAAGACAAAGGACGCCAGGGTCTTGTGCTCACGATTAGCAGAGATACTAGTGATGTAAATTGATTTTGGAGTTTAAAATTTCTATAATTGACTTGTTGCAGGTCATTGTCGATGGATTGCACACCAGACTCGGCGAGGATATGGAGGGAAGTGAGAAATTGGGAGTCGACAAAACCCTCAGGTGCTTATTTTCTTTCTTTAGAAAAAATGCATATGTCCGATTCTCCGTTTTTCAGATGGCAAGAACAACCACTCTCAGTGTCCAAGAAACAGGTTATGCTGGTTGATCCGAATGATGAGAGTCCGTGTGAAGCTAGGTAGTTTATTTTAATTTTTTCCAATCAACTTTTCAATTTTTTTGTCAGATGGCAGTTAAATCCAGCTGGCGATGAGTATATCCGTGTCTCCACAAAGAGTGGCTACGAGATTCCAATTCCATCACAAGCAAAAGTTACCTATGAATACTTGCAACCGGAAAATTATATTGGTGAGTTGTGGCATACCAATGTTTGCATAGTTCTACAGTAACCCTTTTTCAAATTTTTTATTTAGAAGTGGAAGGAAAAGACACACCAGCTGACGCGGTTCTCGAAAGAACTTATATGCCAAAAGTAGCAAGTTTCGAGCAAGAAATAATGGAAGATATGGGAATCAAGGAGGAGAGAACTCCGAAACCAACCTTCTGGTACTAAATCTTTCTTCTCCCTTCCCAATTTTTTTCTGTTTTTAGTGTAGAATTGTTCTTTTTCAATAGAATTTATTGTTATTTTCTGATTGTTTTTGATCTCTTTTATTCAAAGAAAATACATTTTTAGAAGGTGAGGAAAGTGAAAAACTAAAACTAAAAATAGTGAGAGAAGAAAAATGCTAAATTAAATGGAAAATACACCGAAAATTGTGCTCTAACTCATTATTATTATGTCACAACAAACGCATATTTTGAGTGAGGAGAGAAGGGAAAATATCATATTAAGGAAAAAAACAAATAAAGCGCGCTATATTTTCAGAGATTTTCAAGGAATGAGTGATTTCTTTTTTTGAGTATTTTGAGTTTTTTAGGGAGAAATTGGAAATTAAAAATGCTCGTTTTGTTGAATTGTACAGCTCGTCAATTGGGTTTCTGATGTCTGAAAATAGAAATTTTTGAAATTTTAAAAATTTCAGAGAAAAGAAGAAACTTACAGGAATCTGGCACTGCACCGAATGCGCTTTCTGACGTTTGAGGTCTTCCCGGATGAAGCCTGAAAACGATACATTTCGGAAATCTGGCGTGCGTTTGACGCGTTTTAAAAAACTCACAAGTAAGAACAGTTCCCACAATGAGACAACTACTCATTATAATATTACTGGTGAGCGTTCCGAACTTGTGCATTACGATTCCCATCAGCCAAGTGAGTGCGATTCCGAAAATCTGGAAATGAAAAGTGTGAAACGATGTACGGTCTTTTCGTATTGCTGAGGTATCTCTATTCCCCCTTGCGACGTGGCAAGGTCGAATTTTTGGTCGAGTGGTTGAGGTGTACGCTTGGTCCGCGAGCATCGAGGGTTCGACTTTTCCCGTGCATAGTTTTTTATATTTCTTTTTACCTGAACTTTCGATTTTTTTACTGCTTGTTTCGATGATTTCTCCTTTTGTTTCCTATTTCGTCACTCCCCATTCATTCGAAAATACTCCAAAATCTGGAGAAATTATCTCCACAGGAGGTCATCCTGTCACGTGGTCCCTTCCCTTTACTCTTTTGATCTACCAACTCGCTACCTTTGACCTTCGTTTCTAATAACTTCCGGTTCTTTGTGTTTAAATGTCTCACCTGAGCACTCGCATTCAAAAGACCACTCGTAGTGCCCTCTGCAGCCGGATAAGTGATTTCAGCAGCGAATTCGAAGCCAATTGGCAAGTAGCCGGTCATGAAGAATCTGCAAAAAAAGACATTATGAATTTAGGAGTATAGAAAATGTGCTCTTCCGGAACTTGTTTCTGTAGAGCGTGTTTGCAACATACCCCAAAAGAGCAGCATTAATGAAAACAATAACCATGGAATCCAGATCAATAGTCAAAGTGAACGAGAACATTCCAATAAACGAGAAGAGATAAATCATGATTGTCGTCAATTTGAATTTCTTGAACTTGTCCAAAATGAATCCTCCAACAACCGATCCAGCCATTCCGGCAACAACGATAACTAATCCAACTTGACCAACAGCAACAGTTTCCTGGAATTTTTAAGGTTACATTGAAAATCTGGAGAGAGAAAAGAGGAGACATACATTCGGATAAACACTCAAAACCATTTGGGAAAGAAGAGTGGAGATAGCGTAGAAAACTCCAGTGTTGATACCTGAAATAAGGAGTTTAGGAACATTTTCTTAAGTTTCGATCGAGCGCGATTGCTCGAGCAAATATTTTTGAATATCATATGTGCTGTATTGTGTTTTTTCAAGTATCGAATTTCCAACACTTATCGTAACCCTACAGTAACTCTACAGTAACCTAATGATCAGTAATAAATGTCTAAAATTAGGTTCGGCAGAGCTTAAACCAGTCTGGCGTGTCGTGGACGCGTAATTTCTGGTTTTTTTTAACAGAAAAAGGATATTTTGCTTCCTTCACCTAAATTCTTTGGATTTCAAATTACTATAGCTACCGTAATCCTACAGTAATCAGATTGGGCAGAAACGTCTGACACGCCTCCTGGAACTTCGAACTTTAATTCTAGGGTACTTCCATCCTGCAGTAACCGAAGCTACAGTACTCTCATGCAAATTACCGTAACCCTACCTACAGTATCCCTAAAACTCCCTCCTCGCTGCTCATTTTTGCCCCCATTATCATCAAAAACACCCCAATCTTTTCGTCATTTCAATTGGATTTTTATGAGACAAGAAAAGTGAGAGAATCTCCCCCCTCCTTCGAGCAAAATCCAATCAAATCGATCATCATCTTGTCGGCTCGCCATGTCGCACATCTTTTGTCACCCCGAGACGTGTTGATATCTCATTTGTTATTACACTTTTAATTGCTTTTTGATTTCTCTTTTTTCATTCTCTCTCCCTATCTCTATTTTTCCGGATCATACATAAAAAGTGTGTTTTGACACCTCCTTTTATTAATTGAGGAAGTTTTGATGAAGTGAAAACAGAATAGTAAACTTTAAGAGGCCATAACAAAATGAATTGTTGTTCCGGAGCTGTAAACGTTTTATTTTCGTATATTTCAAGTCTAAATCTTGGTTTTTGTAGTGGAAAATTCTTTGTTAAGCTTTTGGGATACACGCTTTCAAAGATTACAAACTAAAAAATATTAGTCACTGTTTGAAAAGGTTACGAACTTTGGCAATCTGTGACGCAGCCAGAAATAGGGAAATTGTTTTGCGTTTTACATTATTGAACAGACCAAGTCTAGCTCTACATTTTTACAGTTGAGAGTTTTTTGATGTGACTTTTAGTTTTTGAGATATGGACGTTCAAAGAACAGGAAGGGATTTTTCCAGTGTCTCCCTTTTCAGCTACCAATCTTTGACATCTCGTAACTGGAATTCTAGAAGAGCTACGAAAAACTTATTAACAGAAAAGTTGTAGACTCCGACTTTCTCTGTTTAACCAATCAAGTTTAAACATGATTTGATCACACCCGACACCGTTACATTCTTTCAAACTGAAACGATATTCACCTAGATTTTCTTCAATTATTTGCTGTAGGTTACCATATTTTGAGGTACCTATCGCTTACCATAAGTAACGAAAAGGATAACAAAATCACGCGAAGTCATCAGTTTTCTCAGTGTTCCCCAGAAGTTGTTGTCGAATGTCTTCTCTTCAAGAGCATTGACTTGGGCAAGACTAGGTGGGACTGACGGACGGGCGGTGAAGACTGAAATAAGAACATTTCGGTAGAAACCCTACTTGCTCCTTTTAAAAACTTACAACAAACAACCAAAGCCAAAATAACAGTATTCAAAACAGCGGATCCCAAGAATAAATTAGTCAAATCGTAGGTGATATGCTCGACAGTTCCATTCGAGACAATCATTGGAGGGAGTACAAATCCAACAGCAATTCCCAATTGATTTCCGAATACTCCGAGAGCACAAGCACGTGAAACTTCATCCGGTCCAAACCAGACAGCAGCCAATCGGGGTGGGATTCCAAGTGTGAACATTTGAGAGGCTCCGACGATGGTTTGACCGACGAATGTCACCCAGAAGGAGTCTGAAAGTAACCTTTTTTCACTCATCAGAACTGAAAATGTTCTTCAAAGTCCCCAACTTGTTGTTTCATATGTTTCATCTCATAACTTTCACTTTATTTCATCGCATTCCATCACAAAGTCAATCACATAAAAGAAGGGTACCTGGATGTGTCGACATGAGTTTAATCCATGCTCCAACACAATTTCCGAGTGCTCCGAGAAGAACAGATAGTCGAAGTCCCCATTTATCGAGAAGCCATCTGGAAATAATAGAAGAGGTTTTTGGTCTCTGGGATAGGAAACTGGGGGTCAGGGGAGTTGTGGGAGTTTTTTTGGGTTCAGGAATCAGAACTCTGGATTCTGGCTACTGGATTTTGAGTGCCAGATTTAAAATTTTGGGTTGGCAAAAGTTTTGATCTCGTCCAGTATGAAATCTACAAGTTTAAAGATATATAATCTCATCAAATACCAATATTTTAGGCCAGGTCTGAGATCTCGTTCAGCATTGAACATTTCAGATTCTGGAATTTTAAGCTTCGTCTGTCAGAACTCTGAAGCCGGTATTCATCCTCCTGGTTACGGTATCTGACAGGTAGGTAACCAAAATTCATCATGTCTCGCTCAGAATCCGTTTTTTCGGATGGTGGGGTTCAACATCCAAATCTCGAGTTACATTATCCTCTTGGTATCAACATTTTAAGTTCAGGATTTCACTCGATACAAAAACAAATGAGTACTGGATCGGATCTTGCTATGTTGAGTTTACTAGTCCGAGATAGAACTTGGCCGGGCATGAAAATTTTCATTTTTCCATCCGGTATTAAAATTTTGAGAGGCGGATATTACAGTATCCCCGGTAACCAAGATTCAAGTCTTATCCCAATGAGACCCTATCCCCCTATCAACTCCCAAACCGTTCTCTGACCCATATCTTGTTTCACTTGCGTTCATCTTTTGATTCTTCTCTTTTTTCTCCTTGTTCTCACATACTTCGTGACGTCAAAAACTACAGTCCCCCCCTCTATTGTGTCAACTTTTTGTTTCTACTTGTGATATGTCACTGATATTCTTTGCTCTCAGGTGGTCTAGACGCCCCCTTCCCAACCACCACCCGGTAGCTTCTTCTTGTCATAATTGTTTCCACCTCGTTATCACTTACGTCCTTGATCTCATCTCTCTCTATCTCTTCAACTCAACATCTCTTTTTCAAGTATTTATATATTGTTGACGAAAGAGGAAAAAGACAAGAAGAAGACAGTACATTTCGTCTCTCTCTTTACTCTCATTTATGTTCTATTTCTGACAAGTTTTGCAAGACGAAAAGCTCTCTCTTCGTCTCTCTTTCTCTCTCTCTGTCTACATGTATACACATGTGGAAATAGTGTGTGGAGAGGAGAGACGCAGAGAGACAGAGAGTACATATGTTTTAACTGTATTTCTCAGCTCTTTGCTCGTCCTTCGAAACACTTTTCGAAGTTAGATCGGTTGGGAAAGAAGAAAAAAGAGGTCAGTGGTCTGGACACACTTTTCAGAAAAGAGAGAATGAAAGAAAGGAGTTAGATGGGGATAAGAGTTTGAGAGAGGTAGGTCAAATTATGAAATTCAGAAGTTTGGAAATTCTGGAAGAGTATTCCGATCTCTTAATTTGGAATTCGAGGTTAATCGGTTTGGAGGAAGCACGTAAATTTCAGACTACAGTATCTAGAAGTCAGATCTCAGGATTCAGAATCAAAAATGTAGGATCCAGATTTCAAAACCCCAAATGTAGGATTCTGAATCCAAAATTTCGAATTCCGAGCTTAGAACTTGGGTTCCAGGAGCTCATATGTTTTTCCTCCTAATCTTTACTCCAGAATCCAGATGTCAAAATCTAAAATTCAAGGTTTTAAGTTCAGAATTGGGAGTCCTGAATCTCCAACTCTAGTGTAGATCAAACTATACCCCCCTAGACCCGTTCAACTCACGCAGCTGGAATGAAGAAGAAAATATAAGTGAGCATATAGATCATCGATGTCCAATCAACTGCTTGAAATCTGAAAATCCACAATAATTTCCAAAAACTTCCAAAAAGTGATACTCACGAAACATTATAATACTCCGAAACAATATTTGCAATAATCGAATACTGTATCCACTGGGCTCCGTTTGAACCGGATAAAAACATGAAAATTATCAGAATCAACCAACGTTTTTTGAACACTTTCGGCTCGATTTTCTCCTGTTTTTCCATCTGAAATTATACATTTTAATTATTTTAATTTCATGGATGAGAAGTGCGCTCTACTGATAATATTTTCACAGTCTGTGTCTCTCATCTCTACAAATTTCAATAGAGCACAGTTGTGAAAAGTGTGCCTCACCGATAGGAAAACAAAAATTATAATAAGACGCCTGGCTCAAAAACGAACTTTTTCGGAATATTGAAGTGGGTCATTATTCATTTTGAAATATGACAGTGTTCTTTGAATTTCTATGTTTATTTTAGGAATTAGTACCTACTTTTTGAACTTTTGGTTGAAGGTGACAATTACGTCAAACAATCAGTTTTATCACCGCCTAAAGCTACAGTTTGTTTGAGTGTTCGAATGGCCGAGCCGTTAGCGTTTTGAACTTGCGCGCAACAATTCGAGGGTTCGATTCCCGGCAAAGTTAAATATACAGTCAATCTTCTTTTTCTTTTTTGCATTCTTTTTTTGTATGAAAATGCTACCAATTAATTAATATCTACCAAAAACGAAATTCCAGAAAAATTTTGCGCAGGTCTCAAATAAAAACATCGGTTGCTGAAACTAACCAAAAGTACATGTTGACCATTCGAACACCCATTCGTCGCTCCATTTTCATTCGATCCCATTTCGTTTTCGTTGAGACCAATTGAAGATGACGGATTTCTTCGCTCTTTACTCTGACGATTGCTCTGACTCGTTGTCGCCGCCGAGCAGGAGTGGGCGGAGCTTGAGCCGCGTGCTCTTGGTGCCAAACAGGTGGGAAGTCTCTACAATTATATGTGTGGAGACAATAGTTTTGGCACGTTTTTTCTTTTGAAATTTGAAATTTGAATACAAAAAGACTAAAGGTCCAAAGTCATTGGACTGACCTCTTCTGTTTCAGAATCTGCAGACGATTGAGGAGAAATTGAAGAAGTGGAAGCACGCGATAAATGGGCGGAGCTTGAGGATTCTGTGGTGGTCCATGCACTTAAAGGGCTTGTTGAGGAGAATGAAGATTTGACTGGTACAGTTCTAGAAGGCTGCAAAATAGAGGGGGGATTAAGGAATTGAGTAGGTCAAGAGGATGGATGAATCATGTCACAGGGGTATACAGTATACTACAGTATACCGTATACTGTAGTTTTTTTTAGGTTTTCGGAAGCTATTGAGGTTCTCGCTGATATATTTTCAATTTTAAAGACCCAACCAAAAATATCAAGTTAACAACATACGTGTTGATTCTAAGAGCCCGCCACAGAGTCGAAATCTTCTTCTCGTTTTCTTATTTTAGATTTTTCTATTTTCTAACCTGGATTCTAATTTTTCCAGTTGGAATCTTCTCGAAAGCTCTTCTACTTTTTGAGATAAGCGCCTTCTCTTTAAGATGTGAAAGACAGAGGACGCAGAGAAACGAGAGTGTCTGACTTCTCTGCGCTCTCTCTCCCACTCCTTTTCAGCTTTCTTCCCTTCCTTTGAAGGCACCTATCTTGATAACTAAAAGAGTTTTCAAAACGTTGTCAACTACAAAAATAAAGCAGTAGGCTTGATCTATTAAACGAACTCAAACTTTATAAATTTAGACGTTATCACATTCTGTGACCGGCTCACGAAGTGCAACCATACACAATCACCATAGTTTTCCGGCACCTGGTTTTGAAACTACGTATCCCGAAAACTAAAAGAGCTATTTAAGAGTTATTAACTACAAAAATGAAGATCGGCATTTGATTCATAACATACCACAAGTTTGTGAAAACTCTTTTCCCAAACCGGCTGTAATTTCATTAACAAAATAAGACTATACCCTAGTTCAGCTACAATGAAATTTTCAATAAACTGTCTCCCTATTTATCCAATTTGGTCAAGAGCTTCCCATTTATTTCAGTCACAGTTTCAGTCAACATAAGTGATCGGTTTTATAACTCTTCTTTCTTCAAAAGTGCGTTGTTTATGGGACATCAGTAAAAGAAACATTCAAACAAAAACATTATGACGTTTCCCAAAACAAACAAGAGACAAGAGAAAAGTCTAGTTATTATTTCAAACAAGTTAATTTTCTGGAACATTCAGATTCATATCTAAATTGGGATCCGATCCGAACCTGGATCTCACTAACTTCAGAATCGAAAAAAATTCCAAAAAAGTTAAAAACCTTCCTATTTTTGTATTAACATTAATTTCAGAACTTCAATTTTCATACAACTAGTGTTAACAAAAAATCATGACAACAAAACTTTTTGGATCACTTTCATTTTTGATTTGAAAAAATAAAATACTTTCTGTGCATCTTTTTTTCGAACATTTTCGGAATTATTTTAGTTATCTTTCAAAAACTAAAAACATGAAAAACTCACCCCTTTCAATATAAAACTTTTGATAAATCTTCCAATTTCAGACATTTTGAATTCAGTTCAGTATACCAGAATAAAATAAGAAATGAAATAAATTCTTCCTTCAAAATAATAAATTCGTGTCTCTCCGTCCGTCTGCTGATTTTTCGTCAGCTTATCAGTTTCTTTTCTTCTGGACACACTAGAAATGATCAAAAAGTGGACTATTCGAGTGTGAATTGTCACATGGAAAAAGGGGAATAAAATGAATGAATAAACTGTATGAAATGGGAGACGAGACAATACAAACCGCATGTTTTGTTTCGTTGTCTGCACACTCTTTTTGATTATTTTTATTGAAAAAAAAGTGGAAAAGAGAAGACAATGAATAACATTTTGGTTCCTGTTTTCGATTGATCGAACGAACTTTTTAATCATTTGTTTTCATATTGATTCTCACAGAAAAATAGCTTTTATTGGACAAGATTTTGAAGAATTTTATCTACAAATTTCTTCCAGGAATTTATCCATGGAAGTTGAAGACTATGGACTCTAACAAAAGTCACTGATCATGTCATTTTCTTAAGTATGTATCCCACATATTGAGCCTTATTTTTGTATTTTCTTTCACATTCTTATGAAAGATATGCCCCCTGTGAAGAGCAACTCCCCCAGCCGGAGAATTCAAAGTTTTTCTCCTCTCTCCGCCGAAAATTGTCAACTACAGAGTCTAAGTTCTATAAGTGATAAGTGATTGGTGTTTTTCAACTGGGTGCTGCAAAAGCCATAACGTTTTGACCACTCCTGTAGGTCAAAGATTCTCTTAAAACTACCTAAGTTCTTATCACTCAAATCGTAAATTTGTGTCACCTGGAATTCCATTCCAGACTTTCTTTCTCTAGATTGTGTCAGAAACTCTAGGTTTTCATTTCTTTCCGGTAGAGTTTCTTCAACGCCAATTATTTCAAAAACTATAGAAGTTATCAAAGTATTGTTAAATACAAAACACAGATCTAGATTTGTCTTTCAAGATCAACTGAAGATTTTCAAAATCCGAGTATTTCACGTCCTGTGACATACTTTCAAAGTGTCACTGTGATCTTGCTCTTTACTTTTTTCAGTCGTCCCACTTCAGAGATCTAGTTTTGGTTTATATTATATCAAATCTTCGAAAATAAAGAAAGTAAAACGTCTCTACTGGACACATTCCTTAAAATTGAAATTCTTTAAAAATTACAGGGTGTTTGATTAGCACAGGTCTTAAATTTGCATTTTGAAGTAGAATAAATTAAATTAGAGATTCCGACTTGTTCAACTCTCAAAACATCATAACGATCAGTGATATAAAAATTCAAACCAATTAGATTACTGTAACATTGAAATTCACTAGTCGGTTCAAAGTTTTTTATATTAAATCTCTTATAAGTGACTGAGATCACTCGAAAAGACTCATCTTCTCATCATTATTTTTCACAGTTCTCTTGAATTTCAGGTGTATTTGACCTGAGAGTTTTACGGAATTAGAACTCGTAATCCGAAATAATTTCTAGAAAGTCAGGAGATACAAATAAATTCAAGAAACCAGAATCACCCGGGTCCCGGAATCCTGAACCGGAATTTCGCTGTCTTTTTCTAGTTTATTTGGAACCACGTCATTTTTCATCTCATAAGTTCAAAACCACAAAAATCCGTTCCGATTTATTGTTAAATTACCCATGAAACACTTTTTTCGTCAGATACATTCTCATGAATCCCAAAATTTTGATATTTCCAACTATTAGTGTCGGGACAGTGTCTTCAGGGACAGTGCTTCAACCGATTTAATTTATCATTTTCAAATAATGAAAGATCTATTAGGACCTGCATTTGGTTCTAGATCTTTTCCAAATTGTCATGAATCCCTAAACTGACATAATCTTTATACAGTATACCACTGCGACATGATCATAAAAATAAGACGAAACGATTCGAAAAAAAGATACGAAACGATAAACATGAAGAATAAATATCACAAAAAAGAAGTTATGAAAAGTCATAAAGTAATCGCGTGGAAAGGAAACGAGAGAGTGTATGAGTAGAAGAGACGCAGAGAAAACAGACGAAGTATGAATTTCAACAGGAATTCCCAAAACTCATTGAACTGTAACCGATCTGCTTACCTTTTTAACACCAATGACTTTTGACTTTTCTTCTTTTTTTCAAAAAATTCTCAGAAATTCAGACTAGAAAAAAGGAAAAACAACTGCTGAGAGGGGTGCTGGATGATTATTTGTCTGTGGCCTAGAAACAAAAAACAGATATTTTCAGAGAAAGAGAAAAGAGTGTGTGTGGATCATAATCGACTATTTCTACAGTAATCCGAAGTGACAGTTCTTCTGTCTGATGGGTGGAATCGACGGAAAAAAGTGAATTTCAAAGAGTTTGGGAGGGAAAAAGAACGATTGGAAACTGGATGAAACAACAGAAATATCAAGCGAGATATGATTGTTTGTGTTCTTTTTTTGATTTTTGTTATTCTAATTTTATTCATTTCGAAATTATGAAATAGTCTTGCTTTCGGAAATGTGAGTCACTGTATCAAAAGAATCAGATACTTCGAAGTGTAGATCAAATTTAGCTTTAAATTTTTGTAGTGGATATCTTTTTGATAGCTCTTCCAGTTTTTGGAGTATATGCTTCTGAAGAGATGTAACTCTTGAATGCGGAGAAGAAAAAGAAATCTGTAACAGGGAAATAGTGAATTCAGCTATAAAAGTAGGAATTGACTCAAAAATTTCTTTTTCATTCTTCTTTTTTCTTCTCCGGATTTTAGTAAATCTGGGATAGAAAAAAGGTTTTCCAGATTTTCAAAATTCGGGGAAGAAGAATGGGTTCTGAATCAGAAGTTATAGATTCTAGTTTAGTTCTAGAGAAAAGAAGGTGGAAGACGCAGAGAAGCAAGATTGTCTGATTTCTCTGTACTCTCTTCTTGACGTGCCACTCTCAGAACGTTCGAAATTTCTCCATTTTTAACTTTTTGAGGTAGATCTCATCTAGAAATTGTATTTTGCAGTTGAAAAGGTTTTCCTAACGAATAGCTTCACAGGTTTTTAGGAAACATTCAGATTTTGAAATTCAGAAAAATTATACATTTTCAATGAGACTTTACTAAAAACGAGAACTGTATTCGTGAGCAATGTCCAGAGCGAAATAATGAAAAATCCAACATTCGAAAATTTCTGAAAGTGTCAACGATCTAAAGCAGTGCAATTCTGACATTTCCGTATTCTCTCAAATAATCCTTTTTCTGAAAAAAAGATTGAATTGCAATACAAGGATCGTAAAATATAATGTGACACAAAAATTGGGGGAAATCGAATTCTTGTTTGTTCTCATTTCTTGTCTGAAATAGGAAGTTCTCGAACTATTTTTTACAGTAATCAAAATGTCTTCTCCTTGAGAAAAAATGACTTTCGACCTTTCTGAAGAAATTAAGAAAGAGAAAAGAAGAAGGAATCAAATTGCAAAGTTTCGTGTCATGAAATCCAAAGAGGGTGTCATAAAAGTGATTCATAAAATACATGAAACCGGAAGGGAAAAAAAGGAAGAACACTTTGGAATATGATATTTGTCACGTGTCTCGAGACATCTGAAAATCGTCATTTGAAGGAAAAAAATGTGGGGTCGTCGGGGCAAAACCTAACCCCTAACTGATTGCGCGGCGATCATCTGCACACCCACTCGGCCACATCGGCAGCTTACTATACAAGTTGTATAGGATAGAAGAACTTGGGTATTTCCAAAAGAATATAAAAACGGGTCAAAAAACTGAGATTTGATGATAAAGATGATGATGAGACCACAAAAATAACAAAAAAAAAAGAAATTCTCAGACGGAATGAGAGAAAAAGAGTGTGAGGGAAAAGACAAATTTTAATTGGCCCATCTTTTCGAGGTGTGATATTGAAACAACATTTGGAAAAGATAAGAAGAGGAAAGTTTTTGAAATATAAGACAGCTGTTCTTTTTTAAGATTCGAATGCAAAAAGAATGAAAGAAGAAAAGAAGAAGAATCAAGGAAGCAAGGAAAAAGATATCAATGAGGAATAAGATTGATTGCACAGAGAGCAAATCACAAGGTAGAACTCAGAAAAATGAACATTTTCGTGTTGGCATCGGAATCAGCGACTCGGGTTGACCCTCCATCTTCTCCGGATCCTTTGGCAAGATTCTGAAAATCTGTGTTTTTTCAAACTTACTGAATTCCATTGATCATCCAACCACGTCTAGTCTGGAACAAGTATTAACAAAACCTTCCAATTCAGAGTTGCTCATATTCATACTTGTGAACCGAATCGAAAGGAAATACAAAGACAAAAAACCCAGAATAATAAAAAAACAGAAGTAACAGTGATTGAGATTTTGCGGAAACTGGCGAGGCTGAACAATAGAGATAGGTTGGAAATATGGATGTGGAATAGATGGGAGGTAGGAGAAAAAATAATAGAAAATGGATAAAAAGTGAAGAGAGTCACACGAGAACAAGCGCAAGGAAAACAAGGGAAAATTAACAAGATACTAGCAAAAATAAGAATATCATAAAGTTGTATTAAGCTTCGGCTTTTTGGCTTTCGGTTCGACTTGAGCGATCTGTTGGATGCGTTGAGCACTTTCAGCCAGATGGTTTTTACGAATCTTTTTGTGTTCAGTGATTAGCGGTCGAACCCAGTCAGCGTCGATTAATGTGACTTGTCTGAAAAAAGAAATTGACAAATGGACAGTTTAAAGATTGAAGTTGAAAGTTATATGATATTGAGCAAAACTTAGAAATAGATTTAGAAACCGAAACAGGATCAACTTGTCATGTAAACTCACAATGCATAGAGATCATTAGTCTTCATCAACTCCGAAAACACGATATACGCGGGTTTCGACCGGGAAAGACACGAGGACGGATGAATTTTCAGTGTGATCGCCGGATTGATCATCAATCGATATCGATCTTCTTGCCGATCATATTCACAACTATTCAAAAACATTCCGACGGCAATCGACTTCCGAATCTTCGTGAAATCTGCACCACACGTTGAGAATGGAACGTTTTGTTCAACAGCAATCTCTTTCAACTGATCTTCAATCATTGATGCAGTCTTCAAGTGCTGCTCGTTGATCATATTGTCATTGCAGAATTTCTGAAAGAAGAAGCGTTTTGAGATATCGGGGATTGAAATATGAGGAACACCCACCCTAATCGCTTCGTTGTACTCTCGTTCTAACGATTTGTTTGATTTGTTGTATCGTGCATCAGCTTCTGTTTTAGAATTCAGTTGATCGAAGAAGTTATTGGTTAACAGAACAAGCTTGAGCAAAGTGATATGATCTCCTTCTCTCGTCTCAAATCGTCTTCTGATTCTCTCCACATCGAGATCACTTTTCGAATCACTTCCACCGGAAAATAGAGCATCAGTCTGCATTGCAGCGATGATTTTTATAGCTTCCATTATACATCCCTCTTTTTGAGCTTGGAAAAGTACTCTTGCGTGATCTGGAGGCAATGGATACATACAGAACGAATTTCCCATATCTGTTAGAATGAACTTGTTCCGATCCGAAGTTATTGGTTTGATAGCGCCGAGAGACTGAAATCAAACAATTTAGTTTTCAGGTTTCAATTATGTAACTCAATTACCGTAAGCTCCAAAAGTGCTGCATCGATATTCTCCGGCTCTGGTGGATCGAGAAGTTGCAAACGATGTGGGTTCTTCATACCAAGTTTCATCAATTCCAGGAATGTTGCTGACAAATTGCACCGTAAGATTTCTGGCATATTTTCGGTCTCAAACTTGTGAAAATCTTCGCGAGAGTATAATCTGAAAATTAAAATGTTTGAGGTGAAAGTGATCCATATGGTCTTGAAATTAGAGTTTTATATTTAGTTTTTCCCAGTAATAAATGTTTTTAAGCTGAAGATTTTTTCCAAATAAAATACGGTAATTTAATACTCCTCACCTCTTTAAAAACTTCTTAAAGCTAACCATAATCACATCAGCGTTAACAAAAGAATCAGTTGGAACTGAATTCTTATCGAAACAAAATAGAAGAAATATTTCACTGATAACAAACTACAATCTAGCTACGACAAAAATCACGAATTGTAAATCAATCAACTAATTCCAACCTGTAACATTTTCCAGGTGCATCTCTTCCAGCTCTTCCAGCTCGTTGCTTCGCTTGAGCTTTACTCACATTGTGAACTTTCAGAACATCAATACGATTTGTGGCTTCGAATCGCCTGCAAATTAATAATTCGTTAAAGATTTAAACATTAAAACATCATACTTGGATTTAACTTTTCCGGAATCAATCACAACTCGAATTCCCGGAATCGTAACAGAAGTTTCAGCGATATTTGTAGAAATTATCACTTTCCGGGCACCCTGTGGAGTTTTTCTGAATGCTTCTTTCTGTTTTTCAGGTCGGAGAGCTGCATAAAGTGGAACAGGCAGAATGAAATCTGCAGATGCTGGAAGAGATCCATTGAGTTCAGCAAGCTGGTGAGCAACAGCTTCAATTTCTTCACTTCCCGTAAGGAATACCAGTATATCATGGCTGAAAATTAACAGAAATCGAAAACCGTTGGATAACCGAACCACCGTACCCTTTAGGCTCATTTAAATGAACATGTTTCACACAAATAACCGTATTGTACACGTAATCAGTGGAAGAAAACGATTTGTTAATTTTCGGATTCACATGGAACACTTCGATTGGGAACGTGCGTCCAGCTACCAAAACGACCTTCGCATTATCAAAATAAGCCTGAAACTTGTCAGCTTGAAGTGTGGCAGACATGATGATAAGTCTGAGAGGATTCTTTGATTCTCTTCGCTGCTCTTGACATTTTTTCAGGATGCACATGAGAACGTCTGAATGGAGACTTCGTTCGTGAGCCTCATCGATGATTACAGTTGAGTATTTGTCAAGAAGTGGCGAGACGAGGGCTTTTCTGGAATAGTCTTTCGAACGTTTCAAGTGACAAAGAACATTGAGAATGTTTCATTACAGCCTTTACGGTTGGGAAAGGGACCAAATAGTGCAAGTTTTACCTCAAAACGATTCCATCAGTCATATACTCAATCTTAGTTTTATGCGTTGTCGCATTCTCAAATCGGACATGATAACCAACGACTCCACCGATATCGGTTCCCATTTCAATAGCAACTCGAGTAGCGAGAGACACTGCTGCCACACGTCGAGGCTCTGTCACAGCAATCGCTCCTTTTTCAGCAATTCCAGCACGAACGCATAACTGAAAACCAGGCATTAATGAAGATCTAAATGTAATTTGAAACCTGAGGAACTTGCGTCGATTTTCCGGATCCAGTTTCTCCGATAACAATAAGAGTCTCTTGTGATGCCAACTCATACATCAATTGTTGCTCTACGACATCAATAGGGAGTTGAGGACGAGTGAATTTCTCAGAGTTCGGAACGAATTTCGGGGTTGACGGTGTAGTTGACTTGACATTATCTTTACTCGGTGTGAAAGCAATCGTTCGAGCGACTGATGACTTAGAAATTGTGGTCTTGGAAACAGAAGGAACTGGAGTTCCGAGTAACGATGGCTTTACAGGTTTAACAGTCTTTTCAGAATAGTTAACTTTAGAATCGGATTGAGAAGCAAAGAGATTAGAGATGGAACGAACTGGAGTTGCAGGTTTTTCCACAACTCTCAATAGGGAAGGTATCTGTAATTCGTTTTGTTTAGTGAATTCTTTTATCAGGATTTACCGTCTTCAATTCAACTTTAGCTTTCTTGGTCAAAACTCCATTTGTCAATTGAACAGACGACGTCATGAATTCATCTTTCATCTCAACCGCAATTCCATTTTGCTTATTCTTATTTTTCTTGAACTTTTTCTTCTTTTTAATCGTTAAAGATGCTGATATATTCGATTCTTGTCCTCCACTTTGACGAATTACTCCATTTGGCTGAGCTGGTTTGGGAAACACCGAAATCGGAAAACTGGGTTTTAACTTGACTGAAAATTCTCAGTTTCGCATGAGAGGTTTATTAGGGAACATACTTTTTTGCCCGTCTTTTCCAATTTTAAACTTTCGCTTTTTCTTCTTCCACGCCGGAAAATTACCATTAACATCCATCTGATTGTGAGCACAATTATTGGAAAAGCAGTCAAACACTTAAACTAAAAATAGGAAGAATTGGTTTCAAACCAAACATATTTCGTTAGAAGAAGGAAGAATATTAGAATAAGCTATTTTCATTACTAGAATTTAGAAATAAAGCGAATACGTCGAGAAATGGAGCGAAATATTTGAATGAATTGAATAAGTTGAGGCCACCGGAGACAGCGAAAAGGTAGCTAGAAAAAGAAAAAATTCTAGGAATACACGTAATTGGAGTGGATCGGAGACTTCCGAAATAAGCAGCAGGAATGATAAAACAGTTGAAAACTGAAAGGACGGGGATGAGGAGAACGAAAAGGAATGTGTGATAAGTATGGTGCCACAATAGAAATGGTTGGACCGATGAGAAAAGGAAAGAAGTGATAATAATGGGAATGAAAATGTGGTTATTTGAAAAGGAACTAGAGGTTTTTAATAAATTAAAAATAAATTAATACAATTTATATCCAGAGGGATTATACAAAATACTTTACGGCGGAGATGTTGAAGAGCTTCTCAATAAAAACAGAATCTTCTAAAGCAATGACGTGTGCAGCTCTTCCAGTGAGCTTCTGAGTATTCGATGACCCCAACTGATGGAATGTGGTGTATCGGACGAGTGTTTCACTCTTTTCACTGTTTTTGATAGAATTCAAACACGCCGACATCATTTCTCTGTAATATTTCTTCTTGTTTCAGACAATTTAGTTTTTAAAAAAACCTATAAGCCTCTCCGAATTGCGATTGATCTTCTGATGAGACTTTTGATGGGACTAGCAGGGAAGACATGTACGGAACTAGTTGATCATCTGAATGTAATAAAAATAAGTTTCAACAACTGTGAACTACGACTTACGTGGTGTTCCAACCAGCAACACATTCCTAAACTTCCCACACGAACTATTCAGGGAAGTTTTATAAACGAAAGAAGATGCGAATTCAACGGAATCTCGGAATGACAATTGCTCCATTGATCGAGATTTTTTCCACCATTTCACGAATTGAACTCCCCAATGAATATGCTTCTGAACGTAGGCAAGACCGAGATGAGGTGAATTGATAGTCATCAGAGTATAACATCGATCGACCATCCACTGCATTTCGAGTTCTGGAGCCAAACCGATGGCACTTCGTACGATAACTCCGCCAAGAGAGTGAGCCATGAAACTGAAACAACCAGAGATATATAAATATAAGAGAATGAATTCTCACCTGATTCTCTGAATATCAAATCGTGCCTCCTCCACGTATTCTCTAACTTCCGACAATAAATTATGTGCCATTGTAGTGATATCTGCCCAGGTTTGACTCCGATTCGCGCTACTCATCAAATAATCGAATGACCATGGTTCCTCTTCGAAATCCTCTCCTTCCATTTGAATCCCATGATAGTGAGCATTAATAGCCTGGTCGAGACCGCATCGGAATGGAACCAGATCCTCATGAGATCCCTCTAATCCGTGGACAAATACAACTAAATGATTTTTGGTGGCAGAGCGAAGAACTGGATCACCGATCACTAATGCAGACTTTATTGGAGTGAATACAGGACCAAACGTTGATTTTCCAGATTGCTCGCTGAAAAATTGTAAAATTGTTGATTTGTAATGGCATTTCAAAAATCTAACCTATAAAGATGACCCTCATAATTGGCCTGCTCTCTCAACATTTTTTTCGCGGCCTCTCGTTCTCTCAGTAGTTCAAACGCAGCCATTATATCTTTCGGATGTTCTTCTGTTAGCTTTTGATCAGCTTGAGATAACGTTCCGACTTGTGATGGGCCAGCTATACGAGCAGAGTGAGAAAGAACGTCGTCAGCAGAAACTGAGGTTCGGAGAGCGTTCCTGACCTGGAAACTTGCTCTGTGATTGTCTTTTAAAAAAGTTGACTTCAGATACCTCTTCAGAAGTGACACTTTCTTTCGAAACCAATGGAATTTGATCATTCACTTGATCAAACTCACCGGCAGCTGAACAACGTCCGTATTCTGAAGACGAAGATGGAGATGCTGCAATCGAAATTCGAGTTAAAAAAAACCTTTCAAACGCTTACTTACCAAGTGGCTCACTGTGACAACTTGGACTATCAACAGTTTCTTCCGACGCAATCGGAACATTTTTGATTCCTTCAACAACTTCTGAGGGTGGTGTCTTGAGCAAAAGGCCAGCTCCATCTGCAGAAACGGTCTCTACCACCGTCTTCGTGCGATTTCGAGATTTGTTATCCTGTATATTTTCTGATGAATGTTTTAACTATCACACACCAGCAGTCTTACCACTTTCCGAGATAAAGACTGCGAGCAATCCAAACTTTTTCTTCGTGGATGAATCAATTTTCTTGTTTCATTTCGTATTTTCTCCCGGAATGACTTATGCTTATCGTGTGCCTTCACAACTGGCATCGATGCGCTATTCGGTAAAGTAGAGGAAACCTCTTGGCCAGTACGATTCACTTGTAAAGCTTCATTTGGATTTCTCGAGAAAACATCTTCGAAAATAATTGGACTGAAATTAATTAATTTTCATCAGTTCTGAACATTAACTAACCAATACTCCCCAGGACAATCAGTTTCTTCGCAGAAAATTGTGCAACGAGGTAATTTCTTTAGATAGTCCACTTTGATAATCGACTTGTAGTGTTCGAGAACTGCCACCGGTGTTCTGATACAACACTTATCAATCGGTCGCTCAGTTATCCAAAACGCTTCACGAAACACTGCACGACGTTGTTTATCAAACACAAGAAGCAGTTGTTGATTGAGCTCTAGAAAATAAATGAAAAATCGATAAAATTTAACATTAAGTTGATCATACCAGTTGATCTTCGGAATAGCACTAACATCTGCTGATAAATAAGCGTAATCTTTGCACTCCATTCAGAAATATCTGTTTCTACACATCTCGTCGGATGTTCAGAGCTGTCGAACCGCAAAAGGGCAGCTTTCATTTCAGTTTGAACGTCGAGAATCGCTAAATTTTCTAATATTACACCAAAATTCAAACTTTGTGTTGTTTACCGACAGAAACCGATGCATTTATTAATTCCGAGTTGCGAACGATGAATTGTTGAATAGATCGTGTGGCAAATAAGAGAGCATGAGCCGAGGAATTGTATACTCGACGTAACTTTGTGCTTTTTACTGATGATGTCTGTAATAACTGGTCGATCGTTGTAACACCATTCTCTCTTTTTTCTAATCTTACCGATTCGGTAGCGTTTGCTCTTCTTTGTCTAGTCGCAACCATTACAAGACTACTATATACACACATTGTGATTGCTGACAGATAACCGCTATCGAAATACAAAGAACGGGCGGCGGCGACTAATCGAGTCGGATCTAAAGGAATCTCCACGATGCGTTTTGTTACCTTCAGGAATGATTCGTATTGAGGTGGATGATAACGGTCCATGTATCTTAATATGACTATATTTCATTGATTGAAAAACTAACTGATTACAATAATTCCACTTCGATCTCTAGTTTCTGTGGTTCGCATAAATTGAGTGTAGAGTTGAATTGAATCGAAATATGAAACCAATCGTCTGAATAGAAGCAAGTGTTTTAAACTTAATTTCTTTATTGATACCTAGATTGAACTTTTCATGTTGATACGTCACTTCGATTGTTTTACTAACAGCCGAGCCTTGATAAACATGTGCCAATAGAATATTATTCGATGCTCTTGGCCTGAAAATTATGAATGGCTTCTACAAAGATCACTGATTGCCCAGACCCTAGTTCTCTGTCTGCTTCCACATCGTGTGAAATGTCTATCGACCCCATTTCAACAGTTTTCTTCGGTTTTAGACGTATCTGAATTCGATGTGTGAGACGCTTCGAGATACTTTATCAACCTGGTAATAACCCCGATCTGACAGGTCGACGTTGAAGAACTCGCATAATTGAACGCTCACATTGAAAACCTGATGGGCTTCAACCCGCATTTCCCTCCCCGCCTGGAAATAATTTGTTTTTGAAAAATGTTCCTCAACCTCAACCCCAAATATCATGGAAGACTGAAAGCTGTTACAGTGTTAGAGTAGCCACACAGATGTCCAAATCAACAGTTATAAAGGTGTTCAACAAATAACTTTATTGACATTATAGGAGAAAACAACAAAGTTTTACTTTCCGGCGATGATCTTCTCGCTTTGGGAAATCTTTCTGAGGAGCTCGGCACGCTTGACGACTTGTCTCTCCTCACGGCGCTTACGGCTCTCCTTGTTCTTGTCACGTCTAGCTTGAGCTTGGTCACTAAAAAATTTTAATTATGAAAAATAAGATTTCTAGATTCATGTGGTAGCTCGGAATGCCACACTTAGTTCTAAAACTTTAAAAAATTTCAAAAAACTTACGCAAGTTGCTTGGCTCTCTTGTTCTCAGTCTTCTTCTTGAAGATGTACTCGATGAGATTCTTCTTGTTCTTGAAGTTGTTTCCCTTGGCGCGGAGGTAGAGCTCGTGGTAAAGATGCTTGTCCAACTTCTTGGCGTCTCTGTATCTTCTCAGAAGATTTCTGAGGACACGCATGCGTCGGATCCAGAGGGTCTTTTCTGGCATACGGGCATTGGCAGTACCACGGCGCTTTCCGTAACCGGTGTGACGTCCCTAAAATCGATAATTGCGTTTTAATCTTCAAAATTGGGAAAATTAAATTACCTTTCTGCGGGCCTCCTCGTATTCACGGGCGCGGAAACGGGAGTGAACGGTGACTGGTTTGCGGATGATGAGTCCGTCATTGACGAGTCTGCGGATGCTTTGGCGGGAGTTGGCTCCGGAGATTTCGCTGACCTCGTTGGGGTCAAGCCAAACACGGTGCTTTCCGCACTTCAATACGGCCGAAGCCAAACGTTTTTGCAGACGGAGATTGCTGAAAGAAAAACATTTTATTCTCGATGACCAAGTTTCAGTCAACATTAGATAAACTGCATATCCAAATGTGAACATGCGGTAAACCTTTTAGAGTTGAATTTTGCAACAAAAACTCACCTCATTTCGTCTTGCTACCCAGTATTTGGAGTTTCCTGTAATATAAAAAATTGTCGATGAGCAATGGAAAAAAAATCAGCGATTATTCAGAGTTTGAGTAATAATTTAACAAATCATTCAAAAATTAAGCTAATTCAAACGAAAAATCGATTTTTAAATTTTTCCGATCGAAGATTTGGCAGGAAAACACTTTCAAGGCTTGAAAAATCGAAAAGAAGTTTAGGAATTGGATAGAAAAAGTGCTATTTTCCGTTTTCATTGCGAGACCCGAGTGGTTAAAGGCGCATGGCTACGGTAACACTCGTTTCGGCTGTGTCGGTGGCGGTGGCCTCATCACTGAATTTCGGCCTACATCTGAATTAAAAAGGAGGAAATTGATGGAATTTGTTAGAAAAAGTTGAAATTTTTGAAGTAATAATGTTGACAAAGTATTCACCAAACATTTTTATACACATTTTCACCCGAAGTATGGTAAGTTTACTTGAAAATCGATAGATGTGAAGTTCAAAATTGAAAACCACCGCTGTTTTCAACTTATGAGCAAACCAACGTTTTTTGATAACTCACCGAAATTGGAATTAGAAAATATGTAGACTGACTGAAGAAGGGGGAACACAATAAGCTGCAATGATTTTCAAAACATGGTGAAAGATTGCGAAAGCGAAATGTTCCTTTGAACAACAATGAGTTGTTTTTGTGGTTTGTACTTTTCTCTCAAAAAGCAGTATCATAGATCTAATTTATTATACAACTTCTAATCCATATGTAAATCCTCTACGATATCGTTTACTTGTATCAAAATTTCATTATTTCCTTCTCGTCGTGGCTCCTCCCAATCATCAACTCCTGCAACCTCCCAGTAATGTGCCATCAGTACAAAGTCAACGAAGATAAAACTCATCGTAGCTACCGAGTGCCACAAAAATGTCAATTGAGCCTGAATTTATTTTGTTTTTTGATAGGACGAGTAAGGTTGTGACCCACAAAACAGTAAGACGATAATCCAAGCAAAACCGACTTCAAAGCTCTGTCATACGACGGGGAAATTGAACGATTTTGATTCCAATAGAACGGGTCAGCGACAGAAAATGTTGGGAAAGTTCCGGCACCGATATTCAATAAGTATCCGAAAAATAGAAAAAGAGCGAACGATACTGATTTTGTCGCCTGAAATTCAGATTTTGAGAACCGGCAACAACATGACAGTACCGATGTCTGAGGAAGCCATGCCAACGATGATATTGCAATTATGACGACAATCATAGAACAATGAGTGAGAAGCATCTGAAGTGCGAAGGTACGAGGGCAAACCAAATTTCCAGATGTAGCTTTGGCAATTTTGTAAATGTGCCAAGAGAAAATAGTTGCGAGAATTGCAGATAAAATGCAGGATAATTCGAATCCGAAACCAATAAGTTGGAAAGTTTTGAAAGATCCGAATACCAAATAGATATAGCCAACGACGAAGGTGATGATCGGCATTGTTTTACTTTTTCTGCAGGTTAACTTCAGAATTGGATCTAAAAAAGGAAAAATGCTTAAGTTTCTCCAGAAAAAAGCGACGAATCCACCAACTTCTCAGCCCGATGCGAACCTATAATTAAAGATTAAAGGCTTGGCTTCAATCCGGATAGGAAAAGAGAATGTGAAAAAAGGAAAAAAGGAATAGAAAATAGAAAAAGTCAGATTTACTCTGGGCTCTATCGGGTTGTCCTTGACGATGTCAGAATACGTAAAATGTCAGAATTCATGTCACAAATCATCTATAACAAAGAAATAGAATTCAAATAATTTATTGGAAAGAGTGAAGACGAGATAGCTTTCAACCATGGTAACTGAGATTTTCGTATAGTGGTTCATTCTGAAAGTTTTTTTTTCATTTAGGAAGAAGAAAAATTAGTAGATTACATTGACTTTCGGTTTCGACTCATCGACACGAAGACTATTGCTATTGGAAGTTGATGATAACGACTTCAAGTCTTTTGGCTCTTTTTCAGATTTTGGTTTCGCAGTGATAGAAGGTGCCGAGGAAGATTTCTGAAAACGTGATGAACCTTGCCGAGGTTCCAGGATCTGCGAGAGTGGCGCAGTCGGTAACACTTTTGCCTTTAATCCGGACAACGAGGGTTCGAGTCCGTCAACCCTTTTTCTTTTTTCTTTTTTTGAAACATACCGAAACAGAAGGAGGTGAAGATTGAGACTTCTAAAAACATATTTTCTCTTCTTTGTACCGTATCCCGTGACCTACTTACCGTATTCCCAGAACTCAACTTTTGACCCATTTCTTCTCGAACTGAATACGCAAACAATCACGTCGAAAATCGGTTTTATCACTACTTGACAATGATTTTCTTTTCTTTTTTCTGTTGATTTGACTGCTTGGCAATATAAAAATTGGATTCACGTTAAATGGGGATGACGTGGATAATCTGGTTGGCATTTTATTGAGCAGCAGGGATAGAAAATCGAAATCAGTTTAGAATTTTGGCAAGCTCTCAGCGAAAAAGTCTTCCGAAGTTCTTCAGCAATCATGGCTTCTGGTAATTTTGATCTACGTGGGTTCTCATATGTGAACTTTTACAGCGTTGGACCAAACCGACATGGTTCAAATTCCGAATACGCCAACGTTGGTGGCCGAGGAAAATGTGAGTACGGTAAATTTCGCGGCAGGGTTTTTGATAAAAACGACAAATATAATATTCCGATGGAGCGCGGTTGCTTCACCCTTAAAGTTCAAATTTCAGGTCGACCACAAGAAACGTGTCAAATTCCAGCCGACGGCTCAAGAGTCTTTCGCGATGGAGCAAGTTGTTCATCAGGTTCCGAATCCGGAGCCACGTCTTCGTGGGCCTGCAATCAAGGATAAATCGGAGAATAATGGGAGAAAGGATCGACTTCCGCTTCAAGGAGAATATTTTGAAAATGATAAGGGGGATCGATTCATTTTCCGTCATAGATTGGGAGATGGTGCCATGGGACACGTCTTTTTGAGTGTCTTTGGTGGAAGGTGGGTGATGGGATTTATGAGAAGGGCTGGGGTGCCGCAGACGCGTTTCTCACGTGGAAAGGCTGGTTTGATTACACGTAAGGTCACGTAAATATACTTCCGTAAATTGACACGAGTCTCGTAAATCAACACACAAGTCTCGTAATCCAATACAGTACCCAGCGCTTCCACCACTTGATTTCCAGATCTCAGTAGATTTTTTTCAGAACCGTCGCCATCAAAACCGAGAAATACTCGACTGGAATGCTTCCGATGGAGATCAAAGTGCTTCTGAGCATCAAACGTCATCAGGGATATCACTTCTGTGACATTATTGACTATGTAAGTGATCACTTATTATTTTTTGGAATCCAAAAAGACAATTTCAGGGAACTATCCGTCGTGAATACAACTACATGGTGATCAGTCTCCTCGGAAAAGATCTCTATCGTCTTCGTTCTGAGCAACCATCTCGTTCGTTTACTCTCAATACGACAACTAAAATCGCATTGGAGACGATTGATGCCATCGAGGAACTCCATAAGATTGGATATCTGAGTCGTGACGTGAAACCGAGTAACTTCGCTCCAGGAATGCGTGAACACGGCCAACACAAGACAATCTACATGTTTGATTTTGGACTTGCGAAGAAGTATGTTGACAGAGATAACAGAAAAATGAAGTCCCGTGGAGAGGTCGGATGGAGAGGAACCGTTCGTTATGGAAGTCTTCAGGCACACAAAAGAATGGATTTGGGAAGACGTGATGACGTCGAATGCTGGTTTTATATGCTGATTGAGATGTATGTTGGAGAGTTGCCATGGCGTCATATGACTGATCGTTCGCTGGTTGGACAGGCAAAACTCTCGGTCAGAAATGAGTCTCGTCAGACATTCTTCAATCGTATTCCTAGACAATTCGAGAGAATTATGGATATGATTGATGCATATTCTTTCGAGATGAAGCCAGAGTATCCTCATTTGAAGGCACTCATCAATGAGGTGAGTAGAGGGAGTTCCGGTAGAGCGTGTTTCCTACTGGATTATGGAACGTTGGTCAAAACCAATTCCTCTATTTATAGATTCGCACCGAGAACAACATCCCAGACCGTTGCAAATGGGATTGGCAAGTCGAGGAATCTCAACACTCCGAGCTCACCGAGACAACTTCTGTCATGTCGGATATGGCGATTATGGCTGAGCAAGGAGGCACTAATTACACCGATCGTGCTTGTGAGAGTGAGTATTGGGGAGAATCTTCCACCCCTCCAAATAAATATTTTCAGATCAATAGACTACCGTCACCATCTCCTTCTCCCCTTCTCATCAATCTCGTAACGAATCGAACACTTTCCAGTATAATTTCCTCTTTCTTTTTCCGTACCAAAGTAAAGTACCGAACCCTCCTCCCAATCAACACTCTTACTCTATTCTCATCTTCGTCCATCATTTACTACTGTACTACTAGATCTTTGTATATAATAAATGTATTTGCTCCCTTCTCTTTATCTCCAAGTGTTCTCCAATCTCCACGAGAAAAAGTGTAATATATCTGAGTCAAGTGACATCCATTCGTCTTATCTCTTCCGTCTTCCTCTCCACATTCTCAACAAAAAATGCGTCTTCTTCTCTCAATTCTTTTTCTAATTATTCCCTTTTCTTCTTGTTTCGGCATTCAGAAAAAGCAAAATGTTGTAAATTTTTCTCTGAAATCTCTGGAAAAATCAACCACTTTCGATTCACTTGATATTCTGAACAAGAACTTTGAATCTATTACGAAATACGTGAATTTCAATGGAAACTCCTCGAAATTGAATGGAAGAATCAGATTGAACGAAAATTTGGAGAAGGTCATATTGAGATTGGCTAATGAAAGAATTGAACAGAGTGAGTTGTCTGAGAATCTGATACAATATAATCGTTGATTTCAGATGAATTGTTGGTGTCTCTCGGTAGGGAAAACTCGAGTTACATGACAATCCATACTGATTCCTATAGAATGAAGATCTTCACTTCGAAACAAATTGTTCAGAAAGGTAAGGTTGAAAAGCAACGTTATGCAGTCAAATTTTCGAAAAAAAACATTTGATTTTTTGGATCGGTCTTCATTTTTGTAGTTGAAAGTTTTAAATAGCTATTCCAGTTAAAACTTTGAAAATCGCTGACTGAAATTGGGAGAGAAGAAGAGAATGAGAAGTCTCAAAATCCCATCTTAAAATTTGGAATGAGAACTTATAGGAGGTGGACAAGAATTATTTTCTGTAAAGTCTGGTTTCGTATATATACAAAAACCAGTCTTCATTTTGTAGATAGTTTACGTATTTTTGTTGGAAGATGTATATCTTGAAAATCAAAAGTGCTAGCAAAAAGAGTTCAACTACAAAAGTGAAGATCTAGTTTTACAAATTTTGATTTACAAGTTTTGAGACACCTTAGTCGTCCCTCGTGATACACTACCAAAGTCAGCCATAATTTCAGAAATGATTCTCCAAAAATCTAATCCGAATGGTTGTCAATGTGCCCATGGAAATTGTGCGTGCTGCGCTGGAATCTCAGTTCCAGAATTCAGACATTCCGTCTGTGTAAATGCTACATACAATCCAGTCACAATCGGATTAGACTTGTCGATTGGAGTGGATGGCCACTATTTCAGTGAAGAGATTTCTAGTATGATTCTTTTTTTTTCAAGATTCCGAAGTAGTTCTTAATTTTCAGTCCGCAACCCTCCTCCAATATGCTTCTCTCTTCCAATTCCTGGAGCAGAACACATTGCTGGCGTCTGTGTTGCTTTTACAAAAGTGAGTAGTCTACGGCCGGTTCACTGAAATTCTCTGAAATCTTCATTTCGCTTGCTTTTTCTTTTAGTTTCGGTGGAGCGCAGTTACGAAAAATAGACAAACCCAATAAAAATGCCTTATTTTTTCAGTTGGATTTGGATAGAAAAGCTCAAATTCTTTCCGGTTGCATGGATTTCGAAGTCGAGTTGATCCACTTAAGAGTTCTCAGTTTCCACTTGGGATGCTTCAGAATGCCGATTTGAGATGGCTTTGGATAATGATTTTGATTGAAAAATCTTGAAATAAATGTTTTTGTCTCTGTATCAATTTCTACTCCGCCAATAAAAGAGAGTTTAGAAATCAGATCCTTTAGCTTCTCTGCACGCGCTCTCTCTCTCGACTAGTGATCTACTTGGTTTGTTGAGCTAGATTTCCCAACAATCTCCGAGTTCACAGTTTCCTATGTACTACCGTATTTTTCAAAACATTGTCAGTGGCTCTCCTTTCTAAAGAATGAGCAAGCCTCCTTCATTCGTCGTCTAACAACAATCTAACAACATTGTAACAAGTACGAGATAGAAGTAACCAGAGAGACGCAGATATCTCGGTCCTCTTCCCTTCACCCAAATCAATAGTGACTGGCAGCCATTTTTCACTCTCCTGCAACATGAGAATTCCGTTTGCAGTCGGTCTCGTTTTCATTGTACTCTATATTTCATATAAAACCTCTGAAAGATACAATGTCATCCCATATACTTCTAAATTCATTTCTGAAAAATTTGGAGTTTCTCATAATTCTGGAAACTCTTCCTCATTTTTCGGACTGAAATTCAGATTGCCGGAGGCTTTGAGAAAGATTATTTTGGAATTGGAAGGTGGAGATGCTCCAGAGAGTAAGATTTAGAAAAATAAGATTGGTGTAGAAAATCAAGAAATTATTTCAGATGGGACAGTTGTGTTAGTGACACCTGAAGATTTCAAAACGACAGAAGTGAAAGTGGCAAATGGGACTATTGTGGAAGGTAAGTTTCGATCGAATTGGCTTTTGCGCTCTATCAGGCTTAACAAAACTTCTTGTTGGCAGCTTTTTTTCTGCTCCATCGACAATTTCTCATTTTCAGAAAAACTAAAAGTCGCGCTTCAAGATGTCTGCCAATGTTACGAAGGCAATTGTGCATGTTGTTTGATAGTCGATATCCCAGATTTCAGTCATTCAGGTACTCATTTAGAAGTTAACATTTTTCACTAAGTGCGGAACTTTCAGTTTGTGTAAATGCCACGTACAATCCTAAGTTAACCGGTTTGGATTTGGCAATTGGAGTGGATGGTCACTATTTCAAGCAAGATATTAGCCGTAAGTTCCACATTCCATTTGGTTTTATTTGCATTATCAAGTCTAGTTTTTTTCAAATGTACCTTACAATGTTCTATATTTCCAAGTATAGCTCCTTTGCGGGTGTATGGATCATGGAATTTCATAGAGCACGCTAGAACAAGAGTGCCGAATTCACTATTTCCAGTCGAAATCAATACCGATAGAGAGTTAAAGTCGGCTTTTTGGTTGACATGTTAACAAAATTTTTGAGTTTAGCAGTTTTGTTTAATGAAGTCGTTTAAAATTGTTTCAATCTCTATCAATTTACAGTTCGCAACCCTCCTCCGTTCTGCTTCTCTCTTCCAATTCCTGGAGCAGAACCTGAGCTATGTGTGGCATTCAAGAATGTAATTTATTCAGATCTCTCAGATTTCTCAAACCTAATTATTTCAGATGGAAGTAGATCACAAAGCGGAAGTTCTGACAGGATGCATTGAACTTGACATCGACTTCTTCCATTTGAGGCTGACCAATATAGATTTGGGATGCTTCAAAATGCCAATTTAGGCCGTATTGCACACTGAAAATTCAAATTTTTGGTTGTTACTTGTATTCAAAATTCAAGAATACGGAAAGTCCGCTCTAATCACAGTTCCTCACTTCTAATTAGAGCGTATTCTGCAATATCCAGTCCCTCAGGAAAAGTAGATTTATGTCCATTCCTAAATCTATTTTTATTT
Organism: Caenorhabditis latens; assembly: GCA_002259235.3. Lineage (NCBI taxonomy): Eukaryota > Metazoa > Nematoda > Chromadorea > Rhabditida > Rhabditidae > Caenorhabditis > Caenorhabditis latens. The sequence goes on along the minus strand of CM056092.1, from coordinate 11,833,339 downwards.
TTGAAATGATATCATAATTTCATTCAATCTTTACACAACCTAATCGGGTTCCTTTTCATTCCTTTGATTTCTTGTTTTTCTGTGTTTCAGTTGATTCTCTTCTAATAAATTCGTTTTCTTTCTGGAATCTCCCGTTCAATTAGTCCAAAGAGAGCACAGAACAACCACGTGGAAAGTGTGAGAAAGTGTATAGTTTCTAGCAATACACCTACACTAAATCAGCAGATTTCGGGGGTGACTTTTCTCACTTTTTTCATTTGGGAGACTTTTGATTATTTTTTTTGTTTGGGTGTCAATATGAATTCTACTTTTAGCCCAATGATCCGAATACGAATAAAGTAAGGCGAGGTACCGAATACGATTTGTAGTTTTTTTCGAATCAACATGAACATTTAATTTAATTTATTGAGACTAAAAGGAAACCGAATAGATACAAAAAGTTAGATAACGTTTGTTTTCAATTTATACCTTCATTTAGATTCTGAAGCCTCCCAGTTTTAAATCATCCTTTTTTCCGACACCTACAGTAATCAAGTTTATACAGTTTTGTAGAAAGTATTATTCTTTCAGTTTATTCAGAAAATTTAATATTGGATGAACCACATATTGACATTTTTTGCCAAATGCTGTCCGCTATCACGGTACGTGTTCGATAGCTGTGACAGGTTTGAAGATGTGAGCCTTTCAAAATGTCTTCCTTCTAGTTATTAGCACGTCACGCTTCTTACAACCGCGGTCTACCGAAACCGAAGAAAATTGTTAGAGATCGCTCGTCAATTAGATATTTAATTTATTTATTAAATTTGATATGTCGGTCTATTAGAGTAAGTACGGTTACATCTTCTGTATAAGTCATCCCTAGATCTGTATTTTTGTAATTTTCTACTGTTCAATAGTTCCTGAATAGTTGATCTCACTAGTCTGACCTACACAAAAATGTCACAGAACGTTAAAAGGTTTGTTTCAAAAAGTGAGCAAAGATAAAACACCTGCGATCATTTCTCCGTTCTTGATCTTATCTAAATTTATTTTTGGTATTTTGATCTCTGTGCTAGAACTACCACATCTGTCTGGATAAAGCAAAGAATAAAACATAAATTTCAAGAATTTGACTTTGTCACGCTATATAGCATTCTTCCGAAATCAGGTACCATGAAACCGACACATGGCACGCAATCCAATTATCTCCATTTTACAACCAATTCCAGCAAATTCAAGACTTTTGAATGAATGTCCCCTGGGGTTTTTCTAGAGATAAACAAATAAACCCCCCTACGAAAAACATTAAATTCATGAGAATTTCTCCCTCCGTTTTCTCATTTTTCTTGTTGATTTCCGTGTGACTTACTGCCAATCATAATCAAATTTCCATCTCTTTTCTTCTTTCTGTCTTTCTGTCAGTTCTCACCGCGTCGTCGTTGTCAAGGAGACGTTTCTCTCCCACTCGCTCCCGTTTTTGAGATAACTTTTTCCTCTTTTTCGAAAGAAAAGAAGAACAAGAAAAAGTGAGTTAGAGAGAGTGTTGCTATGGAGTTAAAAACGAACGAAAAGGAGTGATTAGAGAGTATTCGAAGCGGAGAGAGCACTGATTTCTTGGACCGAAACGGAACCTGTTTGAAGATGTCATTTGATCTTTCCCTCCCTCGCTTTCTTCCTTTTCTATTTTTATATTATATGCTCTATGTCTTTAAAAGTTGCCTTCCAGAAACATCTGCCACCCCATTTGTCTGAAATGTTTTTCTTTCAAGAACTGCGCTCTATCATGATTGAAATAATTAATTGATGAGTCAGAAGTCAGAGAATTTTATTTGTTCCAAAATTTTCAACTTGTAAACAGAATTTTCATGTCCTACTTGCCTTGGTAATGTCTCGGTTTCATTATGTCCCCGTACTCCTTTTTTTGGCTTCTCTCTGAACATTTCCCGTGTGGATGCTGAACTTTTTAAAATAACTTTTTGCCTTTTTTTTTTTGCAAAAACATAGGTAACTGATATTAAGAGTTTCTAATGCTGTTAAAAATTAATCGGAAAAAGTTGACCCCTATCCCAAAATCTGCTTTCGACCTTTCTCATAAACCGCATATTTATGTGATAAGCATCTGCTAAAGCTATACTATTCTACTATAAGAAAAGATAAAGATGAAAAAGCTTGCCATTAGTTTTGTAAAAAAAGGGAACGGCTAATCTCTTTTTCTGAAAAAAGAAAAGATTATAACAAAGGATTTAACATAATATAAATGTTGCAATGTAATCTTACAGTATCCGTTAAATATGGCTTCCAAAAGCTACGTCACATCTGAGTTTTTGTAAACGTCCTATACTGAAATTCAACACAAATTGTATTTTATGTTGTATTTCTAAACCTCTAGACAGACCCCTCTAGCAGCATGATCATTATTATCATTTCGATCCCTCACTCTCCTTCCTAGACACTTCAAACATGCTGACGTCCTTCATTTCGAGTCCTCCAGACTGTTTTCCATGTCGTCTCATACATTATTGTTTCTTGTAAGGTTTCCTTTTTTCTCTGACTAATAGTACCTTTATTCGAAGGTCTGAGAACAGATATCTGACTCATCTCTCTTTCTAGAACATTACTCATTACAAAATTTTAGAGATGATTAATTGAAATCTAAAGCTTATAACCTTTTCACTAATAAAAAGTGCAGATTTATGAACTTTTGACAGAAAAGTGTTTTGTGCTCAGTATTGATAATCAGAAGTCCCCTGATGATCGAGCTGAATGAAACAAGAGCTCAGAACCTTCCAGAACAACACAATTCGACTAAAGATTTTTATATTCAATTAAGCAGTTTTACTACAAACTTTCGAAAAATTTCAGAATATTTTGGTAATTGAAGATCTCGTTGAATTTCGGTAGGGCGGTTATGCTAAAATTTTGTATCATTCCTAGGTTTCCAAAACTGTTTTTCAGTCTCTACAAAGTTAATTTGAATTCCGGAGATATCCGCACCGGAGCTTGTTCAAAAGAAAACACATTCAAGACGAACAAGTTCAAAAGATCCTTGATACCATTTTCCTCTACATAATATTTATCTCTCTCCTTTTCACATTTTTAAAATTTGAATTTCCACGCTTTTTCCAATTGGCTGAGCTTTGCCATAACGCGTCGATGCTCTCCAAATGCTCAACAAGCGGGAAATTTTGAATTTTGAAAGATACGTGATATGTCTCGATGACTTCCCTGTTTCCAATTATGGTTTCACTACGTTTTAAAGTTTTTAGATTCATCTAGAATCTTTCTACTTTTCTTAATGTAACTCATCCTGTGTATTGAAATTCTTCTATTCTAACTGCGCTCCGTCGAAATCCATTTCGCTAGAGCGCATGTTGAAATTCTACTTGTTTACCCGTATCCAACCCGCACTTTGTGCACCTATTCCCAGTACTTCTTTCTTGAATTCTCGTGTTGTTTATCCCTTCTTCTCACCCACTAATTCCACTCATTTTCAGTCTCAATAATTGGATGGAAAATGGGCAAAAAGACGAGGAAGAGGTCATGCCTTCGACGTCTTCAGTAAGTTTTCGCCCTATTAATCATCTCCGTTATCTCTGCACGTGACATCCCGAAACCTAGTCGAAAGAAGGAGAAGAAGCCGTAGAATCATTTAGTCGGGGAGTCGGGAATTCCAAATCTTTTGGCTTCGTCACACACATTCTCTTTTTACTAATTTCTTTTCTCTCAACACGTCCTCCCGTTTCACCCCCATTCTTCTTACTAAACTACGAATTCTCTATTTGAAGAAAGAAGCGTTTCGCTTCATCTGATTACACAAAATGTATCAGAATTCACAGGTTTGTTCCCAAATACTCCAAAATACTCCACATGTTCATTCAACCATTTGAAACTCCTGATTCAGAAGCTCCCAGTACAACCAAAAAATGGAATAATGAAGACGTATGAGAACCCTTCGAGGACTTTCACCCGACCATACTCTGCAAAAACTGTTTATTTTTACAAAGAAGGCGATGTTTTCTTTACGGTTAGTCACTTCACTTACGCCTCAATAATACAAAAAATTGTTTCAGGGTATTCGTGTTCCGGTATCACAACACCGGTTCAAAACAATGACAACATTAATGGATGAACTCAATCAGAGCATGTTTTTACCGTATGGGGTGAGCTACTTCTATGCAATTTCTCTCCTCTTTTCATAATGTGATTTAACAAAAACTTGGCACTCCGCCAGATCAGAAGAAATTTGAAAATCACTGTTTTTGTCTCGTTTTTCAAACAACATTCTCATTTACTCTAGAGGGAATTTTGTATGCAGAGATCAGATCGAAATTTTAGTTGGTCATAAGATACAAACCGCTTCTGTCTTGGATGGGTTCCAAGTAATTACTCCAGTTTTTCAATTACTGCAACTGTTGGACTTTTATCTTTTTTAAATGTCTTATTATCAAGGTTTCATGATGACTTTGTTAGCTTCTAAAGTATGATAGATTCAAGCCAAGCCAGCACTAAATCGTGTAGTAACTACTTCGCTTTAATACAGTGCGTCCAATAATGATAGGACCCCCCTAGATTTTGGGCAAAGTGAATCAAGTCATTCATGATAAAAATCAACAATGGAATTGGAAAAATATTCGCTTTCTGAAAACTTATGCTCAGGATTCTCAAACCCATTTCGACCAAATTCCACTATTTTCAAAAAATGTGTCCAACAGATTACTTCTCGGATCAGACTGGAGAAACACTTTGAAAAATGTCAAAATAGTGCTAAAGTACATTGAAAATAAGTTTAGACACTTCCTCCATGTCTCGGACACATTTTTGAAAATAGTGGAATTTGGTCGAAATGGGTTCGACAATCCTGAGTATAAGTTCTCAGAAAATGAATATTTTTGCAAATTCATTGTTGATTTTTATCATGAATGACTTGATTTACTTTGCCGGAAAGTTTCAGAATGATACGTAATCTATGATAAGAGATACTGGTCTCGAAGTTCTGAAACAGTGATTTTTTCAGATGAGTGAAAATTCGAAGGTGGTAAACATTTGTGTTTGGGGTTGAAAACGACAAAGCTATAATGGAATCATATAAAAATAACAGGAATAGTATGTTTTGATCGAGTTAAAAAGTTTTCAAAGAAAAAATATTTCTTGAAAATCAACTGAAAATTCGATTTTCGAGATGGTCCTATCATTATTGGACGGCTGAAAAAATGACTTTTTGGTGGTACGCTTTTAAGAAAAGTGGTAGAATCATGAAAACATGGCCCCTGGGGTTTCTTTGTACCCTGAATCGAATGGTCAGCACAGATTTTTTGTATCTGTACTGGTTCTGTCTGGAGCACCAAAATCTAGGGGGGTCCTATCATTATTGGACGCACTGTAGGTCTCATTGATATCGGTTTTTGCTATAACGATCAACAGTTATTATAATTATTATCAGCTAATCTAGATATGAAATTCGTCAGTTTGGAAGTTGTTCATAACTTCCGTAGTTTATGAGATAAATGTCATTATAGATGAACAGTTGAAAAATGGAAAAAAACATCACTGTGTATCACATAATACCAAACGCATCAACTTCACAAATTTTCAATTTTCGTTGCTGAGCAAAAATGTTTCCTGATTTTCAATTCTAGGACACCGTCTTTTTGTTCGTGTCTCAAAATCTAGCTAAGCTACCAAAAAGTTGGCGACTACCATAATGAAGACCTAGATTATGGCTTTTGAATATATGAGGGTAGCGTAGATCATAAACATTCCTAATATTAGCCGGAAGTCACCTCGGTTTTTTCAAAATTCTGATTTTTCTACAGTATCTACCTTGATATTATCCAATTTCTCTTTTTTTCCGAACATTTGATCTCCAGTTGACTCATTCCTACTTTTCAACAAATAATCTATTTCTGCATTTTCGCATCCAACGTCAAAAGCCGAGAGGTGTCATATCCTTTTCCGGTGCTCTCCTGATAATTCTATTTATTTTCTCTCCCCTTCAGGTACGCTCACGTCCCTCTCAGAAGCAGAGGGAAACGGAGGAAGGAAAAAGAAAAAGTGTGGGAAAGAAATAGAGGGTGTTGATAACATTTTCGTGGCGGAAAGAAGGAATAAGTAGGTGTACTGAGTGGAGACAGAGAACAGAGAAGAGAAGTAATTTATTATTTTTTCAGATTCAACAAATGATAGAATATACTACTATATGTGAATGTGCCTAGTATGTTACTTGTTAAGCTTGTCTGGCGTGCCTTAGACGTTTTTTCGTTTGGCTTCTTGCGACTGTTCGAGACTAAGCCACGTTGAAGCTCTATCACATCCTAATTTAGAAATCTAAAGTCAAGTTTCAAATCTTCTTCCGAAATTAATTCGAAGCCATTCAGCTGTTTTCCCTAACTAGATTATTCAAGAAAAACTGAAACTACAAAGACTACAAATCATGAGAATTGCAGGAGTCAGGCACTTCTCTGTCTGCGTTTCTGGAGACTTTTCATGTTTACTTTTCCCCTTAGAAACCTTTTTATGATTTCGGATTGACTTTGCGTCAGGCAGAATAGAATTCTAGTGATTCCTTTATTTTGTTGCGAAGACTTTTTTGAAATGTTGTGTTAGTTCAAAGCACAGAGGGTGTTATTTAGTTTCTTCAGACTATTAGCCGAGCATTTAAGTTACAACCGCGCCCCACCTCAAACGAGAGAGTATCGGCGAGAGACGCCGAGTATTTTCTGGCGCGAAACAGATTTTCACCATTTTTGATCTATTTTCACAAGTTGTTTTAATTTTTTTTGCCAAATTCCGAGAGAAAATTATGGAAAATAGATCAAAAACTGTGAAAATCTTTTTCGCGCCACAACAAAACTCTGCGTCTCTCGCCGATACTCTCTCGTTTGCGGTGGGGCGCAGTTGTAAGAAGGGGTGGGACGCTAATAGCTTTCCAGAAATAATGTTGTATTAATTGAGACATTTTTCGAGTTTTTTAGCTATAACTATCAGGTTTCAGTGTTGAACACAGCGGTGTAGGTTGAGGAAATAATGCAGCAAGTTTTTTGTTGGAAAAAACTGAACTTTCAGTGAGAACATTTATATTTTTCGTGATGAACAGTTGAGTCACAAAACCTTTTATGGGGCAACAGAAAATAAGGGTTCTTGCTTATATGAGCTCCGATTTTCAAGCTCAATATCCAGTTAACAACTAGTTTTTTTTTTTGGGAAACACTTAAAAAACACTGGATGTTAATCCGAATTTCTAATCAAAGTTGGGCTCTTTCCGGATACTTGTGTGGTCGAAGTAATTAGCCATTTTTGTGGACATTTCTCCAGAAATTGAGAGAGTACCTCTTTGAGACAAACTCATTTTCCTACTCATGCTCAAGTGATTTCTGCCTTTTTCTCCTTTTTTTTCTAAAAATTGCAGTAAAGCTATAATATTTCTCGTGTTAGTACCTAAATAAACTCTTTAGTTCAACTCGCCAACTCCACTTTTCACCTAATCAAGCTCTCCACTAATTCCAGGTCCGTAGAATCACGACCCCGATGGGCAGGACCAACATCAGCAGTTTAGACCAATTACAGCATCTTGGAAGGTTTGATCTCCATTTCTCTTCCTTCTAAAACTTCTCTTTTCAGATACGTGGCATCATCTTCGAATCCGCCAAAAGGAGTCGATTTGGATAAAATTCAAGAGAAATATTCAGCAAGTCAGAGACGAGAAACACAGAAACAAACAGCTGGAGGACAGGCTTATTGGGTTGGTTTCAAACTTCCCAGACCCGAAATACAACTTTTGACTGAGTATCAGTTCGTGGTAGGATCCAACTAGAAGATTAAGTCTAGAGTGAATAGAAGCAAATGAGTGGATTAATACCTAATACCTCTTCTTTTCCGAAGAAAGAGCAGAAGACGTTGAGAAGAGAAAAAGAAATTGAATAGATGAAGAAAAAGAGAGAATTTGTATTGTTCGATAGGAGATTTGTCGGACAAATCTATGTTATTCTTACGAAATGAAGAAGAAGACGAGTCAGATTACCCACTACTCACCTCTTTCCACTTTCATTTTCGTATATTTCTCATCGATTATCAGCATTTTCGGCTACTTTTTTCTGGAAACTTTAGATGTTTTGCAGGTTTCGAGATAAAGATAGATTTTTCTTTCATTGATCAAATACAACTGAATCTGAGAACTGCAAGACCACCGTGTTTTTGGAAGGAGTGTCAGACAAACCTCTTTGAAATTTCGAATCATGTGATAACTGTTGGCACAAAAAAGCGTGATTTTGATCATTGAATCTAAATCTAATCGTTTTCAGTTTGAGTCTGATATCTAGGTCAGATGATTTAACCACTCAGCGCTTATATAAGAAGTAGTTAAGTACAAAAAGATTCATCTATTACCTGATTGAAAACTGCAAGTAACATGATTAGATAACAGTCTCTAACGTGCCAGTTCAAATTTTCGGTTTTTATTGGGCCCTTCAACGAGCTATACCATTCAACTCATAGATACAGTCCCCAATTCCTAATAACCCCATATCCTCCAACTCATCCCTTTTCTCGCCTCTCTCAGATGCCTACTACACCAACTCTTCCCGCTCGTATTAAAGTTGCTCACGTTCTTCAAGCTCTCCAATTAATTTCAGCCAAACAGGTCAGTGTTTTCAGCTTGGATTAGGTTTAAATGTCTGCCTCGTCATCAGCCAATGGATCTCGTTTTCATCGAGAGTGTCGGAAGTCGATGCCGACGTTGAGGGAGATAGAAAGGATGCAGATTATACCTAAAATACATAAGGTTTTAAAACATTTTTATGAGAATTTTAGACCGTGAGACATCTGGACATACAGAGAGGCGTACAAGTTAGAAGCCTCTCTAAATATATTTCTGTTCAGATGTCCGGATGTCTATCAAAAATCCAAAATTCTAATAGAAAACCCAAGAAAAAATGAATTATGAGAACAAAGGAAAAAAAAATGATGACAAAAAGGGTGGAAGCACATTGCAAGACACCCCCAACCCATTGTTTTTTATTACTTTCTTTTTCAATTTTCTCACAAAAAAGAGCATGTGTATTCTTTCTCTGAATCAAACAGCATGGGAGATTTGAAGGTAATCTAGGTGTAAATTTGATTTTGAAACTTCTATGGGTTTGAAAATAATATATTGAAAGTTGGGTAATGTTTTCTGATTCATCGATTTCTTATTTTTCAGGTGTTTTTCGTGCTGAATGGGAAGGGAAAATTCCATCGATCTCTGATTAACCCTATGAAGTTGCCATCCATGGAGATGTTATTGGAGGAGTGTTCAACTCATTTACAGGTTAGTTTTTGGTTTATATTGTTGTTGAATCACAATCTTGAAAACTGAGCTCTTACATTTTCCTTCTAGGTTGCCATTCACCGTCTCTACACTCCCGATGGCAAATTGATAATGACAGTCAACGATATTCTTTCTTATGACGGACCAAGGGTAAGTGAAACTGATAAGAGTTCAAGCTCTCATCGTCTCTCTACAGATAATCGCGTGTCCTCGAAATGAAAGACCTCATCTCGACGAGAAAACGAATTCTTCGAATATGAAATTACCAGACATCCACCCAAATAGATATGCTCCACGGCAAGCTTATACGAGAGTCGGTGAGTCGGAAGGACATATTATGAGGGTTTGAACAAAATTCAACATTTAGTGAATTCCATCGCTTCGGACACATCAACAGGAGGATCTGCAGGAGTTATGACTTCCGGAAGTTCTTCAGGAAACAGTATTGAGAAGAGGTTAGTATCATAGTTTCCTTACTCCTTTATCTCCATTTTTTCAGACAACGTCTTCCTGTACTGAACACCCGATATATTCCACGAAAACACCGTGAAAATGGACTCACAAGTGATGTTGCAAACAACACAACTAGAGTTGCTTATATTGCAAAATCCTACTCAACCAAGAGAACTGCTCCAACGACAATGAATAGAAATCACATTCACTCAACCACAAAGGAAGTAAACAAAAAGTCGAAGAAAGATGACGACACCGCAATTTCAAGTGCTGCAAGTACTGCTCCGAAGGATTCTGGAACTGGGACATCAATCAATAGCCAACAATCGGATAGGCCCGAGAGTATGACAGAAAGGTGAGGAACGCAGAAGTGGTCAAGAATAAGAAGGTATTTTCAGAAAAGCGCAAATGATTCGAGACGAGTTACGTGCCAACCTCCATCACCAGCATCATAATCAGAGTAGTTCTGATCAATATTCGGAGGAAGACATGATCCGAGAAGAAGAGAGTGATTATGATAATATTGGAGGAGGGATTCATAGTGGAACTGACGAAGAAGAAGACGATAGAGATAGTGCATTGGGTAGTGGACAGAGGACATCTGTGAAGTCTTCTCATCGGACGCCTACTCATAGAACTCCGTCGACTTCCGGTTCTGAACAGAATCTATCTAGAAAATCTACAGCAGGAGCAACGGATTCGAGAAGAAGAACGAGAACGATGAGTAGACAAGACACTCCGTATCAAGCGGTTAGTTTCATATAGCCGTTTCTTATATAGTTTGACGTCATCTTCAGGGACATTGATACTAATCCTCTAAGTGCTAATCCTTTCAGACTCCTTCACGTCAAAGTACCGTAATCTCTCGTCAAGGAACCACTGAATCTTCTGAAGCAAAATCTGTCCATTCATCTCGTGCTTCAACTGCGTCGAAGGCGATTCAAGAAGTTTCAGATGAGGAAGGAAACGAGGAAGAAGAGGAAGAGTTCTCAAGTAGAATACCTGCAGCACAGACTCCGGATACTAGACTACAGACAGCTAAATCTAGAAGATCGACGGCTGGTTCTGCTAGAAGTTTTGCAAGTGAAAGTTCGAGAGCGTGGAGTAGAATTTCTGGATACAGTGATAAGGTGAGCCCAGATTCGGAAACGCTGAATTCTGAGGCATAGATTAGAGATGATACAACCGAAATCTGTAAAATTTGTCACCTCGATTTCAAAAACCTGGAATTACAGAGTCAATCTTACGTTCTAAATTCAAACCCTCTTACACCTTTTCAGGAAGAAATCCTACCATCAGATGAAGACGACGAACTTCCAAAACGTGAGATTAGTACAGCTGAAAGAAAACAACGCGAAGAGGAAGCAGCTAAGCTCAAATATGAAAAAGAGCAAGAGGAAAGAGAAGAAGACGAACGACTACGAAGAGAATACGTAGAGCTATGTGAGACTTTTAACATTCTGAGAGAAACCAGCCAATTCTTCATTTCAGTCACCGAGTACTCAGTTGAGATTCTATTGGGAGAACGATTTGGTATCGACTTCGACATGCCGTTGTTCATTGTGATGCATGGAGAGAGAGGGTCAAGTCAGAAGCTTTATATGGCTGAGGTTGGTACTACTTGAGTCATCAACTCAAATGAGTTGTGATTTCCAGAATGACTGGCTATCTTCCGAATTACAATTCTACGAAACGATGCAGTGGGTGGTTCAAAAGTTTACAATTCCTTCGTTAGGAATGTTGAAAAGTATTGATGTAGGACACGAACAGGAAGGATACGGTGAGTTCTTCTATGAACTTATTCTATGCACAGTCACTGTTTCAGGAGCTGGAACATTCATTGAACGAGTTGTGATAACTGAAAATACTGATGGTCAATGCTTCCAATTCGCCGTTGCAAAGTGGTTTGATAGTGGTCAAGTCGATGGATTGATCGAGAGACATATTGAGTTGAAAGGGCACATGACAATGATGCCGATTGAGGAGAATAAAGAAAGAAAAGTGTCACGTGAGTAGGAGGGCAAAGGGGCTCTTCTAGATAGGTGATTGCCGTTTGGGCAACAGGATGTCAGAGGGGGAGTAAGGACGGGAGAGAACGCAGAAAATCTATGTCGTGACACGTAAGTGGGCGGTGAGCCCATGTCACTTTTATAGCGCCAGAGGAACAGATGGGTTGAGAGCGGATACTGCTGGTCACGGGCGGTTGCTGTCTTTGGGAGAGTTTCCGCAAGCAGTGAAGAACATCCTCCGAACCACGGCGCAAAGCATCATCCTCGGTAGACAGTCGAACGCAGGGAGTAGGGAGTGATTGAGAGATGACGAAGTTCTGACGATTTCCTCTTCCTTATATGCACAGAAATGTAGGGTAGATCCTTATCGTAAGGTCACCAGGTCACGTGTTTTGCAGTTGTCGAAGCTCATTTTATTCATTTCTTATGCAGATTATAGTGAATCTTCTGTGAGACTAGCGGCTCAGTAGTTATAACTCAAGTTGCAAAAAAAAAAAGAAGATTTGATCTTCAGTTTAATCTTCGAATAGAACACAAACTCATCGTCTTCCAATAATTGTTTTTTCCAGAAGGAAGATGGGAATTCCACCTACATTCTCTGCATTCCGAACTTGGAGGTACTACATCAAACCTTGTCGTTACTGGATACGGTATCGTTCATCTCTTCGTCACTCTCCCTTTTATCTGACATTATTTTAGGACAACTTGGTTCAAGTGCTCACGAAATAATAAACAAGAATCTCCTTCAAGATCCAATGGCTTCCACTTGCATTCAATTAGACTTCGGACAAGATATCGGAGAATTGCGAAAAGTTCGTTTTGAAATTGATGGAACCGGGGAGAAACCAAATTATTATTTGGAAAAAGTGGAAGCAACGGATTTGGATAGAAAACAACATTGTGTTATAATGTGAGAATATAGGGTTTGAAGAAGAGAAAAATAGATTTGATTTCAGGGTGAATCGATGGCTTCATACTTCTCCAACACCTGGTTTCACTCATTGGCAACCGTTTAGAGAGATTGCTATTTTGTCAACGACTCACTTTCATTCCAGTTGTTAGTTAACTAAACTTTTAAAAACTTTTAGAACATTTTCTTTATAAATTAAATGATTTTCAGTGAAAACATTCGAAGGAATCATCAGATTGTCAGACAAATCGTTGATGTTATATGACAATTCGATTATTTATCTTCAATGTTTTAGTCGCAAACATGACGATGAGGATATCGAAGGAAACGCTTCTGGAATCTTCCCAGTTATTCCAGTGACCAGAGAAGACGGAGAAATTGTAAGAATATGAGGAGTAAACATTCCATAAGTATTTATTTTTATAGCAATACGAATACAGTGTTGAATTCGTAACGCAAAGAAACGATGTAGAATTCCGATTCATTCCAAAGCTCTCGTCCTTTGGTTCGTTTTTTCTTGAAAAACTCTTTTCAATTTATTTTTCATTAAGGAAAAGATGTGATGGACGGTTTCGGTTTGTTCCAAGAGATTTTTAAAAATATGGAAGTTGATAAGATGATTGATACTGAGGCTTTGATTGCAGACGAGGTTAGTTGGAATTTTTTTGAATTGTTGTTTGAAAAGTTAGATTGTCACAGAAGTCCCACTGTTCTTATTCTTATAAAACAGGAATTGCTCTTTTCTTTTTTCCGTTGGAAATAAGTTTTTCATAGCTTTTCACCTACTCGAAATAGAAACCTTATCACGGAGAGACGCAGAGCAGGCAGACAGTCTAGCTTCTCTGCACCCTGCTTCTTTCTCATTTTCAGCTGCTCAGTCCATAAGTTTACAGCTGTTCGCCGAAGAAGTCGTTCAATTCAATGGTGAACACTGTCCCTATTACTCAGTATATCGAACTCCTTTCGTTTCTTACGAGCCGAATAATCCTCTCGGGCCGTACTTCAAACATTTGACAAATCCTGGTGAGTCCCCGTTCTCTAGATTCCTCAATTGATATACAGAACACTCAGTATTTGCTGCGATTGAAACGAAACAAAGACTAGAATCGGAGAATGAAGGAATGGTGACTTGGGAAGTGTCGATGAGTCTGCTGGAAAAGCAAACCAGAATTCCATTGATACCTACAGTAGTCCTAGTTGGAAAGGATGACAGAACGTTCGAGATGGAATGCCTGATGGAGAATCCAGAGCATCATGGAGATCTGTGGTATTTAAAGTATAGTGTAAGTAGAGGGAGATGTTTTGGTGAAATTATGAAAGTAATGTTTTCAGCTGACAGTTCCGAACTTTGGGAATCCCACGAGATGCAGAATATCATGTGAGGAAACGAATGAGAAGAATTATACTTTTGTGCATAAGGTAGAATTGAAACGTTTTAAGTGTATTATTCAACTTTTTTCTAGATGTTCCTCCGAGAAAAGAACTCAAACACCCAAGTGTTCATCAAGCCAAGTATAGAACTATTCGGTTACGATACATACGAATATGAGTGTACGTATCCAGATATCGGTGGATGGAGACGTAAGTGACTCTAGAATACATTTCTCTCGAATGAATCAGAATGTTTTCAGATGTTGAATATGTGATATCAATCGAAACACTGGAAGGAGGTGGGGATTTCCGTCCGTATGTGAATATAATTGGACAGAAAGGAAACACTGGATATCGAGCGTCAGCCATGAAAATTTCTGAGGTAAGAAAGCTAGTTCATATGCCAAATCTCAAAACTTTGATTTTTTTCAGCAAGGAATAGCGCAAGTCACATTCGCTATTGCACTCAGCCTGTCCGGTTTGCGAAGTATTGAAGTGTGGGCCAAAACTGGACATGTAAGTCAACAAGTTTATCCTAATTGAATTAATCATAAATTGATATTTTCAGCCGGATAATTGGAGAGGAATAATCGAAATCAAAGGTGATAAAGAAATATATCAGTCAGGAGAACTGTAAGTAACAGACACCGAATACAAAAAAAAATTTGAATTTCCAGTGAATTGACCAAGAATGGACAAATCGCGTTGTCACCTTTGACTCTAATAGCAAAATTAACAAATGATGAAGAGAATGAATACGAACAAGAAGAGGAAGAATATCAAGAGGGATCCAGCGAACTCTAAACTCAATTTTTTGAAAAAATTGAATTGTTTTTATTATTGTTATACTATTTATTTATTGTTACTCATTTTTGCCGCCACACGGTTAGTTTTGTGTCTTTCATATGAAGCAATAAATAAACTTGTTATTTTAAAACCAAAAAGATGATCACAATGATAACAATCTACGGAATTTCTTTAGAAAATCTAAATACCGGTGGCAATTCAAGCGGCCGACATTTCCCGGGTTCCGCTGCCTGTGGTGTTCCCCATGAAAAAGGGGCGGAGTCAAATGAAAGTTAGGAAACTGGAATTTGAATTCTTAATGTTACTTCTGAAAACTTTGTAAAACCAAGAATTATATTCAACACTTGAATTTTCAAAATTTCAGAACTCTTCAGGTGTTTTTCCCGATAAGCACACTATTACTGTAATTAATTTCACATTCACACTTTCTGATTGATATGAAAATGTTTTAATCTTGTGAAGCATTTCAATTCTTAATTCTCAATCATCACCAGATGAATAAGGCGTCTCCCTCCTCTCCAACAATCCTTATCCAGTTCACTGGCAAGTTTTCCCCGTTTCATTCGTTATCTCTCCTTTCGATTTACCTGATTCACTTGGATATAAAAGAGGGGACAGGCGACGGAGAATGGATGGAACAGCTTCTTCTCCTTCTTTTTGTTTAAATTTCATTTCTCAGATTCTTTTTTTTTTCTAGAATCACTTGTATTCTATTGTCATTTTGTTTCAGAAAATGGTAAAGGCCGTCGTCGGATTCGGCGCCGCTTGCGGAATCTCTGCTATCGTTGCATGCCTTTGGGCCGCTCTTGTCATCACCAATGACATCAATGAAATGTATGATGACGTGATGGGAGAGCTCGGAGGATTTAGAGATATCTCTGATGACACTTGGGGAAACCTTCTTGATGTTCGTCACGGAGCCGGAGAGTCTGCTGAGCAATACGTTAGAGGAATTTTCGGACGTCACAAGCGTTCCAACAGCCAATGCTCTTGCGGACTTCCATCTCAAGGATGCCCAGCCGGAGCCCCAGGAAATCCAGGAGCACCAGGAGAGCCAGGAGGCACTGGACCAGACGGAAAGAACGGACCACCAGGACTTCCAGGACTCAACATTCCAATTCCAAATGACTTCCCTAAGGAGTGCATCAAGTGCCCAGCTGGACCACCAGGACAAGACGGACTTCCAGGACAAGAAGGATTCCAAGGACTTCCAGGAGACGCCGGAAAGCGTGGAACCCCAGGAAAGGACGGAGAGCCAGGACGTGTTGGAGACATTGGAGATCAAGGAGCCCCAGGACAAGATGGACAGCCAGGACTCGCTGGACCACCAGGACGTGACGGACTCACCGGAAAGGGACAACCAGGAGTCGCTGGACGCCCAGGAATGCCAGGACCACGTGGAGAGCCAGGAAACAATGGAAATCCAGGAGAGGAGGGACAAACTGGAGCCCAGGGACCAACTGGACAACCAGGAAAGGACGGATTCAACGGAAACGACGGAACTCCAGGACAAGCTGGACCACAAGGAGCCGTTGGAGCCGACGCCGAGTACTGCCCATGCCCAGAGAGAAAGCGCAGACGCGTCTAAGCTATTTTCGTTTAATCGAAATAAATATTTATATTTTTCAAATTTTTGTGTTTTTACTGAAAACTGAACACTTTTCAAGTCTGAAAACCACTATGACAGTGGTGCCATTTCGATGATTCCACGTGGTCAACGTATCATTTCACCGTTTTTCTTGAAAAAAACCCCTCAGTTTTTCTTCATTTTTTCAATTCAATTTTTCAAAAGTTTCAAATCATTACAAAGATGGACACAATGTCATCCGCTGAGTGAGTTCGGAATCGATTACCTATCGCCTTTATCAAAATTCCAGTGAAAACCAAAATAGAATGGTACCATCATTCTTGCCACCTGGAAACGTAATTGGTTGGAATCTGACGGAATCTGTGAACCCAATCACGAAAAAGAAAGAATTCACGTATACTGTATCTGTTCAAACCGTCGGAGCATTTGGAAGTACTGAAACTGCGGAGGGTGTAATGACCAAATGTGATGGGCCTTGTGGAAATAGAGTTTTATCGGCGAACTTGATTCAAATGGGAAAGTGTGATCACTTATTGTGCAAGGCATGCTTCGGAATTGTTAAGAATCCGGATGGTGAGGTTTCGAAAAAGTGGAACTCTTAAAGCAGGGATTCCAGGTTCGTACGGTTGTTCGAACTTTGATTGCTGGTCGGAACCACAAGCGAACTTCCGCAAAGAGAAAGCCAATTACACCAAAGTTATCAATAAGCAAAAGAGTCGTGCTCGCAAATTCAAAAAAGACGGAGAAGATATGAAGTCGTGCACGAAGTACGACCTTCCGAAGACTCCTGTCGTGGATTCAGATTCCGAACGTAATTCGAAGAAGTCGTCTGATTCTGATAAATCTTCCACTTGTTATTTTACCAAAACAGCGGAGATGAGCGATTCCTAAACTTCTCTGAAAAGATTTCTCAATAAATTATTAGAACTTGAAAAGAATTGAAATATTCCGAAAAACAGGGGAAAATGGTGTTTATTCTTAATCAATTTTTGAAGGTTCCAAATCAAAACAAACGGTAAAGTGGGTAAATAAATAAATAATATCAGAAATTTTACAGCTTGATCCGATTGTTTTCCTTTTTCTGACTGAGATGCTGATGATAGAGGTTTGGGATCTAATATGTGAGGGTGCGTGTGTGCGGGAGGGAAACAGAAACGACCCGAAGATGAAAACTAAGGTCGTATATAATGAGAAAATCTTTGGAAAACAACTATGGTGAATTTGATGATGTTGGTGGGAAACAATTGGAGATCGTGTTTTTAATGACAGGCGTCGGTTTGGAACGAATCCGTCACTTCTCCATCGGAACTGCGCAATTGAAGGACGGCGAATAGCCAATGACCGAATCCAGCGCCAAGTACGACGGCGGCGGCTGGAAAAAACACTTTTAGAAAAAAGAATATATGTGAAACTTACTCAAATAATTATTGTAAGTCATGACAATAAGCATCAACCAATAGGCGAGAACCAATTGGAGAATATACAAGAGCATCTGGATGAGACGATGCGGCGAAAACGGAGAATTCCCCGCCGGACTCCTCGTCACTGTCGCTGCCAAGAATGGTTCTGATTGCGGTTTGTTGCTGTGTGATCGGCTGACAGATTGATGGCCGGAGGACCGAGTTGTCTGAAGTGCAAACTATATTGGATAAGTAAAATGATCATGATAAACTGATGTATTCATACCTCAACACATGATTTATTCGCCAAAACTTGACTTTGGGATTGATTTATCTGTAAAAACACTCTGAACCACTTGACACCTTCATATGTAGCGCCCATAATGAAAATCGCAGCACATGAGAGAATCATTCCTGAAAAGTTCAAGCTATTCAAAACTCAGAAACTATTTTTTTCAACTACCTACCAAATAGAGAATCAGTTCTCCAGAAATCAAATAATATCACTTCTTCGAAACCTCCGTGGAACCACATCTTCATCATATGGCCTTCATGTCCTCCGTGAGCACCGTGAGCTCCGTGATCTCCGTGACCTTCATGTCCTCCGTGAGCTCCGTGACCTTCATGACCTCCATGTTCTCCATGATCATGACCAGCATGTTCAGATTTCTCTTCGGGTAACTTCACCGCCTCTACATCTTTTCCAGAAAGCTCATCCAGAAAGTTGTCTGCAGCTTGGGCATATGCGCTCTGAAATTTTAGGAAAATCGTTTATTTTAATTTTGGAAGACTGTCAAACCTTATTCTCAGCGATCACAACTCCCAAAGTTACAGCCAATAGTGTCAGGATGGCCCATCTTGTACCCATGGTCTGAAATAATGACATGATGCAAATGGTTCCAGCTGTTGAAATTGTCAACAAGTGTAAAAATCGATAGAAAAGTAATTTTTTATTATCTATAACTGTTTATCATTCAGAAAAGTTTTTTCAACCCTGTTTCCCATGATTCATGACGTTTTGATGATAGTGGAATCGATGGCCGTCCAAATTCTTGCAAAAAAATTGAGACAGTGGAAAAAATGCAAACGCGCTCCGCTGCATCGACAGTCGGTGATTTGGCTGCGTACTTCGACCTATGCTTAAGAAAATAATACTCAGCCAACGACCGCCCTTTTTCTCTTGAA
Source organism: Caenorhabditis latens (assembly GCA_002259235.3). NCBI lineage: Eukaryota > Metazoa > Nematoda > Chromadorea > Rhabditida > Rhabditidae > Caenorhabditis > Caenorhabditis latens. The sequence goes on along the minus strand of CM056092.1, from coordinate 11,814,336 downwards.
TTAAAGTTTTCAGATCTTTTTTCATCGATTTTCAGCTATTTTTGGTGTTCTTTTTGTAAAAAATCATTAGAAAGGAGTAGTGAGAACCTATATTCGATAGTAGACTCCGAAAAAATATATAGGAAAGTTTGGAAAATTTTTTTAAAAGTTTTCTTGTTATTGAAAGTTTTTTAGTTCTGAAATACTTCTTTACGATCAGCTGAAAGTGACACTTCCACACAATTTTTCAGCAAACACTCGTTTTGAAATGCATTAATTCTGTTTTTGAAAATACCTCATATTTCTATTTTCTGAACAAACCATTTTTTCGCTTTGTACAACTATTTTCAATCTCCTTCATAAAAATATTTTTAATATTGCAGGTAATGGCGCAAATCATGAAACGCGGATTCGCCACGAGCGCAGCACTCGCCAAGGCTCAGCTCGTAAAGACGCCAATCCAAGTTCATGGAGTCGAGGGACGTTACGCCGCCGCTCTCTACTCTGCTGGACACAAGCAAAACAAGCTTGATCAGATCTCCACCGATTTGAACAATGTCCGCGCCGTGTACAAGGATAACAAGAAGTTCCAAGAGTTCGTCCTCGACCCAACCCTCAAGGCTCTCAAAAAGAAGACCACTATCGAGGCCGTATCCACCAAATTGGGACTCTCAAAAGAAACCGGAAACTTCCTCGGTGCGTTTTTAATTATTTTTTCCAAGTATATCAAAAGTGGATTTTCAGGACTTTTGGCTGAAAATGGACGTCTTAACAAGCTCGAGTCAGTTGTTGCTTCCTTCGAATCCATCATGCGCGCCCACCGTGGAGAACTTTTCGTTCAGGTAGCTTATAGGAGAGAAATCGTTTATCGCCTTTAAAAGACGAAGTGAAAATTGATCAAATCTACATAATCCAATCTAAGATATGTTCAATATTTAAAGTTGTATACTTACAGGTCACATCTGCTGAAGAATTGAGCTCATCTAACCAGAAAGCTTTATCTGATGCTCTGAGCAAGATTGGAAAGTCTGGACAGAAGCTTACCGTCACTTACGCTGTCAAGCCATCGATTCTTGGAGGACTTGTTGTTACCATCGGAGACAAGTATGTCGATCTCTCGATCGCTTCCCGTGTCAAGAAATACAAGGATGCCCTCTCCACCGCCATCTAAATTTTACCCAGGGAAAATTTAGATCCTCATCCCGATTTTTTTGTAAAATCTGTGTTTCAAACCGTTCACCTGCTCCATCCCCGTCTTTTTTTGTGCCGAAAAAGGTGTTTTATGAGTTTAGTAGCCGAATTTTATGTATTGTCTTCGTTCTCTAGTGGGTTGTAACATCAGCAGAGTTATTGTTTGTTTCCAGACATTTTATTTTTTTTGTATTTTCATCCAATAAATAAGTAGATCTGTGAATAAGTTTTCAATATAAATTTCTCGTTTTCTCGGCTCTTTTTTACTTCTTAAATCTGAAAAACTAATGAAATGCAGCGAAAAAACCCATTCAGATAAAAAAAAATGAGTGACGACTCGGATATTGATGATGTTGCTCATCAAAGGCTTCTCCAATCAATTCACACTCCGGGAACTGTCAAAAAGAATCGGCTGAAGAAGTCAACGAAGTCAAAGATTGATGCCAGTTCTCTTCTCTCCCACATCACTGTTTCGAGACCTTCCATGATCAAAGCGAAGAAAAGTCTTGGGATTGAAGATCAAGATACCACGACAAAAGAAAAAAGCGGGAAAAAACGAAAGTCAGAAGCAGCCGGATCAGAAGGAACATCAAAGAAAAAGTTGAAAAGCAAAACGTTGATTCCACTGAAAGATGTCGAAGCTCGTAAAGAAATTGAAGGAAAAATTGCATTTACTGACTTAAAGTAAGTGTTTGCAAAATCGTTTCAAGATATAAATACTACAATTTGCAGAAAAGAAGTTACACAAAATTGGACAGAACTTGTTCAGAGTAACAGAATCAGCGATCAACTCATTTTTCCACTTACGAAGCCAGATGGAATTATGTGGGGCGTAAGTATATGATACTGATAGGAGCTATTTTCGAAAAACGTATTTTGCTAAATTCAGGATGAGAAAACCGAGCCAGTACTAACGGAAAAAGAGAAGGAGGTTATGAAAGCTACTGATATCAAAATGGCCAAAGAACGTCTATCACAAATGCAACGAATGCGGGCAATTGTCGGAATTCAAGAAGCCAAAAATCGTTACATGAAAAAGATCAAATCGAAAGGATATCATAGAATTTTGAAAAGAGAGAAAAGGAAACAACTTCTCAAAGAGTTCGATGACTTGGTTACTCGTGATCCATCAGCTGCACATGAGAAACTCGCAGAAATGGATTTGCAGCGAATTATGGAGAGAGGAAGTTTGAAACACAGAGGACAGAACCAGAAATTCAAGCAAATGCTGGAAAAGCACGCGAGTAGGAATCCAGAGGTCAAGAAGCTTCTTGATGAACATTTGAGGTGAGTGATTGAGCACAGAGAACAATGAAATAGAAGGAAGTTCAGAATGGGAAGAGAACTGAAAGCAAAAGTGGTCTCGGCAACCGGTGAGGATTCTGACGACGAGGGAAAGACGACGACAGAGAATCCACAAGCCAAGAAGAAGAGTATTCATGATCTTCTCAAGGTAAGGCACAAAATTGAAAAGAAAGCAGTTAGACATGTAAATTTCATTTGATTTTCTTAAGTTATCTTTTCTTATCTGCACCGAAAACATCTTGATTGAGACCGGCCAAAGTTTGATAGTTAGGATCATGAGTGGCTGCTTTTCCTCCGGGCTGAGCTGGAGCTTTTGGAGCGGGTGGAGCTCCAGCGCCTCCTCCTTTATTAGCGAAGACATCGTTGTTGAGTCCAGCAAGTGTCTGTAACATTCATGTAGAAATAATCACGGGATCTATGATTTTTAGAAAACCTGATAATTAGGGTCATTAGTTGCTGCTTTTGCACCGGCTTGAGCGGGTGGTCTGGGAGCTCCCGGAGCTCCGCCACCTCCACCACCACCTCCTTTTTGTTCAAACACGTTGTCATTCAACCCAGCCAGTGTTTGATAATTTGGATCATGTGTAGCTGCCATCCCAGGTTTTGATCCAGCTGCTGGGGCTTTAGGACCTCCACCTCCCGCTGGTGCTCCACCGCCGCCTTTCTGATCGAATACGTTATCATTTAATCCTGCCAGCGTTTGATAGTTTGGATCATGAGTATCAGCAATCGCTGCTCGATTCTTCGGAGGTTTCGGTGCTCCTGGAGGCAGTTTTCCTTTCTCTTTCTCTGCTTTCTTCTTGGCCGCAGCTGCAGCGGCCTTCTTCTTTTTCTTCTTTCTTTTCTTCTTCTCTTCTTCCTCATCATCATCATCGTCATCATCATCTCCACGTCCTCCTGTCGTTCCTCCAGTACTTCCTGTAGACGTCGCTGAACTTTTTCTTGGATCCGGCTTATTTCCACCACATTTTATCAAAAAAGATGTGGTTGCTGTTATAACAAATGCTAGCTGAGCCAGCCGCAGAAAGATTAGAAGAATTGACTGAAAAATCAAATTTCTCTAGGTAGTTTTGATAATTCTCACCTGAAAACCGAATAACTCAACGCTCATCATCCGCGATATCGTTATCGATATATTCACAATTTCAGAATAAAATTACAAATGGTTTACTTTTACGTCATTATTTTGCCCGTGGAAAAGAAAGCTATCAAATGTCCACGTTTAAATAATTAAATAATGATTTTTCAGGATGCTGCACAAGAAGCCGACAAGGAGTCAAAAAACCAAATCGGAGCAGCTCTCGTTGACTCGTTCCTGGATGATTCAGAAGCTCAGAAGGTCACTCTTGCTCAGATGAGAGCTAAGAAGCGTCAAGAAGCAGCTGCAGCTAAAGGTATATCATCCAATACTGGAAAGTCTGCAGATGGACCTCTATTCGAAGTTGACGAAACGTGGACGAAGGATGAGAAGAAGGAGAAAAAGAAGAAGAGGAAGGAACTGAAGGCAAAGGAGGAATCTCGAAAAGGAACAATTGGAAAGGTTTCGTATGTTGACAAGAACTATGATCCGAAACTCGAAGCCAAGAAAGCTGAAACTTACGAGGAGAAAGTGGAGAAAGCAGTAGATGCAGCGGGAGTACATGACGCTGAAAAGCGACGAAAGGAGATCGAGTTGGATCCGAGCAAGTTCCTGGAGTTGAATACTAACGATTTGACACAAGTTTCGTCGGATTTCGTCGAGAAAATGGATCAGTTTGATGAAGGTTTGCTTTTTCCGTCACTTTTCTATAATTTATTGTTTTTTTCCAGAGGCTGCTCAAGTTATCAATGAAGCTTTCAAAGATGATGATGTCATTGGTGATTTTGAAGATGCCAAGGAAGGGGTGAAGCAGAAGGAGAAAGTCAAAGATATCAATCTGAATTTGAGTGGATGGGGATCGTGGGTTGGTCCAGGAATTACTGAAAAGAAACGACGACGTAATTTTGTGATCAAAGCGAAAGAAAAGAAAAGAAAGGACGGCGAGAGGAACGGATTGATTATTGCAGAAAGTGTCACTGCTAAAGATGTGCGGAACTCTTTGAAAACCTTATTTTTATTCATAAGTTTTATTTCAGGGTATCGGAAAGATTCAACCACGTTCTCTGCCATTCCCGTACACTCGTGTGGAAGACTACGAGGCTGTACTCAAACAGCCATTGGGTCTCGAATGGAATATGGAGAAGATGCGTGATGAGTTGTGCAAGCCAGCAGTTGTTGTCGAGGTAAGAATTTATTGAAATGTAGAAAAAGGCACGAAGAGACAAGAATGGTTTGGGAATGCATGGGGGAAAGGGAGACCGGAGTGGAGGGGGAAGATCGAAATTAGAGTTATAATATGAATGAGGTTATAGGTAAAGTGGGTATTATGAAAAAAGTCTATACAACAAGAATTAGAATGTCCGTTCAGTGATAGCGAGTTGATTCTTCAAGATCGATGAAGAAATTTTCTTCGGTCGCGATTCCACGGTCATATTCGTACATAACGACGTACAAATCGTGGTCAGTGATTACTTCGAAGTCATCGTCGAAGTTCTCGATCTTCTCTTCACCTGCTTTCTTATCTATCGCTTTTTCGTCAACCACGACTGCCGCATCAGAAGTTTTCTTATCTTTCTTTTGCTCTTGATCTTTCTCCTGAACTTCTTCGATGGGCCTTTCAGTTTCCGCAGTGACATAGTTTGCCACTGTCTCTGCTGCGTTGGTGATCATTGCAGACATGTTGCTGACGACAGATGTGGCGAACGAGAAGAAGGACATTCTGGAATCTTGAAAAGTTTTGGACGAGTATTTGAAAAGTGTTTGAAAGAGGAGAAGAGGGAGGAGCAATGCCAGAATTTCGTAATGTAGACGAAACCAAACATGGAAACATGATTACGAAATTAAAAGACTGTAGTCTACGGTATTAATATTTAGTCTCTAACTATATTCAAAGGGAATCAATGTCGTCTAGGTTGAAGGGCATATCTCATTCTGTCTAATTGTTCTGTCGTCTCTTCTCTGTAATGATTCTCAGAGAACATATGCACCATCGAGAATATCTGCCGTGTGTCTCCTCCCATTCCCAAAGGCAAAATCGACTCACGACGGGCCATGGGATTTTGAGGATGTGCTACCCATCTAGATAAGATCAAGAAATAAGAGAAATAAGAGAAAATCACAGTGCAGTATTAAATACTCAAAAATATCCTCGAGATCATTGCCCCACACAAAGACAACAGCTTCATAACTGAACGTGTTATACCCTCCGTTCATAATGAGCAAAACATATGTGTACACGTAAACAAGCACAAGTTGTAACAGGTTGCGAAATTGGCGCTACCTGGCAGTGGAGATAAGCTTTTTCTTGTTTTCCTGTGGTAGTTTCATGATGATATGTGTCGCCCAATTTTGGAACGTAAAGTTTGTTTTATGATGTTATGAATAACATAAAAATTTGAGTCAAATTGTTTATTATGAATACAAAAATGAGGAAAAATGATGAGAACCGATAAATATTACCGAAATCAGAGGTCAATAGCTAACTAGCGAATGTTATTTATTACCCGAAATATTACAATAAAATCCCGAATTAGTTGGAGTTTTTCATCCACGCGTAATCGTTTTGCACAATCTCGAATTGATTGTGCTTGACTGGACCCGTTTCGTCCGGATTCTCCTGAACCACCTCCCACTCGACCGAAGTGTTTGCCGACGACGTTCCGGCCTGCTCCTGATGGACCACCTTAGTCTCCTCCTCAGTTTTTGGCTCCGATGGGATCGATGGAGCGTTCTCTTGTTGCTCCCACGAGAAGACGTCTGATGATGCAGTGGCGTCCTCGGATCCTGATCCCCATTCCAGAGCAGTCTGGCTCATCTGAGTGAGAGCATGAGCAGCTCCTCCAGCGAGAGCTGTAGCGCCTCCCACGAGGTTTGTAGCCTGCTCAGTGACTGCTGGAACGACGGTGGTGGCGACGAAGTTGTAGAATCCGCTGACAATGGAGTCCATTTTCGTCTGATGGTTTTATCTGAAAAGCAACTATTTTAAGAAGAAGTTTGGAAAATAAGAAGTTAAGAAGAGCAGGATCAAGGGAGAAAGTGCAACAAATGAAATGAGAACATTAGAAATGTGCTCTTTCTATTACCAGAATGCGAATAGAAACTAATGAGTAACTAGTAGCTGACTGAGAAAGAAAAGAAAAGATGAAGAGGAACGTTCCTCTTCTTCTTCTTTCTCTCTATGTTGTCCTTACGTCCATTCTTCTTTGTGTCTCCACCCCCCTCTCATTCTCTATCTTTTCCTTTCTCTCTTTGTTGCGGACTATCCCCTTAGATGCGTGCGCTTCTTTCTCACGTCTACGGGAGAGACAGAGAGAATTCGGATATTGTATGATCCTAGAGCGAGACGCAGATGAGAATGCTCTCCCCGGCGGGTGCGGACGGCCCTTCTCGCCCTAGCCGGGTTATTTCTTATAGGTCAAGATGACGTGGCAAGCAGAGAAAAAAGATTGAAAGATGATTGACATAATGACGACTTCTGTGCTAGTTAGCTCACACTTGCACCAATTATCTACTTTTAAATGATTCTGAGATTAACACCGTAATGAGACAGCTGATGGAGAGGAAATATTAAAAGTTCTACAAAAATAATGTAGCAGGGGAACTGAAGTCGTGGAAATTCTGCATCAGTTTTCAACTTAAATCATGTTCGAAACGATCCAGGCTACAATAATTTTTGTTTGAAAATTTAGAAATTCATTGAATTTGAGATTTGAAGCTCTCAAAACTTGATCACCGATGGTAGAAGACAGATTTCCACCTATATCACTTCCGTTGGAAACCTCGATGTGTCTGTATATCCCGAGAAATCGAACTAAAAACTAGAAAAAATGGAGAAACAGAAACCTCATACAGAGAACTTGCAAAAGTCTGTAGAAACAAGACACTTGTTTACATTTCAGTCAATTTTGATGACGAGTCATACAAAAATAATGAAAATCATGTTGTTGACTGAAAGTAATGCAGAAGAAAAAAATCACTTGGCGCCGCATCTTCTGGTTGTGTTTCCCCTATTTCTTTTTTCACAATCAACGTAACTAGTTCTGATAAGCAAAAAAAGAAACGAAATGATTTAAAAATGGAGTAAAATTTTCTTGTCCTGCACGGAGGAAGAAATCGATGTCGACGAGAAATAAGGAAATTGTGTAGAGTTGTTCTCCTCTCTTGAGAAATGCTCTTCTTTTTGCTGCTTTTTACTTCGTTTTCTCCTGCTATTTCTGCATTTTTTTCATGCATAACATCTCATCATACACACGTAGGAATTTAGAGTCCATTCTAGGACAGAAAAGGGATTAAAAATCGTGAAACCAAAAGAAAAACTCGTTTTCAAATCGAAAGAAAAATGTAATTCTCAAAATCCAATGTGAATGTTTTCAGGCTGGAAGAGCAATTCGTCCGATCAACAAGAAACATCTCCTTGGAGAGTAAATTGCTGAAACTCACTGGTTCCTGTTGTTTTCTCGTATTTTGTTGTTGTTAATCTTAATTGTTCAGTTTGAACTTGATGGTTTTTTATAGTTGTTGTTAAAATAAAGCACTTTTCAAAATCATACTCGACATGTGATACTTTTTGAATTTCTATCTGAATGCCTTTCATGGTTCTTATCCTTGAATTTTATATGCTAACATTACAACTTTATACTACGTTTTTTGCTCGTAAAACAGTACGATTTTCGAGCTATACAGCCGCTGAGAATGTATCTGATCAGCACGAAATGACACCAACACAGTATTCACATGCAAAAATCGTTTGTAAAGCTGTCATTCTTCCTCTCTCTTTTCCTCTTCACTCAGCTTCTCCCCATTCTTCCCCGTTTCTCCTCGTTTTCTTTCAACGTGCTCCGCGTTTTCCACTCTATCATACTGCGCCTCTTTCGAATTCTGCGTCTCTTCTGATTCCACACTTTTCCGCATATTTTTAATGCCCGCGGGCGGTTTGTGTGTGACCAGCGCAACGGGCCAAAAGTACACGTGTCTTTGCGCTCCGTTCAAAAATGAAACTGACTCTAACCCCCTCTATTGATTTCTGAAAATGATATCCCAAGATGTATTTCGACTCTTTCTTCTCTTTTCTGATCACTGGTCCCTTTCCGGGAACTTATATTCTATTGTTTCAGAGATGCTTCGGTGGTTAACCTTACTCCTAGCTCTTCCAGCTATTCTCAATGCAGAAGTTGTAACCGTAACATCACAAAACTTCGAGCAAACTATCCGTAAGTATTTTCCTCATATTTAGATTCTAATTTATGTGATTCCAGAAGCCAATGAGCTCGTATTCGTGAATTTCTACGCCGACTGGTGTCGATTCTCCCAAATGCTGAAGCCAATTTTCTTGGAAGCTTCTGAAAAATTTAAGGATTCTGCACCAGGAAAAATTGTGTGGGCTTCCCTTGATGCTGACAAGAATAGTGAGTTTCTTTCAATTTTTTTTAGATTCTTGAATTCTAAAACTTCAATTTCCAGATGACATTGCCACCAAATACCACGTCAACAAGTATCCAACTCTGAAATTGTTCCGAAATGGTGAAGTGACTAAAAGAGAATACAGAAGTTCTCGATCAGTAGAGGCTCTCGCTGCGTATATCAACAAACAAATGGAAGTGACTGTGCAAAAATTCACGGAGAAAAACGCACTGCAAGCTGCGCACAATGTTGGTTTTTACTTGTTTTTTCTTTCTGTTATTCGAAGAATTTATTCAAAAGAGAAACCATAACCCTTTTCAGCCGGAAAAGAACACATTTATCGGATATTTCAATGATGAAAACAGTGTTGAATACAAGAATCTTCTGAATGTCGCACTGTTCTATCGTGATGAATGCGAATTTATGGTTGGAATCGGAGAATTGAATTTCCCTGGAGAAGTTCCACCACCTGGTCAAGCACCGAGACTTGTTTTCCAACCATCGAATAAGGCGGTCAATCCAAATCAAATTCCATTCGCTGGAGATTTTGCCACATATGAGTATTTGAAGTGAGTTTTGACGAAAAATTAAGACAATTTTCAGATAACTTCTCTCTCTCTCTCTTGGAGTTCTGAATATTCTTTCAAAAAGTTGGGAAAAAAAATCAAAATGAGCCGAAGTATAATGACTTTTGTCTTAAAACTGAGACTAGAAAGGCTTTCCGAGTCATTAGATGAAAAAAGTTGAGAAATAATGGAAAAGGTTCTAAAATCCGTTAGCTGACACCGTGGTTCCAAAATAGACCGAGTTCTATCCAGTGCTTGTTCCAATCCCCACCACGTCAACTTTCTACCCATATAAAAATTCCAGTTCTCTATAAAAAAAAAGCTTTCATCAATTCCAGACAATGGGTAGCCGACAAATGTGTTCCACTTGTTCGTGAAATCACCTTCCAAAACGCCGAAGAGCTGACTGAAGAAGGACTTCCATTTATGATTCTTTTCAAGAAAAGTGATGATAAAGTCAGTGAGAAGACATTTGCGGATGCTATTATTCGAGAGATTCCAGATCAGAGAAAATGTACGTTTTGCTGTAATTTTATTTATCTAAATTAAGTTATTTCAGCAATTAACTGCTTGGTTGGCGATGGATCAATTTTCAAGCATCCTTTGAGCCATTTGGGAAAATCTGAGAATGATTTACCAGTGATTGCAATCGACTCATTCAGACATATGTATTTATTCAAGAATTTCGAAGATATCAAGTGAGTTTCCAAGTTTAAAAAATACTTTTTTTTAAACATGTATATCATTACAGTGTTCCCGGAAAACTCCGTGAGTTTGTCCTCGACTTGCACAGCGGAAAACTTCATCGTGAATTCCACCACGGCCCTGATCCAGTGGTAAGATTCATTGAGAACTCAGAAACTTCTGAACCGATTGATAAGACATTACAGACTGGAAACCAAGCACCAGACACCGAACCACCACCGTCCACATTCGAGAAGTTGAAGCCACAATCTTCGAGATACACAATTCTTGATAAGACTGAACTTTAATTTCTATCAATCTACATATATATTAAAAGAGCTTTATATTCTCCCATTTCTGCATGACCTGTTCCCATTCAGTTGTTTCTCTCTCGGTCAATCTTCCATTGGTTTTGGTTTTATTTCTTGGTCACTACGAGGTTCTAATTTTCTACACAATTTTTCATTCAATTTTAAAAAGTATTTATCATCTTTGATTCCACTTGTTTCATTTTTGCCAAACCATTTCGTTCCAACCTCCTGTCTCGTTCAGACTAGTCAAAAATGTCAAAATTCGCCCCGAAATTCATGTCAACTATTATCTCCTCCAACAATATAGTCATTTCTTTATCTGTGATGCGTGGTTTTCTATTTCTTTTTTCTTTTTTTAATAGTTTCTTCGATATGTTTTATGAAGAGTTATTAAAAAAGCGGTCCCATGATTCAAGACGCAGCGGAGAGGATGTCCGATGTATCTACTTTTGGTATATAAGAACGGTGTAGTTTCCCATTGATCGGACATTGGTGATAATAATATTCTTTTTTTCTTTTGAAAAGAGAGGAAAGAGAGAATTCAAAGAACACACTCCACACGAAAAGTATACATGAAACCCCGAAACGCAGAGAAAGAAACAAGTGATTTTCGGCGGTGAAAAGGAGAAAACTGATGGGGAGAGAGGCTACATTATCGCCCATCGGTTCTGATCACTTTTCCGTTTTTATTTCATTTAATTATTGATGTTCTCAAAGTTGTCCTCTTATTCCTATTCTCTCTTTCTGACTAGAATTCCTTTTTTTTTCTCAAAAAACAAACAAAGTTATCAGTTTAGTTGAAAAGTTATTGTCAGTTCACTGCTGTCGCAATTTGACATTTATAGGAGGAAATTAGCCTTTGCATCATTATAATCTCATCTTCTCATTCCTTTTTTTCCTCAAATTCTCATTTAATTTCAGCACCTCAAACTTCATGAGCCGGTAAAACAAAAGACTGCTGAGAGCTGGGAAACAATTAGAAACTGGTCGAAATTCAAAAGTACAGAAGAAATTATGGGTGTGCTTCCTAAAATTAATATTGTCGCTAGGCAGCTCAGGTAAGAACTTCATTGAAAATGTGGAAATTTCCGTGTTTTTGTTAAAAATTTCATTCCGGATTTTGCAGTTTTCGAGATGTTCGCTTTGAAAAAGATGTAATTGTGAAAGTGAAAGAGAGCGCAGAGATGCTAGAGTAGTGTCTGGCAAGAAATCATTTCGAAAAAAAAGTTTATGAGATCGTTAAATTTGATAGATTCCCAACGAAAAAAACCAGTTTCTAACCGTTTTAAAGAAATTTTGATGCGTCTTTCATTATTCTTTTTCCTATCAAAAATTGGTCAATTGAAGAACTTATCTATACGAGATGATGAAGATTACTGTAGTAGACAATTTTTTTGATTTTTCTAATTTTGAAATGTGGTTTTGAGGAGAAATGTATGAACCTGAATGATCAAGAGGGCGCAGAGAAGCTAACTTTTCTCCTAAAACATAATTCAAATTGGCTTTAAAAAACAAAAAAATCTGTATTTTTAAAGAAAATGCTCCATGGCGGCTACATCATCCTCCCCTGTAACCGCCACGTCATCAGATTCAAGCTTCGCTTCCACAGCTTTCGTACAAGAACATGTTAAACAAATGCAGGTTTGTTCTCTCCAAAATTCCTCCCTGAATACCGAAAATTTTCATTTCAGAGTGACATTATGGAACAATTAATACCACAAGACGCGACGGGTGCCGTTGAAAATCTTGCTGATTTGAATGTGACTTCGAATTTAGGACGAATGACACACTACTATTTTCAGCAGGTTTGTCATTAATTCAAGTGAAATCATTTCAAATTTCTGTGTTTTCAGGGTGGAAAAATGTTGAGACCGACGGTGTCTCTTCTGATGGGAAATGCTTGTAATTCTGCTACAAATCGATCTATTTCGTATGTTAATTACCTTAAAATTTCACTAATTTAGTTAATTTCAGAGATGAATTACTAGCAGTGCCGTCATCAGATCGGTCTGGTATCGCCACCCACTTGACAGTGTGTCAGAATCAGTACAAAATAGGAATGATTGGTAGGAGACAAGATTTCGAGACTTTATATGAATTCTCTATTTTCTAGCTGAAATGATCCACACCGCTTCATTGGTGCATGATGACGTCATCGACGAAGCGAATACCCGACGTGGATCAGCCAGTGTTAATGCAGTCTGGGGAAACAAAATGGTAAATTTCCCAACTTCATTGAGAACTGATTCGTATTCAACTCTGAATTATTCCAGTCCGTCCTCGTTGGAGACTTCATTCTGGCTCGCGCCACTCAAATCCTCTGCTCCATCGGGAAACCAAATGTGATCTCCGTGATGGCTTCAATCATTGAAGATCTTGTTCTGGGAGAATTCATGCAAATGTCCACAACACCTTCAGAAGCCACTCCTCAACAGAGAATGAATGCATATATCGAGAAGACTCATCGAAAAACTGCAAGTTTATTTGCAAGCAGTTGTCGGTCGACTGCTATTCTTGCAGGTAAAATTGATATGTTTTTAGAACTTTTTGAACCTTTAAAGGTGGACTAAACTCAACTCTGATATTTTCATAGAATAATGTATTAGTACCTGTGAGTTCATTCTCATATCGAAAAAATTTTTAAAATCGGTCTGGAACCCGCTGAGAGCGATCGCCGGTCAGTTTGGGCATTTCGGTGGCCGGTGAAAAGTGGCGTTACGGCCCATAAATTTGACTTCGACCGTATGTTGATTTCTTCATTTCCGTGAGTTCATTCTCATATCGAAGGAATTTTTCAATTCGGTTCATTCCCCGCTGAGAACGAGCGGCAAATCAGTTTGGGCATTTCAGTGGTTGTGGAACATTCTAGAACTTTTTCGAAAATGTTGTTTTATTCGAGTTTTCTTCGTTTTTTCTACCATTTTTGTAATAATTCTATCAATTTTACCCGTTCACTTTCAAAATTATTGAAAGAAAACAACAAAAATGAGCGAAAATACCGACAAAATTTGAAAAAATCAACATGGCCGAAGTCGAATTTCTAGGCCGCCGAAATGCCCAAACTGACCGGCGATCGCTCACAGCGGGTTCCAGACCGATTTTTGAAATTTTTTCGATATGAAAATGAACTCACAGGTACTCAAACATTATTCTATGAGAATATCAGAGTTGAGTTTAGTCCACCTTTAATTTTCAGATTCTAATAACCTGAATCTACACCAAACTGCTTACGAGTACGGTAGAAATCTGGGAATCGCCTTTCAATTAGCCGATGACCTTCTCGATTTCATTGCGACGTCGGATGAAATGGGAAAACCGGTTGCGGCAGATTTGAAACTAGGTCTTGCCACGGCACCAGTACTCTATGCCAGTCAACAATACCCTGAGCTGATAACCATGCTTCTTCGTAAATTCAAACATGAGGGTGATGCTGAGAAAGCGAGGGAAATCGTGGTGAATTCAGATGGAATGGATAAAACGAGACAGTTAATAGATGCCTATTCACAGAAAGCTGTTGAAATGGTTTGTTGTTTTTTCTTGTTGTCTTGAGTCCTTGTTCGAAATTTCCAGGCTTCCTCATTACCAAATCGCAATGAGTCAACAGAGCAATTAATCAAATTGGCACTTTCTCAATCGGATCGGAAATTCTAAAATGAAATTTATCAACTACTATGCATCGATCTTCTTGTTCTACTGTATTTTCCGTTTTTTTGTGTCTTTTTAGTTCTAGAAATTTATAGCAGACCGCTCTCCCCATCGGCCATAAAACCAGTTTTCACACCCTTCCCAATGGTTTCTGATACTTCTTTTGTTTTTGTTTTTATGCATTTCCCCCCACATTGTTTTCCCCCATTTTTAGTTTCTTTTTTTACTTTTGATAGTAGTGCCTAGCTCATCTTTTCTCGTTTTTCGTGTTAGTTTTCTCGTAATGTTTTGATTTTTCAAAATTTATTAAAAAACATTTATTTTTTTGTGCAATATGTCGTAATGTTTGAAGCATTCGGTGCAACTACCGTAGGAAAAAAGAGACGCCGGCACAAACAGCGGTTTTTTTAAATTATTTTAATAGAAAGTTTTTCGCCGTATTTTTTCACTTGTTTCGGTCAAAGAACGTGCAGAAAAAGCAGTGTAGAGACGCAGAAACTCCCTTTTTTGCCGCCGCCGCCGCTCCTCTTTGCTGACCACCCAACCAACCGAAAAAGGGAGCTCGTCGTTACTGAAAGAATCATTGAAAAATGAGAGAGTTCCGACGAATAGACGACGCTCTTCCCGTTTTAGGCATTCTTCCTCAAAGCATTTTTCTTGTTAGGCGCTAAGCCTAAAACACTTTTTGATGTCATTCTGTTCTTGCTTATTGAATGGTTTCTTTCGGATGAAAACAACAAAAATAATAATTCATTTCAGCCGCCCTGATTTTCACAACGAAGCTGTCGTTACAATAAAAGTGAGTATTTCATTTTTTTTCCCCTAAAAAGTCCTGTGATTTTTGCCGTCTTCTCCACCCACGAAGCTCTTTTCTCATAGTCAGTTTCAAATCAAATTTGGGATGTCCTTCAGTTTCTTTCTTTTCTTCTTTCTCTTCTTCTCAAAAAGTGGACTCTATTTCCAAATAGTATGCAGAATAAAGAGACGGAATAGCCTCACCCGACAAAGGTCATTTTGAGGGACGATGGGATGAGGGGTTAAAAGAGACGAAACGTAAAATAAAATGTTCTTTTTTTAGGCCAAAAACTTCGGTTTTTAAAGTTTTCAAAAAGTGAAATTCGAACTAAAACTAAGAGTACAGAAATATACTTTATTAGAAAACTTCGAATTTTTGAAGTGGCATAGAAGTTTTGAAAAATTAGGAAAGGTTTTCAACTTGATTTCCTAGGTTTTGCGTTTATTAATTTCTAATTTTAAGTTTTAAGATATTTCAAGTCTCTTATCTTTTTCTCCCGTCAAATAATTTCCCCCGAGCTCCCGATGTTGCTCCAACCTCTGAACACCAATTCCCAATTCCCATCAAGTCCATAATTGCCTCGGGTGCCTCCTCTTTTCTTCTTCTCTCCTCGAATATATAATGCATTCTCGTCATTTCTTCTCAATGCATTTTCCTCCTTTTTCCATTCCCTTTTTCTTCTTTCCATCTGGACAGCAGATGTGTTCCTGACCTTTCTCCCATATACTGCGTCTCCGCTTATTCTGTTTTCTCTAAATGAGCTTTTCGCACCGAGAAATTTGAAATTTCGAATTCAAATTATCGTGGGTACAAAGCTCTGTCATTTCTTCCTACTGATTTATAGGTTGTATAGAATATTGATATTTTCAAAAACTCATCGAAATGACTAGAGAACGCGATATATGGCTTATTTATTTTCAAAGGGATTATTATTTGGAACGTGTGGCTATTTATGCTCGGCTTCAGCTCTCCCGTTCTCTTCATTTTTAGCTTTGAATTCTCTTCATTGATAGCTATTTTCTATACGAAACAGTCCACATCTGCATTTTCAAAATCGAAACTGGTTCTCAAAATCTTTATAGTTTCAGCTGTCGTACCACCGTTGACAGCTATTCCGCAGTAAATTCCCAAGAACAACAAATGAACCTAAGTCAACAGAAACATTTCCGTTTGAACCATATGTTTATCCGTTCTTTTCCCATTTTTTTCATTGATACACACATCACTACCACCTGATTTCTCGATTGTGTGTGTAAACAAGCAACTGAGAAAAGGGAGACCCGCCTAGCCGTAGGCTATAAACATAAAAAAGTCATTTCACCCCGACGATTCAGTTGCCAATCGGTCGTGTCAGATCCTATTTAGAGATTGGTGGGGTGTCTCTAATTGAAATGCGAGTAATCAAATCTGAAAAACAGCTGGAATTTCAGTCATTCTTCAGCTGTTTTGTTGAAAAATTTCGATTGAAAACAAGCGTCGACAGAATAAAATATTTGGTCCAAACGAAGCAGTTTTTGATGATTTTTTTTCTCAATTTCTTAGTTGAAATCCGTGAGTTTTCGACAGCTATTTTGCTGATGAGAAGTTTAATAACAATCAATCAAGCGTTTTTCTCCTGCAATTTCGACGGAAACAAGCCCTTTGATCCCTCTTGTTTTTTGATAATATCTCTTTCGAGTAGATTTCCGAACTTTTCTTTTTGACCCCTCTCAAGTGCTCGATTTCACCCTTTTCCTTGAGCAACAACCAACTAGAACAGTGACGACTCGAGGAGCCACACTCTTCTTCTAATAATAACCTATAAATAATATAATAATTTTGTCTTCTTCTTTTTCCAAGAGAAAACTCATCCATCAATGTTCTCTTTGCTTTTTCGATATATGTTTGTTCGACTCGAAAGAATGTGATTTTTAGTGTTAAAAGTTTTGTAATCAATCCTAGGAACTTTTTGAAATGTCACATACATTTCGGTGTGATGAAGATGGAGGAATCGGTTCGGTGGTGAACTTTATTTCTTGTCGATTTTATTACGTTTTGCAAAGAAAAAGCTACCGTATTCCTTCTCGTGGCGGGACACTTCGAGGGGTTTGGCCAGACTTTTTCAGGTCAAGGCTTCCAGGTCAGAGCTTGACTTCGTGAAACCAGTATCGCTAGCCCCGGAAACATACACTTCTTAAACCCGCTCCAAAAGTCGGGTTCCAGTTATTTTTCCAGTCTTAAAACCACTTCTTTTCCTCTTCTTCTCCCCCTCATTCCCCTATTTTTTCTTCATTTTCGGGGCGCACACAACCCGTATATAGACCTCTGCTTGACACACACACGCACAAGTGTTAGTATGTATGTTGTTGTGTGCAACCAACACTTTTTTCTCCATCTCTTCTTCTTTTTGCTTTTCTATTCCCCTCTCCTTGTTTTCAACAGTCTCTTTACCAGTTATATTTGTTTTTTTTTCCCGAAAAAAGGAACATTTGAAAAGGAGAAACAAGAAAAGAAGAACACGGAACGGAGGTAACTATAAAAAGTTGGTTGCCGTTGGCCCTGGTGGTTTAATTAGTTTTCTCCGTTTCTTTTTTCTGCTTTTCGCAAGTATTTTTGATTGAAAAATGCTTTTGTTTTCTATTTGTATCATATCAAAAAGCAAAGCAAACGTCTGAAAGAATAGAAGAAAAGTAGAGATTCGTCAGATCAGATTTTCTTTTTAGTCAATAATCGTATATTCGTATCTATTCAGTTAAAAAGTATACTTACGAATCCAGGAGCCTCTTTTTCTTTTTGTTTTCTTCCTCCTTGGTCTCCTCCCTCTTTTTCATTTTATTTAGGTCAATTAGATGCAATTAATTGCGAAATTTGACGATGAACGACACATTTTCCTCCGTTTTCATGTATCTTGTATCTTTTCCGGGTTGGATTCAAACCGTTTCGATGAATCTAATTTGGGTTTGAAAATAGTTGTTGAGAAAGATATGAGAAGGAGACGGCCTAATAAAAGAAGATAAGACTTGAGATATTAGATTCGTTGAGCCCGGCTAATCTAGCTAATCTGAGTGTACTCTGAGGCAGGTTTCTAGATTTTCAGACGATACAGATTTGTGGATCGGATACGTTTTCCGGTAGATTTTTCTAAAAGTTTTCTACTGAAGTAGGTTTATTGGATTAGGAAAGTTTAAGGAAAGGTATCGATTAACCCAAAATGAAGCCAGATTTGTCATCAGAATGATGTTTGTTCAGTTTTCAGTAAATTTTCCAGTTTTTGCAAGATAATTCTCGAATGAATGCAATTGGCAGAGTCTCCTTGAGAGTAATCAGTTGATTCTGATTGCAGAATAAAAAATTTCGTGTTGAAATAATTTATATTTCAACTCTTCTCGTGCTCAGTTTCTGGATATTTCCAGATATATAATTTGCTCGATTAGTGTTTTCATTTTCTTATCACTAATAGGTTACCTCTCCAATCAGTTTCTCTAGTCAATTCTACCCCACATTGTTTATCAGTACGGGGGAATTCCTCTCCCTCATTCTCTTCTATAAATGTTTTATTTACCCTCTTCTTTCTTATTTTATCACCTCCATCGTCACAGTTTATCAAGGTTTATGTTCCCCGTATTCCCGCACATTTGGCAGGTCTTCTCCGTGCCTTTTTTATGGAATAAAACGGAACGAATTCAATTTATTTCCTCTTATTTTCCAGGGGTAAATGCCGCAAAACAACACGTCGTCGTCGTCTTTTCTTGGACGACTCACGACTTCGACAAGGTATTTTTCTGGAGTCTTCAGGCCAATAAAACCTGCGAAAAGTTCCAGATCGAGTTTCATGTCACCCAAGGATGTCCGGTGCAACGTTCATTTATTGCACGACTCTGATATTATTGGTAATGAGTTTCCGGTGAGACACTCGACTGAAATTGACAATGAATAATGATTGGGTTTCAGAGAACACAGTCCGCTCAAACTATATTGGACTACGTGTGCGAGATGAAACATATTCGAGAGAAAGACTTTTTGGGTCTTCGTTATCAAGATCATAACAAACATCGTGTACGTTTTAATTTCGTGAAATTAACTGAAAATTCAATTTTTGGGTTCCAAAAGTTGGATTTTCAATATAATTTTTTTTTCGGAAAGTCGTACTTTCATTCTCCTGAATTAAATCCTTCTTTTCAGTACTGGCTCGACCTGACTCGATCTATCGGCCACGTTGTCAAACACTTCAGAAGTGAGTTTTTCTCTTATTCTTCTAGAAATATTTCTGCTTACTATTTATATTAATTCTTAAAATTCACTTTTCAAATTTTTCTAGAAGAAATCAAAAAAGTCGGCAAAAGTAAGTTCGTGTGGCAGTCTTTTTTATAAATAGTTTCCATTATAATGCAGTTAACCTATTTTACACTTTCCTATGTTCAACTATTCGCTTTGATAACTTTTTAATTCTGGAAGCTTCTCAAGTTTTTCCAATTTTTAATTAAATAGTCTTAACCTTTATGTTCAATCAAGTTTTTCACATTTGACCTAACAACACTAAAAATTCAAATTCAAACCCCAAAAATTTTCAGCTGAAACAATGACACTTCATTTGCGATTCCGTTACTATCCTGCGGAACCAGCACGTCTTCGAGATCCAAATCTCAGGTTTGAATCTCAAAATGTAGTCAGAAATCCGAAAATAACAATTTACAGATACCAATTATTCGTTCAACTTCAACGAGATCTCCTACACGGACGTCTCTATTGTCCAACGTCTTCAGCTGCTGAACTCGCTGCTCTCATTCTACAGACACAGCTCGGAGACCACGACGAAGAGAAACATATTGGAAATTATGTGAGCGGATACAAGTTGTTACTCAAACAGACACCAAAATTGGAAGAACGTATCGCTCAGTTCCATAAGCAGATGAAGTGAGTTTCGGAATGAAAATCATATGAATGAATCAAAACTTTCAGAGGAAAAACGAGCGAAGACGCCGAATTGGAGTTTCTGGAGAAGGCCAGCCAGCTCGATACATATGCTTTCGATCCATATACCATCAAGGACCCCCAAGACTCGGGACCAGTCTATCTTGGTGCATCATGCAAGGGTATTCTCATCTACGCGGGTCAATCACGTACTCATAACATCGAATGGAATGAACTCGTCAAAGTGGATTATTCTGGAAAAGAGATTCGTTTGACACTATCGGATACGTATCGGGGACAAGTGACTGCAGCTGGAACACCGACGGGTACTCTCAATGGACATGGTCCAGGATCTCCGATTTCTGGAACAAGTGGAATGGATAAGTATCAGGTGGTTAGTAGATTCTAGAGACTAAATTTGGAGTGTTGGGTAGAATTAGGTTCATTTCGAAACCGAGACATTTCGTAACAACAGTTGTTTCAATGGTTTCGAGATGTATCGGTTTTGAAATATCCCACGGACGGTACGAATTATTTGGAACCATTCTAGAAATAATCAGTTGAAAACGAGAAACTGACGGACCCCTGTCAAAAATATTTTTATTTTTTGTTTTTCCAGAAGAAACCAATGACACTGAAATACACTTGTCCTTCTGCTCAATTCGCCAAACACCTCTGGATTCATATCCTCTCACAACAGGCGTTCTTTAATGAGACTTCCGCTCATGACGTCAAACTCAAATTCTCCAAGTGAGTCCATTCTCAATGAAATCTAACTTATCATTATTCATCTATAGACCTCGCATACCACTGCTCTCTCGAGGATCAACATTCCGTTTCCCATCGAAACGTGTCTATCGGGAAATCGAAGAAGACGATGCCAAGTCGATACTCTTTGATAAAAGTATTCTGGAAACATCGGCGGTGATGAATGAGACGACGACTTCCAATGAGAATGCGGAGGAATCTATTTTGAATTGGTAACCTTAAAAATTGCGGAAAGCTTCATAGTCACCTACTATTTTTAGCTCCACTATGAGCGTTCCCACTTCAACATGCTCTGGAGTCGTTCGATACGAACTTCCACGTCAGACGCCACGTACTGAACAGCCATGGCTGAAACCAACGTCTCTCAAAGTTACTGCAAGTCATGATAATACTGGTGAGCCGGAAATTTTCAGTTAATAAGAAGTTGAACTTATAAATTTCAGATACAATCGCTTCGTCATCATCATCTCCGGATAGCAGCACGGAAAATCAGAATAATAATTTGTCAAAGATTACAGATTTGAATGTGGATATGGGAGGAGAAGGTTTGTAAATAGAGAGGTTGAAGTGAAATTTAAATATTTAATCAGGATCATCATCGCCTTCTTCAACGTCTCCGGTGGTGCCGATAATTCATACTCAACAAAATTCTGATCACAACTCGGTAAGTACTTCGAGGTCGTTCGAAACGATATATTACTAACATACATGTGCGAGTTTCTGTAGTTACAGAAATCCGTAGCTCGAAATTTTTCTGGGAGGGGGGGCGTAGCCGAAAATTTTTTCTGGAAAGATTCGCCAGTTGGTACACCAGCTCGAAATTTTTTTCCCCCATGAGGTACCTTAGGTCAAAAATTTGTTTTTTTGCCATTTTACAGAATTCTGTCACATGTATGATTACTAACGATAACGCCTACTGTAATTCTTTTATTAGAAGGGCACTCCTTTTAGAGAAAAATAGAAACGCATGCCCTTCTAATAGAGTATCCCGAGATATACAGAAAAAATGTAAAAACAAAGACTTTTTGTACCATTAACTTTTTAAACAAATTGAAAACGGCTCATGCCCTTTCACTATCTGTAACTATACTTTTAAAAAAAGCTTGCTTCCAGAACTGCTTGTACTAATGCATGTACGCACCAACTCAGGGAATTTTGAGCGATTCGCCCGCCGTTTGGGCGATTCGCCCACCAATTGGGCGGTCGTGCCCAACCCGGTTGGGCACTACCGCCCAAATCAAGGGCGAATCGCCCAACGTGTGTTGTTTTTAGCGTTCGCTTTCCTTGCCGATACTCATATATATATTACATTAAAAAACAGAAGTCAGTTATTGTTTTCATCAATGTTTATTTATCCGTTTAAAAAGAAAAAAATTATCAAGTCTCTGGCACTTCTTGTTGTTGTTGGCTGTGGGAGGAGTTGGTAATTGAGAGAAAACCATCGATTCACAATTCGGTGCGAGAGTAGAAGACGTGTTTGGTTTCAATATCATCCACATTCATCGGATAGAAATCTGTAATATGAACTATGAAAAGATGAAGAGTTAGAACCATATGACAGATGCTCCTATTTGAAACTTTTATTCAAATCAACCGGCGGAGCACTTGCAGAAAGAGACGATTTAGCAAATCGGACTTCGAAAAAAACTATTTTCCCGAAAATTAGCTATCGTTTTTACACAATCTAACGGCACTAACCTCAATAATCAAAATCCATCCTCGGGACAATAGTTGAGCAAATTACGCAGGAGACGGAAATGACCCACTATCCTTTCCGACGAACAATTTTCCCAAGTCTTAACCATGTTTTTTTAAAGATTAATTTGAGTAAATTTTCACTCACAAACCTCTCTTCTTCTTTCGAATGGTGTCCTTTTTCATATTCATAACAGAATAGTGTGTTTGAAACAGATAATTAATACAGAATAATAATGAAAATAAATGAAAAATAGAAATGATTTTTCCAGTACGATAGAGCGCGTGTTCATAAACTGGGCGAATCGCCCTACAAATGGGCACTTCGCCCTGGCCCACCACTCTTCCTTTCTCAAATCTCCGACCTAACCGTCGCCCAACCCTCGCCCAGTGGGCGCTTCGCCCAAAACGCTGGCTATTCGCCCTAAATGCAGGCAAATTGCCCATACTGTAGGCAATTCGCCTTCCTGATGCCCACGTGATGCCCAACCGTTGCCGAAAATTCCCTGAGAACTTAATGTATTTCTCTTTGTCTCTAACGTCTTCACAAATGACAATGCACTTATTTTCCTCTGTAATCTAATACTCATCTTGAACATTGAATAACTATCAAACTAAGATTTTTCTGTGTAAAACTCACATTCTTCCCCTGTGGTTGCAGACAAGTTTCACTGTTCATCTGATCAAACGAGAGGAGATTTCCACGTCATCAACATCCACATCATCAACGGTTTCCGGAGTTCCACGTGAGCAGGTACGGTATCTATGGAGAAGAATGTGGAAAGTTGTCTCCCCGTAATACCAATGCTTCACTCACTCCGCTTTTATGCATGCTTTTGCTTCTTTTATCAAATATATAGAATCTCCCCCTTGTAAAATTTTGATGTGGATTTTTGGTGTCGGTTTCAGACGAGAGCACAAGCTTTGGAGCGAAAATTCAATCAACTCGTCGAGGAGGAAATGGCAATAATAGGACAACCGTTGGCGTCGAGTACTCCGAGATCTGCAAAGGTCCGCTTCATTCCTTTTTCGGTGTAGTTTATTGCTGGTGGTGTAGATTTTTACTGGGTTGTTTCTCTAATTGTTGTCTTGCCTTTCACTTTGTATTACTGCCCTGTTTTTCACAAAAACTTCAAAAATTTGCTTTTTTTCTCTTAATTTCTATCGATCACATCACTAATCCCCACAATTCACGCTTCAGAATCTTTAGTTCATAACTTATTTATTATTCTAAACCTATAGGAGGTGGCATAATTTCTGTATGTGTTTTCAGCAAAATCTTCTTGGAAAGAGCAGCAACGGACAGTTGGCAAATGGAGGATATTCGTCGGATGAGTTTGAAAAGAAGGTAAGAGACAGAAGGTTTAGTAATTCTAGTCGATCTTGTTCGATGTCTCTGTCACTCATAAAAACCACAATTTTCAGACGGTACACACCAACGGACACGCTCTCATAACCACAGAAGAGAAACAGGATTCATTGGTAGATCTCGACGAGTCGACGTCTACAAAGAAGAGTTTGGTGTCTCGAGTGGCCAATACTTGCTTCGTCGCTTTCCTCATTTTACTTCTAATCATTGCGGTGGTTATTGTTTTATTTGAGGTTCGTAGTTACCAGTCTTCCAGTCCTCATATCAACATAATGATTTCAGCGATCCGAAGGCTCCGCCCACAACGATTTTATCGAGAAAAACCGTGCTCTATCGGATCTCCGACACTTGTATTACGAGCCGACTCGTCACTACGTCGTTGAACAATACCGGAAATATTTTGGACCAAAAATCTAGATTCGTAGATTTAGATTTTTTACAATTTCTCTGAATTTTATTCAAAACAAAAAACAAAACTTCACATCATGCTTTTATGTCTCTTTTCCCCTAATTTATATCTATTTTCCCGCAAAAAATATGTATTCTTTCTCTCTTTTCTTTTGAAGCTCATTTTCTCATATGTACTTTTCTTACCCGAAATAATTGTAGTTGTAGAAATTTCCGTTCACTCCAATAACTCTTCTTTTTAAAGTTTCCGTTCTCAAAATCGTATTTCGCTGGTTCTTTTTGACTCTTTTTGGTTAATTTTCTCTCGCTTCACTGCTTTATTCTTCCCTTTCTTCGGTCTGTTTGAAACCCCGCCCACAGCTTAACTTAAATTATTCCAAAGGGATCTGCCCCTTAATACATGCATTCCGGAACGTTTCTCCATTGAATGTTCTTGCTACTTCTCTTCTCTTTCTCCCCGTTTCATTCGCCTTTTCATCCCGATTTCTCTATTTTCTGGTTGAAACTTCTGAAAGACACCGAAATAAAGAAATTTACAAAAAAAAATCAGCGTGACCATCTCTTTTCTCAATTTTTTAAATGACCTTTTGCCAGCTTTTGGTCAAATTCATTCGATGCAGGAGCTCACAAATTTAGTTCCATCGAGAAACCAATCGATAGTTCGTGTGTCCGGAAAAAATGGCCATCGGAATTTCTGTCTTCATCGGCATCTCTACAGCAATTTGGTTGATTGTCGGATGCGGTGGAAAGAAGAAAAAGAATGCACCGAAGGGTGCAGGTGGGGTTAAGGTATGGAGGGGGAAGATGGGCGGTGCCACGAGAGGGTACGGTAGTCGTGGCATGAGCTGACTGGTACCAGGGGTAAGAAGCTCAAGTTTGTATGCGCAGTCTTTGGCGCGCTGCGAACTTGTTCGAATGGTCGAGTGGTCTACGCAGATTGTCTCGGTGGGAGGGGTGCGAGTTCGATTTTCCCCTGGGTAGCTCCTTTTTGAAAATCGGACAGCGCTGTTTTACGCATCGTTCATTTTTTCAAGAATAAAGGTTTCCAGGCTCCAACACCACCTGCTCCACCAGCAGCTCCGAAAGCGGATAGTAAGATGAAGGCTCCAGAAGAAAAGGAGAAATCGAAGAAGAGCGAGAAGAAGGAAGAACCGAAAAAGGATGAAGAAAAGAAGGAGAAATCGAAGAAAAGTGAGAAGAAGGATGATAAGAAAGAGGAAAAGAAAGAAGAGAAGAAAGAAGAAAAGAAGGAAGAAGAGAAGAAGGAGAAATCGAAGAAGAGTGAAATGAAAGATGACGAAAAGAAGGATGAGGAGAAGAAAGATGATAAGGAGAAGAAGGATGAGAAGAAGGAGGATGAGAAGGAAAAGGAAGATGATAAGGATGATAAGAAGGAAGAAGAGAAAAAAGAGGAAAAGAAAGAAGAGAAGAAGGAGGAGAAGAAGGAAGAAAAGAAGGAAGAAGAAAAGAAAGAAGAGAAAAAGGAAGAGAAGAAGGAGGAGGAGAAGAAGGAGGAGAAGAAAGACGAAAAGAAGGAAGAGGAGAAAAAAGAGGAAAAGAAAGAAGAGAAGAAAGAGGAGAAGAAGGACGAGCCGAAGCCACACGGTAAGCGATCAGTCCCGGTGATTATGGCGTCGTGAGAGACTGTCTTTTCTCACATCAGAATGCAGACACAGTAGTAATCTTGCACTAAGACTGTATTTTTATCGTGAGAAAACAATTTCGCAACTTTTTTGTTTTGATAAAAGCAATAGCTGCCACGGCCTTCCGCGCCTCGCCACGCAATAATATCACAGTCGCGCACACCGCGTCCTGCCAGCCCACTGCATGGCGCAGTCGGTTACCGCTTCGAGGTCGTGGATAAGCGGGGAGGGTGGGGCAGGCGCGTAAATCCTGCTAGGCGCCGAAGTCCTGAGCAGAGGTAGGCCGCCACCCTTTTATTATTTTTTTGTTTTTTTCTTCAGTTACTGCAGAGCCGAAAGATTCAAGAATGGGTAGGCGCAGGATTATCGCGACTTATCAGCGCCCTCCGCACCCTGCGCTGCCAGCCCACTGCCATGGTGCAGTCGGTTACCGCTTACAACTCATGCATCGATCATGTGCGGGGAGGGTGGTTGATGGCACGTAATCCCTAAAAGCGCACTAAGCTTGCATCAGGTAGGCCCGCCACCCTTTTATTGTTTTTTGTGTTTTCTTCAGTCACTGTTGTGCCAAAAAAATGGGAAGGCGCAGGGTAATTGGGACTTATCAGCAGGGAAAGAAAGTGGAAAATGTACAAAGTACATCGAGTAAATAAGAACCGCCACTGCCATCTGTGTCTCGCAACGCAATATTATCATAGTCGTGCACACCGGCTCCTTCCAGCCCTCTGCTTAGCGCAGTCGGTTACCGCTTCGAACTCGTACGCGGGGAGGGTGGTCGTTGACAGCGTACGTAAATCCCACAAAAAATAGGCAAAGCCACCCGGGTACTCGCTGGACCACCCTTTTATTATTTTTTGTTTATCTTCTTCAGTCACTGTCGAGTCAAAAAATGGGAAAGCGCAATGTAATCTCGACTTATCAGCGCCCTACATACCCTACGGTGCCAGCCCACTGCCACGGCGCAGTTGATTACCGCGAGGCGCGGGAAGGGTTACCCT
Organism: Caenorhabditis latens; assembly: GCA_002259235.3. Taxonomy (NCBI): domain Eukaryota; kingdom Metazoa; phylum Nematoda; class Chromadorea; order Rhabditida; family Rhabditidae; genus Caenorhabditis; species Caenorhabditis latens. Next base: position 11,787,610 of record CM056092.1, on the reverse strand, counting down.
CTTCTGCTACCGGTTCGGTTCTTCCACTCACCATTGTTTTTCAGTCACTGTCGAGCCGACTGGCGATTTGGGATTCCAAGCTGATCAACAAGAGCAGAAGAAGATCACACTCACGAATACGCACGATAAGAAAATTATGTTCAAGATCAAGACTTCTGATAATGCTGTTTACCTGTGAGTACTTTCCTCTCGTTTTATTCCCATTAGTGTGTCTATTTTTCAGTGTGAATCCAGTGTTCGGAACAATTGAACCAGGAAAGACGGCTGAAATCACAGTTACTCGTAACAAAGCACCAGCGAAAGAGGCGAAACTTGTCATTGTTAACAGTGTGGTAAGAATACTTCTTTGGGATAGATTTGAGACTAACTCTACATTTTTCAGTTCTCCGGAGACGACAAGGACTTGGCGAAATCATTCAAGACAGCGAAGCCAACTGGAGGACAAGTTACTGTGAAGATCGTTCCCAAGTAACTGAAATCTATTGACAGAGAATTATCGGAATAAAATACATTTATTTTTAAATATTTCTTGCTTCCGTGCTTTTTTAACAAATGCTTTTCCTGAAAGTTCCGCAGTGGGCACGGTTATCACTAAACAGGGTCTTCTGTGGCCCAGCTGGCGGTCTTTTTTCCCCACGCGGTCATGGTTCGATCCCCTCTTAACAGTTTTTTCTTCTTCAAATCAGCCGAAACTTGAGTGTATTCCTGTGTATCAGCTGACTGAAAAGTTTCCCCTTCCCTCGTGTTAACTTTCTCTTTTTCTTTATTCGATCATTAAGCTGGACACATTTTATTAACCCAAAAACATGACAACACTTGTGTCTGTTATTCAGATGAGACAGCCTCTTCAGGTACAATAATTGTTGCGTAGATACTGTAGAGGAAGGGAGAGAATGCAACAGTTATTCTCGAGTGTACCAAGAAACTTTCCTGTTTTGATTTATGAATTCATTCTGTTCTGAGAGATCTGGGTACAATAAGTGAAATAATGAACTGTGGGTCTGGAATCAGAGATTCTGAATCTTGAATTCAGAATTCAAAATCTAGAAACCAGTATTTAGAATCTGGGATTCAGAATACAGAATCCAGAACCTTGAACCCAGAATCCAAGCTCCAGAATTCCAAATTCGGAATCCAAAAGTCAGAATGAATGCGAAACCCTGAATTCAGAATCTCGGCATCAGAATCCAGAATTCAGAACCTCGGATTCAGAATCCAGAATTCAGAATCTACAATCCAGCATTCATGGCAAAAGTTCCAGAATCCTAAATTCGAACTCTATAATGTGGAATTCAAAATCTAGAATCGGAAACATATTATTCAGAATCCAGATTTCTCATGAAGACACCCAGAATCAGAAGATTCAGTGAAGATATCATGATTTCAGATTTCAGAATTCAGATTCTTTCTGAATTCTGATTTCTAGACCTCTAACCCGAATTCCTTCCCCCACCAGAACCAACCATCCCCCCTCTCTCTCTCTCCCTTATTTCTTGTTTATTCCAATTGCATAACCATCCGATTCTCTCTTTCCTTCTCCTCCTCCCTCTCTAATCGTATCTCTTAAGCTGTTTCTCACTTTCTTTTCGTAATTCAATGCCATCGGAAGACGGGGATTCATGGATGTTTAACGGCTACAAATCTCTCATCACTCTTATCAGTTTTCCTTTTTTATTTTGTGTTAATTAGATAAGGACATCGGATAGTTCTCTGTTTCAGTGTGTCATACATTCATTTGATCATTTTTCAGTTTTTCAAGAAAAAGTCATTCAGAGGGTATTTTCAATCTTATCTGTCTAGTCCAACTTCTGTAGTGTTTTCAAAAATGTTCCAATTCAGTTAGAATAACAAAATTGATATTTGAAAAGTCTAGATCTTCATCTTTGTAGATGATTCCATTTTGATAGTTCCATCATTTCCCGAACAAAATAAAATCGTTGTACTTAACTAAATTTATTGTCAATTGCTTTAACAACCTTCCACCTGAGGAGCTGCGAGAACTAGAAACGTTATAAAAAAGTTGTTGACTACAAAAATAGAGTTCTTGACTTGAACTAACTTTCCTCAAGTTTTCATAATGGTGGGACGTTCCCTGGGACATTTATATGGCTTCGAAGTAAGAAGTTTTGAACTCTTACAAAGGTTGATCCCCCTAACCACTGCATCAATAAACCAATCCATTTCACTTATCTTTAAAAGTGTCTCAAGTGTTTTTTGATGCTATATCATTAAAAGATAAACTCTTTTTTTTCCTCCGCAAGTTCCTCATTCCTCGTAGTATAACACAGACTTCTTCTCATCGTCATACCAGTTCTGTCTCTTTTTTCCAAAACACTTCCCGGTTCGTTTTCTGATCATTCTTCTTCTATTTCTCTCTTTGAAACGAGACATTACTCTCAGGTGAAGAGACATAGAACTTGAAAGAAAACGATCGGGAGATTCAAGAAGATTTCGTGTGATTTCGGCAGAAATTGACCTTGGGCAGGTTGAAATGGGCAAGAAAACGGAGAAGTAAAAGGAGACGGACGCCGCTTTTTGGGAATTCCACGTGTCTTCCGAAATGGCATCTAGACAGACAGAAGGAAGACACTACTTTTAGAACTTCGATTGTTTATAAGAGTTTTCGATGGGCATAGTTATGAAAAAATACATATTTGCAAGGTTTCCGCTTCCACTTGAAAGTAGGAATTTTTGAAATACTTTTTGGTCTAACTGACTGCTTCAATTTTCTAAAGTTTTAAATTAAAAGTAATTATCTGAAATTCGGCTTGAGAAGAGAGAGAATGGATTCGCAGAGAAGTCATTCACTCTAGCTTCTCTGTACTCTCTTCGTCCTTCAGTTTGAGGTTACTGTACTTGGAGACGAATGTCTCCGAAGCATCATTAGTTATCATCTGAAACATTGAAGATGTAGATTCGGGGTGTAATCTGACTAGAAAACTGGAAAGATTAAGTGAAATTCAATGTTGTTATATGGTTCTTAGAAGTTTTTTCTAGTCTGGAGAGCCGAAGCCGCACGCATGGCCCTCCTGGTCTCGCAACGCGATAATATTTATCACTGTCATGCACACCCTACCCTGTCAGCCCACTGCCATGGCGCAGTCGGTTACCGCTTCAAACTTATGCGGGGAGGGTGGGGGCATTCAAGCAGTCAAGCACGAACCCCCAGCGTAAATCTATCTACCACATCCATCTCCAACGATCTTTCAAATCAGTTGGCCCCCACCCTTTTATTATTTTTTTTCTTCTTCGAGCCGAAAGATTCCAGAATGGGGAAGCGCAGAGAAATCACGACTTATCAGCGCCCTCCGCACCTTACGCCATCAGCCAACTGCGCGGCGCGGGAAGGGTTACCCTCTTTTGCTACCGGTTCGACCCCATATTCAAAACCTAGGTTTCAATTTTTTTTGATTGGAAAGTTCTTCGCCAAAAACATGTCTAGACAGGTAAAAGTTAATTAACAAGGTCTGAACTTAATTGGTGAGGCCCTTTTCAGTCCACGCCTGGTCTAAAGCTGGTACATGGCCAAACGTGGTTATCTGGAGGAAATAGGAAATAGGTTTCCACGTTCCCCCAGAAAAAGTTACAAGTTTTGACCAACACCTCATTTCCTTTCTATTTATTTACAGTTCGTCACATACACACACTTCTTCTCTTATTTCCAAAATATACTCGATTTCAATCGTTTGCGAACAAGAAGTCGTTTGAAAGTAGTCGATTCGAGAGAACAAAAGCAATTTGAAACGGTGTGAAATGAATGACAACAACCCCGAAGCGATTTGTTTTTCTTTTCTCTACTAATTACTCTTTTTTGAAGAAAAAAATGTAGAGGAATTCTGGGAACAATGAACTCATTTTGCTACTTGTGTCATTTTACAGGTTGTTTCTGAGTATTCGAAAAATATAGGTAAATATTGAAGAACAATTTCCAAATGTGTATTGTATGTAGTACCACTATTCGAGAAAAGAGACGCAGAGAAGTGAGACACTCTCTCATCTCTGCGTCTCTCTCTCATACTTTGAGTCTGTTGTCTTTGAAGTCGAACATCTCAAAATCTGGAATAGCTACTAAAAAGTTGTCTACTGCAAAACTAATCTATATAAATTTTTACACATTTTGTTACTTAACCACGTTTTCGTACCTATTCTAGTTTCTGAGATAGACCTGCTTTAACTCGTAGTCAGATACAGCTGCCTGGCTCAACAAGATGCGCCTAACGCGCGCCAGCTAGCACTCATCTTTTCGCTACCAAAAATATTCTACTTCCTCTTTCAAATCACACTTTCAATAAACTTTTCGAAAAAAAAACCCCTCGTGTTGAATTGTTGATCGCCAACCTATAACCCCTCTCTCTCTCTCTCTCCGCTTTCACTCATAATTTCAAATAAAAAATCTCTTCTTTCTGAAAAGAGATCGTAGTATAACCGATGATCTTCCAATTATTCATAAAATACTATTATGACTGACCAACAATTGTCGATTCGAAACAAAAAACGGATAATAGCGGAGAGGGATTATGTTTGATTTTAATTCATCTCTGAACGGTTTTTTGAGTGTGCCCGCGCGTGTGAGTTGTACGAAAAAAATCAAATCGTTTTGTTGGTTTTTTTTGGGTAAAATGTTTATTTTTCGGTTTTAGTAAACAATGTTTCAGTAGTACTGTAATGAGAAAGTAAATTGTGAGCTAACGCGACGTAGGCGCGACAGCTCCCTTCTATAATAGAGCTGCAGTGAAAGCTCCTTCTTCGAACTTCTAGAAAATGTTTGTTTCGAAACTATTTTTGAAAAATAGTCCAATCTTCATTTTGAGCATCTTTTGTAGCTTTATCTTGTCAAAGCATTGAGAAACATGAACCAAAAAAGTATTCAATCTTTGAACGATTAGGTGTGAGAGCCTGTTCTAAACTTCCTTGTCTTTAAAAAACTCTTATCTCAAAAACCATTACAGACATCGAAAAGTTGTCAACTAAAAAAATTAAAATCTGGGTTTTATCTACATAAATCACAATTTTTAATGATCTGACAATCCGTGACTCAGTTTTTCATACACTCGCCAACGCTACCGATTCGAGATGAGTGGAAAAACAATGTTGAGAAAGATTCAATTCATTAAACTAAAGCTTTAAAAACAGTATTCAAATGACATGAAAACAACCGAATGGAGAGTAAAGAATTCGTCAAATATCCCCAACTTTCATTAGTCATTTCTCAAGTTGAATCCACGTGGTGCCTCGTTGCTTTTCTCTTTGCCGAAGAAACTGATTGAAAGTGAACTTTCTATTCAAATAATCCACTAACTATTCCCCATTTTCTTGTTGGACTTGATCTCTGAATCTTCTTTCTCTTCTTTTAATTGAGTGCGTCTGTTCTTAGATTTTCGTGTATTTTAGAAACTTTTTCTCTTCTTTTCCCTAATTTATTGTAACCAGACAGCTATTCTTATCTCTGTACCACCGTTCCCCATCTTTCCAAAACACAAAAAACCAAGCGAATTAAACTTTTTTCGATTCGATCCGATTGCAACTTCTCCAAAATTTAGTGATCAACAATCAACTTATTGTTTTTTTTTTAAGAATTTCGAGTTCATTTTGCACCAGGGATTCAGACCATCCGTCCGACAAAATCATTGTTTTTTTTTCAATTCAAAGGGATAAAAAGTATCCAAAAATCTCATTTTCTCAGTTGGATACTATCCAAACCAGTTGTCTTCTCCTTCTTCCTCTATTTCATGGTCAAATCGAGACTTCTTGTTCTTCTAAGCTTTTCGTTGTCGTTTCCTTGTTTTTTTTCATCGAAAAGGAGAACTTCTTGCAGAAGGAAATCTTTGATTTCTCCAGATCTTTTTCTTGTTTTGGTTGAATTTGTTTTGGTACCGTAGGTCATACAATACACATAGATAGATGACTCATTTTATTTTTTCTTGTGAAAAATATTAGAAATTATTATGATTTCTACTGTAGATGACCATACAGATGTTTATATTATTTATTTGTTTGGACTGAAATTCTCTTTAAAATAAGAGAGTGAGTCACAGGGTCCCAAACTGTGTCGCGAAATTCTAAAGTTCATTTTGATTCTACAAGACACTCTCGTTTCTCTGCGCTCTCTTCGTCCTTCAGTTTGAGGTTACTGTATTTGAACACGAATACCTCGAAAACTAGAAAATCTATTGAAAAGTTGTCAACTGCACAAATTGAGTTGGGGATGAGGGCTATTTATTGATATCAAATTTATTATCATAGAAGAATATATCGCTCTGTTATAGACTCTCAAATTTGAAAACTTTCACTTCAAGTATAATTTTTGGACATTATCAATTTGACTGATAAGTCTTTGATCCAACATTTTTTTATCGTATTTCTCTGACGTCACTTTATCTTTATCACTAAATCAATTGTCTTCTTTGATAGAGCAGGAGACGGCAAAGAAATCAGAGACTCAAGCTTTTCTGCGCCCTCTTACAATCTCGTTATCTCGAAATCTAGAAGAGCTATCAAAAAGAAGTAAACTAAAAAAATAGAGATTTAGGAGTATTCTGTATATTTGAATAATAACGCATACCAAAGGATAATATGTGAAAAAGTCACTGTATCTCAAAATAGTCCTATTTTTTAAGAATCACAAATTTCCCAATATTGATATAATCAATTTGATTCCTCAGTCATTGTTTCTTAATATTCCTCACTGTATTATGCCAGTACTCAATCAAGCCCACATCATTGTTATCCTAAACCTGCAATTCTGGATTGTGCTTTGATCAGTCTTTCAGTTTAGCCGTAATCGCCTCAACCCCTTCGTTTTTTTGCTTCCAGCCCACGAAAAGTTCAGATTATTTATGATCTTTCTCTCTCTTCGATAAGTTTATTTCTTTTTCGTTTCAGAAGCTTATTTATCTCACATGACGTTTTTCCAGAACATTCTCTGATCTACCCTCTTTTCAATCAATCCATTTTCCATTAAATCTGAAACTTCTTTCCCTTTCTTCTTCCTCTTCTTCTCCCCTCTGATTTCCGGTTTCCCATCCCAAATGTTGCTCTTTTATTTCCCGAATCTCCGTTCTGACGTCACAGATTTTGTTTTTTCTCTCGCACTCTCCTCGATTTGAATACTCTCTCTTCGAATGTTGTTCTCATGGAAAAAGGCGTTTTGTATTGTCTATAAAAGTGAGGAAAACTGAGAAGAGAACTGAATAAACGAATGGCTCGATTTTTGACTTTTCTCAAATTTTCAAATCTCTAGCGTAGGAATCGCGCTCTATCGTTCCTCTTCTAGTTTCAGTGGAGCGAAAATACTACAGTTATGACTTCATTGTAACCTCATTATCAAAATTTATGAGATATTAATTAGAAAAAAGTTCAAAAAACCAAAACTAGAGACGTGTTCATGATATTTACACCTGGTTATCTTTTATCTCTCTTCAATTAACTTCCGCATTCTAAAAGTCTTTTTCGTCTTCTATTTATCTCAAAATGATCAGAATCACGAACGAATTGAACGTCTTGTCAACAACTTACACAAAATGAGTTCAAATACCAATTTCAGTCACAAACTCTATACGGTTTATCGGGTGGCAAAGTGTTAAGTTGTGAGGTTTTGATAGCTTCTGTGGGTTTTGAGATAGAAATGTTTGAAGGTTAGAGAAATACTATGAGACACAGAGAAGTGAGACACTCTAGCTTCTCTGCACCCTCTCTGTCTCCATTTCTCCCATTCTGGCCCGTACACAGTCATCTTCATTAGCTTATCTTATATCTCGAAACCTACAAGAGCTAGAAAAAAGTTGTCAACGGAAAAAATAAAGACTTAAATTCGACCTCACAACTCATTTTTAAATCTCAAAAATATTCCCCATTCTGATGAGGTTACGCAGCCTCAAACCTAGCCAATTTCTGACTGAAAATTCGAGAAGCTTTGCCTACACATATATCTCAAAATCTTAAAAAACCTCTCTGGAAACTGTCAACTACAAATATGAAGCTCTAGGTTTACTCAATACATTCGAACAAAAATAAAAACAGCCGGACTTCAAAAAAGTTCAAAAATTTTCAATGAAAAAAGCAAAATCTTCAGAAACAGTTTTGTAGTAAACTTCAAGAAACACCAGAAAGATGCGACAATTTGTTTTCGTCTGAACTATGAAGATCACAAAAATTGAAAAAAAGGTACAGCATTATATAGTCTCAAAGCCTGCCGTTCTTGTGGCATATGATTGTACCAAAACTGTAGTTCTGCAGTAATTCCAAAGATACAGTAATCTTCCCACTCTCTAGAGCTATAGTAGCCTTCATCTTCGTACTGTATACTCCAATGCGCCAAATGCACGCCAGACCCCTTTACAACTCTAGACTATTTTTATCTTTTCCCAAAAACCCCCGTCAAAAAATGTTGCTCTTTCTTATAAATTCAGCCAATTGTCCCTTCGAAAGTACTCGATTCATTGCCACTTCTTTCCCTCAAAAAACCGTTGAAAATGTCAAAAAGTTTTCGTCAATAAAACTGGTGTCCATCTCCCCCTCCTTCTCAACTTTCTTCGAGATAACCGTTGCTTCTTTTCCTCATAAAAATTCCTCATTTTCCTCCTTTTTGGATGTCTGTCGTCTCTTCGATTCGTATACTATTTCTCTGAATTGATGTTCGATTTGTTGTAGTAACTAGTAGTTACTATCATCAAAGAATAGAAGTAATAGAAAACAAATGATACCGGTCAAGAATCGGAAGAGAGCGAGAATTCTTGAGAAACTGGGTTCTAGGTGCCATTATTTTAGTTTTCTAGTGGCATTTTTCTCGATTCGGAGGCTCTTCTTTATGTGAGGTCAATTGGTGTGGAGTACTGTAGCTACAGTAGTCTGGTGAAACTTTCAACGCTACAGTAACCCAGGAGGACTGTATCTGAATTGCTAGAAACCTAGTTAAAAGTAAAGTTGAACTAAAAAAATGTTGATAGTTCTTTAAATATTTAGTTCGGAAACTGGCGGAATTATTTTTGTATTAAAACTGAAATCGAATTCCTTATAATCTCAGTTTTGAGCAATCCGAATAACCGAGAACAGTTTTTGAGTAAAGATTTTTAATTTTCAATATCTATTGTGTCAGTGGCATTCTGTCCTACAATAAATAAAATTAACTTATTTGGGACTTGACTTATAATTTTAAACTATACATTTCCAGATTGCCCGAATCTAGATCTACATTTTTGCAATTGATAATTTTTCGATAACTGTTCAAGTTTTTAAGATAGGCTCTTCCAAATTTGGTAGCTCTCCCGCTTTCCTTCTTCAGTATGTATGTCGCCACCTTCTAGACCTATCAAAAATTTGTCAACTAGAAAAATGAATATCTAGAGTCGCTCTACACAAGCCATATACTATCGAGACAAATCAAATTATTTAAACATTCTCTCAAATAACAGTTTGTATTTATTTTTCTACTTCTTCCATTTCTTCCGTATCTTTATCACATCTTATCATTTTGTTCCTTCCGTTTCAGCCGTCCTCTCCTCCCTCCTTTCCATTTTTTTCATCATCAAGGGCACCCCCATCACTTTTTCTATTCGCTCTTGATTCATACCTTTTCACCTCCTCCTCGCTACTCGTTGCCATCATTTCTCCCCCCGTTTTCGGTTATATCGTTTTCGTTTTTAAAATTGAAACAAACGGATAGAAAGAGAATGGCATGATGCATGCAGATACTCTCTTCTGCCAATACTCTTCATCAAGTTTTTCTCTTTTATCTAATGATCTATCTCGGTGTGACTTGTGTTTGGGTTCTTTCATGTTCATTATTCGGGGAAAAAAGAAGAGAAAAATTGGAAAATGATCTGCTAGTTTGGTTACTGAATTTAGGTACAAGACACACTGATTTTGAACTGAATTTTGAAAATTAAGACTGTCAGTTATTAGTGAAGTACGGTCAACCCTGTAGTTGCAAAGTCTCCCTGACCGCGTGGCGCACCTGTTTCCGATTTTGTCCCACGATCCACCCATCGAAGCCCACCCACAGAAGAAATGTTTTTTAACTAGTTTTTAAAAGTTTTCAAACAGTTTCACAGAAGACTAAAAAGGGTTGAAATAAAAACTGTCCGACTACTGGAGAAAAATATTTTAGTTCCGTTTTTTTCCAACCATAAAAAGAAAAACCTACATGCGAAGTAATATTGTACGTCTCGTAACAAATGAAAAAGCTTCTTCTTCTCCTTCTTCTCTTCGTTTTTCTTCATTTTCTTGGCCACCAGACTGTATTACACTTATTCTCTTTTTTGTTGTCTTCTCCCAATGTCACAGTTTTCTGATCGGTTTCATGTCTTTTTCCCCTTTTTTTGGCTTCTTCTACTTCATTTATCGCCCACTCTTTTTCTTCTCAAAGACCTAATTGAGGTGGTTGGCACCTCCCTTAATTGGTAGTTTTTAGTTGTACGTTATGTTATGAAAACGAGAGAAAAAACGTTTCTTTTTCTTTTTTTTTATTGAAAATCTTCTGACTTGTACCCTCTCGTAGGAATTTGACGGAATTCGAAAAAATCCGTATCTCTTTTTTATTTTTTGAACTGAGAAATCATGAAAACAATTCAGAAGATAACGATCGTTGCGGTCTAGACGGTCATTAAAACGTATTCAATTCCTGGCCAAGTTTCAAATAATGTTTTTACGTTTTTGTTTATCTTTACACATCGGGTAATGTTTGTACTTTGACAAAGAAATCAGCGATTCCGAAATTAGTCATCTGACGCCACCCAGATAGGAAAGTACTGTTGAGTATTTGACTGCCTGAACGATCAAATCTGAAAGAGTGTCGCGTGGCTCATGCGGTTACACTTTTGCCTCCCGTGCGAACAGCCAGGGTTCGACTCATCCTTCTTCTTCTTTTCACTATTAGCACCCAATTACACACGGAACTAAAATTCGCACCAAAACGTAAAATCAAACTAAAAAGATTCCATTCTTCTCTGTTTGTTACCTACCTTGAATATATTGTTTGTTTCATGTTTTCTCCCAATGCCATAGGTAGAGGAAGTAGTAAGAAAGTCAGGGTATCTGGTGACAATATTGCAAGAAACGGTCTCCGACGACAAAAGAAAGTGTTTGATTTTGAATTTAGATTATGTGAGAGTGTCTGAAGAACACTCATAAATATATATCAGATTTTGAACCTGAACATTTATATTTTCTTACTAACTCTTAACTTTTCGTAACCTTTTGACAAAAAGTCCGAAACTTAATTATTTTTTTGAATACAACTATTCCCCTTGTCCACGAGGACTACACGTGCGTATTACCACTAGAGCGCACTTGCTCACACCTGCTCATCTTTCGAACTTTCCATCCCTATCATCACGAGAAACCGTCCACCCCTTCCTTCTTTCAAATCTACTTTTCCATTCATTGTGTGACTGTTTTTCAGAAAAAAGAACGAAGAGCATATGTTATTTTTCCTTTCTCTCTTTGCTTATCACATTCCCCCTTCTTTTCAATATTTCAATTGTCCTGTGGGTCATAAGAAACATCAACAACAATAACCAAAGTGTCCATTCAATTCGATATTTGTAACCGGAACAAAAAAAATTATGAGCGATTATGAGAATTTCATTGAAAAAATGAGAGACCTTGCGCCCCGTTTTTAGTGTGATCTATAGTCGAGATGGGATTTCATAAGGGGGAATTCATACTTTTATGTTTGAGAAGAATCACTTTTTTGTATTTTGGTTTGTTGCATGATTAGACTAGAAAACTTTTCGATTTTTAAATATGTTCTGTTTAAAGAAGTACTGTATCTCCGAAATTAGCTGAAATCTGACCTCCGACGTCTTACTGTAGAGAAAAGATTACTGTAATTTTTTTTTTCTGAGAATGTGGTATTTTTCATGATTTGAACTTATTTATTGATTGATTAGAATCCTGATATTTGGATCCAGAATCTCTGTTACGGAATTGTGACTCTGGACGGCTGAATTTCGGATTTAGACACCAGAATCTTGAATTTAGGATTTAGAACACTTAACTTTGAATCCCGAATACTGTACTGTAAATCTTTGTTCTGGAACTTTCAGAATTCCGAAATGTCAGATAAATTTCGGGCTCAGTATCCAGAATCGAACATCCCCACTTCTGAATCACCGTTCCTGACTCAATCCACCTCATCCATCATCCCTCGATCTCTCCGATTTCCCAATTCCACCCCGTGACCCATCCCTCATATATCTTGTTCTCCGTCCATCTTGTCCCTCTTCTGTTTCTTCCAAAAAAGCTGCAATTGACATGTAAAAAACGAAATTAGGTTCGCCCCGTTTTCTCTAATTTTTCAAATGTAAATTTGACATTTTGCATTGTTTTTTCTTCCGTTCTTGTTCCGTTTTCCTCCAGATGACGAAACCGTAAAAGAGCTCGAATATTGGAATTGAGTTTTTTAAGCACCTCATTTTACAATTTATCTCCAGATTTTCCAAAAAAGAAATATAGATTTCCTTTCCATCCTTTGAGAACTTTTCCCTGCCGTAAAAGCCATAAAACTTTTTATTTTTGCCTGTTCGCGTGTACGGAAATTGTGGGTGTACGGAAATTGTCTTCCTGTTTGAGACTGAAAACTGCAAAAGTTTCTCTACAAGATTCAACAAATCAGCGATTTTTTATTTGAATCAATGTTATAAAAGGTTTCATTATTTTATTTTTGAATTTGGCGGTCGCCCAATTATCGATAAGCGGCGAGTTGGTAGAAGAGGAAACTATCGGTCACGGCCACTGCCTCGACACTTCAAATGATAATGAGACTACCAGCGTCCGAGTTAGAAAAAACATTGATTTTTTTGGAATTAGAAAAAAATCTGGATAAAAAGTTCCATAATCTTATTTTTCTGGAAAAATCAATTTATACATATAGCATTTTCGCTCAGGACCATTCTGATGTTTCCATTAAGAATTTCAGATTCTCTCCCACCTTTCCCCATCTTCTGAAACTTTTTCTCTTGTCATAAAAACCATTAAAATCGTTTTATTTTTTTGCCGTTCGTCGCGTGGGTGTACAGAAATAATGGATTCTTCTCCCCCTCTTTCCCCCATTGAATATTTATTCTTCCCAAAATTTCTCGGAATTTGACTTTTTTGATTTTTCGACTTTTCCTATCCCTAAATATTTATTTTTCTCAACTTTTGACCCTTTCCTTTGACATCTGGATCTCATTTTTCTTGGCAACACATGTTCTGAATCTCCTTTTTCTTTTTTAGTTGCTTCTTCTTCTGCTCATCTATCTTTTTTTGTGGTGATGAGCAATCAAACGAAAAGAGAAAAAAGAGTTTCGACTAAACAAAAAAAGATGGGATTTAGGGTCAATCACCTCTCTCTTTTGATCTCTACTTTGCAAGAGTTCTATCTCGAATTCCCACTTTCCAAAGAGTAGAAACTTTAAAAAGAGAACTAGCTCATCACAGTCTTATCCGTCGTTAACTGTAAGCGATGCGTAGCCTTCTCGGATGAATTTTTGCTCTACAATCTAGCTACCATGGTTCGATTCCCTCCCCCGCCAAATGGTTTTTCAGTGTTTTCCAGTGTTAAAACCTCAAAAATTATTGGGTCCTGACTAATATTAAAAGAAGAAAAGCTCAGAAAACATTGTTATTTTACAAATATCGAAAAAAAGAACTAGAGGGAACCATAGAACAACGGAGTAAAAATAAATAAATCGTCTCGTGGATCGGTTCATTGTGGAAGAGAAGAACGAGTGTAATATTGTCAATGAGATTATCCCCCCACCCCAATTTTCTCTCTTTTTCAAAGATTCCAATGGTCCATCGAGAAGAGAAAAAGAAGTGTTTATACTACCATGGAGGTGACTTTTTCTCTATTCTTAAACATTTTTTATAAACTTTCGGAACCATTTTATTAGCTGTGGTCCCCTAGGCCTGTTCCAATTAATTCGGATGCGTCCTTTCAGAAATGTCACTTATTTTTTCGATGTTTCAAATGTCAGCTGGGTTAATCTAGAATAATAAATTGCTCTCTTTTGCATGTGAGATCTGGAAAAAAACGACAAAAGAATTGTTGATTAGTAATGGATGACTAATACTTTATAGCTAATTGATCAGCTGAGTTCTCGAGATTTCAGTCAAGAATCCCCCGACATTTCGAAACAATTCGATTTGTTTTGAAATGGGTCCTGATCAATGTTCGGACCCAAAAGCTATTCATGATATCATGCTAATAAACAAAACAGTGATTTATTACATTTCTAGAAATTCGTCATGGAGTGATTTTATTGAATTTGTTGGTAGTACTTATGATATCATGGGACAGTTTTAAGTTAGCTCTTTTGAAATCGGGTAGGTGGAGAGAGACGCAGAGAAGCTAGAGTGTCTGGTTACTCTGCGCTCTCTCACTTTCCTTTGCCTATTTTTGAAGGCGCAGATCTTGAAATCTAGAAGAGCTGTAAAAAAGTTGTTGACTGGAAAAAATGTGGATCTAGACTTTTTCTATACAACCTTTTAAAATAATCTACTGATAACTGTGTTTCGAACCCGTGACGCCTTTTCGAAGTTAGACTTCTCTCCTTTCATTATCAGGTTGCTATGGAGCTCATTACTCAAAAGTTATAAGAGCTATCACAACATTTTCTACTAGAAAAAAAGAAACTAGACATTTTCTATTAATTTGTATAAAATGATATCTTCCTTGACGCCTTCTCAAAGCTCACTTCTCCCAAATCGACTGTAGTTAGATCACCCTCGTGTTCATGTTCTTGATGCTCTTTCATGTTTGTACTTGGTTCATTTGTTGTCAGTTGTCAGTCAGTTTCTGTCTGATTCATCCCCCGACCTTCTCATGACAAAAAGAGCAACCAAACAGTTGCTCATCTCTCCCTTTCTCTCTTATCTCTCCTTACTTTGATTCCTCAAAGAGCCATTGTCCGAGAAGAAGAAGAGGAGGGATCAGGCCATTCTCAAAACAACTGACACTGTTTTTATTTTCTTTTTCCGACATCTCTCCATCCCTCATTCCAAATTTATGTTCCCCCGGGTGACATGGCATTTTGAAATCAGGTATTTCCGAAAAAATGGAAAATTCCAAAATTCAAAAAAACTGATAATTTTGTTGCCAACTGCGAAAGGTCAAGGGCTCGAACTCTTCCGAAGTCGACTTTTATAAATCACTTCTCCCTTATCGAACAAGCTAAACTAGTAAATGATCTACAATCTGGCCATCGAATTGTTTTATTTCGTACCAGATCATTAACTGATAACTACTACTTTTTTACGATTTGACGCAAGTCAACCAAATCCGGTTCCGTGTTTCTTTATTCCCTCTGCTTATCACCATCATCATTAAGTTATCAGTCGAGACGACACATGTGCTCTCTTTTCTCTTCACGTGGTACAGACAAGCACTTCTTCCCGAATAGAGAAAGAGAGGAAAAGGTCGACCGGGTTTCCAGAGACAGAAAATTATTGATAAATAAACAAATAAAGGGTGCGGGAGCACTTTTTCAAAAATTTTAAAATCAATTTTTTGCCGGCAAATCGATAGAGTTTTGTTTCGTTTTGGCGCGTTTTTGAAGGATTTTACAACTTCTATATTCCCTTTTCAGAGGCCGAGCTTTTTTACGGTCACGTCCTCGACGATACGATGGCCGAGAAAATGCAAAAATTCGGTCACGCCTTCTACTATTAGTTTTCACTGCTTTCAACTATTTTTTCTTGATTTTGAAAGAGCTTTTGAAAGGAATTCTTGGAAAAAACGTGAAGAACTGAGTTTTCATAAAAAATAGATGGCCGAACTTCACATGTCAAGGCCACCGCCCAAGGCTCGACTCTCAACACGGAGCCTGAGGTTACTGTAGATCGTAGAGACTCGTCCAACGCCACTCTCTCCCTTCTCTTTCAGTTTTCTATGGAGCGCATTTGCTCTCTCTACCGTACCTCACCTTGCTCGTTGCTCTCTGCTATCAAATAGTGGATGCTCTTTGACTTTTCCTCTATTATGCGGTTATTCTTTTTGTTTTTTCACTCCGTCACGTCTAGCCACCACTCAATTTGGTTTTCAACCTTTTTCTTTTCTCTTATCATTTTGTTTTTCTCTGATCGAATCAGTATATAAACTCACCGAGTAGATCAAAAACAGGTCATCTGAAAGAGACTCTCTCTTCTCAGGAGGTGCATTTCTCTGTAAGCCCCGCCCACTTTCTTCCAGTTCCACCCCTCCACAGAATTCTCATTTTTATTGGCCATTCTTTCGAAGCTTTTTCAAGTTCTTCTCATCATTTGTTTTTCTTTTTCCTTGTGTTTGTGTCAACAATTTCATTAACGACTTCATTTCTTTATTATTTTATTGTGCCGACTAGATTCGCAGATTTTCATAGTTTTAGAGAAGCTAGAATGTCTGATTTCTCTGCGTCTCTTTTCTCAGGCTCCGCCCATGAACCGATGGAACTAAAACAATGCAAAAAGTCATAAATTCCTGGTCACATTGTTTATATAATGGTTTTCAAACACTTTTTGGTTTTCTGAACTTTTGTGTTTTGCTGGTTCTCTGAAACTAGATAACCATGGTCCTTCTTATCCTGATCCGTGCCCTGATCGCCTTCCAATTACACTTTTTGCTTGCCACGTATCCTCCTTTTCAGCCTATTTCTCTTTGTTTCCTTCTGCAAAATCTCAAAAGAAAAAGCCTTCTCCTCTTCGAATGAAACTTTTGAAACGCAGAAAGAGACACAAAAATTGTTGGAAAACCACGAAAGCGATAGATTTATCGATGGAAAACTGTTCAAAACGCAGAGAAATCAAGACAAAAAACCGTTTCGCTGTATATGGATAGATATTGAAAAATGGGAGAAAGAGGAGGACAAACTGTCATAGTTTTCGATGTGGAGGGGGAGAATATTGTCAGTTTTCCCCCTTCCTTTTCTCCACGAATTGTTTCTCGAAATTCTCATTTTTTCGGAAATTTCCCGTAGAAGCGGGGGCGACTCCCTCCCTCCCTCCCCTCAATCATAAAAAACTTCTGTATGCAACACGATTTTTTCCATTTGAATTATTACATAAACACGTATACAGAGAAAGCCCTTTTGTGCTCTTTTTATTGGAAATTTTGTGTCTTTTTCACATTTTTTCATGACTCTATTTATTTGTATTTGGGGTTTTATTCAATGATGTTTTTATGATTACTGTAGCTGTTATTCTGAGATGGAGGCGGAAGTTGATTTTTTGAAAGTATTTGAACGGTACTTCTCGTTTAACAGGATCTGGTACTGTTGGAAATGTTTATCTTATAAAAATTGGCCATCTTGGATGGCACCACAGAATTCCACGTGCTGACCTATCTTCCTATAATTTTAAGATATTCGAATTTTCCAAATCTCGAACTATATTTCACACCTTTTTCTCCTTATTCTAGTTTTTGAAATACGCGATAAGAGACACAGAGAAACGAGAGCGTCTCACTTCTCTACGTCTCCCCTCTCCCTCACAGACACCGCCCATCTTCACCCCTAGCCGAAAACTGTCATATCTCGAAAACGATGCAAGCTCTCTCAAATTTTCCAACTACAAAAATATAGCCCTTGAATAGATCTATCCACTTCAAAAGTCAAACTTAATAAATTTCCAGAAATAAACTTCCCTGAAAACGCCTAATTCGTCATATTTACACCACTCCCTCCCATATCAATTACCCTCCCAATCTATCTTTTGCACCATAAAAAATAATCCTGCTCTTTGATTACTGTATTCACTCGTTTCTCTTCTTTTTATCGTGTTTGAACTCTTTTTGTCGTTGTCATTCATTCTGTTTCTCGTCCCAAAAAAGGAAGAGAGTAAACAAGTTTCTGCCCCAAAAAGAGCAACTTCTTTTGTCTTTTTATCTCTAATTCTCTCCAACTCTTATCAGTTTCTTTCCCAACTTTATCGTCTCTTTCTACAGATTTTGCAACTTTTGGAAACAACTTTTTATTTACCCTTTTTAATATTTTTTAAAATTCGTTCCAGAAGTTTCTTATTTATCGATGAATTATTTCTTTGCATCAATTCTAGTCTCTTATCTTTTTCTTTTTTCAATTATTTAATCATACGAAACATCAACAGCATTCTTTCAAATAAATCAGCTGTCAATAGGGAATTATCAGAACTTCGACCCTTTTTCTTTGATTCTCTTTTTCCAGTTTTATCAGATGATTCTCCTAGAATTTTAAATTTCGCGGTAAATCGAGCTTGTCAGAAACATTTGAGCTCACAGTCATTCCATACCTCTTCTGTGACATCTTTCCCTTTTTCCATCATCCGTTCCCAACTTTTTCTCTAATCATGAAATCTCTTTCACTCTTCCAGATCTCAGAAACCATACAAATTTTGGGAGGAATCTAAACAATGGGTAAGAAGAAGGTAGTATGGAAGAAGGTCGAGGGAATTGTTGAAGTGAGTTATTTCCTTCTTTTTTCCCATAATGATGAAACTCTTTATGACGTGGAACATCTTCTTGTCATAAGAGAAGAACAATTGTTTGGCAATTGATAAGAAAAAAGAGAAAGAAAGTGAGAACATAGCAAAGAGTGGGTGTGATGATAAGATGATCATATAATTTGGTTGTATTTACGATTGATATAATAATTACAGAAAATGTCATAATAGTCACATGTCGTTTTTGTAAATTAACTGATTGTCTAGGTGCATTGTGGTTATGTTTATAGTGATGGAATGGGTCGGGTGAAGTAATGAGGTCGAAGGGCGGAAATAGGCGAAGTGCGCTCTATCGGGGGATGGAGAGAAATGCGTGGGGTATTACGAGACACAGAAAACGGATGGTTCGAATCTTTATGCTCCGTATATTGCTCATAGTTAATTTCAAATCTAAAAGATTAGGTTGGAGCTCTACCACAGACACTCAACATTCAACGTTCTCCCTTTTACCGGTTTTCCGATAAGTGACTGTTGAGGAAAATTGCTGATTTTTGCATATTTTATAGAGAATTTCCACAGCTTTAATTTGACATATTAACCAACAAATTTGACCAATTCTAAAAAAACTGAGGACGGTTTTAGTCAGCGTTGTTCACGGCGCCTCGGTTTGGAGTTTTGGTGGTTCTCAATTTTCTAGCCTGTATTATTAGTTCGGCACAGCTCTCACAATTGCGCTCCACCGAAATCCCCTTGAAAAATGTCTCTTTTTCTCTGAGTCTCTCAATTTTGCACAGAATTTTCTCGGTTTCGGTAGAGCGCGGAAACAATCTTTTTTATTTTGTAAATTTCAACAGACCATAACTTCGTCCCCATTTCCAAGCCAATAAGGACCCTCCAAAAACTTCAAACGTTTACTTCCTGTTCCCTTCCGAAATCCCCTCTCATAAACACTTATTTACCCAATCTGAACTTTCACTTCTTCTCTTTTTTCTCTTTTTTTCTAATTTTAGAAGTTGTGGGGACCTTCTTGAAAAGGGATTCGTCATTCTCGCCTCCCTTCTTCTTCCTTTTTCTTCTATCTCTTTTTTCCTTTCAGTCTAATTTCGAATACTATTCAAAAAGCCGTCAGTCACCGGAAGCATTGTATGATTTGAAAGAAAGAGAGAGCATCAGAGAGCATCGTGACTTCTCTCTTTTTCAACAGAGATAAACTATTTGGTAATGAGGTAAACCTCTTATAAACATCGGAAATGCGAAATCAAAAAACGAAGATTACAAAAACTTTTTGCGAATCTCTCTTCCTCTTTTCGCCGAAAGCTCTCAATGACATCACTCGAATTTTCAGATAAAGAGAAAAAACCAAAAAAATTTGGCGAAATTGAAAAGTGATGTGTTGTGTGTGCAGAAGGGAGAGGGGGGATGATTGACAAAACATATATTGTCAGGGAGGCAAAAATTGGATAAATGAATGGAGAAAATGAAACGAAGGGTTACTGTAGCTGTAGAGACGTATGTGCATTTGCGCGTGGATTGTGCACTGCTACCGTAGTAAGTGCGTAATGTAGGCGAAGTTTCAGTAGAGCGTGCTTCTAACAAAATGTTTTTCGTGATCTCCGATTCTGAATAAGTTCCTACTGTACTCGAAAACAACTGACTATTGACAACAAATTCCATTCTTCCGGGACAAAAAAAAACATTTTCCGTATTTTTCCGGTTAAAAAGGCATTGATCATTCAGTTCCCAAATTTACCATAAAGTCTGACCTGAGGATAACAAGGAACCTGTGGAGAATGATCCTGTCTGGAAATCAAAAATCGTTGTTTTTATTTTCGATTGATCAAATTGATAAATAGTATAAAACAAGTTGTTGCAACCAGTTGAAATGATATGTTAATGCTAGATTTACCCCCGTCTTTTCTCTATTTGTATTTTTAACTTTTTCTATGTAAGTACATCAACATTCATTCGAGAACAACGGGTTTTTCGACAAGTTTCATTCGTTCCGAAACGAATAAAAATCGGATTAAAACAGAAATGAAATTCGAAAGTGGCACGCAAGCGAATTCAATCAACGTTTTTTTGATCATTTTACTTTAAGTTTGTCATGATATAAGTAGGTCAACTTTGAAGGTGTTTAGCAGAGTGAAAGGTATTTAGCCCGAGTGCTGAAAATTCAATAGAAAAAGTCTCGCTTTAAATTTTTGTAGTTGGAAACATTTTTAAAACAGATCAAGGTTTCGAGATACGCGCCTTTAAAGTCAAACAGCTTGAAAGCGAGAGAAGCGAGAGTGTCTGTCTTCTCTGCGTCTACCTCTCTCCTATGCTTGTTTTGAAAGGAACATATCTCAAGAATTAGAGGAGCAATCAAGAAACTTCCAACTAGTAAAATATAGATAAAATCTTTGACTTTGCGTTTCTTGAGTTTTCGTATCAAATTGGTCTCTTCGGAGTGAGTTATGATATCTCAAAGTTAGAGAATTTCGAACCAAAAACTTGAAAAACCTTATGTTGTCTTATTGTAGAATCTCTCCATAAGGTGCTCGATTCAATTCATTGAATTTCTCTTTTCCAAAAGGACATTCATAGATGCACTATTCGTTTCATTACCCAATTTTAAGACTCATCTTCTCCATTTTTTTCAATTAAACAGGTGTTACACATCTGTCGATTTTCTCTCATTTCGAATCGAAGAGCCTGCCCAAATACTCAGTACCATTCCTCCCCGTCTCCCACTCATCATTTCCGCACTTTTCCAAAACATTTTTCATATTTTGTCCCATCAACCCTCAACATTCCATAAACTTTTGGTGATTTCTCTCTCACTCTCTCACTTCGCCACACTATTTTCTCATCGATTGTTGTCGTTAATCGGTGGATATTTGTGAGGAATCTGTTTAAATATGGGCTGTACAAACTAACATTTAGGCATCATGCTTTGATGTTTAAAGTTGGACATTTTTGGGATTGATTAAAGACAATAAAAACAATAATCGAATTTGTTAAAAATAGATTTTTTACTAGACATGTTGATGGAGTAATTCCGTGAAATTGTTATATTGAATTCTTCGAAAATAGAGCGTGATCCTTATAACATGGCAGCCACATCAGAGCCAAAAATAGGGAGATCTGCAATCCTCCCCATAATTTCCAACTTTTGAGTTCTAGCTTCCCTTCTATTCATAGAGATACCCTTGTTCTTCGATACTCTCTTTTCTGTTCTGCAGAACTTGTTTCCTTTTGAATTATTAACTCTTCTTCTCCAACCCCAAAAAAGCCTTCTTTCCACCCACCCGGATTCTTTTAAAGAAGAAACAAGAAACTTGAAGAAATTGACATTCTGACGTCTGAATTCTAATATAAATCTTTTTTTGGCAATTAATTCATCTCAATTTTCAACCTTTTTTAATCCTTCAGGGCTCCCCCAATGACGTCTTCTTACTCAAATTTCCAATAAATCTTTTTCTCTCAAAATAGAATACATAATGGATATAAGTAAGCTTTGAACTGTGTATACTTCGAAAGAGAGAAATTTATTGACGAAAAAGAGTAAAAAAGAGAGAAGAAGACGCCTAATTAGTGAGCATAATATGAAATAAGAAATTCTGGATTCTGACGAGAAAAAGAAGAAGAAATGTGTATATCTCAGAAAAAGAAGAAGAAGAACTCAATCCGAAAATTGAGAGAAAAAATCTAATTGCAAATAAATAAACGAGATTGAGCCACTAGATAGATGGAGTTTTTTTTTACGAATGTGTATACTTTTTTTACTTTTTTTTGAGATTTCAAAACATATAGAAAGGAAGATTTTAATTCCGGTCAAGATCTAGATTTCTCCTGACCTACCGTACCTAGCAGGCTCTTTTTCTGCAAAAAACGACCTCGTGCCAATGGATCCACATCAAAATTATTCAAAATTTTGGAGTTTTGCAAAAAACTGAATATATTATAATGTTTGTACAGTTGGGCTCTAACACTCAAATCCTGGTTTATTCAATATTGTGCGGTTTTTAGTTTAACAATTTTTCAGCTTTGATAGAGTTCCACAGTGTTCATATGTTTCAGATTTCTAGGAAATTTATCTGGGGTTGTAAAACAAATCTAGATAGACATTTTTGCCGTTGTCAACTTCTTTTATCAGCTTCAAAGAGGAGAATCTACAGTAAGACAACATCTGATTTTTCAAGTTTTTGGTTCGAAATTCGCAAACATTGAGACATCATAACTCTCTCCCAAAAGGTTATTCTGCTACGAAAACTGAATACCGTAGAGTCGATGATTTTATCTATATTTTATTTGTTGAAAGTTTCTTGATTAGTTCTCTAGTTCTTGAGATATGCGCCTTCCAATACAAGCTTGTAGAACTAGGAGAGGGAGAGGGGGCAAAGAAGACAAATACTCTAGCTTCTCTGCGTCTCTCTCTCTCTCTCTCTTGCTAAATTCAACAGCTTTACTTTGAAGATACACATCTCAAAAGCCAGAAGATCTATCAAAATGTTTCCAACTACAAAAGTAAAGATCTAGACTTGAACTATTCCCTACAAAACTATTTTCCCAAGTCCCTAGCACCAGCTGATAGTTTTCAATCCGTATCGAATTAGTACTGTTTTTCTCAAATTAGTTCCCCTTAACTATTCAAATTCAAAACTTCTAACCTGCCATCCCCATAGTATCTAAATATACCTGAATACGGAAATGACACTTTCAGTGATTGATAGAATCGAAGTACTCCGAAATTAGGGAAAAAATGTGATCTACTATATTTAACTCTCTCCGTTTTCCTCCGTTTTTCTGATTTTTGAATGACCTTTGAAGGAGAGAAGATTTTTAAAAGATTCCTCTGACAGATAATAAATTACTCGAGGGAGGACAAATTAAGTTGCCAAAAGATCATCCATTTCGGTTTTATTCTGGAACTTTCCCTCTCTTTTCTCCATCCGCGGACAGAGAAAGACGAGAGATCACGTGAGACGAAGAGACGCAGACAAAACGGGCAAACAAGTGCAGCCGTGAGGCTTCGAGAACCTTCGGGAATTCTTCTGTGAATATTATAAAAGAAAATGGAAGAGTTGGGAAAAAACTTTTTAGAAAATTAGTCATTCACACTACAAAAACAACATTTCTCCTATTCTGAAGTCATGAAAAAATACAAGAGAAACCAGGTAAATATTATTTTTTCCACATGGACACCACCCAATTCCCCAAACATCTTGTTCTTTTTGTGGTCTCCTGCCCTCCTGGTCAACCCGGTTTTTCTCTCTTTGTTTGTTAAATGAAGGGAATGACACGTGCTCTTTGAGCAAGTTGCTCATCGTGTGAGTCACATTCAGTCTGTGAAAAAAACTGGAAAATTGACGTTCAGTTGTAGTAGCAAGTCATTAGGAGACGCTCGCCACACGTCATGTTTCAGATTTCAGATATTAGAAATAGACAAATGTTACTCCAAGTTGCGCAATATGATCCAACAGAAGCGTACCGTATCACACGAGGCGGAGGAAATTGCGCTCTAGACTGTGACTCTCCAGTTTCCATTTCTGTCTCGAATCCAGTGATCATCTAGATTCTAGACGTCTGAAAAGAAAAACCAACAAAAAACATACGTCATTAGAAATTCTAATGGTGCAGCATTTGAGTTGAGTGAAGCCTAAGGGTGTATTCGATAAATGCAAATTACTCCACTCCTACTCTCTTCTCCTTCTCCTTTTCCACATTCGTTTTTTCTTTATTCCTCAGTTCCAGATGACGTTGTCTTCAGAATGACATCATCATCATCATCATAGAGGCCCGCGGTCCTATCGGCTCTCTCTCGTGCTTTTCCCTTCTCTCAAAAATAGCCCATGAGCCAGTGTTCTAGTGTCTCCTCAATCTCCACTCTCTCTAATTTTCTCCATTTTTGCGAGGGCGACCCTCTCCCCTTTTGCATCGAGGAACCCCCCTCCCCTCCCCTTTCTATTGCGGTCGGCGCCAAAACAAAATGACGTCGCCGCGCGAAAAGGGGCGGGGCCTAGGCAAGTGGGGCGGGGTTTCAGGGGCAAAGAGAGAAAAGAGAAACACATTCCTCTCTCATATACGTATATTTTGTGAACAACATTATACTTCTGTTCTGAGATTTACTAAGAGTTAACTACAATGCGAGGAAGACGTTCCCGCACAGTGATCGCTTATGATCAGTATGGAAACATACAAAAAACTGTAAGTTGGCTTTCCGTAATGGGTGCAATCTCTTCTACTTCTTCTTCTTTTTCTTCTTTTTTTTCAAAAGTTTTCTTTGAAAAAAGATCCTCCCCTTACCGTAACTATTTTCAGTTTTTTTTCAAAACTGCCAATCTCTGATCCGCTAATTTTCGACAAATTACAAACAATAAAAAGTGTCAAAAAGTCTGGCTCTTTGTTTGATTTTCGGAATGGCAGTGAGTAACTTCTTCGGGTCAACGAACAAGTTCATTCAAAGACCTTTCGAAATCTAAATTTCTTACTTTTTCGAAACTTTTCACTTTTTGTCACTTCTTTTTTCTCTCTATTTCAGCACTTTTTGTCTTATCTCAAAATTATACAAAAGGGGCAGAAAATGGGAGTTATCAGTGGAGGGGTTGACAAATAAAATGGTCGAAAATCACTTCATTCTTCTAGATTTTTCTCTTTAAATTTAATTTTTCTTTTTTCCCAATTCATCTCTAAAAAATCGAATATTTCAGTTGGCACCACACGGATCAAACAGAATGAGGAACAACGGCTATCATGGAAACCAAAACCAAAACAATCACAATCAGTACCATCATCAGAACAATTCAGCCCAGTGTCATCAGAATCAAGGATATCCGGAACCAGTGATCGAGCAAATCGTTGAAAGGACAATGTTGTTGGCTAAAGGACAGGTACGGTAGCTCTTTTGTTGAGATTATGTAGAAAAAATAAAAATAAAAACGAAGTTTTCTGGCGTTCCCGAAGTTTCTACTGGATTTCCAAAAATTTCATGACTTAAGATCTTAAAATTACAATAGTTACAGTAACACCATCTAGTGTAAAGTTTTCAAGCTTCTCCCTGAAAAAATAAACCAAAGGTTAAACCACACCTTTTTTCCAAAAAGGAAAAATAAAACTTTTTGTGAGAACACCTGATCAAACAGTTCCTCTTCTTTTTCTTTCCTTTTTCCCTCCGCTCCTCTTCACTCTGCGTCTCTCTAGATCCAATAGTCTCTCACTTTTGACAATATGTCACTGAAAACCTTACACTTTCGATGTCTTCTTCCATATGCCACCCTCTGCCGCCACGAAAAAAAACAAGCTTCTTCTCCCCTTTTCAACATCACAAGCGCATCAGAAGCTGACTGATGACGTAGAATGGAATGTGTGTTTCTCTCTTTTTCTCTCTTAAAACAGAATAAGAATGAGAAGAGGAAGAAAACTAGAAAAACGATGCGAGCTTTAATGAGGCTGAACAACTTCTGAATCTGATATCTTGCAGAGAAAAAACAAAAAGAAAACAGACGGAAAATGTTGAAAAAGGACAAGACAGTAACTCTATTATTTTCAGATGAAACGACTCCGAGCTGTTTTGGATGAACGTGTCGAGATTCACGGACGTGGAAACTTCCCGACGATTTCTGCTCGATTGGTTGACTTGATTCGGTGTCTTCGGCAATGTTTGGGGTTTGTCGTTTTTCTTCAAATTTACAAATGTTTATCTTAATTTTCCTTCAGATCAGTAGATGTTCGTGCTAGAGATGTCCGTTTGAACGGTGGCGCTGCCTCGTTCGTTGCCTCTTCCGAAGATTTTACATATGCCGATCTCGACCTGATATTCCCAATTCAAATAGCCGATGAAGGAGACGAAAATGCACAAAAAATCATTTTCGACTCAATTCGCGACGCGGTTTTCATGACGATCCGAGAGCTGATGCCAGATAACATCGGAAAGGAGAAATTTGATTTTGAGACTCTCAAGGATGTTTATATTCGGAAAATGATCAAAGTCTCTGGCGACAATGACACATGGTCGTTGTTCTCACTGAACAACGAATACGGACGGTGCATTGAATTGAAGTTTGTGAATAAGATGAAGAGACAATTCGAGTTTTCGGTTGACTCATTCCAAATTCATTTGGATCCACTTCTCGATGATATTGATGGAGTTGAACAGAAGAAAGTGACAATTGAGAGCATGTATGGAGATGTTCATCAAGCTATGACACATCTTCACGAGAGATTGATTGATACTGTCAAGCCAGAAGAGATTCGTGGAGGTGGTCTTCTCAAGTATTGTCATCTCATCATCAGAGGATACAAACCAGCTAAACCATGGAATTGTCAAAAGTTGGAAAAGTGAGTTTTCGTTTGTTTTTCTTCTTCTCTGTTTCATGTGAAGAGGGTTAGAAGCTTCTTCTGCAGAAGTTTACTTTCAGATAATTTCCTAATTCATCAACTTTCCAGATACATGTGTTCCCGATTCTTCATCGACTTCCCAGATTTGATCTCACAAGAGAACAAACTCCGTAACTATTTGGATTCCCACTTCGGAACCTCATTCAACGGAGTGACATACGATCAATGGTCGTCATCTGGATCGGATACTGACTCGGAAGCTTCTACTTCTCAGGCAACAACATCTTCACTTCTTGTCACTGGACAAGCCAAATACGACTTCTTGATGCTTTTGTATCGAGTTATCAACGAGAGCACCGTTTGCTTAATGGCTCATGAAAGACATATGACATTGAATATGATTGATCGAGTTGCATTCCAGGTAAGAATTGAAAAAGCTCTTCTTTTTAAAATCTGCATTCTTTTCAGCTTTCAATGCAATGCTACCCACCACCAACCTTCTCATCTGGCTCATCAACTCCTCCACGAACGACTCTTTTCTATTTGCCTCCAGACGCTGCCACGTGGATTCCAGTCATCTGAATGCTCTCAAATTCCCATTTTCTCGCCAAACTCATCTCCATGGTTCCTTCTTCTGAAACCTCTTCTCAACCCAAAAAAAATATTTTTATTTTTAAACTTATACATAATTGTTAATAGGCATCATCATCGTCTATCTCTTTCTTATCCTTCTCTCATTGATTAGATTCCAAACTGTAAATAATGTTTCATTCTGTCCGGCTAGTGTTCATAGTTTCTCTGTCTCCATCCCCATTTCATGATACGGAAGTATTTTTTGTAACTTTCCTCAACGATTTTGGCTACTGGTGCATTTCTTCTGAAGTTTCTCTTCGTACATCTGTTTTATCCCAATTCCGTTACACGAGCTCATTGCCGGCTGGCTCGGCTTGCAGCTCGTGCTTCAACATATTCACCCCATTTCTCCACATCTTTCTCCCTCTCATGCCCTGTCTCTGGTTTTATTTTTTGCTAGCTCTTAACGGGATCATCCAACACTTTTCTGTATATTTCCTACGAAGTCCTATCAATCGAAAAAAAAAACAAAAAATTGAACAAAATAAAGATGTTCCCCTTATAATTTCTGAAGTAATTCCAGCCCAATCATTAAAAACTCGAGAAGATAACAAATTATTAACGAGCGCATTTTATTACACAAATAACACGTGCCCTAGAATTATAAAACATGCACCAAGAAGAACATGCTCATAAGATTGGGGATGGATGTATAAAACGGTCAGACGACCAAGGAAAGAGTGGGATATGGGTAAAATAGGTCGAGTTAGAATATATGATAATTAAGAGCTTGGGAATACTTAGGCGTTGACACGCTTGTTGTGGAGATCAGTTTGTTGATAAGCGATCTCCTTTGTCAAGTCCTTGAGACGGTTGCTCTCGGATCCCTCGTGTTCGATCGGTGCTCCCTCGCTAAAAGAATATTCAAATCTACGAACTACTTAGTTTTCACTCACGTCTTCTCGGCCCAGAGAGCACGACCACGCTTGGCATACTCATTGGCCACATAAAGTGGAGTTGGAACCGATGTGGAGAGGGCAACAATCTGATGATGATGGCACAAGGTGTAAGTAAGCTCTTCGAGTCTATCCATCGGAGCATTGCAGTCGTCCGCAAGCACCGAATACAATGGAGTCTTTGCTGTTCCTTGGAGAGTGGTGTGCGCATTCAAGAAGAATTGTTTGCAAGCAGGGTGTGTGACCGCACTGTCCAAAACAATTCCTGGTGGAATATTCATATCGGTAGCTCTGGTGCCGCGAAGCTTAACAAACAATTATAACGATGTTTAGGTATTTTCTCCTTACCTCATCACGGAAGAATCTATAGCTGTGTTCTTTGGTGACAACAATGTAAATCATCTTGATGTCTTTCGAGTAACCATGAATAATGGCGCGAGCCAGCGGGATTTCATAAGCAAGAATTGATGGATGGGATCCTTCTGAAGCTCCACTTCGGTATATGATGATTCTCTTCGGAAGTGTTTTGCGGTTCTTCTCATACATGTCCAGAGAAGACTTCAGTACATCTTCAATGGAAGACATAGTCTGAAAAATTGAATTGAAACAGATTCAAAGGAACTGTAAAACAAACATCTTGTCCAACAGATGCAAGAACGAAATCACCAACGAATTCGTGATTTGCGATTGCGTTTGACGCGAATCCAACGATCTGTGGGTTCAAATGACCCCTTCCTTCGAGAATGAACTTCGTTCCTGGTGGAGGAGCAGAGATTCCGACTCCAATCACAAGTTGTTCATCAGTCAAGCTCTTCTTAGCATCACTGACAGTGTAGTTGAGACCACCCAACTTCATATTAGTCTTGTTGAGGACGTTCTCCAAAGTCAATCTCTTTCCTTCCTTGCAAACCGATATAGCTTTCGACATTTTCATGTCTTGGACAATCATCATTGTTCTCTGCTCGAGTGCTTTATACTTCTCTGTAAGAAAATTAGATATACCATCAGTGAAAACGATAAAAGTGAGACGTACGGTGGAGATGGGTGATATTATCGTCGGTGATAACGAAAACGAACTTGCATTTGCTATCAGAAACACTCTGAAGCTTGTCCATGATTTGGTCCGCATGAAGAAGACAAGTTTCAGCTGGGGAACCGACTTTAATTCCTTTTCTTTGAAGAGTCTCCATAAACATGTTACTGAACGAGCTGAAAACAAAAAATATAAGATGATCTCGCACGAGTATACACTTACTTCAAATCTCCTCCATTGAACTTCGACTGTTGTGTTCCAACAGCATACATTGCCCAAAGATCTGGGAACGCACATGGCTTGTTGTAGTTTCCAGGTGGTGCGCGCCACTTTCCACTTTCAGTGATGACCTTTCTGTCGTAAAGGATCTCTTTACCTTCCAGCTCGCGTGCTTTGACCTGAACAAAATAAATATCACCAAGTGGAGTGTTAATTAGCGTTATACCATCAATGGTTCCGGATAAACTTTGATTCCAAGATTCTTGAGCAGTTCATTCTCCTCAGTGATATTAATCGCATTTTTTCCGGTCACAATAAGTCTCTGGCGGGCATCCGGAAGAACAGCACATTCCTTGGTAGTCTTTTGAGATTGTTGACCAGTTTGTTGTGGAATAGTTACACGCTGATTTTTGGTGATGTTCATCAACTCAGCTGGATAGAAGTTTCGGTTTCCACGCTCTTTGCAAATTAGAAGATTCCCTTCTGGATATTTCAATTGGACATTGTACTTGTCTTGGAAATACTGTTGAACGGTACAACTTTTTCCGTCTGGAAGTTCGAATCTGGCTCTTGCAGCACAGTCATGGTGAAGTCCTTCGATTTTCAAGTGACGTTGTCGGTTGGAGTATGTGGTGTAGCAGTCGAGAGACTTGATGACGTGACTTGCCTTCTCTCGATCGAAATCATTCAGAGGTTTTGACGGGTCTCTGCCTGTGATCGCGTAGATCTTTTCGGCTACATTTTGCTCAATGTGGAAAGCTGCTTTCATTCCATCGATAACAATAGATGGATTATTTTGTCCACGGCCGTATGGTCCTTCGATGTACTGGATGGATTTCTTGACGCCTGGGTGGAGAACTTTTCCATCTCCAACCGAGACACAGTCACGTGGGTCAAAACCTTCCTCTGTTGGTTTGAGGAAGTAGACTTTACCGTGTTCGAAACATCCGAAGCGAGCTCTGAAAATTAAAAAGAAAAAAAACCATAAGCAATGAAAAGGGATTACTACTCACGTCTCTCTGACACAATGCTGATTGAGCGCAAGCTCCAAAAACTGTGTGTATTCACGGTTATTGACTTCGGTATTTTGATCAGCAGTGCGTCGTCCGAGATTCTCCGCAGAAATGACAAGCGAGTTGTCGCGTGGAGCGTAGATTTCCAACGAAATGCATGCAAGTGATCTGAGGTCATCGTTGCCCGTGTCAGCACCTTTGATTTCGAAAATACGACTCTTCTTATCTCCGGCGTCAGTTACCGAGAACAAGCTAATCGTTGTATAGAGAATACTTTGTCCGTCGTAGATGATGTTGTTTCCGTCCTTGATTTTGAAGAAATCAGGGTTTTTCTCAACTGCGTGGAAGAAGATGTTGCAGCACTTCTCATGACGATCCAAAACAACGAAGTCTTCTTTTCCCTTCTTTGTGAATGTTGCCTCTTTGGTTGGACTGATGTCAGCTTTAGCATGTACCATATAACGGTGAACGATAGTTTCCTTCTCAACTTCAATGCCAAAAATATTTGTCTGAATATCAGTTGGCTTTCCGAGTTTTCCTGGTTCCGATGGTTTCAAGTAGACTTTGGCGGCTTGCTCAACCTGAAATTTTGTTGCTCGCCGGAGGGTTCGGTTCAAATAAACTAACATTGAGTTGCTGAAGACGTCTAATGCACGCATCATTTCCAGTTTGTTGATGCATGTCTTGTTGATTGACCGGAGTCGGTGCCATCGGTGTCATTGGTGGAACCGTCACCGGCGGCATCGGTGGCATTGGTGGCATCGGAGGCATTGGTGGTGCTGGTGGATGTGGCGGCATGATTATTACAGTTCAAGTATATTATTAGTGCTGTAAAATCGTTAATGATGAGAAGAACACGTCATTGATACACGTGTAAAGAAATTCGGGGACAAAGCTGGTAGAATATTGAACACGTGAAACTTTAAGATAATATCTGGGAGCATAGCTTCAAGTGTAGCTGAACAAAGGTCGAGACGAGACATAAAAATGTAAAGATTTCAACTAAAAAAAATAGTAGAGCCTACTCTGTTTAACTGACGGGTTCGATACTAACGTCGTGAATGCGTGGAAGTTTGATTGTCACGCTGCAGGCAAAATTAAAGAGAAAGGATCGTGAGTTCAATAAGATGTGCGGCTCGTTTAGGATGTTCTTTGCAAAAGTTTGAATGTAGAAAATTTAGGCCACAAAAGAACTCCCTACTTAGTACGAAGATAAGGCTCAGTCTATCAATCAAGCTTAATGTAATTGATTTAGGATTCAAAAAAAATTTCAAAAAAAGTTTACAAAAAAATCTTCGCCGAGAAGACAGCGAGCAAGAATGAAGTGAATGAAAAACTGAAATTGTTGACAACAAACACGGGCGGAGAAAATGTTTGTGGGCGCCACCGTAGTCTCCGCGAAATTGTTGCGAGACCACTCACGCCGAAAAGTGCATGTTCCTTTAAATTTTTATTTATCAAATGCGTGAATAGAAACAGTTCCAGTTCTCAAAGCCGCCTCCCATGTAAGTTTAAATTATAAAATACATTGATAAACAATTTTCAATTATTAGAAATCAACATGGAATTCATCGTATGCAACAAGTGTGGCTGCTCGCCCAGTAAGAGACAGTTCTACATCACCGCTTGTTCTCATGTTTTCTGTGAAACATGTCGTACAACGCCGACTCCAGATTATTGTCATTTATGTAAAATCCCAGCAAAATCGTTAAAAATGGACGCGAGTTTGCCGAAAAATGTGAAAAAAGTGTTCACCGATATTGGAACATTGAGCACTGACATAAACAGGCGATTGTCGAAAATTATTGGATTTCAGAAGTTTCAAAAATCAATTCAATTGAAAATGGAAAACAAACGGGTAACCAATTTGAAGTGTTTTAAAAAAAAATCAATTATCTTCTAGTCAGCAATGAGAAAAGAGCAAATTGGTAAAATTGAGAAGAAAACGCAAGAGTTCAACAGTCAATTAACGAAGTTATCGTCTTTCGAGGAGAGCAATCGAAAGAAACTCGAAGATACAGAGAAAGAAAACGAAAAACTTAAACATTTGTAAGTTTTCGCCAGATGCTTTCCTCCAAACGCAGATCTTTCTTTAAAGAATCAAATCACTTGAACTGGAAATCGCGAGTACCGTTCCGCTAGCTGACAGTGATAATGAAGATGACTTCTTCCTAAAGAACACTCCGACGTCGTCGAATCCTTCTGTAGCTGGATCAATCACAGATAATGACGATATGTTTGAATTCGTAAGTTTTCATCTAAAGCGTTGGAATATTATTGGTCCCTTTCAGGATCTGCTGGGACTTAAAAATCGATCAGATTCGTCGTCATCAAGTTGTTCTTCTCAATCGAATCGAGCAGGATCACTGTTCTAAATTCCACTGTAGTTTTTATTGCATGAATAATATTCTTAAGCACTTCATTTTCTTCGTCCTTTCTCTGTTTGATACCTTGTAAAATATATAAATTCTTTATAGATCCAAACAAAACAAGAAACAAATAAGAAGTTAAATCTCTACTACTAAAAATAACTAAACTAAACAAATCAAACGACACGCTCATTTTCTGGGGACTCTGGAATTGCTCCGTTAACAAGTGGAATTCTTCGAAGAAAATCGAGAATTTTCTGCTTGAAAGAATTGGATGTCTGTGCTTCAGCCACCAGACGACGTGCCAAGTCTGAATCCAGTTCGAGGGTATTGAACATTCTTTCCCGGCCCCAAAGCATTGCATACATTGCTCCAAAACTGACAACCATTTGAATAGCAGCGCAAGTAGCCATTACGGAACGGGCTGGTTTTGATCCTTCCCATCCGAGTGTGAGAAATTCCAGAAGATTATTTACAACTGGCATTGATTTCGATCCTCCTGCAGCGGCTTCTTTGTTAATTAGAACATAGTGAGCCAAATATGGAGTTGCGAGCATTGGAAGAGCAATTCCTGTCGTTAGGCCGATTGCAATACTGTTGATGACGAGACAAGAGGGGCACAGTGTCAGTTCATTGAAAACTTTCGGCGTTACAAGCATCTGAAAATCAATTCATGATAGTAATCTCGCAGAGACTACCGTTGTTTTGAATAGTTTCAATTGTGAGGCAAGAATTCAATATTTACCTGATGAAGCATAAAATACGTAACTCCTGAAGAATATACACCGAACACAAACGGAGATTTCGGACACCGTTTGACTGAATCGAGGAACTTCGCTTTTGCATCGTATAAGAACATTTCCGAATTGATTCGGGTAGCTGAAATTTATTAGAATTCATTTAACCCTATATTTCAAAATCCTAATTACCAATTAGAGAAGAAGTGACACAATTAGCTAATAATCCGGCATGAACAGGCCAAGTCAACGCCCTTCGCTCTTCTCGAAATGGCCATGTGGAGGAGAGTCGACTCATCAAATGAGCTTGATCTGCTGAAGACATTGAAGAGAGATTCGTCCAAAGACTTGAACGATTCGATGGATCTGATGAGGAATCTCTGAAAATTTATAGAAATTAACAGGTGAACCACTGTATTTCTCCACCTTGTAGCCGCAACTAATCCCCGGTTCATCGCATGTGATTCCATTTTTGCCAAGTTTTCTGAACTTTGCCATAATGACAGAAACTGTGTGTCATCTTTGTTATCTTTTTTGCTCATCTGAAATTCTGAATCTAGTTTTCTGAAAAATCTGAACAAAAAACCAGAAGCAAGTATTCACAAAGCGACAAAGAACCAAAAATGTTTCTAGAACTCGAGGTATTCAAATAATGAAAATAATTTTATTTCGTTTGTAGAACGTTTTTGAGAAAGCCGGGGTGGATTTGGTTGGAAAAATTTGATAATAACTTACAGGAAATTAGGTTAATTATAGTTACATTAGTTATCAGCACAGTTTCGAATTATAAAAATAAGTGGAAAATGGAATAAAGAAGATAATTTAGAAACAATTAAAGTACTAAGCGCGCGAAAAAAGTTAATCACAATCCGAGGAGAAGAGGGTCTTGACTGGAACATCCGGGAAGGGGAAAAGGTTAAAACTAAAGCCAAATTTGAAGATTTGGAAGCGAGGAATAAAAATATTTCACAACTCGAGGGGGCAAAACGTTTGTGACTTATTCAAAAATGAATTGGCAAATATCAAATTGCGAAACAAAAATTAATTGTATTCATACGAGAAATAGTATATAAAACGACGACTAGGAGAGACTTGGCATTGTAGTGATGGAGTGTACGGTAGAGGAGAACTATAATCGAGTCTGAAAATTGAAAATATATTGCGGGGAGTCTGGAAAGTGACGGTTAGAGAAACATGAATATACAGATGCAAAGACGGAAAGACAGATAAACAGGCTACAAAGCAGAACACTGAAACTCTAGGAAAATTAGCGAAAGGCGACAGTGTGACATTTCACCATGAATCTAAAAACGCAGTTTCTTCTACCGATTAGTATTATTATTTTGTATCTGAAAATACCTGAAAAACTACACAAAATCCAGCAGGCACGACAACATTCAAGGTACAGATTGTTACACGCTTAAAATGGACAGACAGGTTAGAAACATTAATTGTGTGAGAGGATCGGGAAAGAATACCTAGGAGATGGAAAGAATTGATAGAACAGAAGAAGAATTGAAGAAGTCTTCACGCGGTTGCCGTGTCACCACTCACTATTTCTTCTGTTTCTTCCTGCTCTTCAGGCACTTTTTCGTCAGTTGGCTTTGGTTGGGCGAATAGTCGTTCCACCTGGAATTTTATGAGGTTGAGCTTGAATGGAATTAATCTCGATCTTGAATGGAATTAATCTCACTTTTTTCTCTTTCTTTTCCACACTCATCGCTTGCCCAGCATCACGATAAGACCTCCGTAGTGGTACTCGAGACATTGAAGATACAGGATCACGAGCAGAATTCGCTGAAAGAAAATTCAGTTTGTTTGGGAGTATACCAGTGATTGTCATGTGCAAAAGATTGAAATGAAAATTATACAGCTCAAAATTTTTCAGTTTTTCTAGATTTTTTTCAAACGGACCCCGATCTTCCGCCATCGCTGACACATCTCTATTGTAGAGTCTCGTTGACTCTCTTGCTGTTTGAGATCCAAATTGAGCTTGTTCCCTCGGTGTCGACGTGCTTGCACCTCCATCTGGTACAGTAACTGTCATATTCAATCCTTCTCTTTCAGATTCTCTATGTTGACGGTGCCCAGTACCAGCTATCACTACTGTATCGTCCTCGTGACTGCTTCCTTTCAACATCCTCCTACGCGACGGTGATTGTTTGAGCGCTGAAATTTATAGGATCAGAGATTAAAGTGATAAAGCAGATTTTGGGCACAAAGAAGGCTCCAGTTGATATTTTTCGAATATATAGGCACATTTACTGTTGATAAATTGGGAATACTTTTCTCGCTTGAATTGTAGAAACATATTCTCTGACTGGCTATTCTTTTTGGAATATTGTCTCTCAGGCATGCTAGAATAAGAAAAAATAGGAAGAGAATTATGTATAAACTGAGATAAAGTGAACGAAATTGCAGGCAGCTGATAAGGGGGGAATAGGACCAACCACAACAAGAATTAGTTCGTTTTTTGCTGCATTAACCGACAAGCGAGGACCAAACACAAACCACTGAACAAATTATTAATATAGAGCAGTTGTTAGTACTAGAGATTTGAGAATTTCTAGGCGATTCTAGAGTATTTTCAATCTTTTTGGTTTTAAAAATGAATAAAAGACAACAAAACTACAATAAAAGTCATAAGAACGACAATCTGTTATTGAACAGAAGAACCAGATTAAATCATATTCAGATGCTTAAAATAAGTGACGCGACGAAACAAAAATTCCATTGATAAATAAAAATTGTTGAAATATAGAAAAATTCACCGAGATAACTGTGGACCAGAGTGCGAAATTTCGCGCTTCTCTTTTCGTCGGCTGTAATCGTTAATTGGGAAGAGGATTAGGAGTTGAAGAGAGGTGAGAAGTTAAATTTTTTTAAAGTTAGTTTTTGGTCAGATTCAGAATCGTCACAATAGAAGGTTAGGTTTAGATTCAGGTGAAGAGAAATTAAAAGGAAATCAGTTGGAGAAGTTATAATTAAAGTTAATTAGGAGGGAACTTTTAAGAAGGAAAACTAATCTAAAAAATCTGAAAATAACTTATTTTGAAAACGTGAGAAACAATGCTCTGAGCATCTGTTTGAAACTTCAGGCAATTGAAGATTTGTTAGTTATGATGAACCTCTTGTAAATTGAACTCTATGAAATCTTACTCTAAATCGGTGAAAAACATTATTCCAGCGAATACTTTGAAACAAAAAAACACGACCCACAAACTTTTCGCAAAATATTCTGTACACAAACAGCGGAGCGTTTTAGTTTAAGACCCTTTCTCCATGAAAAAAAGCAAAACCTCTCAAAATATCACACTAATTACGGTTGCAGGATAGGTATTCAGCGTCATTTTTGCAAAAACTTCGAAGAAAATTTTTGGGGAAAACATTTCGGAAACGAAAAGCTCTTTCTATTCATTCAAATTATCGATAGGAGAGGATTTTGTGATAGAAAACTGTTTTTGGATTGTGGGTGCTGAGAAATGAAAAATAGAAAGAGAGATAGAGAAAAGAGAAGAAAATAGTGAGAGAGTAGAGAGAGAGAAAGGGAAGAAAGGAAAGTCTGAAAAAGAGATCCATATATCAGAAGAAAACGTACCTGTTCCCTTTTTGAACACTTTTTCAGTCATAAAACTCAAAAAGCGGGAGGCATAGAAATTCGGATTGTGCACCGAAATTGTGTCCTGAAAATGGAATTTCAGTGGTTTGAATGGCAGAGAGAACTTACTCCATCGTGAAGGATCGCTTTCCACGTGTGTTCCATTTTCTTCAGCAACCGATAGTTTTGAAGAATATCAATGATACCTGGAAACAAGGTATTGAGATCGATTTACGTGAGCTCTATTCTATCCTTTTCGGATCAGAAGCTTCTTTTCAGCTTGACTGAATTCCCCAGAGATTTTTCAAAAATTTTAAAACTGATAACAATTTCTGCTATTCTCGAATTCACAGTAACACTTCCAAAAAAGGTCTCAACAAATGTATACTTACCTAAATAAAGAACCAGCCGATCTCCATTCGAATTCCTCGCTGGAACTCCACCGTGAGGCACATCCCCATCTCCGGTATCCCAAACACTGAATTTCTCTTGCAGAACCTTATGATTCTCTCCTTTTTCTCCAGTCTGCTCGTTGGAAGTTGATGGAGCTGGCAGAGCTTCTCCGTTCAATTCTGCTCTTTCTCGAATTCCTAACTCAACGTTGTGAATACCAACGAGAAGTGAATAATCCATAATTTTGAAACTCTCCATCACCTAAACAGATGATTCTTCATTTCTACTCATTTTAGATTAAAACTTACCAAGCAATCTCGACTTATCGATCGCATAAGTGCATCCAAAGCTATCGGATCAATGAAAATGCCATCTTTGTGATTTTCCAGAAAATCCAAATCTTTCAAAGTTGGATGAGGTTTCGCTCGCTCCGCTTTGTTAGCCATTCGTTTATACGTTGATCCCTTCAAATCGTATTTTTCGTGAAGTGTAACAGTTTGTGGCAGCAAATTATTCATGACGAGCAGCCGAATATTCTTTCCGAGACTCTGAAAAATCAACATTGTACTCATTATTCGAGGAAAGTGACTCACCTGATAACAGAACAAACCGAAGAATTTGGGTAGAAGTGTTCGTGGATTCTGATTGAGATTCATATAATAACCGGGAAGAAGTTTTTGCAAGAAATCCGCTTCTTTGTGTTGAACCGTTTTTATTATGAACTGATCATCTTGTGACACGTAAAATATCGATCCGGATGCTCCAGCGTTTGATAACTCTTTCAGTGGCTCAGTGCAAATTGATCGCTGAAGGGAAAAACAACTTTTCATGAAAAGTTTTGCTTAAAACTTACTAAAAAGTCGGCAGGTTTAATGTGAAAAAGGTTTCGGAAATATCGAAAGGCAATCGGGGCATATGTTCGAAATCGGAAGTCGCCGAACGAGTGAGAGGGTGTTATTGACGAACCAGCGCTGAACATAAAGTTTTTTTGAAAGTTTGAGTTTTTAAAAGAAAATTATAGGATGAATACTGAAAAAAATGTTTCAGGATTTTTAAAAATCTCAGACACATTAATTCCGAAGCTTCCCAATCATTTTATTTTAGACTGATAATTATTTAAAGAAAAAACTTACGCAGGAAACGCGATGATGTCTACTTTTTCGAAATCTTGGAGAAGCACATCTCGATTAGGTAGAGAAGCCAGACTACCTGCGAAAATTTTGTTGAATTAATGTCTTATTTAAAAATTCACACGTCACTTACCTATTGAATTCGAAATTCCTAATTGAATCGCTTGCATCAAAGCATTCGTCGGCACTTTTTTGTACGAAACACCTCCTTGTTCGTCAATCCGCCGATGACCCAACTTTTCTTTTGTATTCTGCGGCTCTCGTGACGTCTGATTACCCAAAGTTGTGTTCAACGGAAGATCTTTGGCTTCATTATCCGGTCGGAGAATCGGAGCTTCTTGCTGAAATGAAAAATGGTTTGAAAATTTCAATTTTATATTAAAGAACTTCATACCTTCTCCCCGCTCTCTCCGCTTTGCTCGGGTGGTTTGCCTTCTGAAAAATTTATAGATACTTTTTGGTTTTCTGGTAGAATATTAAAATTTTACCTTCATCAGCATCGCCAGTTCGTGTGAAGGCGATAGTTGTGGTCCGAGCAGTCATGATCTGTGAAAGAAAAATATAAAAAAGGAGAAAGAAAAAGGCAATAAAGCTTTGTAAAATAAGAGGCGAAGGGGAAAAAGGTGAAGAAGAGCAGAAGAAGAAGCTTTATTGTTTTTGCTCTCCTCTTTATTTCTCTGTATTCTCCAACTTTTCCATAAACAATCCTCTATTCAATTCTTCCAAACTGAGAGAAAAGAACTGAATTTCATGAGAAATAAAAAAAACCGACGGGCGGTTGAGGTGATGGGAAAAAACGAGGCAGATGTTGATGATGTCGTTTCGCACCGTCTGCGTCTATCAATTTTGTGTTGTATTTTATTTGTTGAAAACTAGAAAACTCAAATAATGAAGAAACAGATAGGAAGAAAAAAAGGAAAATGCTCGTTTTGGAAATGTGGATAATCGATTGAAAAGTCTCGAAAATCGAAGAAAATTACAAGGTGTAAACTTATAATTAATTTTAAAACGACACTCCGAAATGACGCGAAGAGTGTTGTTTAGCGAAGTAAAAAGTCAATTGTGAAATTTTAATTTTCAGATCAACTGAGTTTACTATCTCTAAAACCGATAATCTCATTAAAAACATCAATAAAATCTATGTAGGAGCATAAATCAGAGAATTAGAGCCCAATTTATTTCAAAAGAAAAGATCAAAACTTCTGTATTGCTCTAAACATTACAGATTAGTTTTTTTGTTCTCAAATCACTGGTAATAATCTGGATTCAAGTCAGAAATTTCAATTCTGAATTTGTTCATCACAATAGTTGGCAATTTGAAAACTTCCTAGTAGACATTTGTTTATTTTTCGAGAATCTTTCCAAGGACCGCGTTGAAAATCATTCAGAGTACAGAAAAAAAACCTCTGCCGCAAAGCTTTTGATCCAAAGTTAATCATCAGACGGAAAAGTGGAAGACTCTGAAGAAATAAAAGGAAGAAAATGGCAAAAAAGAAGAAGGCGTAGTTGGAAAAAAGAAGAAAAAAGAATAAGTGGGAATGGGTTGCTGGGAAAAGAGCACAGAGGGAGAGAGCTCCACAGCTCCCTTCTTCTATCGCTCTTCTCGCCTCCTTTCCTTCCTTTTTCTCTTTTTCTCTATTCTTCGTCATCACCAAAACCGGATCGATATAGAAGCGCCCCGCACTTGCATTTCGAAGAAGAAAAAAGTGGGAAGATGTGGGTGGAGAGGACCAGAAAAAAGTTTTCGGGATAGAAGAAAAAGAAGAAGTTTATCAATAATTAAGAGAGTTATCAATGAAAAATAGCTTGCGATAAGGTTCTTCCTTGGGAAATCTTAAAAGCATATCATCTCGAAAAAGGAAAGAAACTATTGTTTATTATCACAAAACAAAAAAAAAACACAATGAAAAAAACGGAAAGTTTTATAAAAATGCAAATTCCACATCATCATTGTCACCATTATCAATGGCAAGCCGGTTTCGGCAGGAATAGACCTGCGGCTGCGAAAATGTAATCTTGTAGTCCTGTTGGAAGATAGGAGAACGGAATAAACCTGGAAATTTGAATAAATGCGTTCAGTTTTCCGAAAGAGCGCTCACAATAAAATACTGTCCCATCCGATTTGATATCTGGATCGTGGGTATTTTGCTGTGATTGCGTGGTAATATGCGTCGATAACCAGAGAAATTTGAGAAGAAGCAATCGAATTCAAGAAGAGTTGACTGGATTGGCGAGCTGAAATCGTTGTAGTTGGATATTCTTAATAGAAAGAAGGCGCACCGTCATTGAAAAACTTCTCTCCATATTCTTTCTTTACATCAGAAGGTGCCTGCTCCCATGCTTCGGAGATTTCAGCCTGAAAAAAGAAAGATATTCATATTGTGTTTGAACTCCGGACAACTCGCGTATAAAACAAAGTTCAATCTACTGCGCCACGCCTTCCCACCTCCGAGTCCCACGACCAAGGTCAACAACTAGGTGTGCGACCACCCATACCACAAACTCACAT
This sequence comes from Caenorhabditis latens, assembly GCA_002259235.3. Classification (NCBI taxonomy): domain Eukaryota; kingdom Metazoa; phylum Nematoda; class Chromadorea; order Rhabditida; family Rhabditidae; genus Caenorhabditis; species Caenorhabditis latens. Next base: position 11,746,389 of record CM056092.1, on the reverse strand, counting down.
CAATTTTCTGCCTATTTATCAAAGGAGTATCAAAAAATCCGGGTTCCAAAATGTGAACAGAGATTCCGAATGGCCGTAATTCTTGTCTAATAACATCACAATATGCAGAAACACCGTACTTGGATACTGTATACGGACCAAGACCTGGGAGTCCAACACGAGCACAAATACTGGCTACTTGAACCACTCGTCCCCTAAAAACACCTTTTTTTTGTAATACCAGAAGAATTGAATTTAGAATACCGTGCTTTTTTCAGAAGTTTTTTGACAGCCATTGTAGTTCTAACTGGTCCCCACAGGTTGATTTCAGCTACTTTCAGATATTCATTTATATCCAAAAAATCGTCGGCTATATGCTTTCCAGTGATTCCAGCGTTGTTCACCACAGCATGTAATCCTGAAATTTCATTAAAACCATATGAAATTCTTTGACGAATACCTCCAAACTTTTCACATTTCTCTTCAAGTCTTCTGGCTACTTTTCCAACCGACTCGTCACTTGTCACGTCCATCAAAAACGCGTCGAGAGACCGCCCGTTTCCGATGGATTTTCGAGCCTCTGCACTAAGACTCTCGATTCCCTGAAATGGGCAACCATTCAATGACATTTTTATGTGATGGCTGGGGACGAGGGGACTTTTGAAAAATGAAAATTTGTTTGTTTTCCGGAAAAAAATAGGAGAGGAATCTAACTGGTCTGTTCTACTTGACTCGAGGTAATCTTCACAATTTTCACATTTCTCTTCAAGTAGACGAATATAAAAAGACCACCTGTTGAGTTAAACATCCAGCAAACACAGGCATTCCATTTTCCAGACATTTCAACGCTAATCCACGACCAAATCCTGAAATTTTTAGAATTGCAAACTTTCAACTTTTTCAAGGATTCACCAGTGTCACATCCCGTTATAAACACTGCTTTCCTTGTCAAGTCTCCTATTTGAATTCTCTCTAAAAAGTGGCGAACCACTAGGAATAACAAGAATAAAACACCAGTCCAGAGAGTTGCTTCCAGAACTGTGAGATCTAGTATCCAACCAACAAAACCTATCATATCAACAGAAAATGATTCGAAATCTGAAAAATAGACTTTTTGGAACAGGAAGAAAACTAAAAAAGACCAGACGTATAGTGTGGTTGGAGCAATAACTCGAGTTGTTAAGTACCTGTTTGGGGCTCTTTATCAGTATCACTTGTAGACAAAGACTTGTTGACAGACGGCATCACGGTAGAGTTTAGCCTAGACTATGCTTGATCATAAGGACAAAATAGGAGGAATCTGAAGGTTATGACGAATTTTCGCATATTGGATTATACTTTTCACACTTTCCCCGAACTGTTTTAATCTTTTTCATTTTTCTTTTCCTTCTTTATATACCAGTTTAGACCTTCTTTCTTCTAGGTGAAAAGACCGTAATCCTGACACGAGAATGACGTAAAGGGTCGGCAAGGCGCATAACTCGTGCTGGCGCAAATATGGTTTTTTGAAAAATAGCTCGGTAATTTTTTCTTTTTATCTTCTGATTTATTGAGTTTTTTGCATTGGTTCTGCTGAAATATAGTCTATTAATTTTACCATCATATGATTAAACTCTTTTTCAGTATGCGGACCAAACTTGACGGTCGTATTCGAACTCAAATCGAGAATGGTGTTGCCACAGGACACCGTTCAATGTTCGCATTGGTAGGAGACAAATCAAGGGATCAAGTGCCTATCCTTTATCATATTCTATCGAAATCAACAGTTTCTGCTCGTCCAAATGTGCTCTGGTGCTACAAAAAGGAGCTTTCCTTCTCGACACATCGTCAGAAGAAGGCGAAGAAAATGAAAAAAGCGACGACTACTATTTCTGGAAGTCTTCCAGATGCTGATCCATTTGACGTCTTCATTTCATCAACACAAATCAGATATTGTTATTATAATGAGACGGAGAAAATTCTGGGAAATACTTTCGGAGTTCTTGTATTGCAAGTGAGTTCTATCTTCAAACTAAAATAAAAAACATTTTAATTCAGGATTTCGAGGCAATGACTCCAAACTTGCTTGCCAGAACAATCGAAACTATCGAAGGAGGTGGAATGGTTATTCTTTTGATGCAATCTGTCCGTTCTCTTCGTCAGCTCTATACGATCTCAATGGATGTTCATAATCGATACCGTACCGAGGCTCATAATGAAATCACAGCACGTTTCAATGAACGGTTTATTCTCTCCCTGGCTTCATGCTCATCAATTCTTGTTCTTGATGATCAATTGAGAGTTTTGCCGATTTCTAGTCATATCGAGAATGTTGAAGCGATTCCAGCGTCTCAGAAGGTAAGTTTTGGATTTTGTTTGAAAAGTTAAAAATTCTTCAATTTTCAGAAAAGCCAAAGCGAAGCAGATGCAGAACTTGCCGGTTTGAAGGAGGCAATGAAAGAAACGAAACCAATCGGTCCACTTCTTGCCCGTGCTCGCACCGCTTGTCAAGCTAAAGCACTTCTCCGATTCCTCGATGTTATCACTGAAAAACAATCGAATGTGACGTGTTCGTTGACTGCTGGTCGTGGACGTGGAAAGTCAGCAGCTGTCGGATTGTCATTGGCTGGAGCCATTGCTTTCGGATATACCAACATCTTCGTGACATCTCCATCCCCTGAAAATTTGAAGACTTTGTTTGAATTTATTGTCAAAGGGTTTGATGCTTTGGACTATCAAGAACACACTGACTACGAACTCATTCAATCTGCGAATCCTGAATTCAAAAACTGTCTCGTTCGAGTCAACGTGTTCCGTGAGCATAAACAAACTATTCAGGTTTGTCTCACCAGGAGAACTTCAGAAGTTATAAGTTTATTTTCAGTATATTAGTCCTACCGACGTGCAGAAACTAGGCCAATGCGAGCTCATTGTGATCGACGAAGCGGCGGCAATTCCACTCCCCCTCGTCAAAGAACTCATCTCTGGTCCATACATCTCATTCTTGGCCTCAACAATCAATGGATATGAAGGAACTGGACGTTCTCTCTCACTGAAACTTTTACAACAATTGAGACAACAATCAGCTGGAGGAGAAGCTAAGGAGGGAAAAACTGCTTCAAGCAAAGGAAGAACTCTTCATGAAATGCATATGGAGGAGAGTATTCGTTATAAACCCGGAGATAAGGTTAGTGGATTATAAGTTTCAAAAAGCAGCGAGTTTATTATAGATCGAAAAATGGCTGAACAAACTTCTCTGCCTCGACGCAACGAATTGTCAGCTCAAACTTGAATGCGGTACACCACCACCATCTGCCTGTGAACTCTACATCATCAATCGAGATTCACTTTTCTCATTCCATGATGCTTCTGAAAGCTTCCTCCAACAAGTTATGGCGATTTTCGTCTCTGCTCACTACAAAAACAGTCCAAATGATCTTCAGGTAAACAACAAGATTTTAAAATGCTTTTTGATAATGTAATTTCTTTGTAGATGCTCTCCGATGCCCCAGCTCATAATCTGTTCGTTCTCATGGCGCCAATTGACAAGAATCGAAAGACCCTTCCCGAAGTTCTGGCTGTTGTTCAAGTCTGTCTTGAAGGTCGTCTAGATTCCGACAATATTGAAAACGGACTGGAGAGCGGGAAACGAGCAGCCGGAGATCTTCTTCCATGGACTGTTTCTCAACAATTCATGGACAAACGGTTCGGAACTCTCTGTGGAGGACGAATTGTTCGTGTTGCTGTTCATCCGGATTATCAATCAATGGGTTATGGTAGTCGGGCGGTTCAGTTGATTGAACAATACTATTTGGGATTGGCCACATCTTTGGACGAGGAGGAGATTGCTCCACAGAAGAAGAATGTGATTAAACAAGTGAACGTATGTTAATCTTATACTTTCGTTTGAATATCATTCATTCATTTCAGGACGGTCACACAGTGGAACTTCTTGAAGAGCGTATCGAGCCAAGAGCAGATTTACCGCCACTCCTTCAACGCCTCGACGAGCGAAAACCGGAGAAGCTTGACTACTTAGGAGTATCCTTCGGTCTTACTGTTCCACTTTTGAAATTCTGGAAACGTTGCGAGTTCGTACCAGTCTATGTGCGCCAGAATTCAAATGATATCACTGGAGAACATACGTGTATTATGCTGAAAGGATTGGAACATACTAGTGCTGATAGTGATGGTAATCTTGGTTTCTTTATTATGTTAATACTATTTTTCTTTCAGAAGAACCTGTTGCCACTTGGCTTCCAGTTTACTGGCGAGAGTTCCGACGTCGTCTTGTCAACTTGCTGTCGTTTGATTTCTCCACTTTCCCTGCTCAAATGGCTCTTTCTCTCCTTCAACTCAAGAACAAAAATGTTGAGAAACAGATGAAGCGTCTCGTTATCGAGCGTCCCGAATTGGCACTTCACTTGTCGAATACAGATTTGAGAAGAATGGGACAATACGGGCGGAATATGGTGGATTCCCATATCATCACTGATATTCTTCCTATCATTGGAAAGTTGTATTTCGAGCAGCGAATGCCTCAAGAGGTTAGATTATCATTCATTAGTCCATATTTCATTTTAACTTTACAGCTAAAATTGGCTGTGACTCAAGCCGCTATCCTCCTCGCACGTGGTCTTCAACACAAGCAATTTGACGATATTTCCAAAGAATTGGATCTTCCAATGAATCAAGTCTTTGCTCTTCTCACTAAAGCAGTCCGTCGTATCGGTGATTGGTTCGATGAAGTTTGTGAAAGTGCTGTCAGGTGAGAATAGATTCCTATCGCTTCAATTGTTTCAACAATTCTTTATTTTCAGAGAAAATCTCGATAAAGAATCCGAAGCGGCTGCTGCCAACAAACCGATCTCAACACTACCAAAAGCAGTACCATTAGCTAATTTGGAAGATGAACTCGACGCGGCTGCAAAAGAGATTCGTGCTCGTCATGATCGGGATCGGAAGGCGCTTCTCGCCGAGTTGGGCTCGGATTTACAAAAATATGAAATTACTCAAGACGAAAAGGAGTTGGCTGAAGCCTATGAAGCCGTTAACATGAAATATGCAAATAATTTGGTTAGCGTTAAAAGTAAAAGAACCGCTGTTCAAGCTCAAATTCCTGATGCAAAAGATCCACTGGAGAAGAAATCGAAAAAGAAGAAGCGTTTCTCAAATGGAGGTCGTCATTAATGCACTATATTTTATTCCTAAATTGTTGTTGTTTTCATTGTTTATCCAATTGTTACCTTTTGTTGTTGTGCTGATTTTTATAAAAATTGAAAAAAAAGAAACGTTGACAATTGCAATACATGTATCAGCTGTGGCATTAGAACTTGAGATTTAACAGAAAAAAAACCAGAAAAGAAAGAGTTAATGGTGATGAAGGTAGAAGGTAAAAAGTTGAGAATCAACGTGAATTTTCGAAAGGAATGAACACAAGACAAATAAATAATCCTAAATATAGAACAACAGGAAAACAATGGAAAAAAGAGTCACTCATACAAATAATCATTTCCTTCGGCATCCCAATCGATAGCCATTTGTTCGAGACGACGAAGGGCGGCTTCTTGTACGTCGTCACTCTGAAACATCCTAGCAGGATTGATACCACACTTACAGAGGAAACTAATGAGTACCTGACAACCAAGACATTGTTTCGGATCATGATCGACGCTGCTTTTCTTGAATAACTGATTTGCAGCTTGAGGTGTAGCCTGAAGAGGAGGATGAGGTGCGAAGACTGTTGTAACTGGAAAAAAAAGCAATGCATGTTGGCTGGATTATTCCAACTAACCACTTGGTGTTCTGATCTTAATCAATCTTTCAGATGTCGCAGATATGTCGGTGTTGATTCTGAAATTATGGAGTTTCAGATATTACTTCAATTGAAAGTTCAGTACTTTGCCAATTTCAATTCGGCCAGGCGGAGAATCTCGTCATCGGTTGTATTGTCGAATTGTATCTGAAAAAAAAACATAAGAATTCCGAATACTCCGAAATCGTGCTCACTTTCTGCGACTCAATCGCGAATTTCTTCATTCGTAAATCTCTGAACATTGTAGTTGTCGCCTCAAGAATCTGTCCCATCATATCTTCCATCTGTTCTTCAGTCAACAATTCATCGTCATCCTCTTCTGCTTCAGTCTCCTCATCTTCGTCATATTCAATCTCCTCTTCATCCTCCTCGTCATACTCACCATCCTCCGACTCCGATGAATACAATGGTTCAATCTTCTTGCCACCCTTGGCCTCTTGTCTTGGAGTGTATCGTACACTGCTGATACTACCCTCTCCAGAAGATGTAATGGAGGCATCTGTTTCAGTCTGAGCATCCTTGGTAGGAGTTGGCATGACTTTCTGCACGAGTGCGGGCTTTTCTGGTGTTTTTTGAGCTAGAATGCTTCGCTCGTGTTTTTGAGTTGATTCCAGAAGAGCTGCCTCAAGCTCATCTACTTCTTCGTCCTCTCCACTATCATCAGATTTGTTTCCTTTCTTGGATGGTGTAACAATAGTTTGATGGCCTGAAATCATAAAAGTTATAATTCAAAACTACATATCCAAATTCTTACGTTCAAAAGATAATGGAGTAAGTTTCTTGTCAAAAACGGATTGTGTCGGCGGAGCAGTAGCCCTTGTAGGCGTGAGAATAACAGATTTTGTGGAGAAATGAGATGTGTTGGCAATATCGTCACGAATTAATTGAGAAACCGCAGATGGCAGCATTGATTCTCGATTATGTGAAAGTGGAGAGAAGAACTGAGAATTGTTTGCAGATGTGTAGTTGTCTGAAGCAGATCCAAAACTGTGGAAAGTGTCGTCACCGAAAGAGCCGTCATCTCTGATCGACAACGCTTCTTCCTCATCTTTTTCAATTTCTTCTGCTTCTGGACTCATATAGCCTTCTCTGAAAAAAGAACAATGAAGTTATCAGGTGAGTGATTAGAAAACTTACAGACTGTTGATTACAGTTCCGATATGTTCTGCCTCTGTGGTATTCACAAATTCGTAATCGAATTGCAGAGGGAATAACGTTTTCATGTCACAACGAGACACCGAACTGGGTTTGGTGCAAGAAAATGCATCCGTCGAATAGAATGGTCTGTAAGAGACTTAACTGTTTTAAAAATTCGTGTTTCAACTACAAACCCATAAGCTAGAAGTGAGTTCATCTTCGTAATGTACTTGTCGGTAACAGTTTTAATTGCCTCGTAGACGTTCTCATCGTGAGTCGCAGATGGTTGGAGACAGGTTTTCCAAGCTTCGAACAGCACTCGCACGTCTTCAGAACCATTGGCAATAAGACGAACTGATTCGACGAGTTGCGAGGTGCGAAGACGGGCAAGAGCGGCGACTGTTTTTCTGGAATTTCTTGAGAAGTTGGAGACGGGAAATTAGGATTAAGAGCTAACTTTAGAGAAGAATCGACTATAGCTTTCCAACAATCTTTTTGTTGTTTTGTAAGTGATAATTGGGCAGCGATAACTGGAGCTGATTTCAACGTCATTCCAGATTCAGAAGTGGTCGATGCGACGACTGACAGAGAAACGAGGTAGAGCTAAACAAATACATTGAAATTTGTTAAAATCATGGTACTCTAACATTCACATCCAGCAAGGAGCATTCCGAACTTTTAGTGTATTCTTGAGCATTCAATGTCAGTGGGAGTGTTGAAAACAGTGAAGAGAGTAGATCAGTTTTCAAAACATTTTTGTTGCGGAGGTAGAGCCAGAGAAGAAGACGGAGGAAGTATTCATCAGAGATATTCTCTGATGTAAGTTTTGATTTGAAACCGATATGCACGTTAACATCCATTTCTGATGCCAATTTGAGAGCGGCTCTGAAAAATAATTAGTTGGAACCTGCGAACTGCGAGATCGAGATTTTAAACTTACACAAAAATCGAATTCCTTACAAGTTGAATATTTGAGCTTGCCAGCAACAAATCGTCCACAATTCCGTCGATGTTCTGAATTCAAGGTTTTTTTATAATTATCTACTGCAATGAAATAGCTCACAATTTCGACGTCCAGTTCGTAGTTTGGGTAATCAATCATGTGAATGGCACTCTCTGAACAAGTATTTTATTCTCTTCCTGATTTATTACGATCTCTCACCAAGAACGACACGATCCGCCCATTTCTGCAAATGTGTAGCTTCCTCTTTTTCATCCGGTTTCAAATCAGGCACGATCGAAGAAGCAATGAGTTGGGATAATTTGTAAAGAGTTGGCTGATAAGTTAGCTGTAAAATATAGTTTCTAGTTAATCGTTAAATAATTATCATCATACCTTGCCCAAAACCGTGAGAATATTTGCAGCGAGTTTCAGAAATACTGAAAGTATTAGCCTCCGCATTCCCATCGTTGATTGCTCTTCGGCACGCTCGTATAATGAGATTAATCTGAATTTATTCAAAAATTAATTATATTATAAGTCTGAAAGCATACTCTATCAGTGAACTTTGATATTGTGCTGTTACAGGAGAATTAAGTCGCAAAACTGCCGAAATTTGCTCGTGTTCCTTTTGAAGGCAACGGAAAATTGTGATTGGTGATAGGGTGTTCTGAAAAAAAAGGCTAAATGTGAGTCAAATCTCAAGAGATTGTCTAACCTTGTCGCTAAACGATTCATTGAAAGTTTCATCCATTTTGATCCTGTTTGGTGATGAGGCAATTGCTGAAAACGTGTCGTTCAGCGACATCCTGAAAAAGAAATGGTTAATTAAATTATTTAGTTTCAAGAATAAATGAGAAAGCATTAGACGGTGCAACTGACTATTTTCTAACTTTCAAACTCGCTGCTGCAAAACCCGAAACAATCCATGTCGTATGTGACTCTATTGTTTACCGTGCACCAAAAAAAAAACGCTACTCGTGGACTGACTTGAAATAATATCATTGTATCCTAAAAATAATTATTGAGAATCAAAAAGCCGAATAATAATCACAGGTTATCGAAATGCCACACATTTCGTTCTCTTCCTAAATAATCCGCTTAGCGCTCCAAGCCTAGCAACGGGGGACCCCCTTCCTCTCGTAGCCATGCGGAAGACGTATCAAATTTTCTCTTTTAGGATAATTACGGGAATTTTCTCAAGCCTACATTTTCTTTGCAGGTTTTGGAGTGTTTTTCTGCTTCTGTTTCTTCTCCTTTATATCCAGCTTTCCAGCTTCCGTGCCCTCTTTTTCATTAAGAATCATATTTCAGCCTTTATCTATAATTATGGAATCAATCAATAATTATGCTGATCGCCGATGGGCATCATCATGCGAAAGAGGCGAAAAGAAAGTTATATGCATTGAAGAGTGAGAGAGACGGGGAGTACGATCAGAAAACAATTTAAAACATCAAGCGAACTGAAGAGACACAGATCATGAATAGTTTTGCGGACACCTATAGACGGTGCGCCACTTTCGGTGACTGCATACAATACAATATTTGTTCTCTCTTCCTCCTCTTCTCTTCCCGCACCTTTTCCCTTTTTCCATTTTCAATCCATTCCTTTTTCTCCTCACTATCAGTTAGTTTCCTCTGTTTCACTGAGTTCTCTTGTTTCTGGTCACTCTATTCGAGCTTCCACGTATTGCCAGATGTTTCATCAGGGAGGAGGGAGAGGATCATACGCATGCAGTCAACTAGAAATTTTGGGAAAATGGATCTAAAGTTTTTGGTTATTTTAGTATCGGGTGGAGTGATTAGAAAAGATGTGACTCGTATTCATAACGCTCAATTCATTTTTGACTCAGTTTTGCACCGATTACAGTTTTTCTCTAATTTCACAATTAATCTACAGTATGACAAGTGTTTACTCTCCTGGGAATAAAAGTAATTTTATTTGGAGTGTTATGAAATACATTATTCATTTTTACTGATAAATTCAGTTAAAACAATAATGTTTAAAGTTTGAATTAGGGTCACTCCTGTTACTAATTATCCCGAAAAATGCTTTCTCGCCATGTTCCGTTAAATATAAACGTGTTCAACACATAGTAGCCACGTGTCTTCTACGTTTTATACTCCACAAAACGCATAAACTCAAATACTTTTCAGGCTCAAAAGGGAGAAATCGCCATGTCGATTTCGGGTCTCTTCATTTTAGACCTCAAAGGAAATGTAAGTTTTGACTTAATTTTTGTAAATTTTATAAATTTTGTGGGGAAAAGCTGCTAGAAAAAATGAGGAAAGAAAAGAAAACGTTTTGGAAAAAAATGGAGAAAAAATAAATAAAAAACGAAAAAATTTTCTTCGCTCTCAGTTTTTTTTTCATAACTCAGAAAGTGTCGTATAATGCGATGCATCCTCACAACAGACACTTTATTTTACGCCAATTAGAATAATCAACTGATTTTGGCTGAAATTCGCTGAAAATATACGAAAAAGTAAAAAGTAAATAAAACAAAAAGAACATCGCAAAATAAATATCACAATTTCAGGTGGTAATATCCCGAAACTATCGCGGAGATGTCGATATGTCGTGCATCGAAAAATTCATGCCTCTACTGGTGGAGAAAGAGGATGAAGGCACTGCTTCTCCGGTATTAGTGCATCAAGGAATCAGTTACACATATATTAAATATATGAATGTTTATTGTGAGTTCAAGTTAAAAAACAGCTCTCGAGGTTTAGAAATTCAAGAACTACCGTATCCCTCAATGGGTTTTCTAAATAAAATTTCTAATTTTAGTGGTCACAATCTCAAAGAAAAACACAAATGTGATACTTGTACTCTCTGCTTTGTACAAAATCGTCGAAGTATTCTGCGAGTATTTCAAAACTTTGGAAGAAGAAGCAGTTCGTGATAATTTCGTAATTATCTACGAGCTTTTCGATGAAATGCTCGATTTCGGATATCCACAAACGACGGAGAGCAAAATTCTTCAAGAGTGGGTTGTCGACTTATACGAAAAAGTTTCAAATGAAAATTTCAGATTCATTACTCAACAAGGAAATCGTTTGGAGACTGTCCGTCCACCGATGGCGGTTACAAATGCAGTTTCGTGGAGATCTGAAGGAATCAAGTACCGGAAAAATGAAGTTTTTCTGGATGTGATTGAAAGTGTCAATATGTTGGTGAGTTTTTGAAGAATTTGGAAAAAATAGATGAAAAAAATAGATCTGAGTTTGAACAATAACCAACAAAACGATAATATGAAATTTGAGCGTTTTCAAAATTAATTTTTCCCAAGAAACTTCAATTATACTTCAATATTCTCTAATTCCCAGGCAAACGCACAAGGAACTGTGCTGCGATCGGAAATCGTTGGATCCATCCGCTTCCGAGTTGTACTCTCCGGAATGCCAGAGTTACGGTTGGGACTCAACGACAAAGTGTTCTTCCAACAAGCCGGCGCTAGCTCGAGACGTGGTGGAAATAGTGGAAAAGGTGTCGAATTGGAAGACATCAAATTCCATCAATGTGTCCGATTGTCTCGTTTTGATTCGGAGAGAACTATCTCATTTATTCCACCAGATGGCGAGTTCGAGTTAATGAGTTATCGATTGACAACTCAAGTGAAACCACTGATTTGGGTAGAGGCGTCGGTGGAGAGACACGCCCATTCTAGAGTTGAATATATGGTTAAAGTGAGTAGAATACTCTGAAATCAATGCCTCTAATCTTTCGATTTTAGGCAAAATCCCAGTTCAAACGTCAATCAGTGGCCAATCACGTCGAAGTCATCATCCCAGTCCCGTCTGACGTCAGCGCTCCGAAATTCAAAACTGGAGCAGGAACTGCGAAATATGTTCCAGAATTGAATGCAATCGTCTGGAGCATTCGAAGCTTCCCAGGTGGCCGTGAATACATTATGCGATCATCGTTCATGCTCCCATCAATCACATCAGAAGAAGTTGAAGGACGACCACCGATCAATGTGAAATTCGAGATTCCTTATTACACTACTTCTGGTTTACAGGTATGGATCATCTTCAATTTAATAAATTTTTCACATTCTATTATTTCAGGTTCGCTACTTGAAAATCATAGAGAAATCCGGATATCAAGCACTTCCATGGGTTCGATATGTCACTCAAAACGGAGATTATCAATTGAGAATGACCTAGATTTTTTTAAAAACATTTTCCCATTTTTTCCTAAAGCCAAAAAATTCATCCCTGTAATTGTCTGAAGCCCCCCTCAAATCTATTCAATTCCCCTCGCCATTCGGTCCCTTTGGTTGCCTTAAAAAGTGTTTTCGAGTAATATTCCAAAAAAGTGAACAACTAGTAATTTATCAACTGTGATATTAATTCCTTCTGTAATTTCCCGCTTCCTCCCTGGTTTTTATCTGTTTTACCATTGTGTTTTTAAATTTTTATTGCATCCGGAGTTGTTTATGAACAAAGATTTTATTGACTGTTGTTCTAGTTCCGCGAAATCTGAAACGATACGTTTCCGGGAATACATCCACACGGAAGTGTAAAAGAAAGAAGAAATGTTTAAGAAAAGAGCTCTCTGAAAACAAAACAATGTGTCAAACCATACCGAAACAGGAAGTGGAATAAGAATACATAAGAAGGAGCCAGAACCATTGAATAATCAAAAATGAAATTCCTCTTCCTTTTTTCGGCTCTTTTCCTCACCATTGCCTCTCAAAATGCAAATTCAATTGATGTCGGCTCTGGAGATATGGTCAGTAGCCCAGCTATTCATGTAACTGCGACATTGGAAGATGATGTGCTCTCTGTTATCGTAGGTTTCAAGAGATTAGGCTGTATGATTCTAATGGACTCGGCTACTTTCTGCTACAGTAACGCAACACTAACGCAGCAGTTATTCGTAGAGTTTACACCTGCTGCGTAGGAGGCGCGCAAGTGTTGCATAAAAGCGGCATAGCTGTCATATGTATGCAGCGGAACTGTTGCGCAACTGTTTCGGTTTCCCCCTTTTCCACCCCTCCCCTCCAGCTGATTACTGCAAATGCAGCCTGATGAACAAAAATATTTTACCAGTTTTATTAAATAATAAATTCAACTAGCAGAAACATATGAATAACGAAAGAAACAGGAAAATGAAGATGATGAAGTAGATTCTGAGGGCAGTGAAGTGACAATGTGCGAATTTCACAAAGAATTGGTTGCATGGAGGCGTTTTCGATTGTCGCGTCGGGGAGTAGTTGGCATCTTTGCAGAGCTGAAGGAACAGTAATAGTGAGGCCGAAATCAAGAGAAACTTACAATTCATAAACATCTTCTGGTGAGTAATCATCGGTTGGCAAATCTTGAGAGCGGGCATTCTCACGGAAAGCCTTCAAATGATCCCATCGCAAATGTGTGATGCAATCACTTCGATCCTGTAAGCAGAAAAGTATTGACGATAAGTAAAATATGGAAACTCACGGAACACGTGACGAGAGTTTCCGTGACCTTGTTGAAGTGATAATTACGAATAGTTCGCCTGAGAAAAAGAAAAGGTTTTCTAAAAAGATTTTATATATTCATTACGAACATCGCTTGCCAGATGCTGTTGTTAGTCATCTTTAAGACAGATTGTCTGATAGATCTTCTTCGGAACACTTCTTTTTCCGGAGTAATGAGAGGAAGCTTCTCCATGAAACTGGAAAATGAATAGTAAGTTAGTTGAATATATTCGAAATCAGTCACCTGCTTGTAGAATCGATGTCCCCAGTGAGAAGCTCGTCAGGAAGGAAGGCCTCGCAGACGTCGAAGCAGAATTCTGAATTGATTGGTTTCTATGCCCTGCTTTAATGTTTTTACTAACCTTGTAAGGTTTGAACAACAGACTCAGGAATTGGCAAGAAATTCCAATCCACTGCTTTCGAGCTTCTAGGGTGGAAGGAGTATTTCCAGATATCAACCGCTGCATTGAGGTCTTCTTTATTTCCTCTTGCCTGAATGTCGTCGTTATCATACTGAACAGTCGTAACTTTCTTTCTTTTGATTTTCCATTTTTGATCTGCAATATGTAACTCGACATTATCTGATTGAAACATAACGATCACTAACGAATTGTTCGTTTGGATACATAGCCATGGTCACGAAAGTTTCTCTTCTTCCAACATTCTCTGTCCATTTCAAAATGTCACAAATAGACAACTAACTTCTGAAATTTGGAAACTTTGTATACGATCATAAAAGAAAACGGAATAAAATCAAAGTTTCGACCAATTAAAACGCAGTAAAAAAGACTATCTCGCGAGGAAGCATGTGCAGTTGATGCCGCCCTGCTGCAGAACTGTTGCACAACAGTTGCATCCGAGACTCGCTACAAAAAAAAATTGTGAAAGCTGCATAACTGTTGCATATGAGCTAATTTGTCGTTATTGCTGTGGAACTGTAGCAATCTTGTCGCGTAACTGTTGCAAAAGCGGTGAAAGCTGCGCAACTGTAGCGGGATGTAGCCGAGGAATTCCAGACGAGTTGGACAATATTGAGAGACAATAATTGCGACTTATACCGGAAAAAGGAAACGACAAGAAGTGCTCGAGGAATTGCGGTGGATATTACAAGCAGTTGTACTCATAGAAGACTGTGAGTCGGTAACTACGAGAGCTGTTAAAACAGTCAAAGAACTTTCTAGCTTTCAATTTTCAGATGTGGAAGTGTCCGTGGTCCAGGACCAGAAGTCCTCATCAGTTGTGACGTGTTCAGTAGAAATATATAATGTTTTTCATTGAATAAATCGTTTGCACATGCCTTCAAAAGATTGTACTTTTCTTGGAAATTCAGACAACAGTGTTTGTCACGTCATGATATATAGTTATTAGTTCCCATCGAACTATTTATCGTCTCCCGTAAGAAGAGCTACATGTGTAGTACTGATAATGTGGTGCATACGGTGGACAGTCACAGTAGTATCGAGGAACTTGACCAACGTAATCAACGAATTGGGCTACTGTAAGAAAACGGAAGATTGAAAATTACAAATGAAGGTTTCGACATACCTCTACATTGTTGTCCGTGACCATATCCAGAATATCCATAGCCTCCACCTCCGCCATATCCATTGTTCATGCCATATGCTGCGCTACCGAATAACAATAAATCAACAAGGTCTACACCACCACGACTGCTGCTGCTGCTGAAATATTGCATTTTTATATGAAGAATAGTGGAACGATAAAATTTACCTATAACTCCTGGAAGAAGAATAACTGGAAGATCCACCTCTTCCACCCCATCGACCTCGACCACCACCACGTCCTCCTCCCCATCCACCTCCACCTCTTCCGCCTCCGCCGCCTCCTCGTCCACCACCTCCGCCACGACCTCCGCCACGTTGAGCTTCAGTTTGGGCTGAAAGTAAATCAAAGATTGTGAGAGATTATACAGATAAGATATTTATTTTTGCATTGGAAAAACCAGAGCTTTCGAAGTTTTTCACGGAGTCACAAACATCCGCTGTGCTCAATTTATCTGGAGCTACATTTCTACAGTTGACAACTTTTGGATTCGAATCTTCTCTAAGTCATTACACACGATTAAACTTATGGAGCTGGGAAACTCGACATTCTCAAAATTAGCTTTTTCCAATTGAAACGGAAATCGCTTTTTCTGTGATTACTGTTGGATCTACCGTACACCCAATGCTCAAACCCCCCGAAAGCAAGCTAACTCACCAACAAAGCAGGCAAGACAAATAGTCAGCAAACACAATACAGTAATCCCACGCATCCCGGATGATGTCTGGTTGGCTTCTCCCAGAGAATCAGTAAACTTTTATAGGATTTGAGGACAACGCGGAAGTCAAAGATTCGACGAATCGAGTGGGAGAGAAGAATTGGTCATTATTCGTACTGGTTTATGCTAGCTGATAGATTGACCAAGTCAGATCAATTTGTGTTTTTGTTTGGTTTGGTCTGAATTCGGAAACAGATTGAAGAGATAAGAGGGGAGGAGGAAGTTCACACAAGGAACTCGTTTGATTGTCTGCAGATTGATGAGAAATGATGAACTGAAGTTCAGGAAAGAGGCTATGAAGCTTGGCGGATAGATCAGAACAACACAGATCCATAGACACAGTTTGGGGAATTCATTTTAAACGAGGAACTTGTGGCTTATTAATCGTATCACCTATTTAAAGAGGAGAGTATAAATATAACGGTATTCCGAAATTTGAAGGTTTGAAACCGGAAAAGTTGCACTTCAAATTCGTTTGGAACAAACCGAAAAATGAGATTTACTTTAAATTTTAAAATCATTTACAGGTTATTCAAGTATTCCTACCCTACACATACTCTATTCCACAGAAGTATGGTTCGAGCCTCTGTATTTTTTCCAAAATTCAGATTTGGGTCATATTTCATAAAGGGTGTCAACATGAAAAGTGTTTTAAATTGAAATGGAAGCCACTGTGTTTTTCCCCTCACGTGACCTAAGAATGAAATATTCAGAAAAATTGGTTGTAGGGTATATAGTGAGTCTTTCTAGTGATACTTGAATACCTTGTAAATGCTTTTAAAATTTAAAGTATAAACTTTTAAGTTTTGAAGATCTACATTTGAGTGTGTGAACTTGCATCATCCGTCAAAAGATCTCTTGTCTATTGTCTCTTGAGAACGTTTTTCCAAATTTGAAGAAGTTCCTAAAAGATCTCATTCCGACAAGGTAGTAGCTTAACAATTCTATTAACAAGAATAAAGAAAATGTCTTTATTAATCATTGAAATCAAAATCGTCAGACCTCCAATTTCCAGAACCTCCATTTTCATTTTCAGATTTTCAGAGGCTACACTTCCAAATAACTTGTCTGCAACTTCCTCAATTCTATTACTGTAATCAGAACGTCATTTGACTTATTCCAGTGAAACCAGGAAGTGTAATAAATCCACCCTCTTTTCTTCTTCTTCTTCCAATACCAGGAAGCAGAAAAAAAACTAGAAACATCCAAGAATACTCCATTCTTGCATCTGCTAATCAGAACACTTGTGACGCCGACCTACAAACCAAAAAGTCTTTTCTCACGAGATTGATAAGAAGAAGACGAAAAAAAGAGAAAAGAAGAAAAAGAAGTGATCAAGGAATCAAAACAGAAACCGTTTAGGGATGACGTCATTTCGAATCTTTTTACGGACAGAAAACGAATCAAATCAATTGATTTTCTTGTAGATCAACCATCAGAAACGGGACAAAAAACGAGAGAGAAGGAGGAGAAAACCCATATCTTTTCGTGTCACTTTGATTCGATTCGTTTGGTTGATTCGGTTCAGAAAATGAATCAAAAAATTCTTATTCTGCTGGTTTCTTTTGTTGTTTTGGGTAGGTTTTTGATATATTTACTGGTAGTTTCGTGGTGGAATGGCAGTGTGGACGTATAAGCAAGTAAGGATTCTGTTAACTGCGCTCAACAGAACTGAGCTTTCTATCTTTCAAAAAAAGGAAGAGCGCCTGAAACTGGGAATAGGTCATAGTCATTCCCCCCTCATCTGTGTTTTTCCAGGACTCGTCCTAGCAGAGCATGGGGACCATGGAGGCCATGACCATGGGGGACACGATCATGACCATGGAGGTCATGACCACCATGATCATGACCATCATGACCATCATCATGGAGGATGGGGAGGAGGTCATGATCATGATCATGGCAGCGGAGGGGATAACAATGGTGGAGGTGGATGGGGAGGAGGATACCGCCCGTGGACTGGATTCGGAGGCAGAGGGTTAGTTCAATGCCATATTTTTGTCCATGAATATACACTAGCTCGGCATGCTTTTTGTTTTTGAAAGTTATTATTATGAGACAGACATAAATTCAGAAACCTCAGTACTATCAAATAAACTTCCAGGTACTACGGTGGAGGTGGCGGCGGTGGTCTATTAGCTCGTCTGTTCGGTTGGAGAAGACGTCGTCCTTATTACTATGGAAACGGTAATGGAGGATACTATGGTGGATACAGTGGATACCCCAATTATGGATATAGTCAAGGATTCTGTAGATGTTAGTTTGATTCGATTATTACTCAATTCCAAACAAGTTTCCAGTATCTCAATTTGTCGATTACGTTGGAAGAACACCTCGTTTCTACTGTGATTGTCCACCGTATCCTCCAAGTTATCAATGGAATCAATGTAGTCCGATGCCTGTTTATGGATGAGAAACAAATATTGAAAATAGAGAAGAATAAGTGACCTAATTTCAAAATTATGGGAATTTCATTTTCAGTTGAAAAACAGTAACTTTTGTTGGTTATGTAGCCCAAATCTAGAAATGCATTTTTTAATTCCTTGATTTCTTTGTTAATCTTTGAGATGTGTGAGCTTAAGGAGAGTGAGAAGACGCAGAGAAGTTAGACGCTCTAGCTTCTCTACACTTTCCCTCTCTCTAACGCTCTACCTTCGAAGGCTCATAACTTAAAAACTAGTACAGATATCAAAAATTTTCCAACAAGAAAAATAAAGAGCTAATCTTTCTCTACGCAAAAAGTATAAATTTGAAACAATCGAAATTATCTGACTTGTTGGCAAATCTACAAATGTTTCCAGTTTTCAACTGAAAATATCAGAAATTTTAAGTTTCTATATTCAGCAACATATTTTCAACCCAATAATAGTACTTTTTGCATACTAACCTAATAAATAAATAAATAAATAAATACTTTTATTTTTATTTTTATCACGTGGTTGCATCTTTATCAAATTCTTTTTTTGAATGATGTCAAATGACCGCCTTCACCGAAACAACCAACAGACAAACGGATTGATCTCGGCGAATTTGGGGTGAGAACAATTTGGACGGACGACTATAGTGGATTCTGATTTGGAATGAGATGTGTAGAGTAGTGCTTAGAAGATGAAGAAAATGGTTTACTCCTCGACCAAAACTCGAATTCTATTTGGCTATTCGCCAATCTCATTCTCACTTACAAACCGTATAAAAGAACAGTTCAAGGAAGCTTAGATATCGGATACAAACATGCAAAACTCGATTCTATTGTTTGCTTTGGCAGTGATTGCAGCAGTTTTTGGTGAGTTTTTCTGAATTTTTCAGAAGAAATTAAATATTTTGGGGACGTTTCACTTCAAAGGGTGTTATTTCTAGGAGCGCGTGCAGATTGCTTGGAATTTATATTTTATAAAAAGGCGAAGCCTTGCTCTATACTTTTGCAGTTGATAGTTCTTTGATATCTCTTCTAGGTTACGAGATATTTGTCTTTAAATTCAGTAGAAGGAAATTGAGAGAGTGAATGAGGAGATGCGCGCAGAGTAACAAGAGTGCTCTAGTTTCTTTGTGTCTCTATGTGGTAAGTTCAACTCTTGAGAGATTCATATAGCAGAAGTTATACAAAAAATAGTAAACAGCAAAAATGTAGAACTAGGTTATATGTTCACAAAGAAAAATAGAGATTCTTCTAGACGGTCCCAAATATCGTCATTTTCAGTCTCAGAAGCCACAAAACAAGTTTAATCTTTCAGTGATCTCATGTGAAGCAGCTCACGATCATCACGATCACGGAGGTGGCGGAGGTGGCGGATCAGATCATCATAGTGGCGGAGGCGGTAGCCATCATCATCATCATGATGGAGGGGGAGGAGGAGGACACCATCACCATCACTCCCATCACTATGACAGCGGTTCCAGCTTCAGTGGATCTGACATTTCAAGCTCTAGTGGAGGAAGTGGATATGGAGGAGGAGGATTTCTAACACGTCTTCTTTTCGGAGGATTATTCAGAAGACCATCATATTATCCATCCTACTATGGCTATGGAAATTATAATCGGGGATACTGTAGAAGTAAGTGATTCGAATGATGAAGTCTATATCTAATCAATAATTATTTCAGTTGCCCAATTCGTGGACTACGTCGGAAGAACTCCTCGATACTACTGTGATTGTCCACCGTATCCTCCAAATTATCAATGGAATCAATGCGTTCCAATGAATTCTTATGGAAAGAAGTAATTCTTTGAATTTATTGACACGGCAGAACAGAGTTTTGCTAAGCATTTGACATAACGATATTGTGTTTGAGTACAATTAATAACTGCCTGACTTTATTTGTCTAAAAGCTTCTGATATAATAAAAATTTTAAAAATATTTTTTTCATTCTGTAAGCATTGTATTTTTCTAATAAACAATTGAAAAACGACAAACTAAACACTTTGTTTCTCGAAACAAAAGTTGCTCTGTGCCGCAAAACGTCGTCATGGAAACTTCCAATGTTAGTAAAAACTTTACTAACAAAGAAACCCCTAGACCATGCAAGTGCTTTTTTGGCTTAAACTTCTAGAATAGGTTAAGAATGGAGACATTCCTGAAAATTTAGAAATCCGCCCGACAGTTTCAGCCGAGTTATAGGCTCCCAAAGTTTTGCTCCAATTTAATACAGGAATCCCCAATTTTTCGCTTGGAAACAATTCCCAAAATATCCATATGTTCAAGTTCCGACGGTTTCGTCTGAAAAAATGGGGCTTCCTGTTTTAAATCGGAGCAAAACTTTGAGAACTCATAACTCGGCTGAAACTGTCGGGCGGATTTCGAAATTTTCAGGAATGTCTTCATTCTTAACCTGTTCTAAAAGTTTAAGCCAAAAAGCACTTGGTCTAGGAGTTTCCTTGTAAACGTTTCTTCATTTCTTTGAAAACTCTTTGCGGTGAAAATTATTTCTTTTCTTGACCGAAGTCATGTAAATTCCTATTGTTTTCAAGTTTCTATCATACTGGAACCAAAGATTCAAAGAAACATAAACTGGCGAAAACATGGCTATCAACGAATTTTCTAGAACTCACGACGTCTCACGTGAAAGTTATACTCACAGTTATGTAGATGTCCTAGCCAGTAAATAACGAAATCCTCGTCACCCATAAGTGATTCTGAAGAATGAACCAGATTGAAACCTTGTTTCTTCTTGATTTTTGATTTTATACCATTAGCGACAGCTGAACTTTCGGACCCTTCTAGCCTACAAACATTATCAAAGTTGCCTACGAGAGAGACGCAGATTAACTACTGTGTTTTGATTCCTTCACAATTTCAATGTTTTTTTCTGAAATAACTCTAAAATCAAATTCTGTTTAGTTATTTTCCAACTGAAAATAAGTGAGACATCACAGGAGATGTACTTTGTACCCAAACAGAAAGATCCTCAAACAACTAATAAAAATCACATCATAGGCTACATCCACTGATCGTGGTTTCTGTTTTATTCGGCAAATTCAAGTGAAGCTTCGAGTATATAAAGTTGACTGAAAGAGGAGTCAAATTCATCGAAAAACATGAAGATCTTCTCCGTCATCTCCTTTATTCTCATCCTAATTGCTTCTCTATTCGAGCATATCGATGCTCAGGCACTCAGGTTACTCTTTTTTGGGTTGTTGTTTAATTTGAATTGTTTTGGTTTCAGCCCATGGGGAAAAATCGGGTTAGCCGCTCTTGGAGGAGCCGTTGTGGATAGAACATTCTCTCGGCAGCCGACGAATAATTACTACTACAGTTATCCCGGATATTATACTTATGGAAAGAAAAAATAAGATGTAAAAGATTTTTTTCTAAAATAAATTAATGAGCAACGATTTACTCAAAATATGAAATTACTCTAGGCACTGTAAATGAGACAATCAAAACTACCTGCTCATGACACGCTACCATTGTCAGCTTATCAAAATCTTTGAAAATTGCCTGCGCCTTTGAACAGAACCGGTAGCGCTTCGTGAGCTGATGATATGGATATTCAGATGTGCCTGGTTGCTCCTGAGTTACTGTTTACCATGAGCTAATCGGTACGCCATCCATCAACCAATAGACGCGAATACGTTTGTTTAGGATTACTGTATATACAGTAACCCCAGAATTCTCTTCAAGTGACACCCTCAAAACACGTAAACCACTTTTCCTCATTTCCTCCTTCAAAAGCTCAAAAATCATCCGATCAATTATTATTTTTTCGTTTAAAACCGCCAGAACAAGACATGTCCGATGAATTGGATATCAGCGCTGCACTCGGAAACAAGACGCCAGTCAAGAATACGGTAAGCTCTCTCCATCTTTGATTCTTTTACCTTTGATTCACCCATTTTCAGCGCAAACGTAAATCAACTTCGAAAGAAGAATCAGGAGAGGAGAGTCCAGAGAAGAATGAATTTCCATCTGTCTTCGGAGCAATCGGAACTCCGATGGCAAAAGTTGAAAATGCGAAAGAATGGGACGAGTGGAAAGAGAAAGAATTGGAGAAAGAAAGAAGAAAATGGAAGAGATATTTGAGATCAAAATGGGATTTGGAACAGGACAAGTTGCCGAAAAAGTCGGATTCGAAGCACTATTTGGGAAGACATGATCACTATGCGAATATCAAAAAGGCTAGGGAGGAAGGTTGGTTGTAGACTTCTTTTGGGAAAATGTTCATGCTTCGGTTAGGTTTTTTAATTTTGAAGTTAGAATTATTTTTACAGCTTTTGTAATTCCAGTGGAATACTTTCTCTCTGTTTCAGTGGCTACTCATTTCGTCAGTTAACACATTAATCAAGTAGCATAGTTGACAGTTTTTTTCGATTCGACTTCTTTGAGTTATGAGTAGGGTTGTTAAAAATGCGTTTTACGGTAACCTTCGCCTTTTTCATTTTCGCCGACGGCGATTTTTGCCGCTTCATTTTCAGGCGCAGGCCGCCTTCGCCTGTTTTTAAAACGTCAATTTTTTCCGCGTTTCATTTCCCAGTGGTAAAAAATGCTGTTTTTTCTTAATTTTGTGTAGAAATGAATTTCAAAAAGCGTCAAAAATTGCTTGCCGAGAAATAAAAAGCGGCAATGAAAACCGCGAGAAAAAAACAAAACAGGCGAAATTCGCCTGTCTTGGAAATGAATACGGTATTTTTCGCCTTATTGGGAAATGAAGAAGGCGAAACGTGTAGGCGAAGGCGGCCCGCAAAATCCCTAGTTATGAGCTTTCAAAGAAGGAGCTAGAGCGTTCGATTCCTCTCTCCTTTCCGGAAAAATGACTAAAAAAAAATGGAATTTTGCAGTTGCCGAGGGTCTGGATGCAATACACGAGATGAACTTCAACGTCGGAAAAGGATCAAACATCAATATTCAAGTCAATGGAAAAGAAATTCCTAAGAAGAAAACGAAGAAGTTTGCAGCTGCTGTTGGTTAGTTTTCGAACGATTTAGTTTTTTATAGGCCGTTTTCTTTCCAGAAAAAGCTCTTGCCGAAATGGGAAATCCATCGGTTAACGAAATGTGGACAGACGATATGGATGAAGATGAGAAGAGAGCTGAAGCTGAATGGGCGAGAAAAAGAGCAAAGAAAGTGAAGGCATTGAGAGAAATTGATGCGGATATTCAGGAGTTTGTGAGTCGAAAAACAGGGTTCTCAACGGATTTTGAATGATTTTTCAGGAAGAGAATGACAGAGGTCGCTTGTTTGTTCCATGGGATGAGTATTGTCAGGAGCAGGAAGAGAAGGGAAAAGCTGATAAAATTGGAGAGAATCATTATAAAAAGGTACGAGGGGACATTGTTGTTTTGGTGGCCGAGAACCTTGTTTGTCTGCGATTTCTGAAAAGTTTCAAATTTTCAGTGGCTCGAAAAGAAGATGGATGAGAATAAGGTTTCTTCGAAGTTCAATGCCTATCAATTGGATCTCATCTGTCTTGATGAGGATGCGTTCAAGGACAAGTAATCCCCCAACTATTTTCATTTCTCACTCTAATATGTTTCAGAAAATCGTTGAAAAGTGTTGTGAAGGGTGTCCAAAACTTCTATCGTAAAATGCGTGGCCCGAAAAAAGACTGAAGAAAAAGTAGAAAAAGGCTACTAGAAAGAAATACTCGATATACTTGGAAAATAAATTGATGTAAAAAAGGTGTTTCTAATTTACAAAAAAGAGATTTCACAAGTTCATGAAAGTCAGACATACAAAATCCAGAATCACCTATAATACAGAAGATACTTTATTGTCATGAGCGCGTTAATAAATTATAGAACTCAAATCACAGAAAATCGGAACTAAAATCACAAAGAGAACCAATAAAAAGAGATTTGCATAGCAACCATACCCATAATAAATTAGAATTTTCGACTAGAATCAAACAATAAAAATCAATAAAAAACAAGTTATCTATACAGAACTAAAGTTAAAAAATCAAAAGTTTTGAGGTCGACGTCGGATAAATATTCCACTTTCACCATCTCTCCAATCCGTGTTACTCCGCTTAAATCCGTTTTTTGAACCTGTTTTACACCCAATTTCACGAGAAGATCAATTACAGATGTCTGGAAAATTTTCATATTGATTCCTTCAATTTATTTCCAAATGCGCTCTAGCGGCCTACACCGTTTTCGTTGGTTTCGGTAGAGCGCTATTGCACCCAAAAATACCTTGAAATCAGCTCCACAATTGCTCATTTTTTCACTTGAACACGATGTCGCATGCCGATAGAAAATCATTAATTGCCTTGATTCAGATAATGGTCGGACAGTTAAAAGTTGAACATCACAAGGGAAATTCAGATTAGAATTCTCCTCAATTTCCTCAATATCTTCCTCTTTTTTCGGATTTCCATCGAAAAGAATCGGAGGATAAATGACTGATTGAACTGCTTGTTGAGCACGGAAACTATGCGTTGAGTAATGGATTTTAGGTGAATCCTCATGATCCAGTTGATCGAAAACTAGTTTAAATTTCATATCAACTGGTTTCATATCGACTGGAATTGCATCTGATCCTGTTCCGAGTCCTTTTCCATCGTCTTGATTCAAAATTCGATCGATATTTACTTCAACACTTCCGTTCTCCAAGAAACGGGCGCCATGTTCAACATTCGAAACGATGGAAACTCTGAAATCATTATTGATGAATTCGGATGATTTTTGTTAATGTTAGAAAAAACAGTGTCACTTTCGAAACTTCAAAAAGAGCTCCACACTTCTCGAAAAACCAACCGTTGCTTTCCATTTTGCAAAACGGCAGCCGTTGGCATTGGATAATAGTTATTTTGAACTGGCATCTTATAGTAGTCTCTTCTCAACAACTGCATTCCAACACTATCAGTAAACGTGATTGGTTTTTCCCATTTCGTTGAGAATCGAGTCATTAATTCTGTATTTCTTTCAGAAGTAATATCAATTGACATCGAGATATCAACTTCTTCTCCAGATGGTCCCTCAACATTAACAATACTTGTTCTTTGCAAAATATTCTTTGATTTCTGGTAAACGGAGTGTCTCAATGGACCGTTTATTCTCATCCACTGGAACTCTGTCACTTCCTGAAATTATTCAAATTCATTTCAGTTTGAGTACATTGACTGAGATACCCTTGGATTGGTATGCAATCTCATCAGGTAGGCTCCGCCTCCAGCTTCTCTGTAGTGATGCCATGACTGTTGGCAATCGAATTTCGATTTGTCGTTTTGTTTGATTACGGTCTGAAAATAAATGAATTATTAATTGTCAAACTTTGAATATTAGAAACCTGTAGAGATCCAGTGGTAGAATCAAATGTAGCCTTCAAAAATGGGGTCTCCATTTCAGATGAAGATGAGGTTGGGGCTTCCACTTTCCAGTTACTGAAATTCCAAAAATTTGAAGAGAGAATCAAGAATTCTGAAGAATTTCATGGTGCTTTTCAAAACCGAAATTTCTGTAATCCAAAGACTGGAGAGCAGTCTCCAGACAGTGTAACCGTCTGTTCCAGAAAAAAAACTGACTAATTTTTTTTTCGAATTTTTTTCAAAATTCCCCCAAAACTGTCGTTCTTCCTTACTTTCCCAATCCCCAAGCACTCGAATCTTTTGCTTCCACTTTAGCCATTTTCGTCATTCCTTCAGAATCTCCTTTTTGAATTTTCACTTTTATCATACTCAATGGCGGTACGGTAGCTTTGAAGAGTAGCTGAAAAAAAACAAATTCAATCAATTTTTTTCAACGAAAAAACACTCACAGTAAACGAGTCCGCTTCAGCTTTTCCCTTTTGGAAGTAAGGTTCTAGTTGGGCATCAACAGTTTTTCCTTCAATTGAAACCACCACTTCTCGATTATTGACTCGAATCCCGAAGACGTCAGTGATAGTAAAAAGAAGACTATTGAAGATTTTGACCTCTTTTTCTCCTTTCTCAAAATCCACGACTTGTTGAATTTCCACTCCATCATGCACCCTAGGATAGATATCAATATCACTTTTCGTCAGATTTTCCAACACGATTTTCGTAGAAATAATTGAGTCATGAAGGAGTTCCGAATAGTTATCCATAACACTCACTTTCGATGTTCCTGGAAAAATTTGGATTATTTGGAAAACCAAGATTTCGAAATGGGGAAAAATACCTGTGATAGCATCGTGATGCTGGAAAAGAGATAGACTTCTTCTCGCTTGTTCCAGTCTCTTTTCATTCTCAACGATTTTCCTTTGCTTCAAATTTCCACGGAGCATTGAAAGCATTATGTCGGAATTTCTGATGAGAGACTGAAATATTTCGGTTTAGGGTTGATAGTAAAGAGTGTCTCTGGACTCACATGAAGAAGTCTTCCCTGTCTTTTGAAGAATGGTCTTGTCGTGTAATAACCAGTCCAATAGTCTCCAAGAGCACACATATACGGGAAGAAGTCACCGGAAAGAGTCGATGGTTGAGAGTCTTTATTCTCGGAATACCATTTCTCGAGCTCATCGAAATAGTCAGTGAAGGTTCCAAATCTGAAAAAGGATCATACTGATAACTGGGATCGACGGCTTCGTCTAAATTTTAAATTGAAGGTATAGGAAACATCTAGACCTTCATTTTTACAGTGGATTACTAAGGGCGCAAAGCAGTTTCTGTTTCTCCATTCCCATTTTCCGAAACATTCTCTTTACTGACCTTATTTCCACTCTGGATCCTTTGTTAATTTCATCGAAAACTGGCAGGAAATTGTCATGTTGTTGATTCCATTCCTCAATCATATCGAATCTGAAATTTTAACCATTTGTGTCATCTTTCAGAACCTCCTATTTCAAACCTGAAGTCATCTCCGTGCATCATCAGAATCACTGGAGCTTTATACATTTCGGACATTCGTTCCAGTTGGGTCGTAAGTTTTTCCGCTCTGATATTTCAAGATTTTATTTTTATATTCAAATTTGTTTTGTTGAAACTCACTTTGCAGCCACATTCTTTGAATCAATGTTTACTGGTTTCGGACCAGGACAATTCCAATGAGTGATTCTTTTGAAGTCGAATTCGCAACAAACAGAAGCATCAGCGCCACAAGAATTCAAGACATCGTAATGGGTATACGGTAGCACTTGAGTCAACACATCATCTTCACCATCTCCATCAAAATATTGTCTCCAATTGAAAGGAATTGCTTGTTGACTTTGGAGAGTTCCCTTGATTTTATGATGAATTCGATTGATTACATTCCTGTGAACACCGGATTTCTTGAACAAATATGGCACTGAATTGGAGTATCCGAAGGGATCATTCGACCAGATTGTCTTTGGTTTTATTCCTGAAACAGATTGAAAACTATTTCGAGCTGCCCGAAAAAAGAGTCTTACCGAAATTATGATAAATGAATTGGAAACCTTCAACAATATTATCAACTGAAACTGGGAAGTACGGGTTCGCTTCATCAGTCATTACCCAGGATCCAGTAGCCAACTCGAGACGTCCTTCGGAGACAAGTCTGAAAAATGTTGGTTGGAATTCGGATGGCGGTCCCTATTATTATTAGTCAGCTAGAACGTTTTCGAATCAAGAAGACAAAAGTTTAATTTTTCAAAAAATCATAAAACAACGATACCCTTCATGGCGGAAATTCGGAGAGACTTTTACTCATTTTCCAAGAAAATTCCTTTGAAAACTCACTTCTTTACATCATCTTTCACTTGATCTTTCTGTAGTGACCACCACCGTTCGAAGAATACAAACTCCGCCCACATGAACCTCATTTTCTCATTTTTCATCATAAATTGATGCATATTATCCAATATTTGATTCGTTCGTTTTGTATAACTTTCGAATGTTTCCAACCATCCTGGATCCACATGAGTAAACGGTAGTACGTAGACTTTCAGTTTCTCCGTTCTTGTCTTTTTGGAAGCCTGCGGAAGAGAGCCACCACCGGCAACTACTTTCTCGAATAGGTCAAACGTCTGAAAATTCGAATTTCACATACAAGAAACTAAGAATGAAAAAGAAGAAAACTCACATTGAAATCAGTCTTTGTCTCATCTGGAGGTCTGCTACAAACTCCTCCGTCGTTGGTTTTCACTCTTTCCGGTTTTTCATGAATAGGCTTATTTTGGGTGATATTTTCTTCCCTCGATGAGGATCGCATATTGATGATTCGAGAGTAATGAATGTCATCTCTGTTTTGAAACTGAAAATTAGAGATTCCCCTACGCGGATGGAATATGGATAGGGAGGATGTCGCGACATGTCGGTCGTCCTCGATCATCCGCGGATCGCGCGTGCATCCATATAGGATCCATATAGATCCTTGAGATGTCCCACATTTTAATAGTTAGCAATTTTTGGATATCTCTTTTAACTCATGAGACATTCCAATTTAAAGTTTCTCTGTGCTTCCACTATACCTCTCTCGAAATTAGCGATTTTTAAAACCGCATATCTCGAAATCTGGGAGAATTGTGAAAAAGTGGTCAACTACAAAAAAGAAGCCTCAGATTTCGTTTTCTTGTGAAAGCTAAAATTCGAAAGAATCGCTCAAGTTATGACGCCGTGGTTTGCTCTCAACACCTACAGTAGATTCAGTTCTCATTCTAAAACTCCAGAAACTATTTTCAACTTCAAACTTTAAAAAGATGAAAATAAAACCAACCTGTCCTATTCTATGATGATAAGCCAATAAAAATGTGAAAAATATGGCAACAAAGTAAACAAAAAAAGTCCTTGGATTGAGTAGCACTTTTCGTTTGGCTGATACCGCAAGTCGATACATTTCGTTGACTGAAAGAAGAGAGATTTGGAAAAAAGGGTGTAGAGAGAACAAAAGAGAAAAGAATATTTGATGAAGGAGTGTGGGAACATATAATAATAGTCATTCAAAGGAGAAAATAGAGAGAGTGCATTCAGAGTTTGAACAGCTGAAAAGGAGAGGAGATGCGTATGGTGGTACTGGGGGAAGAACAGGAATGGAGAAGGAAAAAGGAGAAAAATGGTGAATGCTTTAATGAGTGGAGTTTGGAACCGAATCTTGGACGGAAATAATGTTGTCCTCGCTTATGATATCCACGAGGTCAAGCATAATTTCCGGCCACGTGGAGCAATCTGCCGCACTTTTGTACCCACTTGTGAGTGATCATGGTTCGGTACTTTTCCCCCAAAAATGTTTTATGTGTGATCCCACTGAAATAGTTTCTACAGGCGAGTAAAATCAAAACAGAGAAAACGAGAGAAAACGAGACAAATTTGGAGTGAAAGCTCCACGTTGAAAACGAATTTATTGTAGTCGGTTGCCACGAGAAAGACACGAATATTCTCTGTTTTTTATTGAAAAAAGGAATCGAATAGAGCGTGAATAAACATGACATCCATCACTTCTTTTTTGGTTTTGAATTGAACAATCGTATATTCGAAAGGGCAGACTGATAGTGATAAACTTTTCTCCGTCTTTTTTTTCAAATTTCAAGATAAAATTTAGGATACGGTGACTCAGAATCCTTCGTTTGAATTCAAATTAGGATTTCAAGGTAATGCAATTCAGACTTATGTACGTTCTCAAAACTTATTTTCGAAAATCCTAAATTTTGAATTGGCAATCAAAAGTTGACTTCTTTCAATAGATTTAGACGATTTGCTGTTGTAAAAGTTATAATATCTTTTCATTCTATCTACAATCAAGGTTAATGACATACTGGATCTCTAATCCAAAGTTCAAGATCCATAAATCAGAATTCAGAAAGCGGGATCATGAGGTTGGAATCTGGAATTCAGGATTTGAAATCTAGTAATCACAGTCCAAAGTCCATAATTTTAAATCTGATAGCTACAATTATGAATTGTGAACCAGGAAAAAAACTAAATCTCAATTTTTGACTTTTATAGCATGAACTCAAGATCTGAAAATTCCAGAAACTAGATCATTTTTCTTCAATTTTGTCAAGTTAGTGATAATCAAGATTACTACTGTTTATTGACAAAAAAATAACTCAAAAAATACTACAAAACAAACAAAAACTGACCAAAAAATAACCGAAACTCCTCATAAATGCATATAGAAAACGAAGGAAAGGGTTGCGCTGTGCATGGGTATTGGTAATAAAAAATGAAATCGGAACGGGAAAAAATAACAAAATCAACATAGAAAACGGGTGTATAATGCGCTTATTCAAATGTTCAAAACTATACAGAAAGTTGAATTTCTAGAGTATCTCCGCCTTCAGAATCCTAAGTTTATTAGAAAAGAAAAAAGAAAAGTTTCAAACTTTTGGAGGAAGAAACCATTTAAATACGAAAACTAATTAAAGGATTATTCCTCATTTCGTTTCTTTTTCGAACAAGAAATTTCTATTTGTTTGACCTGGAAACGAGTGAAAAGGTGTGGATTCGACAAGACTACAACAATGCAACACGAAAAAAAGAAGCCAAATCGAAAATCATATTGCACTAGGCAACAAAAAACGGATTATATACGACGACAGAGGGGTTTTATGTTTTCATTTTTGAACTTTCAGATTTAGAAAAATCACATTTCGAGGGAAGCCTTTTCCTGCAGAAATAGATGTCCTCGGGTCATTTTATTTTAATCTGGGAAGAGACCTTTCACTTGTCATCATGACGTTTGAGTACAGAGAGCCAGTGGAAATTCGTTATCATTGTGAATCAATCGATCATCAAGTGCAAACTTATAAACGAGACATTTCAGGTTTACAACTTCGAAATTTTATTTTTGATATAAAACAGAGAGAAGGGGGTTCTGATGACACAGAACTTAATTCAGTTAGATTTCTGGAAAGTTTCAAAAATTCTGATCTGAATCTGAGAAACATGAGTTCAACTGCCAAAAAAAGGAAATACTGAGATCCACTATGAATAATTTCTAGTCTTTTCATCTAGCTAGGATTACGGAATCACATTTTAAATCATATTTTATAATACCCAGATCCAACAAGGTTCTCAAATAAAGATTTGATTGTGAGGTAGTGGTTACGAAGAGAGTCAAAAAATGTGATAACTAGAAACAGTGAATTTTCAATCTGAAGGAGACAACGATTCTTATCACTCAAATGTTTGTTCACTTTTTAATTTTGATTATTTCGGAAGTTGAGGTACCAAACAATGAAACTGAGGTTTTTTCAATCTGTTTTTAGTTGAAATTATCAACTTTGAAACTTTGAAACCCATGTTAGGCCTCTTTCAAACACTGTTGTTTTTAAGGAAGAAAACGGACAGAAAGGTTTTACACTGCAATAAGAAGTAGTTCCAAAATACGAAAATCTTCTTTTTTTTTAAATCAGTGGCGCAGTTCAAAAACCTTGCAAATTCCTATATCAGGGAAGAATTTGAGTCTGGACCAATATTACAGAATCAAAGAAAAATTTGAAAAAAAACTGACAAATTATATAATATGTAGAATTTCTTTAAAGTTCTGAGTTTAGAATTTCAAGTACAAAACCTAAAATGGAAGCAACCAGGATCAGCTCTTTCTAGTATTAAATCCGAACAATTCTCAAACAAATTCTGTAAAAGAAATTGAAAAAATGCCTACTCCTGAGCGTCTGTTATAATATTTCACACACGCACTCTCTCTCTCACACATACTTCTTCGTCTTCACCATAAAATCTTGATTCTGTGTCGAAACACCATTCTTCTCCGTCTATTTATCTTTTGAATCATGCACACTCCACGACGTTTTCTGCACTGAATAGAGTGAGGAGGTATCTTGAACTCGCTATCACACGGGCAACGCCTTTTTCGATAATGGACAGAGTAATGAGAGTTACTTTAATAAGTGATGTGGGTTAGTCTTTGCAAAAAGTTGTCTGAAAACAATGGAAGGGATCAAAAGATGAGAAAGGCTTCAGTGAGAAAAAGAGAGAGGAATAATGCAAAAGTTTGGTCGTCCTAGACGTGTCTCCATAACAACTGAAAAAATGTGACACGGGCAGAGAAAAATAAAAAAGAATTTTGGAGTTAGAGGAAATGAGATAGAACTCATTCAGATTTCTCACTGACGTATACATCCGTTGAGTCTTTTTTGTTGGTTCAGTCACAATATTTTTTGGAGAAAATGAAGAATTCTGATTTGGATTAGCAGAAAAACTTTTAGTGGGAGTTTCCGGAAACAAGCAATTTCCTTCCTGTTTATCATTTCTAATCAGAGATCTCAGAAGTCGTTTTGTGTTGAAGGGAGCTGATCTGAAAAATCAAAAATGTTGAGATCAAAACTGTGAATCGAGAAGTTATAAAACTGCGGTTTTATTTAACAATAACAACATAAAAACCAGCAGTTGAATAAAAACGTAGAGCAGAACAGAGAAGTCAGTTTCTACCGAAAAAACATTTGAAAAGCATAGTGATGGCGAGCCAGAGACAATGAAGCATCAGAATGATTAAACTACTTCCATTGAGATCGTCTTCCTCGTTCATTTCTTCTACAAAAAGGAATGAAAGATATTCTGAAAGAGGCATCATCTTTTTGGTGACCCATTTTCCGAATGTTTCGAATTCCAACTCTTTCGTTTCCGAGGAGATCACAATACAGATCAATGGTCTCGAAACACGACAGCGACGAGCCAACTTGAGGAGAATATGTTTTGATGGATTATCAGTTTTGATAAGAATTTCTTCATTGGTTTCAGAGCTGAAAATGATTTATTTTTCAACCGAATCCAAGGAACTAACTCACATTAGTCGGTCTTTAAACACAATTGCAAACTGATGAATACTGCGATCGTTGGTTGAAGTGACTCTGAATGTTGTGCCGATCGGGGAGTCATTTTCGATCCATTTCTGAACAAGAAAGGTTAGATTATCCAATCGGAAGTAGGGTAACCTCTGCCAGTTTCCAGACAGCATCCTTGTTTGGTAGATCTCGGATTCCAAGCAATTTTAGATTCAAGATCTAGAAATTTAGAAATTACTATAGATAAAGACATTCTCGAAAATTTCCCCACTTCCGTATAGAAGTCGCCCCTCTTCGATTTATTTCCCAACATACCGCTGGATCCTCTATCAAGCGTTCCATCGGAAACTTCTGACAACCATTAGCATCTAAATGAATCGACTCGTTGATAGAATGGAGCTTTGAAACGAAAAACATTGTCTCCTGATGTGATAATATCACTCCATGAAAATTCTTAATCTTAAATGAAGTTGTCTCCAACATATTTCCGAATACGTTGAGCCAGTCTCTTTGACGAATCACTTCAATCGAAAATTCATTAATAATCGATGTTTTGAGAATGAAGACGAGCAATGGGACGATAGTTTCTCTGAATCGAGTGACATTTCTAACGGAGATTACATAAATTTCTTTCTGTGAGTTGAGTGATGGAAAGATGGTGAGTTTTTGAGCATCATAACCAGATGGGATAATTGCATTAATTGGATATGGCATAAGTCCTTGCATTTGAACATGGCCCATTTGGAATTGATGAGCATCAATGAGAGCTCTTTCTGTTCGTGAGGTACTTCGGAGGAGGAATCTAGAAAAAGGACCAGTTTGGATGTAAAGCAATACATTTGATACCTTGTTTTGAAGTCCAGGTGATGAATGCACTCCAATTTCATCTCTGGCGGCAAATCGTTCCATTTTTCAAAAGAAGTTAGAGGTTTCGGACTGCTCATTTTGTTTCCCATCTTGATATTTTTCTGAAATTATAACAGTTTGTTTCGTGTTTCGGTTCCATCAGTGGTAAAATAGAAAATTTGAATTAAAAAAAACATATTTTTGTTTTCAAGGTTGAAACTACAGTAACCTTTCCGCAATTTTGCGGAAGCTTCGCCACATTCCCTAATTGGAATTTTTGAGTTTGAGATTTTATTTCATTTTTTTCAGTTTTTTTCTTACACTTTCCTTGCTTAACTCCTATTTTAAATATTTTCCGCATCGCAAAAGAAACAAAGAAACTTTTTTCAAACTCCCTCGCAAAACTAAGTGTCCAACAGAGCGATATTGCTCTTACTTTCATTGTTTTTATTTTTATTGTTTCTTCACTTATAATCTGCATTTTGCAGCTGAAATGTCATCATCTGATGGATATTCGTACTCGCAATCTTCAGGAGATTCGTCACCAAAAACGGAGCTGAATAATGAGCAAATTCATGCTCTTCTCAACAAACTTTCAAGTGATGAACAGAAAGAGCTGACGGAAATGATGAGAACTTGCACAACGGAGGTTTGTTTTATTGTCGAGTAATGGATTATCAATTCATTTTATTGCAGGTTACAATGACACGTGGATTACCAATCACAGGTGCCATTCTCGGAAGTTTCTACCTAGCCAGACAACGTCTCCCCGCTCAATATCATTTCGGTCCGAAGGGATGGCCATTTTACGCAATTATGGGAGTAGCGTAAGTTCTTTTTTTTATAACGCATACATATAGTTTCCAGCTCCCTTACTGCTTCGAATCTTATGTTTATGGGCACGTGCAGAGACAGGATCAAACCAAGAATTGATCAGCTATGGAATAAGGTATTTAGAGCATAATAAGAGCTTACAAAACATGCATTTTCAGTATAATCTCGCTCAATCGGCCACGAACTATGATGAAATTCGTCGGCAAAATCGAGGTGGAGCCGGAGAAACATCAATTTCAAGAATGCAGGCGAATCAACGAGAACCAGTTCAAGCTCCTCAGAGAGCAGAGGTTTGTCTCTTTTTTTAATACCAGCCACATTTTTTATGCATTTCTAGAAGCCAAATCCATACGACTACACATACTCACTCCCAACTGAAGAAACATCATCTTATGGCGATTCATTCACTTCTTACAAGCCATTAATTGGAGAGACTTCAGAATTTCAACAGTCACCACGTGTCCGACGTCCGTCTCCGCCCATTTCCTCGTCATTTACCGAAGAAGATTCTGGTTTTATGTCTGGAACACCTTCTGGACAACCGTCTTCTTCGGAAAAGACGTCCGGATACACTTTCCAGTAGAAATCGATTTTAGTTAGATGCCAATAGTTTATTTATCATAGATTTCGTTTATTCTCAGTAAAATGATTGCCGGTTACTTTTTCGAATCCTCTGTTTTTCCCTCTTGTGAATAAAATGTTTCCATCTCATCCTGTTCGGTTCGGATTTGAATTAGGCGTTGTCTCCGTCTTCTTTATTTCTCTATTTCTCATTCATGCTCTATGGCAACACCAAAAGTTCATCTCGCTATTAAAATCAATGTAATTCTTCATAGGGCGTTTCCGAACATTGATTCTCACAATAGAAATGCAAATAAAACCAACTATTCATATTCTTTTCTTCTTTTTGCATAGAAACTGGAGATTTTTTTTTAATCACGTTGAAACTTTTTTTGTTTTGCCACATAATAAATCAAAATTTTACACATTACCTTTCATTACTGTTGTTCTCTCATAAAACGACTTATTTTATAGGTCTCAATATGCCAAATTCCACTTGCAAACCATTCCCGTGTCGAAATCCAGAGAACTTCTCAAAGTATTGCGAAAAAAAAGAGGTGAGTGAAAACATTTCAGTATCGTTGTCAAGCAAAGTTTTATTTCCAGTTAGGAAAGAAAGCAGATGATAAAATGCCAGTCGTTCATCGGAATGTAGAAGGCGAGAATAATGGAGAGTGCTTCAAAATTAAAGGCCCCAAAACGCCGTTCCTTCTGACTCATTTGGAGAAGAATTATGTTGATAAGGTAGGTGTAACCGTCGAAGTTGTGGAGCCAATAAATATGCTTCATACTTTTTTCGTTAAGAATTTCCAGCTTTCCAATTATGAATGTTTGTTTAATTAGTTAAAGTTTTAATAAGTGTTCTTTAATTTCTAGCCAAAAGAAGAGCCAACGACGAGTGAACCTACTACATCTAAAGGAACGAAACGAGAACACTCGGTATCAGATTCTGATCAGGAACTGGAAGATCCAAACGAACCATCAACTTCTTCTTCAACGACGAGAAAAAGACCACGGGCTCAGCAAAACTCATAGTTCACCGTTTTTCAATTCTCACCATATTTGTACATAT
This sequence comes from Caenorhabditis latens, assembly GCA_002259235.3. Taxonomy (NCBI): domain Eukaryota; kingdom Metazoa; phylum Nematoda; class Chromadorea; order Rhabditida; family Rhabditidae; genus Caenorhabditis; species Caenorhabditis latens. The sequence continues at coordinate 11,710,380 of CM056092.1, read as the reverse complement.
GTACTTTTTTTGTTCCCAAAAATTATCAAATCTTATTCATCTCTCTTGAAGCATTTATGAAAACTCAACGATTCATAGCGATAATAACAATTGTTTTTTAATTATGTTCCTTCGATGTTAGACATAATATTTTTTACAGATTCAGGTAAGGTACCTTGAATTATATTTCTTTTTGTAATTTTTCCTATTCTGAATTAGAATTTTCGTAGTTCCAGAGTGTTGAGGGAAAAACAGCTACAATTGATCTACTGCAAAGGTAACTACTCATTTCGGCTTTCCACTCTTCGACCACCTCCGATTCTACCAAAGTACTTCTTTTCATCGTTTTCCTAGCTACAGTATTCCTCTCTTTGATCAATTGACTCCGCCCCTTTCACTTTGATCGTTCATCCTCTTCTTTCTTTCTCACTGAAGAAAGAAAAGAAACAAGACGAGTGGCGCGCCCGAAGGAACTAGAAAAGTGTCTTCTTCTCCGATGCCGCCGCCGCCAACATCGTCGACGTCTTCTTCTTCTTCAGAATAGGAAGAAGAACACCTTTTCGCCTCCTCCTTCTTCCTCTTCTCCGCCGTTTCGAATCGATCGACTCTCCCTGTGTGTAGAAGAAAAGCGAGGCCACCGATGGATGTTTAGAGCAGTCGTCTCTCTTCTCTCTTAACACTATTTCGCAATGTGTGTGTGAGTGACACACCATCCCGCCCGGTCTTTTCTATTCGCGTGTGTCTCTCGCACACTGTGTTTAGACCCCTCTCTGCGCCTCTTCTCCGATACACTCTTCATTCAGGTCTCTACTTATCTGACTCTCATCCTAGTTATGTGTGCAGAAGAAAGGCCCGGCGGCGGCGACGGTCGGTTTTCTCCATCCTCACCATCGCTTCGTTTCCCTCCACACACATCGCTCTTCTTTCTTCTTTTCTTTCTCTCCCCCCTTCAATCGTCGTCGTCGTCGTGGCGCGCCTCGCGCCCGCCCCTTTCCGTCATTTGAATGGACGGACGGACGAAGTGGGGAATGGATGAGAGAGTGTGGAGACGCAGCGAGGACTGATGGCCTAGAGACCGAGGCCCCCGAAGCACACTCACGTCCACCACACCATCCCACATACATACACAAAACCCCCCACCATAATAAGGCACATAGAAAGGAAAAAGGGAGGGAAATGGAAAGAAGGAGAGAGATAGAGAGAGACACTGCCGCTCTTCCCCATTTTCTCTTTTGCTGCAAAACCCTCCCGAAGCTCTCTTTTTCCTACTTTCTCTCTTTCTCTTCACTCTCTTCATGGTCCAACCCGACGACGTCTTCTTTCCACCGTCGTCTTCTTTCCACCGTCGTCGTCGTTGTCCACTCTCCCCTTTCTTTTTTTGGTACTGAGCTCCCCTATGTGCATGTATGCAATGTGACGCGCTCTCTTTCTCTCTTGACCAGTGGCCAATCAAAAATGGGGTGATGATGGGAGAGCAGCAAAAAAGAAAACGAAGGAGGAGGAAAAAGGGGTTCGCGACAAGACTCTCGGTTTTCTTTTCTTTTTTCTCCTATCTCTCTTCATCTTTTTTGTCTCTCTTCCACTTTTTGACTTTTTAAGTTGTTTAGAAAAATTAATTCATATTTGTCCGAAATAGTTTACTGTTATTACATAGTCGTCTTGCACGAAACCTGACACTTTTATGTTAAGAACGGTTTGAAGTGTTTGTTACTCGATTTTGGCTTCGCTAAGTTTCGGCATTTTTCATTCGAGCAGTAAAATCAAAAATGTAAACTTTAAACTTGTATCTTCTGAATTTAATTTTTCATCAACTTTATAAACTTTTTCTGAACAACTAGGTTATAACTTGTATCTACTATTTTCAAATTGAATCTGAAATATTTTGGTTTACACACATTATTTTGAATAACCACACTCAAATTTATAATTACAAATCCCTTTTGAAAGATTATCGTGCATTTATCTGAAAATTATTTTTACTTTTTATAGTCTACAGTTGTTAAATTCCCAAAACCGGCAGATTCCCATTTGTTGAATCCAAAAGACAATGTAAGGCAGATTCCATGGTTTCTTTTTAAAGTTTTGAAAATTTTTCTGTTATTTTTTTTTGATCTACATTCAAAATTGTACGCAATTCGAAATTTCAACAAAAACATTTTCATCATTTTTCTACTCGATTTTTCGAATAATTCAATGGTAAAACCTTGAAAAACTACATTTATGTTCTTTGATTTTCCATTAAAATGCATCTAATACTCGGTCTAACGTTTTTTTACGAACAAAAATGCACAATTCTTATTCGCAAAACTTTGAATTTGATACTTTTCGTATTAAAAATGTTGTTTTTTTCAGAAACTTTCCTGATTCAGTGTGTGAAAGAAAAACACTAGTGCGTTACTTTTTTATATCCAAAAAATAATAATTTTTTGAATTCCAATCTTGAAAGTCAGGATTCGGTTTTTACTTGTTATTACAATATATTACCCAAAAAGGCCTTTTATATACTTCATTTATACCCAAAACTGTCGCTTTTCTATATAACCAACTCTGAAAATCGTTTAAAAACAATTTCAAAATCAATTTTTTTGCTTGAAAAAATTTCAACGAGTTTCTTAAATTTCATTCAAATTCATGTATCTCAATTTCTATGAATCAATTTCTCAACCCTATATTCTCATAGAAATACTCTATAAAATCAACCCGAAGCAATTTCCAAATAGAAGTAGGATTACGGTAGGTAGGCCTCTATCAACTCGATTAAGCTCTGTCAATTTAGAAAATTAAATCAAAGAAAAATTGGAGAAGTTCATAAACGCAGAGATTCAAAGAGAAGAAATGATTCTTCATTTTCACTTTTCTTATCATCGTTCATCTGTTTCCCACGCTCCCAAAAATAAGGTGTTGTTCTATTAAACTACTCAAATATGTTTCTCTCTCTCTCTGAAGAAAGTTCATTTGCTTCTTCTTCCTTCCGTTTTCTGCGTCTCTTCAACATTTTCTTGTCTCTCGTAGGGTTCGTTCTCTTTTGTTGTTATATAACCTCCTTCTCTCCCTTTCCTTGTTTTTTTGTGTGTCGCGAACAGTTGAATGACTGTGTGATAATGAGAGGGAGGCGAGAGGTTATGGTTATGATCATTATGACAACATCAATTGGGTGATAACGAGAGGTGAAAAAGGAGGGCGAAGTGATACTGTGTTATAACAGGAAACTAATGTTTTTCTCTGTGTCTCTTACTGTTTTTATGGACCTGTTGAGCTTCAGAATTTTTCGAAATTCAGGATGAAAGATAATTTTGAGATGCAGAATCTAAAAATTTGGTAAAATTTCGGCTACCGAAATTTTGAAAAAGTTACCGTAGATCAAAATTGTTTTTTAAAAACTGTTCAACTTTCAAAATTGACCCCTCAGTTTACTTTGTTTCTCTCAAAACTTCCTATTTTGAAAATAGTATTTTCTGAAGTCTACCGTAACCCGAAATTCTCAATCTCGTTCTTTTTGAAAACCCGCGAAAACTTTCAAATTTAAATTTTTTGCAGACAAAGAAATCCCTGCCAGGCCGTGCTGTGTCTCCAAAACTCGTTCAGCACGGGAGACGAGGGAAATAAAAAAAAACAATTTGAATTGTCTACAGTACACATCAAATTGATGGTTGAGCCGGCGTATTATGTAAGTTTTTTGAATTTTCTCCCAATTTTTCAAAAAAAGAAATATATAATTTTCCCATTTCCAGAAAGGAGAACACTGAAACAGAGAACATGCCGGGAGATGAAAATGCTGTTGGAACAGAGACAAGTGAAGATAAGGTAGGTTGACTTCTGAAATTTTGAATGCTGTAAAATTGATATATATATTTCCAGCCAACTACATCAAATGAATCAACCACAGAAGACCAGACACCGAGAAGTGATGAGTCGCCGCATCCACAGAAAAGGGTAAAAACAGGACAACCGACGTCTTCCTCTTCGTGTTCTCTTTTTTTTCTGCAACAAAATCCGAAAATCACTCATTCCTCTATATCTCTTCATCTTTCCCACTATTTCCGCGTTGTCTAACCACTCGAATGGAAAATGGGAGGGCGATGATGATCGAGGGGAGGAAGCAAAAGAAGAAGAAGGTCGCTGCTGCGTTTGAATACTTTTTCTCTCCGTCTCGATTCGCTTGTGACTAGGCCATCTGTCTCCCCCTTCTTCGTTTAGTTGTCAAAGGAGCTCTGCGTCTCGCTGATTCGCACACTCTCTCAGTTAGTTGTCTAGTGAGGCCGTGGCCTTCGGAAAACGGTACTCTCCTCACTTGGGATACTATATCAGCGTCTGATCTGTCACGGCTCTCTCTAATGTGTACACTCTCTCGTCGCATCGGTTTGTGAAGAGAATGGACGACGGGGTCGCAGCAGTCGTCGCTCGTTTCTCTCTCCCCCTATATATTCTGTACACACAGCGCAAATTCTGCGGCGACTCTCTCTCTTTCCAGTGCTATTTCTTGTGGTCGTCTATCGTTCGGTTTTTGAAAAAGACAGCGACGAAGGCGACGCCAGCCCCGCATGACGGGACGGACACACATACACACGGAGGGTGGGGTAAAAATGAAAAGGAACGGGGGAAGCCAAAAGCGATGGGGGACGGAAATAACATGGAAAAGAGTAGAGAGTTTAGAGACATCATTCTATGAGTCTTCGTCACACTAATTTTCGACTTTTCGGAAAGTGATAGAGTATCAATTACAATTGATAATGATTATGATCACGAAACTATTTTTTATTAGAATTCGAGAGAGATAAGAAGAGTAGAATGAGTTGATTAGCCAACGAACATAGGAGTTAAAACATGCTTATGCAAATACGCTCCATTGCTAACTTCAGAGTCTAAAACTTATATTTTTTGGTTTTGAAAATTTCGGAGTTATTTCGAACGGAAAATTTGCTGAAAAAAACAAATATTTTCAGAAAACACGAAACGTTGAAAAACTTTTAGAAGGTACCAGTTATATAATGGAGCGTATTTGCATGGTTATTTAAGAAGGAAGGGAAGTTAGGATTGTGGTTAGCTAGGAAGTTGTCAATTCGGTTTTAGGTTTTTTCTCGGACGACTTATCTGGCTGAGTTCGGAATCAGGTGCCGTGAGGCTGCTACAGTATACGGCACATGAGAGAGGTTACGGTATAAATTGGAATACTGGACGTTTCTATGAAAAAACTGAAAGGATTCCCAACTTCTAGCTCAGAGGGAAAAAAGTGTCAAACATATACGAATAAAATATGGAGAGTTGGAAAAAAGAAACATACGCGTTGCCCGAAAATCGGGAAAGACTGAAAAAGGAGACCTCTTCTTTGCCTTCTCCTTTTTCCTTTTTTCCTTTTTTATGTGCTTGCTTCCCATCGTCAAGCACATACGCACACAAAAAGAGACACTGCTTTCGTTGTGTTTTGGAGAAGCATGGACACCTTCACACGGACACCTCGTGATGACGTCGAGAAGTTGTACTCTCTCATCAGCAGAAGCTTCTTTCACACAATAGGTCTTGGCTATCTGTCACTAAGAATAGATATGTTTTACTTTCTCCTCTATTTCTCCTCACTCTCACTCTCTTAAGCGGAAGAATATAGAAAGACCGACGATCACATCGGAAACGAAACACACGTTTCGTGATGACGTCACTTTGGTTTCGTCTCTGAGAAGAGGTGTCCCCTATTTTCTTTTTTTTTTCTTTTTCTTCTGCTGTCCTCCTCTCGATTGGAGAAAAATGAAAAGAAGGGGGAGGCCTGGGAAAGTGACGAATGACCAAAGATTACACAGAGAAGTTGAAGGAGGGGGGAAGGGGGAGGCATATGAAATAAACAAGCCATCACTCTTTTTCCTTCCGACAATGAGAAACGAGAGACAAACATAATGGAGAAATAGACGACATGCGGAAATAGAATGATGTGATTAATCATCTAAGTCTCATACTCTCTCTTCTTCAGACTGACCGCCTCTCGAACCTTTCTCTCATGTTGTTTGTTTTTGTAATGACCGATGATGAGGATGACTCTCTCCGGTCTGATGGACTCAGTCTGACGGAAAACGAGAGAGATTGTTTATTGGTTAGAAATAGACACATGGAGTATGAGAAGAAAACCTGAGGTACAAAATGTTCAACAGCTGAATGTGAAAGGCTAGAATATCAGGAAAGGAGGGACCTCAGGAGCTCTGTATACTTGACCAAGAATAGCGTACACTATAAGAATCCACAATTCAGTAACTTCTCAGTCACACAACAAATTGTTACCTCAGAAATCGGAATCTCGATAGTCCAAAGTGTTCATAGTCGATTTTATAGACTCTTTGAATGTTTCTCACCTTGCATATCTAGACGATCAAGTTTTGATCATTATCTCCAAGTCCCTAGGGAATTCAAAATCAGAAGTTAGCATTCATTTACCGAATATTCCATCTAATTGCTTGTTTACCGGCGAAAACTCTAGAATCTGGTGAGCCCATGATTCTGATTATACCCCCACTAGTCATGCTAGATTCGAAATTTGAAATGTGTAGGCTGCCCTATGGCCAAATCCAAACTACATCCGCTCTCTCTCTCTTTCCTGGTTGTGAGCCTCCTACGATAATACCTTAATCACCATCGCGCTCTTTCGTGTGTGCACTTTATAGAATACGTCTATATTCATATATCTGATGAAATGGATGATTGAAAATAGCCCCCTCTACCACTACCATGAATATAGGGCTAATCCTTCTCTCTGGTTTCGTCGCCGTCGTCGCGCGTTCATAATCTGCAATCCTATGACGCGACTACACTCTTCTATCCCTGTGCCTTTTCGAAAATAAGGTGAAGCTGAGCGTATGAACTGGCGAAGCGGTACGATGGAGAAAGAGAGCCTAATGAGCTTGTGATAAGGGACAAGGCTAATGAGATATGGGATGTTGACAGCAGAAGTAGAGAATATGCTCATTGAACTGAATAGTGGAAGGAGAAAAAGAGATTGTGGCAGAAAAAATTGAGAAGACACGAGGAAAATGTTAGAACTACAGTAACCCCAACTTGATATTTTCAGGGTGAAGATGCTGACAAATACGCCGCTTCGGTAGCTGAAGTAGCACATGGAGGTGGAGGTCCCAAAAAGGATGACTCGGCTCCTGCATCTGTATCAAATGCTCCGCCACCCACTCCTCCTCAACCTCAAATTGTACCTCCACCCCAACAACACCAACATCCGCCACCGCAGCAGCAGCAACCGCCACAACCTCATCATCCTCAACCACCACAACATCCTCCGAATGTGCCGCCGAACAGTTTTGCACCCCCTCCAGGACATCATCCCCCACATCCCGGAATGCCCCCAATGGATTGGAGGCCTCCACCGCCTGGAGCAGAACATCAGATGCCACCCGGTTATCCGCCTGGATATCCTCCATACGGCATGCCACCTCGTCATCATCCCGGATATCCTCCACCACCGCCACACGCATATGGATATCCTCCACCTGCGGGAGCTTATGGTTATCCACCACAAATGATGAGACCGCCAATGATGGGACCAGGTGACATGGTACGAATGCCACCCGGACCAACACCGACCGAATGGGCAGCACAACAACAACAAGCTCAGGCGGCGGCTCGAGCTGGAGTTCCGCCAACGAAAGAAGGTCCGAATGGGAATCCAGCGACACCCTCATCATCGTCGCAGCCGATTCCATCACCATCGGCTTCGTCGATAGCTGAGGAATCGTTGGACGAGAAACCGAGTGGGACAAAAATGCCACCACAACAGACACCTCAACCTCCACAAATAATGTCGCCAGCGCCCCCACATACACCGCAGGCGCCCGCGCAACAAGCATCAGCAAGTGGTAAGTTTCAGAAATCTACGCCGTTTCAAAAAGAGGATCACACTCATTAGGTTCATTCCTTTTTTTGTGTACTACATACTATTTGTACTAGTGAACCTAATTATAGAAAACTTACTATACAACATAAAGATTGGCTTCCTTACAATGTCTAAATCTTACACTCTCTGGTTGAACATCCAATCAAAAATAATAGGGATTTCAGCATCCGCCACACCTTCAACTCCATCCGAAACACCACGAGCGTCTGGAAAAGTTTTGAGCAAAGCGGAGCTGCTGGAGAAGCTTGTCGGTCCAGTCACTCATCACAATCCTATTCATGTGATGCACGAGAGGCGAATGTTTTTCGAGAGACTAATCGACTTCTGTGAACGGAATGGCGGAGAGCCGATCACTATGGTAACTGAATAGAATAGAGAAGGAAAATAGATCAACCATTCACAGTTTCAGGTCCCACAAGTGTCAAAACAAAGTATTGATCTACATCGACTCTATATAGGAGTGAGGGCGAAAGGTGGATTTCAACAAGTGACGAAGGATAAATACTGGAAGAATCTATGTACTGAGGCGAATCCAGACCTGGCTGAATCTTCAGCTGCCGGATACCAACTTCGAAAACACTACCAAAAACATTTACTTATGTTAGAGTGTCGAGAAACCGGACGAAATCCGGAGGATGAGGTGGCTTTTGCGGATAAAATGAAGAGACAACGAAAACGTGAACCTGGTGGCGCGGCGGCAGCTGCGGCAGTGGCTGCAGCCGCCGCAGCCCAACAAGGAGGAGATCAGAAGGCGCAGCCCGGTGCACCGGGAGGTAGTGGATTACCACCGCCGGGACCACCCGGACCGCCAGGTCCTTATCCAGGTTAGTTCATGGTTAAAAGTGCAAAAATATACCCTGGAGGATTAAAAAAACACGTACCTGTGAACTTCTTGCATGTTCAAAAAAATAAAATACAAAATATGGAGCAGTAATATTCGTCGTGGGGAGTACAATTTCTATTAGCTATATTCGTAGCGGAAAGAGGCGGCACTAGATTCGGTTTCTATGACATCGCCATTGTCGCATCGTCTTCTGCTTCGTCCTCTTTCCCCGGCAGTCACGTCTTCTTCTTCTTCCTTCCACCACCGTTGTCCCGTCGAGAAGCGCGGCTCTCCTCCGGTGAGCGCACGGGGCTAGCTGTATATAATAATGAGGTATATAGGGCGCCCGCCTTCCCGACTCACCCTCTCATGTACGTCGTCGTCAACCACAGAGTCGTTGTCTCCCTTTCTTTTCCGTGACTATCAAAACTCGGTTATGACTCCGCCCCCTAATATTCTACGAGCTTCGCTCCTAGGCTTGGCGCTCACCTCTTCTTCCCCTTCTTCTCGTCTCACCGTGTATGTCCATCCATCTATTGTGCCCATTCTATTAGATGGAGAGAGGCGGAAAATGAGATGGACGCATCGTTTCTTTTTCCTCTTTCCCTTCCCAATCAGCTCTCTCTTCATCTGCTCCTGCTGCCGCTTCTTCTTTTTCCCCTTCTCCACCTGCTCGCTCCCGTTGTCGGCTCACTTGGCAACCATCATATATGGAATATGCATATCGACCTGGTTTCTCTATTTCCTACTTCCTCTCGCTTCTCTCGCCATGTCACCCTTTTCTCCTTCTTCCCTTCTCCACAGCTTGCTTGTTATCAGTAGTTGTGCTTATGCATTGGGGCTCTTTTGTGGAGAGGAGAGCTCTTACTCCTTCTTTCCCGTCTCTCTATTCCATCTCTTATCAGCGACCCAGCAGTCGGCGTCGCCTTCTTCGTTTTTCTTCTTTTTTTCGGGCCGTTGCCGCTGCTGATGGTTATGGTGATGATAGAGAGAAGAACAGCCGTAGTTATTAGATACCCTTTTCCTTTTTTCAATTTTTTCTCTTTCTCTCGCCTAATTGAATCGTCGTTGTCGAGAACCGATCGTTTCTCATCTATCCCTCCCCCAATTTTTCTTTCTCCCCAGTAGAAACAAAACGTGTGTAATGTTTGTTTTACTGCAGTGGGTTACGGTACCAAAAACTGTAAAATAGAAGAGGTTGTATGAAAATTGTGAATCACTGACCCATCATGCTCTGATGGCACACTGAGTATTTCTCACTGCCTCTTTCTCTATTTTTCATGTGAGGAAGCTGATTACAAACTTTGATAGCGAAAACACTAAATTATCACCTCGTAAATCGTTGCCCTTTTTAAAAGTGCACAGAATTGTTCATTTTGAGCTTCTTTTGCAACGCTTCCTCTATAATTACGGTAATCGCTCCGAGACCTCGCGCATAACATCATTTTTATGTGCGTGCGCCTTTAGCTGGCTACTGTCGCCGCTTGAACCGTTCAACACTGTTTTGATATCGAAAAAGGGATGTATAGACGTAAGCATATTAATTTTGAAGACTATTTCACTAAAAACATGCTGAATTTCAAAGAAAAACACGAAAAAGGTCATTTTTGCTTACTCTGCATCCATTTTTTTCCTAGTCGATGTTGTTATTTCGCTTATCACACCTTATTCGCTTCTTCGGACTGTTTCTCTTCTCCTTTTCTTCTTTCTCTTCTCTCTACCAATTTCTCTTTTCCCGTGTCTTTTTCTTTCTAATTTTCAAAACGTAAATCACTCATTTTTGTCTCAATGTACTGGTTGCGCTATTGCACGACGATGACGACGTTTGTCAGTTCTCTTCATTTCTTCTCCTTTTCTTCTTCTAGGTGATGTCGCTTTTCTACAACACAGGCCACGCCTCTCCTCTCTTTTCCTCTATCCTTTTCCCTTCTATTTTTGTTTTCTTCTACGTTTTCGTCGATGTTTTGATGGCGTCTGCTCGTCTAAAATCTCGCTGACTCTATCTTTCACGTTCCTTTGTGTCGCTTTCTTGCCGGCTTTCTGTACCAGTAAAAGCACCGCCCACTTTTATGGTTCTCTCTCATCAATTTGTATCTTTTTGCGCCGCCAAGTACAGATGCACTCTTTCTTTTTCTTCTTTTATTAATATGTCCCCTGACCTGACTTTTTAAGAAGTAAACGTTTTCACGTGTTCTTATTAGAGACGTGAACGCTGAGGTGGATTCTATTGACAGAAAAACAGTGAACGCCCGTCTCGTGAGCCGAATTAGGCGAATTCATTGGAGAATTTACACCTTTTTCATACTTTTCTAAGTAATTCTTCTTTCTGTAATTTTAAAAATTAGTTTCGCGGGGTGACACAATACATTTTCCCAAAAAAACACTGACAAGTTTTTTTTGTAACTTTTACTTTCAAAGTCTAATGTCTCATAGTAAAAAAAGGGTGAAACACTTTTTTGACTATAAATTGCATTCATTAATTCGAAAAAAGTTCTCTCTTCACCGACCTCCTCTTTCTCTCTTTTGCCGCGGAGCTCTTTTTTCTCTCTTCCTCTCTCCTTTTCACGCTTCCTTATGATTTTCTCCCCGATTCATAATTAGTTTTCAACAGAGACTAACAGCACCGTGTGCTCACTTCCGTGCTTCTCAAAGTGTCGACGAGGGGCAAACGAGGCGGAGGTGGTGGGCGTTCATCGAAATCATCAACACGCTCCACCACCCCATCCACTTCTCACTCTAATCAATTACCGCCACATTATCAATCACAACTTGAAATTGTTCCACCACCGACACAGCTCAGCCAGCACCCAGATTTAGTCAGAATGGCGAATGCATCGGCGACGTGGTATCCAATGCCTGCACAACAGTCTCAACCATATAATCCATCACTACAAAATGGTTATCTACAAGTTCCGATTAGCTCATCAGGACAACCATCACCCGGGTCCTCATCGCAAAGATCTCCTGCAAGTAGTTATCCCATGCAAGGATATCCAAGCCCTTATCCACCACAGCCGTCGCAAGGACACATTTCTCGTAGTGAACAATTTTATCGCAGTCGTGGTTTTTTTCCTCCAGGGTACCACCCACTAGGTAGATTGGGATTTAAGTTCAAAAAAAGAATATATCATAAAATTTATTTTCTTTAAATGATTCGGTTTTTTTCAGGTAACGGAGCACCAGGAGGACCGCCAGGAGCACCACCCCAATTCCCTGGTCACCCGGGTATGGATCCCAACTATCATTACTATCAACAACATGGAATGATGCCTCCTCCACACCCTGGCCACCCTGGCTATCAACATATGAATGCATTCTCTCCAGGACAGTACCCAGGTCATCAGAGGCCTCCAGGAGCACCGGGAGCCCCACCACCGGGAGCACAAGCGATGAGAGCACCGATGCCACAGCATATGCAAGAAATGGATGAACATCAAAGACAGTGGTACGCGCAGCAACACGCTCATCAACAGGCTGCTGCTGCTCATCACCATGCTCAACAACAGGCTGCAGCCCAAGCACAAGCTGCTCAAGCTCAAGCCGCGCAGGCTCAGCAGGCTTCTACGCCTGCTCCCTCAACGACGCCGGCGCCTCCAACTGCTCCATCGTCCCAAGCAGCTCCAGCAAGTGGTTCCAATACTCAACCGGCAACACCGTCTGCCTCAAATCAACCACCAACACCGGCGCCTGCTTCCTCATTGCAAGTTGATCCTTCAACTGTTACCGGAGGCAGTCAGGCAGGTAGTCGTGCACCAAGTGTAGGACCCGGCCCAAGTGCAACACCAGATAGTTCGTCTGTGCCTAGTACGGGAGTCGATGCTCAACCAACAACGAGTAGCGAAACTTCAACACCGGGAGAACCTGGAACAAGTACACCAACAGAGACACCTGCTCCTTCTACAAGTGCAGCGCCACCAACACCAGGACAGCCACCACAACATCAACAGCAACCACCAGGACCACCTGGGCCACCTGGACCACAACATCCATATCCAGGGTACCCGGGGTATCCTCCACCAGGCGCCATGAGACCCGGCGGATTTGCTCCACCACCCGGAGCTCCTTATGGATATCCTGGAGGTCCACCACCACAACAGCCAGGTTTTCATGCTAGTCATCCACAACATCCTCAACATGCACAGTACCTTGCGTGGCAGCAGCAACGTTATCATCAACACCAGCAGCAACAACAGCAACAACAACAGCAACAACAGCAAGGAGTTCCAGGTGCACCACGTCCACCATACCCATATCCCGGCGGACCAGTTCCACCTGGTGCTCAGCAGAACCGAATGCAACCTCCACCACCAGCTCAGGGAGCAGCTTCTCCATCTGGAGGGTCGGGGTCGAGTGGAAAGCAAGCAAGATATGGAACTCGTAAGTTTTCGTTTTGTATTTAACTGAGTTTTAGTCTAGAGCTAACAACGTTTCGTAGTGATAAAGTTGAAACGGAAAGATTCTAGTAATATGATGGATTAGTTTCAGCAGCTCCACCATCAAGAGCAACAGCACCAACACCTCAACCACTTGCAGCTACCATCCCAATTGTTCCACCATCGACATCTGGTCAACCAACACCGACTGCTGGAAGCTATCTCGCTAGTACATTGGCAACCCCAGGACAAGCTCACATTCCGTCATCTTCTCAGCCGCCCCAACATGTGATGAGCCAACAACATCAACATCAGTATCCACCAGGCTGCATTGAAGCTACAGCAACATCTCAATCTCAAGTCAAAAGAAGGAAAGTTTATGCCCGAGAGTTGATCAATGCGACACCACGACGTCTGATTATGTCACTTCGGTCTGGACTGGAAGCAGAAGCGATTTGGGCTATCAATGCTCTGAATGTACTTCTCTATGACGATACGAATCCACAACCATCTCTGCAACAAATGCCAGGACTTGTGAATGTTATAGTGGAGCATCTTTATGCAACTCTTTCCATTCTTTATCCATCGGAATTCCAACTAACTGAACCAGGAAAGCCTATAATATTAGATGATTCGGAAGAACTCATAGATAAATTGATGAAACCGGAACGGAACGAAGACATGAAAATGGTGGTCGCAAAAATGCCAGTTGTTCCGAGAAAAGGAAGCGATAAGACCGCAACGTTCACCATGGTGAGTCTTTTGAAATATAAAACATAGGGAACTGTATACCACTTCATCTATCTACATTCGAAATTCCTGTTTCAGATGTCACGAAATGGCCTTCAAGTTCACTACCGAGATGAATCCATTCCAGTGTCACTTCTGAAGCGTGTTACTCGAGAACATACTGAACTAGATGCTGAAAGTTTGATTGATAACTCAATTAGCTCTAAGTTTGTTGCTGAACGAAATTCTGTTGGATTAGGCGGAGGTCTGGCCGAAAGAATTGCGACTCGCCTTCGTGACAAACTATTCCATGAGAAAACACGCCCACGGCCTGTATTTTCGAAATATATGAAGGATGATGACGAGGAGATTGAAACTTCCTTAGAACTAAACGTGAAGAAAGAAGAGATCGAAGACGAAGCAGAGAAAGACGTTCTTTTAATGCGTGGAGCTCGCCCCGATGAACTGTCCGATTGCAAGCATGAAGTTGAACTGGCGTGGCCACGACAAACTGCGCTTTCACCGAGAAGTAAGGCAATGGACGATCTTGCGCATCGAGCACTCGCTCTTTCCAATATCCTGAGAGGTTTCTCGTTTGTTCCTGGAAGCGATCATCTTATGGCTAAAAACGAGGCGTTGCTGTTCATCATTGGAAGATTCATGAGGCTGAATGTCAACGAACGCAAAATATCTACCAAGAGACCTGGTGCTGTTTTGAATTTAGAAGAACTGAAGAAAGATCCGAAATCGCTTACTGAAGAAGAAAAAATAGCGAGAGAAAGATCAATTCTCGATGAGGCTGATGTAACAACTGCACAGATGGTTGAAACGGCGAATACATTAAGAGATGATGCTTTTGTGATGCTCACTCACATGAGTGTCTCGTTGAACTTGTACGAACTTCCGGATGCCATCGCCTACCCAATTTACGATGGATTGTTGAGATGGGCAGTGTCAAGAGTACCAGAAGCCACCGATTCAACGATACCGGCTCCCGTGTCACCAAGAGATTATTCGTTAGAAATTATGTGCAAAATGGTAGTCATTGAGCGGAATGTCGATATGTTCTTGTCAACTGGATCCTGGTCAAGAGTTGAGCAATTTGTTCATATTCTGTCTAGATTGCTCACAATGAATGAGGAAACTCATTATCGGTAAGATTTTTCCGTATCGTAGCATTTTATTGAATTTTCTCGTTTTCAGAGAATTTGCCATCGTCATCCTCAACGCTCTCTGTATCGCTTCTGAAGCTGTTTGCTTCATTTGTGCAATGGAAACCACCACTATTTCGAATCTCATCCTTTTCGTCGATTCAGCTGATCAGAACATGCACCAAGTTATGCAAGCTCATGGAATGAATGCTCTTCGTGATAATCCAGAACTGATGGGAACGTCAGTTGGAATGCTTCGTCGTGCTGCTTCGATGCTTCGACTATTGGTGAAAGTTCCACAGGCGTACAAAATCTATTTGAAACATCAAACACGTCTGCTACAGTTCACC
Source organism: Caenorhabditis latens (assembly GCA_002259235.3). NCBI lineage: Eukaryota > Metazoa > Nematoda > Chromadorea > Rhabditida > Rhabditidae > Caenorhabditis > Caenorhabditis latens. The sequence goes on along the minus strand of CM056092.1, from coordinate 11,695,093 downwards.
ATGAGCCAGTTGGTAAGTTTATTATCAATAGAGCGAAAAGAGAAAGTTAGAAAAATAAGAAGAAACGCTTATAACTTATTTTGCATCATTTCAGATGGACTCTCGTGTAGCTGGAATGGTTGCTGACACATTATACGAAATTCAAGAGTATGTAAAGGAGTTCGGAGAAGATATTCCTGAGCCACTGAAGATCACTTACTCTGAAGGTTTGTTATTTTGTCGAACAGTAATTTCTAAAGCCGTCGTCAAGCTGATTCCAGGATACCAACCAAGTATGATGGACGAAAAAGAATCTCCAAGTGCTTCCGAACCCGAACCAGAGAAGAAGAAACCTGTAGAAGAGCCCCCAGTGGAGGAGCCTCCGAAGGAAATAGTCGAAGAAGTTATCACACCATCGGAGAGCATTCATGGAAATGGCACAGCAGAATGCGACACGAATAGGCCGTCATCTTCAGAAGGTATCTCGTCGTACGAGAATCATCATAAAAATGAAGAAGAAGAGTCGAAAAAAGATACAGATGAGGGTGAATCTTGTGATGGCTACGAGTCGGAATCACTTCGATTATCCCAGAAACGGTCCGCCGCTGCACTTATCGACGAGGTGAGTATCTTTTATTTTCATTGCTGCTAAATATTTTTAATTTGATTCATTGTGCTAAAATATATTTAATTTCAGCAATCTCGTTCTCCGCCTCCAACAAAAAGAGCCTGTTTAACGAATGGGTTTGATAAATCAAAATCATCGGTATCAACGAACGGGACATTAAGTGAAGCTGCTCAAAACGATGGTGCATTAACAACTGCAGTTGCCTAAACATATTTCATCTCTCTAGTCTCTTTTTCTCTTTTTGTTTAATTTTTTAGTTCCATTTTCCTATTTTTCTCTCCATGCAGATCTACTACCCATTTTTGTGATCTTTTCCTTGTTCATTTTTCAAAAAATCTTTTCAAGTCCTCCCTATCTCAAATTTGTTTGCTGTCTGAATATGCGGGTTAATTCTTGTTTTCAGTGAAATGCGTGTACTATATATCAACGAAAAACTCTGATTCGTTTTCTTTTTAAACCGAATTTCTTGCTTTTAACCAACTCGGAGGTCTCCCCCCTCCAATTACATTGTCTGTTTCATAGATATTAGTTTTAAATTTTACTGCGATATTAATTTATTTTTCCCCCACTCTCAACACCTCAAAAATCTCTCTTCCCGTGATTTACTATCCACAAATTTTTAACACCTTTCACAACCACTTCTATGTTACTCTTCCTACCCCCACATCTCTGCAAACATCATTAAATTTCGGTTATTGACTATTTTATGCTCCTTTTTGGTCCCCTTTGAAACGCGCCCTCATTATGATTGGTTATCATTATGATATAACTTTTTATCTCTGTATTCGAAGAGAATGAATAAACATCATTCAAAACTAAGTCGCTGATTGAACATCTCACATCCACACATCTTTCAGAAAAATATAAGAAACATCTGTTCATCTGAACATTAATTGTACCATACTTGCAAACCGGGCCGAAACGGGCCTATATTGTCGGACATCAACACACTACATTACATTACAGTACTTTTATTGATTGTTATGTTGAAAGCACAAGTAAGCAAAAATTATTACTTTCTCGCTGGTCTTTTACTACGAGCTGACAGTGCGGACGGTTCAGCAGACGGGCCACTCGATTTTTTTGCTGGACTGCTTTGACTTTGACTACATTGACTTTTCGGTTCGTAAGCGGCAAGATCCTCATCTGGGCAAAGACGTTTCAGAATTGCAGGGAACGAAGGGCGATCATCAGGGTTCTAAAATTTAGAATTGTTTAGTTTATAATGTTTGTTATTATTGTTACCTTTGCAAAACAATCCTCCATGATCTTCACGACAGTCGCTGGTGTTCCTTCCGGTGGGTTCATCGGAAGAGCATCTCCTCTGATAAGATCCTTGGCTTGTTGATTAGTCAGACCTGGGTAAGGATCTGATTGACAACGAGTAAATATCTCCCAGAGGGTGACTGCATACGCCCACACATCGGTTTTAGTGGAAAACACTCCCTCCTCAAGAGTCTCCGGAGCAAGCCAACGAATCGGAACTTTCATTTGCTTCACTTTGATCTCTGTTTTTCCAGAGGACGACAGTCCGAAATCAGAAATTTTGACTTCAACTGAAGAGCCAAGGAGCAGATTACGAGCAGCCAAGTCTCGATGAATCACAAGTTTCGATGACAAATAGGCCATTCCACGTGCCGCGTCGGCAGTGAACTGCATCAGCTGATCCATTGGACACTGGTATTTTGCCACGTAGGACTTGAGACATCCGTTGGCTGCGAGTTCCAGAACAATCATAAGGGGCTCTTCGGATGGAGCGACGCCGAATACGGTGACGATGTTCGGGTGGACGAGTTGACGCATTAGTTTGGCTTCCTGGAAAGAAGGAAATTTTGCGGTTCTGGGGATTCTGGAAATAGGATTCTGACTTAACTCAAGCTGATATCCTGGATCCCAACCCTCCCTACCGTAACCCTTACCATAACAAACTCTTCCGTCATCGCTTTCGTCGCATTTCCTTTCATTTTCTTCACCGCCACATATAATTTGGATCTACCCTTCTCCGAGAGCCCTTCCTGTCTTCCTGTTGTTGGCAAACCTGGTGCCGATTTCTCTTCCACTTTTTTCACTTTTTCATCCTCATGACGCTTCAAAGAGCCCTTCCACACTTCTCCGAATGCTCCCTCTGAATGAGTTTTGTATTTTAGATGCAATCGTGTTGTAATTGCGCTCTATTGAGAATACTAACCTCCAAGTTTACAAATCAATGAAATATCACTATGAGGGATATAATAGTCTGGACGAGGGACCGCCCGAACCAAAATCGCCCCCGACAACGACATTTTCTCTGTGACCAAAGCATTCAGAAGCTCTACAACTTCAAAGAAACGACGAGTTTTGATGAGATTCTTCAACGTCCACTGCCCATTTTCGAAAACCAGTGGAAAATGTCGAACTTCTTTTTGACATTTCACAGAGATACACACAATCGGTTTCCCCTTTTCAGTTGTTTTACGAACACAAAAGTCGCCTTCATCTTCGAAAAGTGTGCTGATCTCGCCACGTGGCATCACACCGTGATACCAGCGGTGCTATATGAGGCATCGGCAGACATTCTGAAAAAGGGGGATCAGTTCTGTCTTTTTTTTTTAGTTTTTTGGGGATTCTGTTCATATCTTTCAATTTTCCACTCGTTTTCATTATTGAAAATCTGTCAGTTACTGTAATTGTCGTAAAATCTAATGCAAAGTGTGCAAACACTATCACGTCAAAATGAAGATTTTTGGAAAAATGTTGCTCTTTTCTGGATTTTCCACTGCTTTTTCGAGCACAAAAAAGACTTTTCCACGTACAGAAGTGCTCCCAAAAAGCCCCTCATTCAAACCCTACCGCAAACGCTTCAGTTTCCTCTGGATTCGATTCATTTTTTTGACGACGAGAGAATAATGTCTTCTGATTACCGCCACCGACTGTCTTCTCCTCATCATTCTTCTTCTTTTTTGTTCTTTTACTTCTTTGAGAACGGTTGCCTAAGGATACTGGTCTTCGTATACTTTTAACTCTTGAATACTCACTGTTCATTTTTTATGCTGGCTTGAACTGTTCAAACGGCTACTTTTGTTGGGAATAATGACACCGAAGCCGCAATCTGACTTTTTTTGGCCGACACGTTCCAGTTTTTTCTGATACTCTTTTTTCTTTTCGATCTTATCGTTGTTTTTTTTGGGGAGGAATGAGTTTTTATTATTAGAAAATTAGACATGAATCAAACTAGATTGAAATCGAAATGAATGACAGGAATAGCGAAAAATGGCTACGTCTAACACGGCCTTCAAAAATTGTGTTTAAAAACTGCAAAGTACGGTATCGTGACGAGGTTCTAAAGAAAAATAATTCTATGCGCCTTTAAACCTCACAAATGACATCACTTTTTACTTCGCAAAGCAACGCTTCTGTGTGTTTTTTACGTTGATTTGCTGAAAACCTATTAAGAAAACTTATAAGTTTGTGCAGGAAACCTAATTCTTTGTCAAAAATAATCTAAGATTTTCCAAGTTTTGCCTTTTTCATGCTGTAACTTAAATTACGCGATGTTGCTGTTTTCATTATCACGATACATCGATAACGTCATCATGTTTGATCGCGTTCTCTCCTAAACTGAGTATCAAATGTTTTAGGTAACTAACCATCATTAACAATGTCTGAATCAACTGTAAGCTTTTCACTTCTAACCGACGAAAACGGAAAAATAAAGTGAGTTTACGAGTACTCGAAGAAAACACGAGATAAAATGTTTTTCAGAGTCGATTTCAACGGCGCCGACAAGAAACGTGTTACTTGTTTCGAATTGGACTCCCAGAGGTATAAATGATCATCGTAACTACTTTGATTTAAATTTCCATCTCTAGACTTTCACCATGCCCATCATTGACATCTCTCGTTAGTACCACTGTCGAATCGGAAGTTTTGGAAGCTGGAAAGAGAAGACGTGTCGTGTCGATTTCAACCGCATCTCTCAACACTACTGACACGTTCTTCGATAACGAAGATATCGTTCTGCGGACTTCGACACCACTTCCACATGAAAACGATGATACCGATAGCATTTCGGAAGTCTCGTTCACTTCATGTGTCTCCAGAATGTCGGAGTTGTCAGTTGCGAAGAGTTGTTCGCAAGAAACTGTCACTTCGGCTTATATGCGAGACAAAGAGTTTCAGAGTGATAATATTTCGGATTCGAATGAGGTCAAACACGAAGACGGAATCGCTGACGGAGATTGGAAAACAGTCAAAAGAAATTCCGGATCCTCTCACAGAGCAGACAATTTCAATGTCAGCAACTCGTTTGATAGTTTCAGAAAAGTCGGAGAGCAGCCTACAAGACATTTGATTTCTTATGAAAAACAAAACAAAGAGAGATATGGTGGATGGGAAAAAGAAGGAGATTGGAGACAAGAGATGAAGAAACCGAAGGAAACGAAGTGAGGAATACAAATAAAAAGTTAAAAATCATATTCTTTCAGATTGGCTACTTCTAGCACCTACAGCACTCCGATGTCCTCTTCATTCTCTCAAAATAGTCCATATCAAGGGTAAAAAGCTCCAAAATTAGTAATTTGATCGCTTGATCTTTTTCAGATCAGCCAACTCGAGCTATTCCAAAAGTCGTATTCCATCTCTCATGAACCGTCCAGCATATATTTCTCCAAATGCTGCCCGCCTTATTCCACCAAACCGTGTCAGCGCCTCCACCGGATCATACGCCTCCGCGGCTTCTTCCAAGTAAATAGTGGATTCATTTTTAGCAATGCATTTATATTCTCAGAACCCACATTCCCCCTTTGATGACTCCGAAAATCGCGCCTATCATCCATAAAGTTCCATCGACTATCAAAGCGCAGCCAGTGAAGTTGACAATCACTACCGATTCCGAGGGCAACATGAAGTAAATTGAGTGATTCGATGCGCTGGTGAATTACTTTCCTTTCAGAATAAACTTCTCGAATGAGTGCTCTCAAGAGTCGTGGTCGGTCACTGGTGCCATCGGACTTTCGGAGAAAATTGAGGTTCACAAGGTGCTCAACTAATTCGGTCTTCCCCCTCTACGGCATTAATCTATTAATTTACTTCTGTTCTTAATATGCGAGTCCCCCTAAACATGAATTCACCTTTCTAAATTCATGATTTCCGTAGGACCTCTAATATGTTATCAAATTGTTGTCATCATTTTCTACATTCGATAAATTTGGTAACAATGATGATTTATCGAAAACCCTAGAAATTTGAGATATAAGCAATAGAAATACAAGAACAACTGGCGAATATAGAAAATCACAAGAATGGACAGCGGGAAAAAGTGTAAAAAGAGAGGGTGAACGGGAATGAATCATTGAGGGGTAATAGCTTTTTCTACGATTCCTGCTGCAATTGTGTTTCCACCCGATCTGAATGTGACCCTTCCGAGTGCTCGACAACTCGTGAATGCTTCGATTGCAACATCATGATCAGTTTCAACTTCAACAACAGCAGACATTCCTTTCGCAATGAAACGTGGTTTCTGTTTCAAAACTTCTCCATTCGATTTGTTAATTGTGTGGATGAGCTTTGTGAAAGTGCACGGGATGCATAGAGAATGTGCATATAATTCGGATTTTGCTCCCTGAAAAAGGAATAATAATAATTGAGAGTCACGAAACAAAATTATAATTTACCTTGATGATTGGCGTTGCAATTTCAAATACCACTAATCGAACTTGGAACTTTCTAGATGGGATCAGAGTATCTGGTCCTGATTTTACGACAACTGAACCAACTTGAACGGACTCCGGTTCGAATGTTCCTTGTAAAGTAAACATGATGTAATCTCCAGCAAAGTAGTGTTTTGAGCCATTATTACTCGCGCAATCTGCAAAAGTGTTCATAGAAATTTCAGGAAACTTCATTTTTAACTTACCTTTGATTGTGGCAGGTATAACGCTTGGCATAATATATACCTTATCGTCTTTGTCAACTTCTCCAGACTCAATCTTTCCACTGACGACGACCTGATTGGCAGACACCTTATGGACATCGCTGATACCAATTCTTAACGGACCGTCCGATGGAGGTTGTGGAGCCACGAAGTTGTCTATAATATATTATTTCTTTGAGCGGAAATGCTCTCTGAAACTTACCTATTAACTCCAATAGACATGGTCCGTCATACCAATCCAAATCCATCCTTTTCACTAAATTTTCTCCGGTGATTCCAGATACCGGAACAAACTTTGGTTTGGAAAATCCAGCTTGACGAGTAAGAAAAACTGATAGATTGTTGTGAATCTCTTCAAATCTTTCGAACGACCAGTCGACAGTGTCCAGTTTATTAACAGCAACCACCAGTTGAGTTACACCTAAACTTCTGAGCAACAACGCGTGCTCTTTCGTCTGTCCTCCATTCTCAAACCCTGTTTCGAACTCCCCAGTTGTTGCATTCACCACCAGAATAGCAGCGTCTGCTTGTGATGTTCCAGTAATCATGTTTGAAATGAAATCCTTGTGTCCGGGAGCGTCGAGAAGGACGATTCGACGATTAGAAGTCTCGAAGCTTGTTCTTCCGATATCCATCGTTACTCCACGTTCACTGAAAGGAAGATATATTACAAAAAGGATTACGGTAGAAGCGGTTAATCCATTTATAGCAAACTTACCGTTCTTCTTCAGTTTCATCCAAAACCCATGCGTAGGCAAACGACGCTTTCCCACTTCTGGCTGCTTCATGCTTGAATTTGTCAATAGTCCGACTGTCGATTACTTCCAGCTGTAAGAACAAACAGGAGTTGATTGAGATTAATTAATTTTTGAAACTTACATCATGTAACAAATGACCCATCAAAGTACTTTTTCCCGCATCAACATGCCCAACAACAATAAGATTGATCAAATCTTTTTCAGCAACTCTTGGTTTTGGAGTTTTCCGAGGTACTGACGGAGCTTTTGCAATATTCTGGAGCTGATTGCGTCGGTAAGCAGTTAAATCAACTTCCGAGGACGGGCGGCTTACATTTGGAGTCGCAGACTCTGCTTGTAACTGAAAAAGAAAAATAAATAATTACTTTGATTATGTTCTAAAACTTACATTTTTAACTTGCTGTGTTCTTTTTGAGGTATTAACGTTACTAGAGCCTTGTGGAGTGCTCGGACGATTATTCGGGTTTTTCGGTGGCTTCTGATGTTGTTGAAGTAATGGAGCAGTCATATTTCTAACTATAGAAGCCGAAAACGCAGGAGCTACAGTAGGAGAGGCTGTGGAAACTGGTGGATAGTAGGATGAACTGGGGACATTAGCTGCGGGAGGAGGAGCCGTCGGAGTGGGAGAATTGCGACCACTATCAGTCAAATACGTATAGTAATTAGCTGATAGAGAGTTGCGGTTGTACGGCTCTGGATAATTAAATAATTAGAAGATTTGAATAGAAAAAAAAACTGACTCTCTGATTCCTCCTCGTCTTCATAATCATCATAATCATCATAATCGTCGTCCATTTCTAAAAGCAGGGTAACGTCAGAGACTCAGTTCCGAAACATTTATAAAACTCACCATCTTCAATATTGATATTTCGAATATTACGGTGGCGAGACATCTAGAAATTGATAAAAATCGTTGGGAAAACGTTAATGTTAAGAGAAAGTGAAAAAGAAAATTAGCAATCAAATTGATGAATGAACGAAGGTAATCTCGGGGTGATGACCGATGAGAACACAATTGAAAGAACACGATAACGCAACATAGATTCAAACAATAGTTTATTCAGGGAAAAAAGTGATAACAGCTGTCTATCAACAGAAACAGATATTGATTGCTAAAGTCTACAACAATTTACTAATATGGGAAAATCTGGATTATTTCTCAGACATTGTGGGTGGTGGATGATAGAAAAGATTCGAGTGAATAACGGTTTCAGTGAGCGAAGAGATCAATGACGGTTCGTATTTTCCTACGGTTTCGAATGCTTTCCCTTCGATTACATCGATTCGTCGCATATCTTCGGCGAGCTGAAAAGAGAACATTTTTAATGTTTGAAAGGGAGGGACTATTCCATGTGGATTTAACTTGGAAAACGTTTCGCAGGTACATTTTTGCTGATTGAAAACTTCCTTTTCAATGGAATTCTGAGACTTACCTTATCCAATTCGTTATTCAACGCTTTTCTCTTTTCTTGTGTTTCTCTTTTGTGCTCCTCGACTTGCTTATCGTATCTCTCGTGCAATTCCTCCAGTCGTTTCTCTTTCTCGTTTTCCACTCGAAGTTTCAGCTGAGCTTCTGCCCATGCCTGAACGGAAAAACTTTCATAGAAACGGGATTGATATATCACCACTCACTTTTCTAGTTTTCACATGAGCTGGCTGTTTTGGAACGTGATATGAAATTTTAAGTGCAGCAATTGTCTTCTCGAATGCAGCTTCATTACGCTCTCGTAAAATACGAAGAGCTTTACGACGCTCGTTGATCACTAACCAGATGCGATGAGTGAGCCAAGTTGGCTTCTATAAATTCGCATTTTAAAATGAATTTTTGCAATACTGTATTACCTTCTTTGTCTCTTGCCCGATATCGTTCACCAGAAGAGACCAATGTCGGATGAGAGCAGTCAACCAGGCAACTGAAAGAATATTTATAAAGATTTCTAACAGAAAACTCAATTTGACATACTTTTCATTTCCAAACTGCTTCCATCAAGTGAATGTTGACGAACAGACTTGATAAGACTCTCTTTCCATTCTTGTGATAATTCTCTTCTCGTCGCCATTTCCACACTGAACACTTTCTTGACCGATTCGGGAGCATTTGAAAGAACGTCTAAATCTTCATATTTCGCCCGGATTTTCGACTTTTCGATTCGCGGCAATCCGAATTCAGTTTTTTCGAGAATCTACAAAAATGTAGGTGTTGGTTTCAATGAAAAAGTATATTCGCTTACCAAATTATCGGCGGCTTTCAGACCCAAATCACGTTCACTGCCTATCTTCTCGTAATATAATTTGGAGAGAGCATCAATGTAGTTTTGATCTGAAATTCTTATGAATCAAACATTCGAATTCAAAGCAATCTTACCCAGTGGCAACTCTCTAGCTTTCTTCTCGAAATAATCGGGATCTTGCTTGGCTGGGTCTGTTACCTAGAAATAGGAACTTGTTTTTTGTGTTTTTGTGAAAGAAACCTTACTTTTTGATGAACATTATAGAAAGCGGTTCTTCCACGTTCTAGTCGACAGGAAGTATGCACTAATCGACGGAGGTTTATCATCTGAATGGAAAATTGCTATAAATATCACAAAATAACGGTTGTGTAACTTTAATAAGAATTGAACCAAAAAATGTACAGACTCAGGCTGAAAATTCGAAAAAGCTACTAAGACAATTAAAACCAGAATTTTGCTTAGCTTAAAACTTTCTAATTGATACGGCTAAATATAAATTTAGAATGACCGCAAACACCGCACCGCGTAAGTGCACAACAAAATATCAAAAATTTTATATCTCAATGCTTGAATTACTTTTTCCCTGTAAACTTTCATAAACTGCAGCTCAAAAGTTCCAATTCACAAAATCGCAAAATTGAAAGTTAAAGGATTTTTAATTTATTCGCGCATAAGGTCTCGCCACGATTACAGTCTTGACCATTTCAATGAAGAAACGGGCTGCCTTCTTCAATTTTCTGTTCTCATCCCTTTTATTAGATTTCAGCCATGCTAAATATCGATTTTCGTTCAAAAAAACATTTTAATTGAAATAATTGTCTTTGTCCACTCAAACTGACGCGGGCCAGACTCCGCCAGGTGACCGACCATCCAATATGCCCTGTTTCATGTTACCGATTCTCGTTTATGACTGCTTCGCTTAATTTTTCATCATCAACATTTTTTTTCAGTGATGGCCACCCACAAGTTGAGCTTCTTCGAGAAGATTGCTAACACCGCTGGTGCACTCTATCGTCATCAGGCCCAGCAGTTCCCCCGCCGGCTCGCGATCTTGAAGGCTGTCGGAAAGCACGAACTTGCTCCACCAAGATCCGCCGATCTTCCAGCCATCAAGGCTGATTGGGCTAAAGTTCAAAAGTTCATTCAGACCAAGCAGTACACCAATCTCACTGTCAAGGTTTGAACAGTTTTTGTTATTTTAATAAACTAATAATAAAATTAAGGAAGGACTTGTCTACACGGCTGTCGCTCTCGAAGTTATTTTCTGGTTCTTTGTCGGGGAAATGATTGGCCGTCGCTACGTTTACGGATACATCGTCCCATCCGACTATGTATCGAAGGACACTAAGGCTAAGGTCGCCGAACAGAAAAGAATCGCCGCTCTTGAAGCCTAAACCATCTAAAACTTGATCCCGTTTTTTTTTTGAAAATACAAAGTTTTGTCGTCTTTTTAGAGTAACATTTTCTAGAATAAATTTTTTTGAATGCTGTTTTTATAATCTTAAACAAAAATTAGACACCGCTAGTTTCTTCTCCAGCTTCTCTCGTGTATTCTTTTCGATTCTCCTCAAACGTCTCCACTCCTTTTTTGCCCTTGTTTTGTCTCTTGAGTCTACGCCCTTTGAAAACATGAGTGATGATTGTCGGGGCGAACGTGATTTGGTTCAGAACGCTGAAGTATCAGTCAGTTTGCAAGTAATAGAAACTCGCTCACTCTGTGGGTTCTTCAACACTAATCGTATTGGATTTGCTTGTCTTCTCTGGTGGCTGCTTCTTGATGAAGTCAATCGTTCCTTTCAACGTATTCAGAAAGACTATCTCCTTTCCACAAGAGTTTTTGTATCTCGTGTAAACTGTTTTCAGAGGATCCGTCATGATATTCTTGCTGCTAGTTGGCTCAACGACTCCTGAATCTTTAACATTTCCTCCTCCCGTCAATGTCTCAATCATCGTTTCAGCAGTTACAGTATACTTTCCTTCTGGGTCATCGTCCACAGATTGGTCGTCTCTGAAATAAAGTCAGGTGAGTTTTGAATTGATGTGTTTATTCGATTTACTCATTCCCACTTATCCAAAAAATATCATCCGTTTTCTTCCTCTGACAACGAGACATCGGTTGACGGAACCAACTCTCATGAAACGTCTTTCGCTTGTCATCAGTTGTATTCAGAACTAGAAAAATGTGCGGTTTTCATTGTGAGAATGAACAACTAACCGAATTTCTCTACTTGTAGGGGGGCGGGTGTAGATACTTTTGCTTCCCCAATAGTATCCTCTTTTTTCTCTCTTTGAGTCGTTCTCGCATTACGAGGAGTCATCGGATCTTCCATAACACTGAAAAATGATCGTGCATCTAGAGAATACAACTATTTAGGTTCAACCTTTTGCTCTGCTCATATTCTTTGAGCAACTGCATTTTTGTAGCTTGCTTGTCTTTCCGTTGTGCGATATTAATCCGCTGTTTCTCTCGCAAGTTATCCAATGCTTTGTCATGGGCAACCTAAAAAAAACAAGAACAATCCCGAATTTTCAAACTCAAAGACGTACATGATCTCGCACCGAAACGAATTCCTTGTTCGGAGCAAAAGTATACAGATAATACTCTCTCAATCGGCCGAATTCAACTTCAATTTTCTCTCCTCTACTATTCAACACGATATTTGCTCTCGCCATTTTTGGATGCACCTGAACTAATTCGCTAGATCTGCGATCTCATCAGAAGAACGTACCACATCTGATTTTTTCGATTTGGAAACATACACTGAATTTGATTTGAATATCTCAAGTACTTGCTCTTTTCGATGCTCTTCCCAGTTTTTCAACTGTATCTGCGCGTCTATTCTTTAAAAAAACACATTTTAATTTTACATCAATTTTAGCTTTGATTTGTTTTACTTTTCCTTCTCAAACACCTCATCTGTCATATCGTATTTCGCCATCATCTTTTTCTTATAATTCAGTTTATCTCTCGACGGTGAAAAACTGAGTCTTGCCAGTCTATCTGAATTGATCTAAATTGCAGCTGAAAAACAGACAAACTATCGCACTTTTCAAACCACCAAATCTTGAGCTCGTCATTTTATGTTGAGAAAATCTTTCGAAATAAATTTACCGCTCCTGAATTCGGGAAGATAGAAAATTTATTGAGTTCACGCAGAAATTAATGAATTTAACACCGAATGAAAAGGAGCGAATAAGGGAGAGTTGGGTAAACATTTAAAAAGGCAGAAAAATAAATTAAAACATGGGTGAAAGTATAGAAATACATCGGAAGCCGTTTGAATTATTCGTATTGGCAATTGGTCTCGGCAATTGACCAGTCTCCGATAACCTTCTCTTCCTTTCCCAAAACAACACCTTCGGTGGCATCGACACGGCCGATCTCGAACTCATTATCGGCAACGCAATCGTGATAAATGGTGAGCTCGAGGGACTTGCGGAGAACGGCTTCAGCGTCTTCGCGGGACAGATCTTCTCCTTTCTTTCTCCACTCGTCCTCGACAGCTTGATTGAGAAGGAATGCTCCGAGGCCGGTGGCAATGTGTTTCACTTGGTAGGCGCATCCCTGAAAAAGAGATAGATCAACCAAATTTTCTAAATGTTGAATAGAGTAAATATATAAATCTCTACTCACCTTTTGAGTGATGACACCGATGAATGGAGTGCTTGTCTCTTTGTTGTTTTTCTCTTCCTCTTCAACACCAGCCACGACAAGAGTGTTCCAAATTGGATTCATCTTGCAACGTCTAAAATGCTATTATTTTTTCTGGTTTCCTTTTATTAAGTTTTACCTTCCGTAGAGAAGGCTGGTAAGATATCCATGAAGAGCTTTCGGTCCGATGTCTTGATCGAAGCGCTTCCAGAGAAGCACTTGACGTTCGATCACATTCTGAAGCCAATGGAAATCAGCGTGATCTCCTCCGAATGCAATGAGAACATTGTCATTGACTTTGTATTGACGTGAGACGTTCTAAAGACGAAAATATGAAACTGAAAATTCTCGAAACCTCGTTACCTTGTACCGAGCCATTTTTCCGTATGAAACAACACGATCGGTGAGTACGACGACTCCAGTTTTGTACTGAAGAGCAATGACTGAAGTTCCAGTGCATGTTGGATTCCTAAGAATAACTTTATAATGCATATTCACCATTCTCGATAGATAAAACTTACAGTGTGCGCTGGAGTTCATCGTGAGCGTTCATTTTTACTCTGAAATATAAGAATTAAAGCTGTAAACAATTAAAATGATGTGAGATTGAGGTATCTTCAAAAAAAAGATTTTCCAGGCAAAAAAAGAACGAAAAAACAGCGGCGGAATAACAATTTTAAACAAAGTCATCATAGTTGAATCGCGCTCTACCGAACTAACAATACATTTCCCGCGAAACTGCGGACCAAAAATTTTAGACACAGGTTTTTTTCTATTTAATTGGAGTATTGATTGCATTTCTCTTTTTTAATTTTCCTTCAAAATCAGAACATTGTTTGAATATAATTGTTTTTCAGGTCTAAAATGGCATCTCAACATGAAAAAGATGAGGAAGAGTACAATTCATCTTCAGACGAGGATTACGATCCATCGAAGGATACCGAATACAATCAACAGGATGAAGTAAGAATACCGAGATATCGAGCTTTTATTGCATATTCTCCTCCACAGATCGATGACGCTGAAGACGGAGAAGAAGTTGCAGATGAAGACGTCGAATATTTACAAAAAGATTCAAAATTAAAGAAAAAAGAGGAGAATTCTGGAGAAAGTTCTACCACTAATGGTGATGATGTAGATGTTGATGCCATTTTTGCTGCGCTCACAGGACAAGCTCCACCGGTATCTACTGCTTCAAGTTCATCGAGTAGCAATTCTAAAACTGAGAGCAAGGTGCCTCCTGCGACTGAACCATCATCATCCTCATCTTCTGAAGTGAAAGAATCACCGAAAGTTTATCCAAGAAAGTGAGTTTCTGAAGTGAGCTCGATTAAAAACAAATGTTCATATCTTTCAGAACAGAAATATCAGAAAAGGGAGATGTAGGAACAAGTTCTGCTGGAAAGAAACGGGTCGGATTACTAGATGCCGCAAAAGCATTGACAAAACGATCAAAAATGTCTGTACTCGAAAAATCCGATCAAGATTGGAAAGATTTCACAATGCAGAATAATTTGAAGGTATTCAAATTTAGGAAATAGTTTTCAGTGTTGAATTCAAAATTTACAGGAAGATTTGGAATCTCACAATCGCGGAAAGGGAGGTTACCTGAATAAAATGGAGTTCTTGAATCGAACCGACAATCGTCAATTCGAAAAAGAACGGGCCTTCCGGGCATCAGCCAGGAAAGATACTAATTAATTGTTTTTTTCATATTTTCAATGTCACATAATCTTTTCAGTGTTGTTTAAATTCAAAAATCAAGTATTTTCATGTTTCTTTTGAAAACGGCTACAATAAAAAACGATTAAATGAATTATTCTTGCAGAAAACGAGGCGAAATGGTAGAGGCAGAAAATTAAAACACTAAATTCGAGATTATTAATAACTGGTCTAATGAGAATGGACGAAGGGAATAAAAGAAAAAAAAACAAATCACATGTAAATAAAGAAGGGCTACATTTTGACAGCGACACGTTTGTTTTTAAGGACATTTTTGCGGAATTTTTTTGTCAGGAAAGTAAAACGACTACTATATTTTTGTCATTAAAACGGGGATTTGAGGAAGAAAGTTCGAGGGAATTTTGGAAATTTTCAGAGCATTTTTTGTGGAAAACAAACAAAGGAAAAGTGTATGAAGTAGAGAGCACGAAAAATGAATTAGGAAAGAACGAGAGAATGACGAGACGAGAGAAACTTGTTGTCTGAGTTAATTTTACAAAAATGAATAAGAGATTTCTGATGGGATTGAGGGGAGAGACAGGGTGGAAAAACACGAATAAAGCATGAATTTTTTTTTGAAGCACTTGGGGACATTCATACAGGAAACTGAGAAAGTAGGCTAAAAATACGAACGGAGAGAATTATGACAAGAATATGAAGAAGAAAAAAAGCGGAGAGATTGATTAAGGATAATTTGCAAATAAAAGAAAGCGAGTATTTAAATGGAATGTAGATCTTATTACTCATCCAAATCGAGATCATCGTAGAGGTCTTCGTCTTCATCCGAAAAGTAGACCTGGAAGAAAAATTACAGAATAACGTCTCAGGGAAGAAGAAAAATGTTTAAAAAAAATATTTTTCCCACACGACATCCTCTCACCTGGTTGTTGATAACTCCAGAATTTCCATAGTTGGCATCATCGAAGCGTTCACGTTTGACAGCTGGTCTGAAACTATGAAATTCATTAGTTTTCATCCCAAATATTTTTTACTTACGCTCTAGTATTTGTTGGAGCCTTTCTTTTCCTCTTCTTTTGAGCCGCGACGTTTCCTTTTGCTCTTTCATGACAACGGAATTCCAGAACAATTGGGTAGATTTTAGAGAGAACTTCTAGAACATCAGCTTCAGAAGACGCTCCAGTTACAGTAATCGATCCAGTAGTGTGAATTCGAAGAGTGGCTTTCGGTGTGACGGATCTCCAGACAAGACCAACAGACAATTCAGGTTCATAAGTGGATTCAGATGGATATTTAGCAGCAACTTCTTCGATTTTGATTCCGAAAGGTAAACGACACGTGGCGAGAACATTGTTCACCTGAAACATAAATTCCATATTCAAATGAGATTTTGATCAACTCACTCTATAATTTCTAATCTGAACTTTCTCTTTCGTCTTTCCCATCACACGTTGCACATGTCTGGCAATTGAACGAGCCGCTCGTTTACAGTCTTCTTCACTTCGACATCCAACAATATACACCTTCCCGGAACTGTACACTTTAATATAACATCCAGGAGATCGTTTCTGTTTCATCATAACTCCTTTCTCACGCTCGTATGTCACATTATGAGTGTTCATTGCGAGTTTTCGGAGATCAATGTGAAGTGGAAGAGTGTAATTGCAGACAACGTTTCTAATCTGAATGTTCGGATGGTTCAGAAGAATTTTTTATTCTGACACTTACTTGAATATCAATATCACTATCATCTGGCATTGGTTCTTCTGGTTTCATAGATGAGCTCGGTGGTGGATTTTCCGGTTCTTCTCTCTTTATAACGACCTAAGAAATTCAAAATTTGACAACTTCAGTACCAAAAGTTTTTTCTCACCGGTTCAGGAGATGGTTCTCTCAATGGAACAGCCAGATTCATGCCACGTGGAGGGAATACTTGCTGCTGTTGAGGCAGTTGAGGCTGTTGTAGGTGTCGTTGTTGAATAGGTTGCTGGTGTTGCTGAACCATTTGATGCCGAGCCATTTGTGGTTGAGCCATTTGATGGTGTTGAGCTTGTTGTTGCCTGATTTGCTGCTGCTGCATCATCATTTGATTATTTTGTGGCTGTTGATTAAAGTTCTGTTGATGCTGTTGCTGAACAGCAAGCTGCTGGTTCTGGAATATCCGCTATCTCGGCCTTGTGGAATGCTCTTCAGACTGTTTCATTTCCTTACCTGCTGTGGTGGTCGATGATGCCCCTGCACCACTTGGTGCCCTTGTTGTGTCGTTACATACATAGTTCTTGGTTGTTGTTGCTGCGAAATGGGTGTAACGACTGGAATTGCACCAGCAGGTCCTGTAGGTAAATTTAAGATGATGAGTTGGAAAAATTGAGATTTGGACTGATTACGAAATAATTTTTTCAGGCAATTTGGAGTGTTTCAAAGAAATAAAAGTATATACGTATAAATATAGAACATTGCTTATTGCTGCTGCTTTAATTAGGGATCTCCGGTGCATTCGAACTGACAACCAGTGTTTTTATGGTCACTTAGATATATCAATCAACAAAATGTTATATTGTTACGGGATGATTCTGTTATAACCCCCCGGAAAACTTCGTTAAACCCCCCCTGCCATAAATGTTGGAAAACCCCCCCACAAACACTTGATCAGGGTGGTGGGGGAGCATATCAGTGTTTATCCTTTAAAGGGAGGTGTGGGGGCTCTATCAGTTGTTTGTTCAGGCTAATCAATATTTTCGAAATTATTAATTTTTCGGGATTTTTTTGACTATTTGCCTATTTTTGGATTATCTCTTCATATTTTACCGAATTTTTCGTTCCATCTCGCTTAGTAGAGGTCGCGTCTATTTTTACACTCGAAATTTCGACAAAAACTTGAGATGATTTCTGTTGTGACGTCCAAATAGGGCTTTGAAGCACATTTATCAGCGAATTGTTTTTTCAACCAGATTTCGAATTCTCATTATTTGAATATACACCCCCACCATTTGAATATAAACCCCCACCATTTGAATATAGCCCCCCACCATTTGTATATAGGCCCCCACCATTTGAATATAGGCCCCCACCATGTGAGGGACCACTTTTCACCATTCTCTTAGGCTTAGGTTTCTTAGAAACCCGGAAAACCATTTGAATATGCACCCCCACCATTTGAATATAGCCCCCCACCATTTGAATATAGCCCCCCACCATTTGAATATAGCCCCCCACCATTCCAATATGCACCCCCGAACATTCCAATAAGACCCCCCAGTGGGGGTTATGCCAACATAGGGGTTTGGGGGTTCATAATAGAATATCGTGGGGGTTATAATCAAAAATTTCCAGATATGCGAATAAAGCCCCCAAATCAACGGTGGGGGAACTAACAGATTCGAACATGTCCCCCCACCGAATGATTCCGTTTAAGCCCCCCACCGTTTGGACCCCCCACTTTTGCACGGTGTGGGGGGGTTTTCCAACATGGGGGGTGGCATAACAGGGTGGGGGGGTATAACAGAATTTTCCCATTGTTACCAGTTTTTTTTTAAACCAAGGTCACAACTCACTTTGGTACACTTGTTGTTGCATTCCGTTCCGTATAGGAGCACCCCCTGCAACGCTACGTCCAGCTATGGTCCCCTGAAACAGCTAACATGATTTCACATTTTGGGGAACAAAAACCCACTCCTTGACCATAGTTTGCCTGATAACTTTGGCCAGCTGGAACTTGTCGGACGAAATGAGGACCAGTTCCATTTTGAGGAACTGGACGAACCATTGGTTGCATTATCTGCAAAATGTAAAACTGTAAAGCGACACAGAAATGAAACAAGAATTCAGAAGATTTCTTTCTGAACATCGATCTTTTTTTCAGGTGAACTGAGCAAAAACTGATTGAGAAAATACAAACTACTATTCAGAAATTTATAAATTTACAAACTGAAGACTATTTTGATTAACAAAATTATATCTTACTCTCTGCTGTCCATTTAAATCCTGTTGAACCATTCGAACTCCTTGATTCTGCACATACGCCACATTTTGTGGAACAGTACCGCCAGCTTGTGCAGGAATCACTTTTTGAACGAATGTTCTGTAACTTCTTACGAACGTTGCTTTTTGACTGTTAAAAATATCTGGCTCGCTAGGGTTAAATATCAGCCGGGACTACCAATCTTACCTTTGGTTTCCCATCATTTGATGATCACCCATTTGCATTTGAACTGGTCGGCCTGCAAACTGAGTTCTTTGCAACGAACCAAGAGCGGAACATAGAGAAGCGGAAAGAGTGGATAAAAAATTTTTATTGATTTCGTAAGAACAATTTTTGGAGAACATGATTTATTTATGTCGCCGAGATGATTGGAAAAATATGCTGAAAAAAGTATTTTGATGAAGATAGCGCTAGCTAAATTCACTGTGCTTGCGTCGAAAGACTAGCGCCAATCGATCGACGCAACATTTCGCCTCGCCTTTGGGAGAGATGCAATGTGTTTCCACTTGTCTTTTGTTAATTAGTGTGCATTTTCTCAATTAGTCATTTGTTATTATACTTTGAAGGCCGAAATCTTTGCTATATGTGACAGCGAATTGCAATGTTCGATTAATAAAACTCGATACAGAGAACGCAAGCGAAGTCGACGCAGCTGTCGTAAAATGTGATGCTTTGTACGCAACTATGGTGTTTGCGTACCTTTTTATACCGTACTTTGAGCTAAATTCCGATCGATTTCCAGCTTTGTGTTTTGATTCTTCTCAATATCAGTCAAGAATTAGGCTCCTGAATTAGAAATGACGTAAGTGAAATGAAACAAAAAGTTATAGTGAATACGGTGGTACACATTCTATCATTGAATCTGTCGCGTGAGACCGAGAAACACAACTATCTTTAAATTTTTACAGACTCATGATAGATGAAAACTTCAAAAAGCGGTTAGCGGTCAGTCGAGAACGCGTCGAAGATTTATTCTACTTCGAAAATTCCAAAGAAATCGGTAGAGGAACATATGGATTAGTGTACAAGGCAGTTCCAAAACATCCAAATGGACGATTTCCAAACAAGGAGTATGCTCTAAAGATGATAGAAGGGCAAGGGTTCTCTATGTCAGCATGCCGAGAAATTGCTCTTTTCAGAGAGTTGAGGTACACTCATTCCTTCTCAAACAATAAAATATCAAAAATTTTCAGACATCCCAATTTGATCTGTTTGCAACGAGTATTCCTCACAAATGAAAAGAAAGTTTGGCTATTGTTAGACTACGCTGAACACGATCTCTGGCATGTAATCAAGCATCATCGAACTGCTAAAACCAAAAAAGTTCCGATTATGGTTCCAAGAAACATGGTCAAGAATATTCTATTTCAAATTCTATCAGGAATGCATTATCTTCACTCGAACTGGGTACTTCATAGAGATCTCAAACCAGCAAACATTCTCCTTATGGGTGACGGGCCTCCTGATATGCGGGGACGGTAATATAGAATATAATGTTGAATTAATTTTTATGTCTACATTTTCAGAGTAAAAATCGCTGATCTCGGATTTTCAAGAATTTACGCGAATCCTCTAAAGCCAATGGCTGAGTTGGATCCAGTTGTTGTCACTTTCTGGTACAGAGCTCCCGAACTGCTACTTGGTGCAAAACATTACACGAAGGCCATTGACGTATGGGCGATCGGGTGCATTTTTGCTGAGCTTCTGACTGCTGAACCACTATTTTTCTGTAAAGAAGAAGACATCAAGGCGCAAAACCCTTATCATTATGATCAAGTAAAAAGGATATTTCATTTATTGGGTTATCCATCAGATACTGATTGGCCAGATATGAAAAAGATGCCAGATCATGCTAGACTACTAAACGATGCGAGAAATGAAGGAACTCCAATTCAGACATTCCCGAATAGTTTGCAACGATATTTCGATAAATGGAAGATTAATTCACAGAGTTCTCCCTATCGATTACTCGTGAAGTTGTTAACTGTAGATCCAACGAAACGTGTTAGTTGTGAGGAGGCGATGAATGATATTTATTTCAGAGTGAGTGATTCTAGTAGAATCTCGAATTTAATTTTTTTTGAACTTCAGAAAATGAAGCGACCACCAAGAGAGACTGACGATGTCTTCAACAAATATCCTATCCCGTACGCCAAAAAAGAGCAACAAATGACTGTGAGTAAAAGTCTTTCAATTGATTTGATCGCACTTTGGAATTTGGTCTTCGCTTGTAGGTTCCAATAGATCACGTTCAGCAACAACAGCAGCAACAGCAACAGCAACAGCAACAACAACAGCAACAACAACAGCAACAACAAGTTCAAATGCAACAACCACAAATGGGTCCGCCACAAATGATGGGTCAACCCCAAATGGTCCAGCCGCAGATGGTTCAAAATCAGATGGGACCTCCGCAAATGGGACAACCACAAATGGGACAACCACCTATGGGCGGTCCACATCCAGGAGTGCCACAGGATCCGCATGCTCATCAAATGATGCAACAACAACATCATGTAATTGAATATGAATAGAGATTATTACCAACGCGTTATATAGTTTCAGATGCAATACCAGCAAATGCATGATCCGATGCAGGGAGGAATGGATGAAGGCCCACAGGCAAAGATGATGAGAATGGGAAATGTTCCAGTTCCAAGAGTAAGTTCGGATGGGGATCGTTTTTGGGCGTGTAGTATTTTTCAGATAAACTTTGACTAGTTCTGCAAAAAATTTAGTTTTTGTACGGCTGTTGGTTTGCATTTTTTGTCAAAATTTGAGTATGTCTGATTCAGAAAGTCTTCTAATGTTCATTCAAAAATGTTTAAATTTTGATGTGTCAGATCAAACAGAATTATTATTTTCGGAAAATTCTTTACAATTGAAAAATTTAATTTGAGTTTTTAAACTAAACTTGCCGTAGAGTTTTTTCTGGAAATGCCCTGATTGAAAAATAACTGCAATATTGGTCACGTCCTCAATTGTTTCTCGTTGCCTCCAAATTTATATTCTAAATTCACACCGCTACTAGTTTCAGTACGGTCCGATGCCTCCTCCTTACGGTGGCCCTCAAGATTATCACAATCAACAAGGCCCGCCTATGATGCAAATGATGCAACAACCCGGACCGTCTGGTTACTATGGACAACGACCCGGACAACCACAAGTACCTGGTCCAGGTCCTCAAGGATACATGAATCCACAAATGGGAATGCAAATGGGAATGCGGCCACCAGGAGTTCCACCACAAGCATATATGCAGCAAGCACGTGGAATGCCGCCTCAAATGGGTCAACCAGGACCAAGCCAGCAGCAGCAATGGCAACAATATCATCGATAATTTTATCATGTCTTGTATCATATTTTCAGCATGTAATTCTCACTTTTACTCACTTTTCTCTGTGCATAACTTTCTGTTTTAAAAAAATACTTCATAATTTCATATTCAATTTCAAATATAAAATGGCAGGTACGAAAAAGGGAAAGAGTTAGGTTTCAAGAAGCAAAGTATTGGAAAAATTAGTGAAGATTTGGAGCCGTTTTCGGAAAGTTGGGGGTTTTTCGAGATTTCATAATTTAAAGTGGGATTTAAAAACAGTAAATACTTTTCTTTGGTCGGGATGTGGGGTCGTAATAAAGAGAAATTCTAATAATCAAAAGGAATCTAGAGAGGGCAAGAGAGGGAATCAGATCTTTAAGTCGGAGGTGATTCGGTTCAAACGGAGGATTCGATCGCCGTGATACTTTGACATGTTCTGAAAATAATATAGTTTGAACAACTGGAAAAAAGGAGTCATTTCTCACCTCAACACACAAAACGACCAGTTTATTCTCGCATTTGGTTGTTCCGCTCGACTGGAAAATGCTGGTGTTTGAAGAGATGTGGCCGGCCAAAGAGGTCAGAGAGGCTGAAAAACATTATTGATGATTTGGCGATTCTGGTCAATTAAGTTCTGAAACTAACCATCAGATCGTCTCCATCCATCACAGTACTGATCAGCTCTGATTCCTCCATCTTTTGATCCATGCCAGACACGCTTGTCGGGCCTGTAACAGGTTTTATCATTTTGAAAACAGTCGAAGAAAAATTTGACGCGCGTAGCTTAGTGATATCCCTTTTCGCAGCCGTTGATGGGATGAAAGTTGATGGGATGAAAAACACTCACACAGTGTTAACTTTCGCAGAAATTACTGTAACTCGCATTTCAATGAGAAAACAAGAGATTAGAACAAATTAGCCTTTCACTCACCATCTCGAATCGTTGAGAACATCGTGTCTATCGAATGAGAAGAGTTTCGCGTATTGACTCATTTGTGCTCCATTAACAAAAGATCTCCAACTAGCGAAAAGATGATGTCCGGCAACATTGACAACAGGAGTGTCGAAGTCAACAGAGTGAACGATTCTAACCAAATCCTGAACGTTACTCGAGAGCATCGCACGGAATGTCGTACTGTATCCAGCCGCCCGTGCTTCCCGATAACATTGAAGATCTGCTCCACGGAGTCCATGGATATTTCCAGAGTATGGTTGGGACAATGCGATCATGTGAATCTGAAATTTTTGATTATTATAAGTGCGCTCTACTGAAACCGCTTACCACTCTATCCTTGTTATTCGATGCAGAATCTCTCTGTGGTTCCTCCAAATTCACTCTTGGGCGCCATGGAGCCGCCACTTGTCTTTCCGGTTGAGCTGCGTCATTTTGTCGCGAATTTTGCTGAAAATCTCAATTCAATCAACACTTTTT
Organism: Caenorhabditis latens; assembly: GCA_002259235.3. NCBI lineage: Eukaryota > Metazoa > Nematoda > Chromadorea > Rhabditida > Rhabditidae > Caenorhabditis > Caenorhabditis latens. The sequence continues at coordinate 11,671,521 of CM056092.1, read as the reverse complement.
GAGCTATGGAAATTCAAATTATTTACTAAAGAATGTGCTGGACAACTGCTTCACGAGACTTTTAAAAACCTAGGTGATGTGATTTAAGAGGGGGAATTGAGGAGGGACAAACTAAGCTAAACGGCTAAAGGATGTGAGTGGAGAATAGCTCTTTAAGTGAGTTGACAACTCTAGATAAAAATAAAAGAAGGCGACAAAAACTAATATCGATTTACATTTGGTTCTCGCGTGTGTCGCGATGAACATTTATGTCCAGTTTGACGGTTCTGAGATATTCGAATTTCAGATGGAAACGAAGCATATAGAAAAAGTTAGGAATACAAATCACAATCACAACGTCTAGAACAAAAACTCACCCAGAAATCAATACTATTCGGAGAATAGCGTGAATCTAGTTCAATTGGCTAAAAATGGAAAATCGAAAACTTTTCAAAACAAATTCGAAAAAAAGAAGGGAATCCAAATGCAAAACTCCAAAAAAGAGACTAACCGTGGATTGTTTTGTTTCCAAAGATGGATGAATATGGCCTCCCAGAAGAACTTCTTTCCATCCATTGTTGACTCGAATGAAAAGTTGTTGAGATGACGTGGCAAACGCCATTTGTCCGATGGATGTGGCACGGGCGGAAGCGAACAATTCGACGGTTGTAGCGTGAACATTGGTTCCTAAATTCACACCTAGAAATACGAAGAATATGAAGATTTCTTGATATCTAGGATTAGTAACTTTGAAGTTTGGTTCCTGGGTTCGAGAATTCAGAATCCTGAATCCAAACTCTAAAATCTAGACTACAAAACCCGGATTCTAAATCCCTGATTTCTGTGGTTTTCTTGATTCTGGGTTCCATATACTGGAATTTAGAATTTAGAATCTAGGAATATCCAGCCACGTCCAGACATCTGAACTCTGGCGTTTCAAATTAGAATTAAAGATTCCTGGATTCGGATTCTGTACTTTGGAATTTGGAATTCAGATTTCAGAGTCATGCTTCAAAATATCTGCAGCACTGAAGTTTGGATTCAATATTTATTTTTCTAAACTCCAAGCTACTTATTTCAGAATCCAGAATCTTCCATCCCTTTTCCAAATTCATCTCCTACCTTTCAAAATAAATTCAGGAATTGGAAAGACATAAACAGTGTCAATACCCGCCAAAAATCCATAAAATACCAGAAGAAAAAAGAGAATTTTCTTTGACATTTCTGTTAGAACAAAAACTAAAAACTATAGTATTTCCATTTTCGGGAACATTTTCATTTCCAAGAAAATAAACAAACCTCCGAAGCCACCACCAGAAGCGGGAGCACCCGGAGCACCAGGCGGTCCTCGTTCTCCTTTTTCTCCTTTTGTAGTATGAGAATGGACGCTTGGATTGTATTCGGGAAGATCTCCTCTCATTGGTTCTATATCTAGCTGCATTGTTTCTTTTAATCTTTGTGCACATCTATCAATATCTTCGTCAGACATTCTTCCTCCTGCGCCCGGTCCTTCATCTCCTTTTGGTCCAGGTGGTCCTTGTGGTCCCCGTTGTCCCTCAGCTCCATCTGCTCCATCTCTTCCAGGTGCTCCAGGAAGTCCCGGTGGTCCCTGTGGTCCAGTGGCCCCCGATCCAACACCTCCAGATCCTGATCCTGGTGGTCCTGGAGGTCCAGCAAGACCCGGCATTCCAGGAGGTCCCGGTGGTCCCTGCTCTCCTCGTGATCCATGCATTCCAGGTTGTCCATCAGCTCCACGTTCTCCTTGATGTCCATGTGATCCGGGAATTCCATCTTTTCCTGCTGGTCCCTGTGGTCCTGGCGCTCCTTGACATACTTTAGTGCATTGACCTCCTGATTCTGAAACGCCTTGGAATGGAGTCGTGGCGGCGTGTTGTTCATAAGATCGGAGATCTGAAAAAAGATGGGTTCAAGAGATGGAAAAATAATGCGCTTGTGAGATTCTAAGGGATTTCAAACTCACACTTTTTAATTTTTTAGTTAAACATTTTAACACTTCCCTATCAAAAAAGTGGCGAAAAACGGTGCTCCCCCGTATTTTCGTTATTTCTATATCACACCATGCAAAGCAAAAAATGTTCGCCAAAAACAGTTTCTAAAGGGTTGAAAATTGTCAATTCTCTAATCCAAAACCTCTAGCTGCGGGGCTACCGTAACCCCCAATAAAAGGAACGACAAGTGAGTCATCTGATAGGAATAGATCTGTAGGAAATAGAATGTTAGTTGAAAAAAGTAGAGAAGAGACCTAAATCTCCAGATAAAACTCACCTTGAACAGCCATTTGAGGGGTTGGATACGGTGGTGGAGGGGCTGGAGTCGGTGGAAGTTCGGGGACTTGTTGGATTTCATTGGATTCTGGAGACTTTTTGAATTCGTCTGGGGTTCCAGATCCTTCGACACCCTGAATAGAATCAATTAGACACCGTACTAAATGAGTGAGTTTTCCAAGATTTCTCGAGAAGAGAACATTCTTGAAACACTCATAATAGGGCCACAATTGTACAATAAGCCGACGGAGACAAAGTTCTATTTCTAAGATTGATGACACGAATTAGGAAATACAGTAAGCTGGATCGGACGTGGCAAAACTTACTTTTCGCATTTGATTTTGCTCTTTTTCAAGCTTTCGACGACGCCACTATAGGGTTTTTTGTTTTTAAATGGGATTTTTTTTCGAAATTTTAAAGTTTTTTTCATTGGTGAGAGACGCAGAGAGCTAAAATGAAAAGATGAGAAAGATTTCTTTCCATCTATACTGTAGCATTACAGTAACCCAAAACTTTTATAAAAATTGATCGAAAATAGCTTATTAATTTATGTTTTCCTACCCATTGTTCATCACATTGCCGTGAACCTTGTGATGCATCATCTATCAATTTCAATTCTTGAATTGCTCCCTGAAAATTTGAAAAAGATTACCTTTCCATCGTCTTTAAATAGATTTCCATCATCGATCACTTCAACCATTTCCACCGGAATCATCACACTATTCGATGTAATTTCCTTCTCTTCAGAAGATGCACGTGCTTGACGAACGCGTGCATCTTCAAACGGAACAACTTGGAATACGGTACCGGGGAGGGAGGAGTCTTCAGGAGACGTCGAGAATTCACGAACTTCTGGTTGTACTTGTTCAGAGGAGAGAAGGGGAAAATCTTCGTTTTCCAGTTCTTCAGCTCCTCCGAGCACCGAGACAAAAAGGAGGTGCACCACGAATAGTGCGACGAGACGACGCATCTGAGAGAGAAATAGAAATGGATGGGCAGATTAAACGGAGTAGGAAGGAGGAAGAAAGGAAGAGCATGAAAAAGAGCTGGGATTTTCGAACACTGAAAGTCAAAAAATCTATCATTAAGATTGTGTAGAAGTATCAAAAGCTGACCAACTACAGCTATCTTAACTTTTTGAATTGTTGGAATCTAGCTCTCAGTTCTTGTAGTTGACAACTTTTAGATATCTCTTCTGGATTCGCGTTTCCAAAATTGGCAAATGAGCTTGGAAATAAGCAGAGCACAGAGAAGCTAGAGCATCTTTCTTCTCTGCGTCTCTTTTCATTCTAATGTTTCAGTTCCTGCTCCGCAATGAAGAATATCTCAGAGCCCAGAGGTTTGTCAATAAATACAAGATTACAAAAGTGGAGACTTTTTTTTTGAGAAATAGGAAAAAGACCAGATCAATCAAAATCATAAACTTAGAAGTTGTATCTTGATGACCGGAAACGTTCCACATTTTCAATTTTAAGTATTGTGTGAAGTTGGTTTCTAGATCTGTAGTTCGTCAGGTTCTTGAGTTCTAAACTGCCAGTTCGGCTGAAAACCGCCAATTCGGCAGAGAGAAGAGAGTGCAGAGAGGATAGAGTGTCTGACTTCTCTGAGCCTTCTCCCTGATCTATTTTCGGTAAATTCACTCAAAAGGAACATTATTATAAAATTGATTTGTTAAACTATGAAAAAGCGGAAACAAAAAGAAATGAAGATGTAGATTTGAACTTTTCAAAAATTGAGACAAGACAACAAAAAACCGCGGTAGCTACAAAAATCAAACTCGAATGATCCGAAAAGTCGAAAAATCAAAATCCTTCATAGTTTGATGTGAGCATCAACATTTCTCGAAAGTATCAACCGAACAGGCGACCTAGAAAACGGCGAATCGAAAGGGCCAACGAATTAATCATAGACTCTCGCTGGCAGCATCTCGAGAGTCTCAGAAAAGAGAGATAGATTGGAGGAATCTCAGTTCTTTTTTTATATCATACGTGAGGGGAGAGGGATTTGTGATTTGATATCGAAATGATGGAAAAAGAAGCACAATTTGTGGGGGAGAAGGTGTTTGTGGTATTGAGTGGATGATGGGAATGTGACAGAAAATCTTAAACAGAAAGAGCATCGAGAAATATAATGAAATGTTCTATTGGACTCAGTGGGGGCGGGGATTCGAAATTGTGTCATGATCGAAGAGGGGAAGGGTATACTGTAGGAATGAGCTGGCAAGTTGCAACTGTCTGAGAAGATGATTCATTCCGAAGACTCATCTCAACTTTTTTGTCAAGAGGAAACGAGGAGAAGAAGAAGGGAGGGAGGAGCAAGAGGCCATCGGAAGATGTTTTGCAAGTGAGGTGATCTAATGGATTACAACTTTGGTAGTGATTTTTGAAAGATTTTGCAAAGAAGCACATTTCATAGTCTGCAGGAAAGCTGGAGTGCCTTCCTTCTCTGCCCGTATTTCGAAAACTAGCAGAGCTATAGAAAAGGTATCAATTATAAAGATGAAGATCGATATTTGATCTCTTCAATAACTTCAAACTCAGAACGTGAGACTATCCCCAGACCCCGAGAAAACCATTTAAAATTATCAGATTATACACCTAACCTTCCAGACAAAAACTGCATTGTTCCACGCATAACAAGATCAAAATCACAAATAAATCAACCATCAAAAATCTTCAAAAATTATAATCCGAAATCCTCACTCAACATCTTTTTTTATAAATAAACTTTTTGGAAGTGCATGCACTTTGAGCCAAAATAGTTTACGTTTTTCTCTCTTCTTTTTCTCTTTCGGAATGCATTTCGGATATACGAAACAATGATTTTCATGGGATTTTTTTTCTATGATGATTTCTATGAGAACTTTTTGAATTCTTGTTCTGGAGTAGTGAGAAGGATACTGAAAAGAAGGAGCGCGTCGAAATTCGAATACTGCAGCTACAGTAACCCCAGTTAACGAGAAAAACTATAATCTGAACTCTAAGATATTCCTGTTTTCCTTTGTTTATATAGAATTTTTGTTATTTTCAAATGTGAATGACACTGAAAACATGGAAAAATTTCAGCCAATTTCATAGGAAACGCATGACACAATTGGATTCATCTCACTCTTCTCCAACTTTTTGCAAAAAGTCGCCGGAAAAAAACAGGGAAAAATGAGAAGAATTATGTTTTGATGTGAGGGAGAGTCACGGAGGTGTTCGAAAGTACATACATTCACAGAATACACAAGATTCCATTCCTTATAAACTGAGAAGTTATTGCTCATTTTTGAAAAGAGGGAGAACAGAAATAGCAACTTTTAATTGAAAAAATCCATTCTTATTGAAAAAGAGAAAAGAAGAGAATCTAAAAAGAAGAAAGAGATTGAGAGATATTGACAGTGAAAATATTGTTTCCAGTTTCAATCAGAAAAGTTTTGCAGCGAAAGTAAAAATATTCGAAGACAGATGATTGAATTGGTAGAAATACGATATTAACTGCCATCGGCACTCAGTCTTTCAACATTGACAGATCATTACTATTTTCTAAAATAACATGTTGACATCAACATGTGCATCATTAGAGCAAACGGTATACGGTATGTCCTCTAGAATGATGTTTTGATCACCAAGCCAATAAAAAGTGCTCAAATTTATTCCAGTCTTTACCGATTGGTATGAAAACTATAATCGATTTGGCTCTCGGTTTTGGGCTGACAGAATCTATGATTCTCAGATTACGGTATTTACAAAATGTACTCTTCCCGGTCCCTGTCCTAGGTCATGACGCAACCGTTAGCCTCTTAGAACTTGTGGACATCTGACCTTGCCTGCCTTCTCAGACCCTTCATTCAAAACATTTTTTGAAAGAACGAATATGTTTTTCCTAATCTTTCTGATTATCTTTTCATTTGCTTAAAAGCTTCTGACTGCGAATTGATCTCTCGACTAGAATTTTTTGAAAAAAAGAGACTGAAAAAGATGCTCCAGAAAACTCATCTCTCAAGATTTTCGAAAATTGACATAAACCAAATATTCACCAAATACTCAAATATCTACTGACCTAAATTCATGAGCATCAGGCGTCCCAGACCTGAGCTATATTCATTTTTGTCGAAAGTGATAACAAAACTACAACTGACTCTCCTAAAAGTGATCGCAAATTATTAATTTTTCAGATTGCAAAAAAATAAGAAGATTACCAGATATTCTAGAATTTTCTCTATACACGGAACCTTTGCTGCGGACGGAAAACGGAAAAGGAGGGAAAAAAAATCATGTAGAGTAAAAAAGAGAACAATGCTCTCCGGATCACCTAATAGGGAATGAACTGATTTCTCAATCGACTGGGAAGGAACAGTGGGCGGAGTCTAGATTCAAAAATGACATTTACTAGTGCTCACTCTCATTCAACAATAGAACCGAGGCAGTACCAAGTACCAAGTACGGTAAGAACCGCCCATTCGACCCCATAAAGTGATGTTAAACGTGTGAAAACCCAATTGAAAAGTGCACATTGAGTAACCTTTTTGGGTGGGGAGAGAGTATGAAAATCGAGAAGACGACAGAGTTTTGGTGACTCAAAAAGACATAGAGAGCGGTGTTTCTCTTTTGAGGTTTGAATGTTAATTGATTAAAATAATGGGATGGAAGGGTTACGGTAGGGGGGTCAAAGTATGAATATGGAGGGATAGAGAGAGGAAAATGAGAAGATTTGAATTTAGAAAAAGAGAGGAAGCGAAGAATTGGAGAGAAGGAGAAAAGATGAATTCTACAGTAGGATTCGGGGGATCGAGAAGCCCAATTTTCAGACAATTCATTGTCAGAGTGTGTGTTTTCGAGACGATCTCAAGGGACCGAAGTTACGAAAATCGTACAAATGTTTTATTGTGTTACTGTGGAATTGTCAGATGAAAATCTGTTTGCTTGTCTTTATTTCCAGATGTCCGGCTGGAAAATTTTCAGATTCTAAAAACGAGTTTTTCGAAAGTTTTTTAGTTTTCTGTTATCCGGAAAAAAACGGCGAAAAACGAAAAAAAACTGTTTTTTTCGGACGTGAATAGCCCCATTAATTGAGATTTGTCACTTGTTTCAACTCTATTTTTTTATTCTCTTATTCCTATCTTTATCTGTTTGACAGTCTGTTTATCCTATAGTCTTTCATGTCTGTCTTAAAGTTTTAATGTCCACTATGTCCTGTAGTGCTCTTATACTCTCATAAGAAATAAATTTGAAAATTGGAAAGAAGTTCAAAAATTGTCAAAGAAGAAAGAAAAAGGTTGAAATCGGAAGAGAGAAGCAACTTATGTCAACAAAAACCACGCATTCTTTCTCATTTTTGTTCCAATAAATGATTCATAGATTCAGAGAAGAGGAAAAAGAAAGATTCAGTTGATATCCGATTTCTCAGATTTTTACCTACAGGAAGTGTTTCCGTTTTCAGATATCATTGATGCCTGGTGGAATGGTTTTGGAAGTGATCGATGTGGGTGATCTGAAATGACAAAAAAAGAAAAAGGATGGCGTACCTCGAATCCATTGTCAATGATTGGTCCGGCACTTGCAATGTAGAGTTTTTCAGCTTCATCGAATGAGAAATCTGGGAGTGTTGTCACCTGGAAAAATGATTTTTAGAAGGAGTTGTTAATGTTTCGTATAAAAGAAAAACAGATTTTTCATGCTGGTTTTCTATTGTAAATTTAAAATAGCCATCGTTCGATGACAATGATTGAACAGTTATGAATTTTGACTTGACATCTGCCAATCATAGCAACCATTTGAGAATTTCCAATTTTTTAAAACTTATGTTACCCTAATTTCATTGAAATTAAAAACATTCGGATTTCACTGACCTGTCTAGAAGCAAATCTTCGACATTTGAAATAGAAGGTAACAGTTTGATCAATGACTTCCAGTGCGAATTGTGTCCATTGCTGAGAGAAATCTTCAACGAGAAATGAGACAATTGCAACTGATCGGACTATCAGAGAAATGTTTGTTTGTTTTGTTCCTGAAATAGGTTCTTTTTCAATATTCTCTTTTTTTTGAGTTTTCTTACCAGCTGGCTCGATGAGCAATCCAATATCAACTGCCGAATCGTATGCATTTACGGCAGCGAAGAGATAGCCTCCTCTGAAAAAAAGAAGAATAAAATGTGGGCCAAACATCAACGTTACGTACCGTTTGTCCATTGGTTTGATGGTTGCAAGAAGAGAAAACTGTTTGAAGAAATTTCGTGGAAGATATAATCGATAGGGGACTGCGATTTCGACACCTCTCTGGAAAATGGAAAACTTCAGTCTAGGGTGAGGAATACAAAAATTGAGGATCTGGAATTCCAAATCTTAGATTCTGAACTTTGGACTCAGGGTTCAGAATTCTAAATTCTAAACTTGAGACATCACGATTCACAACAAAAGTTCAATATTTTCGATTTGGAACATGTTCAGACTGGTTTTGTAATCTCGAATAGGTAATTCGAAATTAAAGTTTCAAGATTCCAAATTTTAGAATACGGATTGAAGACTTACTAATCGCCTTTCATATTTTTCAAGTTTGGAATTCAAAAACGTAAAATCAGGACCCAAAGTTGGAACCCGGATTTTCAGAATTCATAGCTCAAAATGCAGAACTCATAGAGAGAATCTCTAACTTCGATATTTTGGATTCTGGTTTCAGGAACTTGTAATTTTTTCAAAAAAACAAATCTGGATGTCGAAATTTGATTTTGTGATTCTGAATTCAGACTTGAAATATCAGTATTCTGAAATCTGAAACATGAAATCTAGAATCTTGATTATGAATTCTGAATTCAGATTCCAAGATCTGACGTCTAAGAATATCATTCTCTGGAGTATCAGTTCAAAACCTCAACGTTTTGATTCTGGATTCAAAAATTGAAACCAAAATATTTCTCAACTCATAAATTTTTATAAATTACCTGTAACCCGATAGCCGGTAATGATTCAATTCCTTTGGCTCGAAATACCCGTGCATCTGCATTCAGTGATGCTTTAACTGGAGCCAATAGATCAACTTCTGTTTCAGAATCTGAAAGAAAGAAATCATATTTTCTGTTGTTTGACTCCCCTCTTGACCCCTCTTCTCAATGTACTAAACCCCACATTTTGCAACATTTTCTTTCTTTTTTCCTTTGGGGATTCTCAAAAATAAAACCAAAAAAAGTTCGAGGACCCATTATTTTTCTTTTATTTTCTTCTCTCTTTTCTTCGGAAAATGAAGAACTGAAAATCCAAAAAAAGCAATAATTTTCTTTTTCTTCTTCTGAATTGACAAGAAAACGAACAAGAGAAGGGGAGAAAAAGAACAAGAAGTTTGTTGTTTTTGAGAGATAATATGTCTCTGGAGAATCGTTTTCTGGAGGTACGGAAACGATGAAAACGGGAAAGAGATGGAGAGAGAGAGAAGGGAACAAACATTTTTGAGAAATGACCATGTTCCGTGAACATTTTTTGTTGTAAAAAGAGATAAAAATAGTTTTCAGGTGGAAAAACTATGAAAAATGAGAGTTTACAAAATTAAAAAGATGGGTTCAAATGAGAAGTAAGATTGTTATATTTTCCAGACAAATTTTCAAAAATTCCCGTTTTTATGCTATAACTGGAGAATTTCGAACATAGGATCCATAAGCTATTGGTGTGGGGGGGTATAACCGAATTTTCCCAATTTCGAACATAGGATCCACACTTCGAACCGTCCCGCACCAGTTAAGACTACAGACTTCCTACATTTGAAAAATATAACTTTTAGCAGTTTTCAGAAAGCTTATGACCAAAACTTCACTGAGATATAATAAACGGTTGATGTGGTGAATATCAAATCAATTTTAACACTTTCAGTTAAAAAATTCCAACTGTTAAAATGCATCACACAATCACAAATCGCCTTCGTTTTCAAAAAAATGCAGTTTCGTGAAGTTCGTACATACAGAACCGGGCAAAAATATATCATATTTTGCCTTTTTCAGTTGAAAATTACCAACTTTAAGAATGTGTTACGGTATCACTGATTGCTCCCAACAAGTTTATTCTCAATGGATCATACAGATCAAGGGACAATCACTTATACCATGACAGCCTCTGAAAGTTGGGCGTTTTTAACTAAAAAAGGCAAAATATGGTATCGATATGTTTTACACGGCTTATCGAAATAGAATTTAACTTTTTTGTTGCAAAGTTATCTTGTCCCGTACAACCACTCTGAAAAGCTCGTTAAAAGGGCAATACAAAATTTCTACTACAAAAACGTAAATCTAGATTTAAATACCAATTGGGAAATTTTCGAAACCATTGAATCATTCAAGAGACTATGGCATGATCTCCAAGTTTGGGGGAAACTGAGTTTTTGAGAACTCGATGACTTTTTATTTAAGTCTGAGTTTGCTAAATCTAGAAATTTCTACAACAGTATCTTGACCAATCAAGATTTCATTGAAACACGAGAGATACAGATGTCTGAATCGTTCCAGGTTTGCTGGTGAAAACTTGACGAAACCCATTCTCCCCCTCTACTCTCGAACAGTTCATTCCTCAATTCCATACTTTTTCGTACACTTTCTTCCCCCTTCTCCCCTAACAAAAAACTCATTTCCATTCCCTCTGAGCACTTTCTGGTGTCCTCTCCTCTCCTCTCTCTTTTGCTCATTTCTTCCCCCGTCGCCGCTCGTTTTCTTTTAAAATTTGATTTATTCGCACCTCATTTTTCTTTTCTGTGTTCTTTCCGTAAGAGCATCCGTTTTTTGCTCTTCTTCTATCTCTTTTCCGGTGGAGGAGGGCCATGAACAATCAATTACGTTCGAAAAGAAAAAAGAGAAGCGAAGGAGAAGGATGGGAATGATGAATGGTATCGAGTGAATGAGAAGTAGATGAAAGTTTGAAAAATTGAATCGGATTTCAATCGACGCATGGAAAACTGATAGACCTCATAGATTCCGAGTTGGGACATGCGGATGTTATGACAGACAAACAGGCATATTAACAATGTACGGTAATGGAAATGTTTGGTTTTGCTTGTGTATTTTTCAATCAAAATTTCAGTTTCAGTAGAGCGCAGTTAAAGAACTCTTGCAGTGGTACTTTGGATTTCCAATGGTAATGTCCCGACGTCTGTCTGTGTGTCCATAACGTCCGGATGACCCTTGATCAACCAAAACACATTTTGTGGGCTTTCGAGCTGACTACCTGTAGCAGAAAAATGTCTGTCTGTGTATTAGATTAGTCCTGATGTCCCGAATACCATGCAGGAAGAAACAACTGATCTCATTTATCCACCTATCTATCCATATTTCCAGATGCCCCAACAACCACTTCCTGTCGCCCCCACCTTCCGATTACCACATCTTATCGACCACATTATTACTTTTTTCTAATTTTTTATAAGTGACATTGAGTGGGACCGCTGTCTTTTTATGAGTTAGGAGATTACCCCCAGCCGTAGAATAATGGCATCATTAGGATTAAAAGTGAGAGAAGAAGAAGAAGATTCGATGTGACCTAAGGAAGGGCATCTGTTTGATTGATTGGTTTTGAGGCACTCATGTGTGGTATCAAAAAGCGATAAATGTCTTCTTTGAAGTTGTGTTGTTTCACATGATAAATGTAACATGGAGAGATTACATGGGTACGGTATTCTTGAGTTTTTTGAGGTTGTGAAAATAGAAAAATGTGGATGCCGAATTGCAGAATGGATGGCCACGATTGAGCAATAGAGCAGCTGGCAATTTAGGTTCATGAGCTGATTATAATCAAGAACCTAACTCTAGTATCACTCAGATCTCCAGATTCTAGTTCTCCGAATCCCTTTTCGATGTTCATTCTTCTTCGTTTCTGTCCTTTTTCTTCCGATTTCTTCCATCAAATCCGTGTGACCATTAACCTCGGAAAACTACCTCGACACATCGATTTCGATTCGAAATGAATCAAAATGGACGAATACAAATCAAGTGTTTTTCTCTCTTTTCTCCGTGTCTCAGCTACTGCTAAAGCGCATTAGCAGTCGACCTTTATTAAGTAATTTATTACATTTTAGGGAAGCGGAGAGACGATTCGGAGGAAACCGTCATAAAAACAGAGATTCGAATAGGAAAACAAAAGTGACGGAGTAATGGAGAGACACTTTAATTAATTCTAGGTTAAACAACTAAGAAAGTTCAAGAATAAAAGAATGACTAGGTGTAACAACCAAGTGACGTGCTGAAATTGAAGATGACTTCTGAAAGAGGGATACGGTAGAGAAGCTAGAGTCACTTCCTCCACTAACAGGTAGAATTATCAAGAAGTTGTGAGTACTGCGAAAAAATCGCATTATTTTGCACTGGAATGGGACGATTTGAGGGAGAAATTACTTTGTCGATATGTAACTTGCTAGGGAGTGTCCGTACAAAAAAGTTGTCAACTACAAAAATGGAGTTCTATTCTTGGTCTGTTCGATCCCATAAAAAGTTATTCTGTGGGACAGTTAGTTTTACCATGACACACTTTAAAAGTTGGGCATTTGCAACTGAAAAAGACAAAATATGACACGTTTTTGCCCGATACTGTATATTCTTCAAATGGAAGTTTTACATTTCTTACTTCTGGGAACTAAGTCCCGAAAATGATCCCAAGTTTGGCAATGAGCATGATCGAGTCTTCACTTTCTTTTTGTTGACGCTCTGAAGTCGTTAAGCTACAGTACCTCATCACAGCATGCTTATGTTTTCCCCTCCTTCACTCTTTAATTATCTCAACAATTGTCCCCGTATCAATTATTAATAAGTACAACAAATGTACTAATATCTTGTCTCCAACTACTACAATATCTCCCCACTTCTTTCTTTTTCCCAATTTCCAAACACACTTCATCGTGGTGTCATAATCCTTGGTGGTCATGTCAATATATCTAACAAATATAATGATGGATGAATAAATGAAAAAGCGACACTCTCTGCCCCTTCAAACCATTCGTCTCCTGTGGAGATACAAACCGAATACAAGAGATATCTTACGCTTCACGAGAGAAGACAAAAAGAGAGACGTCCCTCTCTTGGGAGATATTCGGGAGAAGGGGGAGGAGGACAACTAGAATCTCGAAGAAGAGCTGAATATGGAGAAGAAAGGAAGAAGAGAATGACAGGTGCCAATTGTGTTCCGTTTGGAAGAGCAACAATTGCCACGTCAAGAAGAAGCTGGTGGAAAAGAAGAAGAAGGATGTATTGGTACAAGTCGTCAATCAGGAGAACATAGCCCCTTTTTTAATAAAACGGTTTTTTTTGGAGTTTCTCGCAGGAATTTCGTCTAGAAAACATCGTCTTGAATCTAATGCTACCCCAGAACTCTTCGTAGCTTTTATTCAACCCCTCCCACCAAACTTTAGTATAAAAACTAAAGTCAACCCCTCAAAAAACGATAAATCAAGCAGAAACCCTTAGAAACTCAGCACTTCACTTATACTCGTGAAGATCAAAAGCTTCCAAGAAAACATCTGTGTCGGCACAAAACGTCACACCTACAGTATGATGTTTTTGTTTTGAAAGCTTTGAGATCACCGCTCATTTGTATACGTCATGGAGAGAACACATGGAATCGGAGATGAGGAAAAATAGAAAAGGTATACGGATACCATGAGAGTCCTCCCAGTTTTAAAATGTTTTAGGTGCTTATGGATCATCAGTTTCGGACTTATTCATTCAGCTTCATCTTGAACAGAGCTCTAAAAAACAGGAAATTCTACGACATCTAAACTGGAAAATTCGGTAGAGCTTCCCGGATAGAAATTTTTCAGAAAACAGGTATTCGATAACCGCTTTCACATAAAACCATACTTTTTCTTTAGAAAAAAAAGAAACAACTCACCACCTGGAAGTGAATTCACCGCGAAGAATGTGGGAGGTTGTGCTTGTGAAACTCGTATAAAATAGAGAGCACAAAAGTACAGTAATCCTCCAAAATGATGTGGCAGTAACATTGGAGTTCATCAAGTGATATAGACAAGAAAAGACAGAAAAGTAAGAAGTAGAGAATAGAAGAGGTTCGGGTAATTCCTTGGGATTATATGAGCGTCGAGATGGAAATATGAAAATGCTCCTCTTTTTGTTTTCTTTTTTCTTTCTTCTTCTTGGTTCAAAGGGAGGGACCAAAGTTAGTTATACATCAGAGTTGTTTCCCTTCAGTTTCTCTATATATCCGTGTGAAACAAAGCACGCCCCAGTGAGGGACTTCTCCAAACTGTGTGGGCGGAGTCTGCTGGACGGAGAAGAAGAAAGAAGAAGACGTTGGGGGGGGACCAAGACAAAAAAGAGAGGATGCGCTAGTTTTTTGATGGTGAGAGAAGGGACAACCTCCTGGGCACTACTACATTTTGATGGGAAGGAAGAAGACGAAGAATGCATTGTTTTGGTTTCAAGTGTTTTAGAGGAGATGTGTGCATAAATGGACAATTCAGGAATTTTGGTCAAATGAACTAGGAAGTTTTTTTTCATAATTATATATAGATACACTGTTGAAGTAGTTGCCTTTAATAGAAATCTGAGAATATTCTGGTACTGTACACGGGTTACTGTAACTACAGTAACCTTAGTGTGATTCTTCAGAAACACACAGGCCCAGCGAGATTTCTTTGTTCAGAAAACAAATTTCTACAGTATCCTCTCTCACCTGTTGATCTCTCCGAACATCCTCCACTCAACACATCCATCTCGTGAACGATGACACGTGGCATTGGTTGACCATCCCATTTCAATGATACAGAAATCTGAAATGAGATTATTACTGCATTTTACCGAATTCAGGCTTACTTTGAATGGCCGAACTTGTTGTCCGAATGGGATGTAGACATTCTGAACGGCATGAGTTCTGATATTTGCCATTCTAGTTTTCCAGACGATTTGACGATTCGAGTGGTCGCCGTCGGAGTAGATTTCGACTTTCATTAGGCCTGAATTCGGTATAAATTTTAATTGGAAATAATGAGAAAGGGAGATTTGTGAAGGAGTTTTCAGTCTGTATCAGTAAGGCTTCACTTTTTGTTGTTTCGGAAACTCGAAGCTTGGGAACAGTGTTACCACGTTTATGCAATCGTTTCAAGATTATATTTCTCGGATTGAAGATGCCTATGACAATTAGGCTTACTATTTCAAAAATACAGTTCACAACTTTTTTAAAATCTAGATATTCATTTTTGTGTTAGGGAACGATGGTAGCCGACACATCTCTGAAACTTGATGAGATCTCAAAAAACCTCGGACTCCGAAAATGAAGGTTTACACTCCTAAGTTTTCGAAATGTGAGAGCAAGCAGTCACACTGTAATAGTTGTCAACCCACCAGGATGAAAATTGAGAAGAGCAAATCGAAAATAGAAACAAAGTCTCTGTGCATCCGGTAGATTGATAGCTGGAGTCGTTAGGTGTGCAGGTGAAGAGGGATACTGTACTCTTGGACATGCTCCTGCATCTCTTTGAGTATACGTGTCATGCTTCTCCGTACACAATTTCCAGTGCGGGGAGCTGTCGATTGCACACATTTCAGTGTCGTTGAGTCGACAGAACCAATCGAATCGAGATGATGTTTTGGCTGGAATCAGGGTTTTTATTTTGGTTTTTTTTTTTAATTGGAAACTCACTCTCAGGAACCAAAAAGAGATCTCGAATACTCCATGGACTCTCACTTCCATCTCCAGCAACAACTTTGACTGCCACTTCATATTCCTTTCCAGGTAACAATCCAGTCAGACGCACAGCTTTCGCATTAGACCGTACTTTTTGTTGGGCGTCGCTTTCATAGATACCGTAGCTGGAATCCAAAAAAATATGCGTATGTTTGAAATTCTTCCACTTACTTGATCACATATTGCCTTTGAGTCGAATCAATTGAATTATCCGCAGCATTCTCCGGATTCGGATCATCCCAAGAAACAATTGCACTTCCAGGAATCGCCTTCTCATCAACTCTTGCTCTAACTGATGTCGGTGGCCATAATTTCTCAGTTTGACTTCCCTCAGCTTGCCGGGTTTTCGCAGCTACCATCACTTTTGTACCGTCTTCTCCTTCAGCTTCATTATAGGCGGAAACCGCGAATACGTAGTTTGTGCTGGGCGCTGGAAGAGGAAAGGTTTTCACGATTAGTATCTCAAATGAATTCATAATCAGAGAGTAAGATACAGTATCGCTCAAAATTATATTAAGTTTTGGTTTTTTCAGTTGAAAAGGTCCAACTTTGAGAGGATGTCACGGTAATACTGATTGTCCCATCAAGTAGATTTTTAATGAACCATACAGATCAAAAGAAGAGTTCCATTTTTGTAGTTGGCAACTTTTTTGTACGGACGCTCCCTAGAGAGTTATGGTCATTTTCAGACGACAGCTCAAAAATTGCACTATTTTGCACTGAAATGGGTCGATTTGAAGGAGAAATTACTTTGTCGATATGTAACTCTCCAGGGAGTGTCCGTACAAAAAAGTTGTCAACTACAAAAATGGAGTTCTACTCTTGTTCTGTTCGATCCAATAAAATGTTATTTTGTAAGTAAGTTAGTTTTACTATGACACACTCTCAAAGTTGGGCGCTTTCAACTGAAAAACGTTAGAAACATCATCAAGTCACAACGCAATTGTTTTGTTTGGCGCGCCTTTGACGCGCTTGCTTTCCATCAGAACTCACCCAGTCTCGTAACAGTAAACGAAGTACTATCCGGTCCCTCTATCAGAATCCGCTGCGAAATACTTCCTTCTCCATATTCTACAGTATACCCTCTAATGAGTACTGTAGGATCCGGTGGGGCGTCCCACCAGAGTGTCGCTGAAGTGGATTGGGTCTTGACACGAACATTTTGAGGAGCATTTGGAACACGGTCTTCTGAAAAATATCTCCTAATTTATCATAATTCTTCTTCCCTTTAGAAGGTCAAATCAAACACCTGTACATCTATATTCGTTCTCTTTCTTTCTATTTCTCGAAAACAATGCCCAATTTGTACAAGACGAGAGAGCATTGAAGACGAAGAGACGTAGAGAAAAAGCGGTTGAAAACGGAAATCCGGAAGTCAACGAGAGAGAGAAAGAGGCGATTAGAACACGCTTTCGTTGACACCTATTAGCTGCTACTAGCTGCTCTCTTTCTTCCGGTAACATACCTCTTTTCGGTATTTCTTTTGGCTTTATTGTTATTGCACTTCGAATTCAGAATTCAGAACTATTGATTGAAATTTTGGAAACAAGAAACAAACCATGTTGAAAGAGCGCTCCAGTGGAATACAGTAGACCAAAAATGAGAAGAAAAAAGAGAAAATGAATAGATCCTATCATTGTTCACTGAAGAGTCACGGAATTCAATCCATTTTATTCGATGTTCCTGGAAATGAAAGAGAATTGAGTTGTGGAATAGAAGAATTTCAGAGACGAAAACGAAATATTCTGATTTGAAGCTAAAAGTAAAGGCGTCAAGATTCAACAATCTGAATTAGAATGTCTCACTACAGAATCTGAAGTTCTCAATATCATCTACTATCGGAAGATTTGAATTGAAATAGAAAATCCGTAATTTTGAATTTATAAATTAGAAGTCACAATTTAGAATATAGAACCCAGAATCTTACCTGAACCCTAAACTTTGAATTTCGAACTAGGGATTCAGAACTCAGATTTGAATGTCAAAATCTGGAAGAAAAAATTGTCTAAAAATGAGGCTCTACTATATTATATTAGAATCTGGAATACCGAATCTGAAATTTGGAGTCTGGAATTCAGAACTTTCAGTCCTGAATCTATGATCCTAAATTCAGAATCTAAACTTCTGATTCTCAGATGTCAAACTTTCGATTCTGATTCCTTAACACTGAATCCTAGTTCCCAGACAACCCGGAATATCCAGAAAAGTCTTCTTTTCAAAGTAAGAAAACAGTTTCAAAAATACAACAAATAAGGAAAAAGAAACCTATTTGATATTTGCTTATTTACTATTTGTAGATCATAAAATTCAGCTTTTCCTCCTCTTTTTCTTCTTCTATTTTTCTAAAAAGTGCACACATTATTTACAGAAAAAATATTACAAAAAAGGATGAATCCGATGGAGAAGAAGAAGAAAAAGAAGAGATTTCTGGGCGGTTAAACTCTAAATTGAATCAAAATTCGGAGGCAAAAAGACACCTTTTCAACATTTTCAAAACGGGAAAAGAGATGAGTTTTTAGTTGAAAATCGGAAGAAAAGAATCTTCTTTTTGTTGTTCAAAAGGATAAGAAAGCAAAAGTGTAAAAAAGAGAAAAAGTACGAAAAGTAGGAAGAAAAAAGGAGAAAAAGAGTTGATTTCTTGGGCACAAATTCGGTTTGTCCCAGTCGTTTCCTTTTGGATCCATGTTCCATTTTCGGACAAACATTTCTCGTTTTTATGCGGGAAGAATAAGGAATCCGTTCGATTTGATTCGTAAAATGTTACAAAAATTGAATTAAAAATGGGAAGGATGTTTCAAAATATATAGTTTATTGAATAGAGAGAAGAGTCTTGCTCTCCAGAAGCTACCGCCTTTGGATCTCCGAAGCCACGCCCCCTTTTCTTCTCGAGAGCCTTATTGGGTTATTATGGGTCAATGGGCAGGAGAAGCGGAGAGGAAGAGAATGAGGGATTAGTAGTTCAATTATTTTTTAGGTAGGGAACATGTTAAGATTTATTAAGAGAGTGTAAGAGTTGGAACAGGGAATGTCTGTCGGAAAAAAACATTTGAAGCAAGACATTGTTTTCATAGAAGAAGTTTTGGAGTTGAAAACTGAAAATACGGGTCACAGAAACGATAGAAAGGTAGTTCCTCGGTAAACTCGTTCAACTTTCTGCAGCAAGATAGAGGTTTTGCCGACTTTCTGTAGATGGTTTACATACTGTCGCCAGAGATGCCGCAGAAAGTTGAACGAGTTTACCGAGTGGTTTTGTAGTTTTCAGGAAAAAAACTAAAGTTGTCTATAATTATTGTGTTCACTTTTTCGCAGGGGCTCGTCCTAAATGGTTATAACACGAAGAAGAGATTTTTTCGAGTTTGTACAGGATTAAAAGACACAATTTGAAACGTTTTGAACATCAGAAGTGCCAACAAATGCTCTGCAAATTTACCGATTTCAATTTTTTTTTTTAGAAAATGGGTTTTTCTCTACTGCAGAAGTTCAGATAAATAACGATTATTTTCAACTTTCATGTTCCAATCCACAGTACACTAACTTTCTACTTCATATCCAAAACTGTTACGCTTTAAAACTAACAAAAATACAATCGCTCTCTAGTAGTCTCTACTGGTCGTCAACGTTGAACTACCAGATCCTCGCAAAATGTCCCAAAACTGGCGATTCTCTCAATCAAATATTCTTTCTCTCTTCATATTCAAATTCACTTCTTCAGCTACCTCCCGATTTCTCCGCCCAATTCCTTCGGAATCTTTCCAAAACTTCGCTTCAACCTTGCTCTTTTTCTCTTTACAGAGAAAGAGGAAATGTATAGAACAATTTACATAACCACTGCGCCTTCTGTCGAGTCATCGGAAGACATTCGAGTAAAAAAGGGAGGGAGGAACTTTTGAAAGACAATAAACCAAAGTCATACGGAAATCAGATAGACTTACTTTAAGATTATTAAAGAAAGAGCTGGTTCCACACTGACGATGAAGCTTGAATTTTCGTTCTATTCCGCATTTCTTTTTTTCAATGAACCCCGCAATTATCCTGTCATTTCGGATATATCTCTTCTTCTGTTTTTTTTTTCAGTTTTCTTGAAGGGGAATTTGAAATTTTATTCCCGTCAATAAAGATGAATAAAATAAATTAGGTTTTTCAAAGGGAAAAGGGAGCGAATAACTGGGAAATGAATACACACAGAGAATAGACAGAGTTGACGATCATCGGTTTTTACTTCTTCTTGGATGCAGCTTCTTCAGCTTCAGCAGCGACACGTTCGGCTTCGACAACCTTCAGGAGAGCCTCGATCTCATCAATTGTCAATACACGTTGCTGCAGCTCATCCTGTAAACAATTTAATAGCTAGTTGCAAAAAATAGAGGGCGTAAAAGTATAAAAGGTCAATAGTATTGGAAAAAGTTTTTCAAAGTACTCACATTAACTTTCTTCATGACGGCGATTTCAATGTTCTGCGATCCTGGTGGTACAACTTGAGCCAAGGACTTGACGACAAGCTTGAGAGTGGTAGCTTCATCGGCAGTGTTTTCCTCACTGTAGTGCTCTTCAAGGTACTCGCGCACTGGCTTTTCTCCTCTTCCAGTTGAGTTAGCGACGTACTCATAGTATGCTCCGGATGGCTCGGTTTTGAATAGGCGTGGAGTTCCGTCATGATCAAATCCTCCGATGAGCATGGAGATTCCAAATGGACGACGACCAGGCGACTGAGTGAAGCGCTGAAAAATTTTAAAATTTTAAAATTATTTTTCAGAGTTTTGAATAACCTGTTTCGTGTTTGCAATATATCTGGAGATGTAGGCGACAGTGACTGGATCTTCGAGAGTCAACTTGTAAGATTGGCACTCAATACGAGCACGATCGACAAGAACACGGGCGTCAGCGGAAAGTCCAGCGAAAGCAAGCATGACATGATCGTCAATCATGTGGATTTTACGAATTGTGCGATCATCTTGAAGAGCTGGGATAGACTTCTTCTCCACACCAATGACAATACAATCTTTCCCGCGTACTCCGACCTGAAAATTCATTCAATTATCGATAGGGTTGAAGTTACTTAAATATATATCTTATTGTCTAATGGAAAACAACGTTTCATCAAAACAACATTTCAAATTATGAACTTACAGCGGTGGATCCCTTCTTAACAGCTTCCTGTGCGTATTCTACTTGGAACAAATGTCCATCTGGTGAGAAGATAGTAATAGCACGATCGTATCTGTTCATCTGTAAAAGGAAAAAGTTAATTTCAGATAAATAACTGTATTGAAAAAAAGTTTTAGAAATGTTTCAACAGGAATGATGATTTTAAAATTTGAGTGACAAAAATCGCACAGTTGAAACGAGTGTGACCGTACTCCTGGTCGCTTCAAGATATTCTGAGAACGACCATCCGAAATTACGGGCGCGCCTTGTTTAGATTTTACAATCTTTTAAAATTATTTTTTCGAACATGTTGTACAAAACCAATTAGAATGGTTTATATATAATTAAATTCAATTTTTACAGCCATGCCATATGCCAATCAGCCGAACATCGAGGTGACAGAACTGTCAAATGATTTAATGAAGTTTGTGTTGTGGGACACAGATTTGAGCGTCGCTAATTCGTTGAGGCGTGTGTTTATGGCAGAGGCTAGTCAATACTAATAACTTCTCTTGAAAAAATGTTTCTTCAGGTTCCAACAATTGCCATCGATTGGGTGCAAATTGAAACCAACACTTCAGTTCTTCACGATGAGTTCATCGCACACAGAATGGGATTAATTCCATTTCTCTCTGATTATCATGTGGAAAAAATGCAATACACAAGAGTGAGCAAAATTTGTATTTAAAATTATGAACACTTTAAATCTGAAGGAATGTGAATGTGCCGAGTTCTGCGATGAATGTTCGATTCCTTTCATCTTACAAATGAAGTGCAAAGACGAGGCAACTTTAGCAGTCACTACAGAACATTTACGCTGTATGAACAATGATACGGTAAGTGTTTGTTCGAAGAACGTCTTCCCAATTCTTTCTTTCTTTCAGACAGTTCGTCCTGCATGCGGAAAGGCACTTCGTGAACGCGGAACAGGCCGAGAGGATTTCCACAACCGAGAAGAAATTTTGATTGTCAAGCTTCGAAAAGGTCAAGAATTGAATCTCAAAGCATATGCCAAGAAAGGATTTGGAAAGGAGCACGCTAAGTGGAATCCAACATGCGGAGTAGCTTTTGAATACGATCCAGACAATGCTCTACGTCATACGATTTACCCAAATGTTGAGGAGTGGCCAAGGTGAGGAGACACATTGTGATTGTTATGCAACTTATGTTTTATCATTTTCCAGAAGTGACCATTCTTCTCTGCCAGAAGACAGTACTGAGAAAGAAGCTCCGTTTGACCAAGATGGAAAACCGAATAAATTCTTCTTTTCCAGTAAGTTTTTGTTGTCCAGTGGTAATAATCAATCCTTGTGTGTTTCAGTCGAAGGCACTGGCGCTCTCCCAGTTCAACGAATTGTTACGATGGGAATTGGAATTCTCAAAAAGAAACTCGAAGAACTCAATATGGCTCTCTCTTTGGAACTTCAAGCGCACGCCCAACAACAGTGATTTCAACAGATCTCTTCTTCTAATTCGTATTCTTTTTTATATTGATCTTCTCGTTGACCCGTTTATAATTTATATTCTGAATGAACGTTTTCCGTTTGCTAAATGAACTGTTTCAAGGACAAAAGAAGTCGTTTAATCGTACAGTAATATCTGGAAAAAAACATTTGAAACAAAAACAGAACCAAATAATTGTTCAGACAAAAAAATGGTTTGTGGGGATTGCGAGAAGAAACTGACAAAAATCGTCGGAGTTGATCCATATCGGAACAAGAAGGTTAATCGTAATGCAGACGGCACTGGACCAAAAACAATGACAACCAAAAATCGTCTGATTGGTGTGCAAAAAAAGTGAGATTATTCTGAATCAGTGACTTCAATACTAATATTTTTTAGAGCCACAATCGTCGGTGCCAAGTGTAAATTGTGCAAAATGCTTATTCATCAGGTAAGAAATTAATTTATCATGTGACATGTATAATTCATTTTGCAGGCTGGAAGTCACTACTGCTCGACATGCGCCTATCAAAAAGGAATTTGTGCAATGTGTGGAAAGAAAATCCAGAATACCAAAGGACTCCGTCAAAGCATTACATAACTTACTCCATTTGTCGCTTGAACTTCCTACGAAACCTACTATTTTGATCTCTCTCCTGTATCATTCTTTTCTCTTCTTCCTATCTGTGTTCTTCTTCCAAGTCCATGTACATGTCCATCTGCTCATAGAGCCCCTTTTCACATTCTCATACCAAAGTTCGAAAATAATCACTAATAAATCAAACCTTTTATCATCTTCTCTCGGACCTTACAACTTTGTTGTTCCTCTTCCCAACAATTAGCATAATACAAAACATTCCTCCGATAACAACCCCTCCTAGTAGGAAAAGAACAAGGGATACAATACAAAAAACGAATGCAGACCAATAAAGAAGACCATCACATTGAGAACGATTCGAGTAGGCGGAGAAAACGAAGGCACTTCCGACAATTGTTCTGGAAAGGTAAATCAGGAGAATACAGTAATACTGTTATTTCAAAAATAGAACAAAAACGAAAACTTACGTCACGAAAATGGCCACCCGACTCAAAGAAAGCATAGCGAAAAGCATTGACGACCTGTTTTTATATCTTTCATTTTCCCATTCCTTTAACTTTTCTCGTCTCTCGGTTATTTCGGGTCGTGGAGTATTATTCACGAATTTCAGATCAATTGCCTGATTCATTGATTCCATCATTCTCTCGATTATCATAATTGCAGAAGTACAAATCATCCAGATCGGAATTCTTGAATCAGCTGAACAACTATCCAGTTTTATAATTCCAACAATTAAAAGATACAAAGGAATTGCCAAAAGTACACATGTCATTGCAATGAACGCTTCTGAAAACAGTATTCTCACATCCATTCAAAAATGCTCAGAAGCTTACGTAAACCACAACATAATGCACATAACACTCCAATATCAGCTGACTTTGACATATTTCGTCTCGATCGAAGAGAGAGCGGTAAATCGTTGGAAATGTGAAAATAAGACGTTTAATTCAAAAAGGAGTCACTTGTTTCGGGGAGGTTTCCATTGATAACACTTATCAGAGAAAGAAATTTAGTGCATTTTTTTGTTTTTAATCAATTCGTCTTTCAGTTCAAATACTTGCAATTTGGAGAATTTGTTTGTCTCGTTGTCACTTCGGCTGAATCATCTGATCTGGCGCGCCTATGACGCATTTTTGTTTGTTAATGAACGATGTGCTCTTTTTGGCGAAGTTATAAATGTTAAAGAAATTTCAATATTTATGTTGACTTTTTAAGTTACTCGGGTTACTGTACCTACAGTAATCGAGTCGTTTTTCGTGTTCAAAGCAATATTGTCAGTTGAAATCTTTGGAGCAATTTCTTTATTCAATTGTTTCATTTCGAAAAATTTACATCCATTGAAACTAGATTTCATTTTAAAACA
Source organism: Caenorhabditis latens (assembly GCA_002259235.3). Lineage (NCBI taxonomy): Eukaryota > Metazoa > Nematoda > Chromadorea > Rhabditida > Rhabditidae > Caenorhabditis > Caenorhabditis latens. The sequence goes on along the minus strand of CM056092.1, from coordinate 11,647,063 downwards.
AAAATGTTTATAAAATAAATCATATTCTCCAGCTTCCTCTATTCTCATTGAGCAAAACTGTCATTCATGAGAGCAACACAACAACAGACACATCCAAGTACACATGCTCCAATTATATAGAAAATGATAGAGAGTAGGCAATAGATATAGGAAGTCCAGAAGACGAGAGGATTGCATTTATCGCTGATGGAATAGATTCCAAAGACGTAGACACAGCCGAGAATGAATCTGAAATTGAGGTGGATTGGAGACCTTCTAAAAGAAACTTACGTAATGAATTGAACCAGTCGAATGAATGCTCCGAGAACGGCAAATACTGATGATTTATTATGTTTTCTTCTTTGTGTCCAATCAATCAGAGCATGGTTATCTCCATCTTCTTCGAACACTGGTTTTGGATTCTCGCGGATGAATCTTCTATCTTTAACTGTGTTAACAGATCCAATAAATCTTTCAATTAACATCAAAATAGCCACAACAATCATCCATTTTGGGATTTTTGGATCAGCTTGGCAGTCATCGAGCTTAGTGATTCCAATAGTGAGCATGATCAATGGAATTGCCAAACAGATTAGGGTGATCACGATTACACATGCTGCAAAGAAATGGAGTAGAACCAGTGAAACATGAAGGACTCACGAAGCAGACTGAAGAAGGATAGTCTTGAAGTGACTGATGCTTTCGACGGCATGATTCTGAACGACTGAGCGTATTATTGAACTTTGAGTAGTGTAGAAACATGGGCGTGTTCAAACAGAGATATGAAAAGAAGGTAAGTTTTCCTATTATATGACAAGGAAGTAATTTCATCTCAGAAGATGTTCTAACAGAATCGAGAAGAGATAAGTAGAAAATTCGAAAAAGTGGATGAAGGTCATCATAGATGATAACATGTTTATATCTTCGAAAGTTTCAGGCATCATGGAAGTAGAGTGTTCAGGAAACGATCTCAACAAATAGCAATTTCAAAAGTGAAGCTATTATTGAATATCAGCTGACAAACGTTTCAAGTGGAACTGATTTTTGACGTTCACAGAATGGGATAGAAAAAAAGAAAAAAAGAAAAAGATTTCGTAAAATAGACCGGAAAGACAACTTTTTGATCTCAAGAGAGAAACAGAGAGATAGTTGAAGAAGGGACGAAAACATTTCTACGTTAACATTTTAACAAGGTTTCAAAGTTCTGGTTTCATCAGTATGTTCTCAATGATTGGTGAAAATGAAAAGGTCTAGATGGACTACAGATCTTGATTTTTGTATTCAGTCCGTCAAAACTCGACCTTCATTGAAAACTTTTAAAGATTGTTTAAACGAAAAGGGCTACTACAAAACTAAAGATGTGTTCAGTGTGCTCAACAAAAACTAAAACCATGAGACTCCCATTAAAAATATAGAAAAGTTTCGTGTACCGAGTATGTTACTGAATTGGCTGATACTAAATTCTACAGTATCAGTAATACTTTGTGTCAAACAAAATGTGATAGCGAAAATTATCAATTCGAGAACTTATTTATATCTGGAACAGAACCAAAAGTCACTTTTATCACATTTATGAGTGTTCAAGACTAAAAATTACTCGAACATTCAGTATTTCTTTTATGAGTTCTACATTTTGTTGTTGCTGCATACATATATGATAATTACAGATTTATTTCGGTTCCGTTTCCATCTTATCACAAAAATTTATCGGAACGGAAGAAAATTTTCATTCTTACAGTCAAACTTCACTATTAATTTGTTGAAAAGTCGAAGAACATGGAGTTTCAGTAAACATTCATATAAAGTTCATGAAGAAATGGTAATATTCAATGCGAGTAAACAACAAAGACAAGCGACGAGAAGAATGACAAGAGCATAAATGGAAATGGAAAGAACACAGTAGACGAATGAAGACCAGAAAACGAGTCCATCGCATTTATCTCGTTTTTCGAAGATTGAGAAGACGAATACACTTCCGACGATCGTTCTGGAATTGGTGATTCTTTTGTTTTTCGAGCAGAAAATGAAGGGAACTACAGTAATCCGGTGTGGTAGGTTTTGGTTAAAAATATTGATTTGTCTCCAAAGCCACGAAAAGTTTTTAGTGCAAAGTTTTAAGATTCAAAATTTGTTCCATCTTTGAAGTTTACAGGTTTCAAAGCTTGGGTGCCTGACTTCTTTGCGCTCTCACATATGCTCTGCGCAAGCTAACAGTGATAATCCAGCTCCAAAACTATCTCCGCTATCACTTCAAGGCCTTCAACTCACCCACAAAACACAGCAGTCCGAACAAAAAACAAAAGAACCATGAGACACATGGATTGATTCTCCTTCTTCTGTTTCTCCCATTCATCCACTGCGTCTTCTCCTTCTGGTTTCGGGTTCTCCCTAATGAATTTCCTATCTCCAATATTCTTTACTGTCTCCAGAATTCTCTCCAATAAAATGACTGCTGCAATTGAAATCATCCAGATTGGAATTCTTGAATCCGCTTGACAATCATTAAATTTGATTATTCCGACGACGATGAATAGGACAGGAACCACGAGAAAAACTATCATAACGGACAAGTAGAATGCTGGAATTGCAGATGACTCTAATGTATTTATCTCGAATTGATTGAAACTAACGAAGAAGGCAACAAGCACACATTGTGGCCAGTCCATTTCTTGACGACATTCTCTTATTTGACTTGTTTAATTAGGGAAATGTTGAAAACTGCTTCCGAGTAGAACGAGAAATGGAATCCGATTGTTTGGAGGTTCTTTTAAATAGTGTTTGTTGAACGGTTTCCACGTTCTTCATGACATTCTCTAAAAATTTGCAGGAACAAATGATAAGACAGTAATGGGGTTATTCACCTCCGGAAGAAACGTTTTTTTCCGGAGGTGAATAACCCCATAAAATGGGTTTTCAATGTGAGACGGGAGACTGCTACAGTACCTCTTTTTCTGTGTTGAGATATGGGCTCTCCCTGGATAGTTACAGTTCAGGGAAGTAATTGCTCTGTGGACTCTATCAAAATACTTTTTAAAGTTTTTTACTTCCTCTCAATCCGGCCCGGCCCGCTCGATCAGTTTTGAATTTTTTTTTTGAAGTTTTTGAAAAAAGCATAGTTTTCGACTAAAAATTGAAATTCAATTAAAAGGTGAATATTTTTGATAATTTAAGAAACAATCATTTTGATAATACCCATTTTCTATTCTCCGGTTTTCAAAATTCCCGTTTTAGCTTTCTCCTGGAGATTTCTCCCCAAACAGTAGGGTCTCAAAAAACAGTATGATTAAAGGCGCATATAATCACTCGAGAAGTCGTGGCGGGACCCGACTAACTTTTCAGCGCCAAAAACAGCAGCGCCAAAAATTCCCACCTATTAATTTGTTGAAAGGTGATAAAAAATGACGATTTTCGTCGATATATTTCGAGAAAACATTCGTTTTTCGCCATGTTCGCTAGGCGACGAAGTGGAGTGCATCGTACAGCGATGGCATCGCCGAAAAATATAGGTAAGTTCTAGATAATTACTTCTGGTCTTGCAACTGATAAAAAAACAAATTTATTCAGTTCGCATGGATCAGCAATTCAAATTGTTACAGCTCGCCGAACAACAATGAGAGCTTCGGCACTACCACGCCCCACTGAGCCGCTGCCCAACACTCTGACAACTGGGCGCCACTCAACACTTGGACATACGGGATGTCCAACACTCAAAAAGCCGATCGGAAGCCTTCCACGGGTCGCTACAGCAGCTAAACCTACAGCGACGGCTTCAAGAACAGGCAGCACGTCATCTGCACGTTCCACTACATTGCGCTCTTCGTCTGTTGCCAACAAGACTATCGCCGCGCCGACTGCGAGAACGAGTAATATGGCTCGTGCTGTACCAGTATCGTCTCGTCCTCCCTCAGAGGTTGCATCTCTCAAGTCAGAGATCACAAAATTGAAAGAGGAGCTCAAGACGAGGGAGGAACAGTTAAAACTTACGAGTGAAGTGCTGGAAATACAGAAAACGAATCTCACACATAGCAACGCGCAGTTGGAGAATGCTAAAATCAAGCTAGACTTAGTGGAAAACTGTAAGATCACGCTGGAAGAACAGTTGAAAGTATTGAATGAAAACATGCAGCAAAAAACTGCTCACAACGAAGAAATGTGCCAGCAGCTGAACGAAAAGGAAGCCATCCTGAGGAAGTTGCATAATGATGTCGTTGATATGCGGGGACAAATTCGTGTGACTGTTCGCGTTCGCCCGATGCTCAAGACAGAAGAAGAATCCAGTAACGATGGTATAGAGTACCCGGCTGTGAACGCGATCGCAATCAATCAAGGGACAAAGAAGGGAACAACTTTGATGTTCGAAAAAGTTTTCACGCCTTTGTTTTCGCAGAAGGACGTTTTCGTCAATATTGAGGACTTCATACTAGTTCGTTGTTTTCCAGAATTAACTTCTAACGTTTTTTTTCAGTCTGCACTTCATGGTTACAACGTCGGATTGATTGCATTCGGCCAGACAGGGAGTGGGAAAACACATACGATGAGAGGAGGCGATGCTGAAGAAGAAGGAATCATTCCAAGAGCTGCAACGTTCCTGTTCAGAGAGTCGAAAAAACTTGAAGCAACGGGATGGAAGTTCGAGTTTTCGTTATCTTTCCTCGAAATCTACAACAATGAAGCTTTTGATCTGCTCAACAATCATGCCGCGGTCAAACTCCGATTAGTGAACCAAACAGTGACACTTGATGGTCTGTCGGCTCATCCGCTGGCAAAACAATCTGAAATTGGTAGTCTCCTACGAACTGCAGATAAGAACAGAAAAACCGCTGCAACAAAATGCAACGAGTATTCGTCTCGTTCTCACGCCATCTACATGTGGAAGATCAAGGCTCATCAGCAAGCCACTGGTAAGTTGTTATATTAGCAAGTTTTAGCATCAAAAATGTTATTTATTTCAGGTATATCGACGTCTTCAATGCTCAAACTAGTTGACTTGGCCGGATCTGAACGCGCGAAAGAGTCGGGAGTCACAGGACAACAGTTTAAGGAGATGACAAACATCAATCAGTCCTTATCCGTTCTTCAGAAATGCATTAGCATGCAAAAATCCAAATCCCAGCATGTCCCGTATCGTGATAGTAAGCTCACTCAAGTGCTAATGGACTGCTTAGGAGCCGGAAATTCCAAAACGATGGTCGTGGTCAACATCAATCCGTGCAATGATCAGGCAACAGAATCCAAGCGAAGTATCGACTTTGCGTCAAAGATGCGCGACACTCACATCGGATCAGCCGTTCAACAGCGTGATCTCTATTGAAAGATTGGACAGTTCGCTCTATAAGTGACCCACTTTCACAACAATATTCAATGTAAAATAACTTTATTTATTCGCTTGTACCATAGCATCACTTTATTTTATTTTTATCACTGTACTAACAATAAAGAAGTCATGAGTTTTGTGGTGTTTATGTCATCAAGCAGGTAAATTGAAGCCAATGCTTTATTTCTTCAAAAAAAAAGAATGCTTCGTGTTTCATTTCATGATTGGTTCGTATTTCAAAGAGAACGAAACGTATGCTAAAATGGCTCCCGCGCGAAGAAGTACAAGACGTTCGTCAAGCTTTTCCTTATCGGCCGTGGATATGGAAGAACAATTGTAGTTATTTGAAAACTTGAACTGAAAAATAATGTTTTTAACAGGAGGGAACTCAGAAGATACGAACAAGAAATGCTAGATCGCATGATAGCCCAAAATGTGGTCAACCAAGAACCACAACCTGCTCCACCACAAGCTCCTCCACAGAATGCTGCAGCCATTCCAATCTTATTTCCTGATGATGAGAGTGACTCGGATGACGATGTTGCCGTTGTAATTCGAGCTCAGCCAGAACCTGGGGCAGTTTCGCCTCCTCGTGGTGGTGAACATGTTGCAGCTACTCAAAACGTTCTACCTGAAATTGGTATAGTGAGAGCTAGTTCCAGTAGCGATGATGGAAGTATTGTAGTCACTGGGTGCAGGACATATAATGCTAGACCGATCGCTGTTACTGGGCCTCGAATGGAGTCTCGTCCTCCTGTGCCGAACCTAGTTCGTTCAGGAAATTCGATCACGGCGAACTTTGACCAATATGCTGCTGGTGGACCAATTCGAAGAAGAAGTTCTCGACAAGCCGCTGCACGCCGCAACCGCTCTGATGTTTCGATTCCGCGTGGGGTAGTAAGAACATTTGTTGATCCCGTATCTGCCACTCGCGGAGTCCTACATCCGTCAACAATGAGGTGATTATAGAAAGTTCTTATTTTAAAAAAATACTGATTTCAGAGCTGCCGATATTCATAGTCATCCAATACCAGACATTATCGTATCGAGTGATAGTAGTTCAGATGAGGATAGTTTTAATAACAGACTCCGAGTCGCTCCCATCGGTGGAGTTAGAGTCCCGACCAACCCGATACGACACAGGAATGTTATTCCTGAAGTGAGAATTACTAGTGCAAGAATGTACGCTTCAAATGATCCGAACCGACCATATCGAAGACTACCCCGTTCTCCGGTTCGATTCGGCCCACCGTTTCGAGTCGGCACTCCAGTTACCACTTGGGGTAACTGCACAATGTGTTTTGATAGCCCGATCGACCCGCAAGGATGCAACCGATGTCAGCAAATTCTTGGATGTAAAACGTATGCTGAAGAATTATATGAACGTTATTAAGTATATCATTTCAGGTGCGTCATCAGCTGGTTTGAAACTTCCGAAAGCCCATCGTGTCCATTGTGTCGTCGCAAATGGACACGCAAACCAGATGTGGCCAGAATGACTACGATTGACAAAAGGAATACAGCAAAAGCCAGTCGTCGCGTTCCAGGACGCTCTCGTCGTTCTGCGGTTGTTTAACTGAGTAACCTGAAAACTCAATAGATCTTTTTCCCGTAACACTTTTTATAATTTTTACTGCATAGTAATTGTCACATTTAATACTCTTATTTTATTGAAATGTTTTCCATTGAAATATTGCTTCTCCTCCCCTGTTTAGAGTAACGTGTCGATCGCTATGATCATCGATAGAGTCGACGATAATCGGGAAAATCAAGTCGATTTGATCAAAATTTAGTTGAGTCGATGACCAGAAAATGAATCGAAACTCGACGATAATCAAAAAATCATGATAATCATCTCAAAATTATCGATGATTTTCGATAAATTATCGACCGTCGATTATCGATAGTCGGTCGACGATTATCGATAATCGTCGATCGTCGCGGCGATCAGATATTCTTCAGTGAAATTATTCCGATATTCGATCATGAAATGTGGATCCAATCCAACTGAAAGTACAGTACACTCCATATTGATACATACATGTGGCAGAATTCTGTAAAACGGCAACAACAAAAAATTTTGACCTAAGGTACCTCGTGGGGAAAAAAAAATTCGAGCTGGTGTACCAACTGGCGAATCTTCCCAAAAAAAAATTTTCGGCTACGCCCCCCTACCAAAAAAATTTCGAGCTACGGATTTCTGTAACTACAGAAACTCGCACATGTATGTATTGATATTATAAAAACAATTGGAAAATGATGGAGAGATGGAGAGTTGATCGATGGGGAAGAGATCTTTCAGTTTATGAAGAGTTTCTGAGAGATTTCGAAGAAGAAACGACTTGTTTTCTTCTTGGAAACTGCAACGGAAATTCTGTTTGAGCATTGATGTTTTTAGACATGCATTTTGATTTTAAAAGTTTTGATCTTAATTCTTTTGATCTAATAAACATTTTCGGTTTCCGCGAAATTTGTATCACAAAAATGGCGGGAAACTTCCTCTCTCTCGCTTCGTTATGTCATTTGCTGACGAAAGCAGCCATTTTCATAGAATTTACTCATTCTTCTCCCTCCTTTTCATATTTCCTATGTTTCTATCACTTTTCTGGGAAACCCGACATATTTTCTTTTGTTTTAAATACACTTCTAATATTATTTTCTTCCGTACCCTTCAAAATATGATGTTTGTTTGCAGAATGCAAAACACGCAGTCATCACATACTAACTTCGGTCCAGGAGCCTCAGACCTGTAAGTGCCCCAAAGCGGTTCCCATCTCTCTTTCTGCCTTTCTACTCCTTTCTCATTTGCCTTTATTTTCAGATCACAACTCATGAACACCATGTGCAACGCGAATCCCAAAGAACCAGTGTTCACGATGCCAATATCGGTCAAACCGAAAACTCGCGAACCGGATTCGTTCACTGATAACAGGTAGATTTTATTATAAGATTCTTTTCATAAGGTTTATTTTTCAGAATATATGTCAGCAACATACCGTTCTCATTCCGAGAGCAAGACCTGGCTGCAATGTTCTTCACGTAAGAGACCTCTTCAATACGTCTCCCATCTATCTTCTCATTTTCAGATACGGCAGAGTTCTCAGCGTGGAAATTGTCACTAACGACCGTGGGTCGAAAGGGTTTGGTTTTGTGACCCTCGATTCAATCGAATCATGTGAAAGAGCACGCGCTGCTCTTCACGAATCTCACGTTCAAGGGAGAATAATAGAGGTCAGAAGAGCAACTCCAACCAGAAGGAAGCTCATCAATAATCCACAAAATGAGCTGCTACCCCCTCCGAAGCTGTGTGTCGACCTTCGTGCTCCACACAATCAATGGCGAACCGAGCCGAATAACCATCTTCCCTTCTTTCACAACGATGAAAACTCGTCAAGATTTCCAGCAGCCGGGTTCATGATGGCACCTTTCCAGGATGCGACTCGTTTCACACAAAGCTCCTCCAGATCTTCATTTGCTGAGCTCAACTTCAAGCAAGCACCGCTTCGCTGTATGAAACACAGTGAGCTGAAGTTGTCATCAGCTGGTGACTATTTCTGTAAGAATGGTGAACCAACAACGGAGAACAGTCTACTCATGTGTATGCATGGGCAGAACACCTCGTGTCGCAGCAAGGATTCCACAAACCACGAGTTGTCAGATGTTGAGCAGAACTCGATGTTCCCTAACCATCTTCATGATCAGATTACTGCTCTTCTCGACACTTCCAACCATTACGGATCTGCCAACAACAGTGCCAGCCAGAAAAGACCTCCGTCGGTGACATCGTCTGGTTCAGGGATGAGATCGTCGGAAAGCGAGCCAGCTTCAGGTATTTCCTAGAATATTGCTTATGTATTTTCAATGATCTAGTTTCAGATGAAGAGCTCCAATGGACACCCAACTGCAGCCCAGATCTCCTTGCCTCACTCTACGAAGGATCGACATCATTCCATGGAAAATTGGCTTCGCCAAGCAGAGGACCATCATCACATTGAGTGAAAGTAACTGGCTTCCAGCACTCATTTAACTAACTGCGTGTTTTGCATTCTCCCACCAATATCATCTTTTCTCACTCCTACCAAATGATTTACCCCAGTTAAATAGCTTTACGGAATCTTCTTGTATAGCGACATTTGTTGTCTCTGTCAAATGATTCTTGCCAAATTGCCAATTCCCTGTAATCTTTTTTATGTAGTCCCGGTGATATTTTGTAAGAATGCTCACAGTATTGCCGCCTATTTTGCCATCTCACACACACACTCAACACTAGCACGCTTTTTAAAATGGGATCTTCTCACACTTTCCCCGATTAACCATGCTTGCAACATTGAATGTGTCATATCATTTTTCCAGTTTGTATTTTACTTTCACTGTTTAGCAGTTATTTTTGCATTCTTGTTCTGCTCTCACTTCATAAAGAGCTTTCTTTCAAAACCAAAGGATTTTTTTTTTCAAAATCTGTCTCAAAATGGAAATAATCAATTTATTCAGAGAACAACCCGCTTCAGTTCAATTCCAAGCAATTATCACAGATGCGAAAGGTCACTATCCCGATGAGTCATTGAGAGGTCAAATGTTATCTTTCGACACCTTTTAGCCTTTTTCCATTCATGATCAGAAGATTCGCTCTCTTCAAGAATGACGTCGTGAGATACAGCGGGAAGAGAGAAAGACGATGGCTGTCGGAACTTTTGAGCGGCTGCTGAAAAGTTGAGTGAATTTTGAAGTTTTTGGTTTTTGATGATAATCGAAAAGGAGAAAAAGTGAAAGAAGAAAATAGAAAAAACTTACGGATTTGAAGATTCGGCGGGGACGAAGGGTACAAACTACTTCTCTCTTCATCGTTTCCGGTGCCACGTCTACTTCGACTTCTCCGGCGACTCGAGAGACTTTGGACGAATGATAAACGACGAGATTTGGAGCGGCGACACCCTCCGCTGACCCAACAGAAAAGGCACGATACGGGAATGAAGATACCTAGAACAACGATATGGTTTCACGATTGATACAAGTGGTGTCAGAGTTCTAAATTTCAGCTTTTGAAGTTTGCATGGATAGTAGAGTAACGTGTCGATCGCTATGATCATCGATAGAGTCGACGATAATCGGGAAAACCAAGTCGATTTGATCAAAATTTAGTTGAGTCGATGACCAGAAAATGAATCGAGACTCGACGATAATCAAAAAATCATGATAATCATCTCAAAATTATCGATGATTATCGATAAATTATCGACCGTCGATTATCGATAGTCGGTCGACGATTATCGATAATCGTCGATCGTCGCGGCGATCAGATATTCTTCAGTGAAATTATTCCGATATTCGATCATGAAATGTGGATCCAATCCAACTGAAAGTACAGTACACTCCATATTGATATTATAAAAACAATTGGAAAATGATGGAGAGATGGAGAGTTGATCGATGGGTCCGGGGAAGAGATCTTTCAGTTTATGAAGAGTTTCTGAGAGATTTCGAAGAAGAAATGACTTGTTTTCTTCTTGGAAACTGCAACGGAAATTCTGTTTGAGCATTGATATTTTGAATCGATGTTCGTCAATATCCACGCGATATCCTCCTGATTTGATATGTAACAGTTGAATGAACTGTTTGAATCGTTGATTGGTTTCAGATAGAGGAATCAACGAGTCCAAAGGCATTGACTTGAGAAGAATGGATAGTGGAAGAAGTGGAAGTTCCATAAGACGGAATGGCGTAGACGACATAGCTTAGTGAATGAGGTGAGAAATTCGTTGATTTCCTTGCCCGAGAACTAGACATCTGCCAAAAATATCACTTTGTTCTTCATTTTCTTTTGGGACTCAATTCAGTAGTTCTGCTTGTTTCATGATCACTTCTGAGTTTACGAATATCATATTTTCACAACTAGTTTTTCTTTGAACTAATTGCCTGATTCACACATCCTCATCGTATATGAACACAAAAAGATTTACAGCCTTATTACAACTGTTCCTGAGGATGTCACACGACAATGTGAAGACAATTTTGAGAAGAGACAACAGAAGAATATATTGATGAGACGATCGACAAGAGTTTATGATGGGAGGATACTATTTGGTTTTCTGGCAAAACAAATATTTAAGTCATGAAATTCAAAAGTCGAGTATTCGAAAAAGTGTAGAAAGATTTGACAAAGGAACCAGATTCTTCTGCAACTATTATGTCATCAACAGAAAAAAATAAATATCCAGCATTCATCTACATGCTCGAACACAACTTGACAAGATTGAACAATTTTCGAATTTCGTAAAATTCCACTGAGATCTCGAAAAAAGTTCAGGGATTCTGAGGAAGACTCATAGCTGAACAATCGTCTAGTAAATTCCATTTTGTTTTTTATTCCAGATAATTCAATAATTTTTTTCGAAATAGTCAGTTCCTATAATAATCCTCCCATGTCTATCTTCCCAGATCCCTTTTGTTTCTTCCCAGAGACCAGACGCAATATCTGATGATTGTCAGGCTCCGCCCACTATGAGCAAAAGGCGACGACCGTCGTTCAGCAGTTTCTTCATTCTTCCTGTTTGGGTCTGTGCTGGTCTCACCTCATTCACTAAGCTATGTCGTCTACGCCATTCCGTCTTATGGAACTTCCACTTCTTCCACTATCCATTCTTCTCAAGTCAATGCCTCTGGATTCGTTGATTCCTCTATCTGAAACCAATCAACGATTCAAACAGTTCATTCAACTGTTACATATCAAATCAGGAGGATATCGCGTGGATATTGACGAACATCGATTCAAAATATCAATGCTCAAACAGAATTTCCGTTGCAGTTTCCAAGAAGAAAACAAGACATTTCTTCTTCGAAATCTCTCAGAAACTCTTCATAAACTGAAAGATCTCTTCCCCGGACCCATCGATCAACTCTCCATCTCTCCATCATTTTCCAATTGTTTTTATAATATCAATATGGAGTGTACTGTACTTTCAGTTGGATTGGATCCACATTTCATGATCGAATATCGGAATAATTTCACTGAAGAATATCTGAATGCTCTACTCAATTCTGTCAATTTTCAAAAAAGGATCATTGAGAGGACCAATTCTATTGAGAACGGAGCATGAGAAGATTTTCGATATCGATTGGCTCAAAATTAAATGTTCGCAATGGATCACCACTGAAATTCTCCAGAAAATGAAGAACAAAGTGCTCTTTTTGGCAGATGTCTCGTTCTCGGACAAGGAAATCAACGAATTTCTTCATGATTTGAAAAATGGAAACGGAAATAATCAGTTGCAAGTGCTGACATTCGAAAAGGAAGGACGGTTCAATGAAATGGAAATAATCAGATTATTGAATGCAGTTGAGATGAAAGAAGAACGAGTTTACAAGATCTCTGAATTCGATCCGAGCATCCAAAATGACCGATTCCTTCCATTCAATTCCGGTGGAGAAATCAATATTTTCAATTCATTCGATTTCATTCGTAATGATGGAATCAGATGTACCATCGAATTCGATTACGAAATCATCCAACTCTTCGTCTGGAATCAAGAGGAGAACAAGAACAAAAAGAGAGCAAGGAACGACGATTTCAAGACTCCAGCTGCCAAAAGATTCTGCTAATTTGTAATAACTGTTTCTCTTGTTTCTATTATAATTTAATAATTGTTTCTTTCCTGTTCATTTGATAGTTGTCTTTTGTTTTTCTTTAATAAACTTTTTTTAAAACTGCTTTGTCTATTAAGTTAAAGAAACCACCATACCTGCCATCATACACAATCTGTCACCCTGTGACATACACTCAAAGCTTTTCTAATTAAAGAAAAACCTGGAAATGGAATAGTACTGTCATCAGTCATTTTTCAATTTTATATGTGCTTCTGTTTTGAACTTCTCCGAATACGAAAAACGTCGAACTAAATAGTTTCTCCATTTTTCTTATTCTCGTGTTCTTCTTTCCTATCTTTCACGTGTTCCAAATCCATATCTCATCAGAAAATCTCTGCAGATAAGTTCATTATTTTTATGCTTGGTTTAAATTAAACCATCAATTCTGATACGTTCTCGGACGTGCATCTCAAAGAATTAAACCGAAAAAATGCGAGAGGGATGCGAAAAATCACAAGACAAGCAAGAGAAAACAGTCACGGGAGACACGAAAGAAGCAAAAGAAAAAGGAGGAAAAATTCGTCTTTTGAGATACTATCACGGAGTTCAGAAAAAAACTGAAGCAGAGTTAGTTTTCCAGATTCTGAATTCCTCTGAAATAAGTGAATTAGTGAGCACCAGAGTAGTGGCAACCTAGTGGTTTTCCTGAATTTTACTCGAATATCATCTCCAAATTTGACTAAATTTCAGGAGACTAATGAAAGATTCGTGTCCTGGAACCTTTCTCGTACGATCAAGTTTGCTTAGAGAAGGTTTTAATCTTACTCTATTTCTCACGGTCAAAGTTTTGAATGGAGAAGACGGCTCCTGTTTTCATCATTACATCATTGAGCTTCGAGATAAACAATACTATCTAATGCAATACTTCGCTGATAATAAAGGGATAAAATCGGAAGAATCGAAAGGGTTTCCAGAAGTAGCAGATTTAATTGCACACTACCAACATCATCGACTCGCTTGCAAAATTCGATTGGGAAAACCATTCAAATATCCAAGATGGCAACTGAAAAATTATCAAGTAAATACAACTGGAAAACTCGGATCAGGAAATTTCTGTACTGTTTTCAAAGGATTCGTGACTCATCGAAAAGATTTGAAGGGTCTAGATGTGGCAGTTAAAGTATCAAATGAACAAAAACGAGATGCAACTCTATCGATGGAAACAAGAAATTTGTTGTTTGCTGAAGCAAAGATTATGATTAATTACAAACATCCTAATGTCATTTCCGTTAGTACATCTTTTTTCATCTTAATTTTCAAAAATTCTCTCAGTTCTACGGTATCGCAGCCGACCATCCCCCTTACATGGTTTGCATGGAATTCTGTTCTGGTGGAAGTCTGGAAGATGCTCTCAAAAAATATGGAAAAGATATGGAGGAGTTCGAGAGACAAATCCTTCTGATTGATGTTTGTTCTTAGTTTTTTCTCTAACTTTCAATTGTGATTCAGGCCGCCCGTGGAATGAGATACCTCCACTTTCAAAAGTGTATTCATCGAGACTTGGCTTCCAGAAATTGTTTGATTTCATCTGAAGGACTAGTCAAAATTGCTGATTTCGGATTGAGTAAAACTCTGGAAAAGAATCAGACAGCGTTCAAGGAGGCATTGAAAGAAGCACCACTAGCGTACGTTCTTAAAGTTTTGGAAAAAACAAAATGATTTCAGATGGTTGGCTCCAGAATGCATTCAACGTGAATCTGAATTCTCTATCAAAACTGATGTCTGGGCATTCGGTGTTGTCATTTTCGAAGTTTACAATAACGGAGGGAAACTATTTGACGGGGAAGATGACACTGTTATAATCAAAAGAATCCGAAAAGCCAACATGCCGACAATTGAAGAGAAAACGAAATTGGCGAGTATGCAACAGGTTCTCAGCTCAATTTGGACTCGAAAGCCCGACGATCGTCCTGATTTCCAAAAAGTACTCGAACAACTTGTGTCTGCGCTCTTGCCAATTAAAGAGGAAGATTTGAAAAGAATGCAAATCAATAACTTGAAAGGAGTATGTAGAACTCAGATGCCGGTGAGTAGTTACGAGTACGAGGTTTATAAATCTATTATCATTTTCCAGAACACGAGTTTGGAAAAGGATATAATGGTGAATGAAGATCAGGAGCAGGATGTGTCATCTGAAAAGAACAAGAATAAGTCGAGAGCTGGAGAGACAAAAAGAAAAACGGGAAACCGAAAAGATCGAAACAGTGCAAAACGAACTCCGCGTGAAGAGACACCAAAAAGTAAAAAGCCAGTCCCAGTTCGTAATACAATTCGAAAAGGACCTGGAGCCACTACTGAATGAATCGATCTGAAATTAAAGATTCTTTTGTAACGGCAATAAACTACTTGAATTTCTCGAGTTTGTAAATTATAAATTTTCATTCACAGATCATTTTTCGGGAGAGAACAAATCAAAAAAAGATAATAAGTTATAACGGAAGACATTAAATTGTGAACTGTTGTAACATTTCAATAATCAGATTGAGCCCACAACTTGAATGTACGATCGAACGCTGAAGAACACATCCATTGGCCATCTGGACTGATATCAACACAAAGAATTCGAGTGTCGTGCCCTTGAAGTTGTCTGAGTGGTTGCCAACCAGTAGTCGACCACATTTTCAGTGTGCAATCAAAACTAGCAGAAACGAGATATTGTCCTGCAGAACTTGCGCGAACACGAGTAACGACTGAAGTGTGAGCAGGCATTGTATATGTGTTACGACGCATTCGGAGATCCCATACTTTCATAGAGTTATCCGAGCTTCCGGTTATCATTTCGTAGCTGGAACGAATACAATACTCAATTGAAAACTTTTTTTAAAACCTACCCATTCGGCATCCACTCAACAGAGTGAATCTCTTTTGTGTGACCATCAAGGAACATGATACATCTTCCAGTTCGCATATCCCATACTCTTCCATAACAGTCATGACCACCGGTCAGTGCAACAGATCCATCTGGATGGAATGCCACGTCAGCTACCGATTTCGAATGACCCTCTTGGAATAACAACTCTTTCCTCGTTGTTAAATCATACATTCGCCAAGTTGAATCGAAACTGAAATAATAGTAATCATAGATATAGTATCCCAGTATGACACTTACCAAGCTGTTGCTAGATGTAGTCCATTCGGATGGAATGCAACTTTCGAAACTCTCTGTGGATGTTTTTCTAGTTCACCGATCGGAGTTTCTTGTGCCAATGACCACAGAAGAACAGTTCCATCGTAAGAACAGGATACTACATTCAGAGAAGCGTTGTCGTTCTGAACAAAAGCTCCTGGATGGAAACGAGCACATCCAGCTTGTGCTGAGTGACCAGTGAACTTGATTTCTTTAGCGCACTGATCTCGTTTCCAGACAGCCACTGATCCAGACCAGCCAGCGGTGACAATATGTTGAGAATCTGCGGAAAATTCACAATAGGCAACAGGGCGTGTATCAGCGACTTGTGAGGCGTGCAAATTAATTTGTTGAACCCATTTGTGAGCTTCCTGTCGAGCTAACGCTTTTTCATGAGACGGCTGAGCAGCATCTTCACGTGCCTTTTCCAACCTGCAAGTCAGACGTATTAATCCGATTTTTTTAGTCAGATTCAGACCTTAATTTAGCTTTTCTCAGCGAAAAATCTGCAATTGCGACACGAGCCTTGCGAAGTTCAACTGGTCCACGATGATACCAGGTGACTGTTTCTTCATCGTTTTTGTCTGCGTTATGCTAAAAATCGAGAAATGTTGAGAATAAGTCCTGCTTTTTTCTTACCTCATCAGTATGTAAAACTGCAGCAATTTCATCTTCCGACATTGTTGAAAGTAGAGCTCGGAGACGTTCTCGTCTATCCAGTGCATCTTCTCCGAACAAGCAAATCGGCTGGTTTAATGCACGAAGTTTTAGCTTCACCTGTAATATTAAAACAATTTTTTAAAACTTCTGAATCATAGGTCGATACTCACCTGAACATCATCTGTGGGTAGGGTTAGTGTCCTCGCCCTTCTTCTTCTGTCAAACTCGGCGAGCATCTCAGCATCATGACGAGAATCTGCTTGATTTGAGACTTCCATTCTTTCCAAAGATACTGTTGGTCCTTGACTTTTTTGAGCTGCGTTCTACAAGTGAAGTGCGTCAATAAATATATTTGAAGAATGATTAACTAACCAAGATAGAATTGACGCTTTCTGCATTTGCCAACGATCCGAACTGCTTCGGGGGAGCTGGAACCGCAAATTTGTCGTCTTCTCCCATTTTTCTTCTGAAATAAAAAACTGATAGACAGGAAAATACGTCTTTTAGACCCAAAGAACAGGAAACAATAAATATCGCTGCACAAAACTTGAAATATGTCGTTATATTACAAATTTTTGAAAGAATTATGAAGTTAGGCTACTCTTTTCAGTTTTGTTTTACAATTTTAATTTTAAAAACCCATAATTAGTTGTAAAAGGTCTAAAAATATACGAAAAAATTAAAAATTACAACTTTTGTGGTGGACAGCATGTGCGCTCTACGGTCAATGTGTGAAAAATTGAGATTTTTCTCCGTTTTTTTCTCGATTTATTTGCATTCTAATTTTGTTATGATTATCCACTCTTTATCGGCTTTCTCATAATTGGTTGTAGTTCTCAATACCTTATGCTTGTATATATATATATATATATATATATATATATATATATATATATATATATATATATATATATATATATATATATATATATATATATATATATATATATATATACGCGCAAAGCTTCATACTCATTAGAAGTATTTTCATATATGTGATCTGATCATAAAGTTTCCAGTGGATCAAAAGATGAGACGGATGAATTTGATTGTCGCAATGGATTCCGAGGGAGGAATCGGAAAAAACGGCACATTGCCATGGAAAATTAAGAAAGATATGCAGTATTTCGCTTCTGTCACGAAGCAGGTCACCGATTCTTCCAAGGTAAAAAAAAACAGAATTTTAACGAAAATACAATTTCAGAGAAACGCAGTGCTGATGGGTCGCAAGTGTTGGGAAAGCATTCCAGAAGCACGTCGACCTCTTGCTGGGCGTCTTAACATTGTGCTCAGTCGACAGCTTCCTGAACAAAAAACAGATAATCTCATTTTTGTGTAAGTTTAATTTTTAGCTTTTTGAATAAATTTCATTTTTCGTTCAGAAACTCACTCGAAGCTGCTCTCAAACTTCTCGCAGAACCACCATTCGCTGAGACCATTGAAACTATTTGGAACATCGGAGGAGCTGAAATTTATGATTTGGCGTTACGCGAAAAATTGGTCGATGAAATTCATTTGACTCGTGTTTTCAAAAAGTAATACTTTTTTCTCTTTTTTATTGCTCACCCTAGTTTTTATATTTCAGTTTCGAAGCTGATGTTCACCTGAAATCGCTCGACATTAATAAGATGCAGAAAATAATCAGTGCTGAAGTTTCATCAGAGAACTCGGAAATATTCGAGGAAAATGGACTACAATTTGAGTTTGGAAGATGGAAAATCGCTGAGAAAAACTAACTAACCTAACCATTCAATATTGCCGGGTGAAAAATAACTAACTTATTCGTGTTTATTTATAAACTTGTAAATTTGTCACATTTGTAAATATTTTCCTTTTTTAATCGTATCTTGACGATTCTCAGTGTATCTACTATTTATTGTAACTCTCATTTTAGGAAAGTATTATTTTTTAGACAATAGTTGCTTTTTCTTTCAAAAGGCAATCGCGTCTTGGAAAACTGGTTTTTTAACGCATAGTATGGCGAATAAAAAGGTATGTTATTTTTTGAAAGGAACGGTTTGGATTAATTAATAAATAGCTGCAGAACAACCAAAACAAAAAGAACACCGACGGTCCGACAATGAACGGGAACAATACGACAGTCACGGCTTCATCGATTCATAATGCCTCTCAAAATTCGCAACATTCTACCAGTCCTTCTCCCAATGCTATGCATCAAAACAACAACTCTGCGGCTGTAACAAGTGAGTAAAACGATAAAGTCCGGAGCGGCAAAAAATATAGTACCGGAAGACAAATAGACAATAAAAAAGAAGAAAAAAATGAGAAAGCCATGGCCACAGTCCTTTCTTTCCCCGTTCTCTCTTTCTGTCTCCCTCACATTTCGTTCCAATAACGAAAAGCCTCCAAGTGAGATAAAAGTAGAAAATGTTGCAATAAATAAAAATATCGAATTGGATTTTTCATGCCTTTCGTCTATGCGACTTCTAACGGCATAATAGACCATTGGCGTGTTTTGTATTTACGAAACATTTAGTTCTGACTCATTCATTTGTCATATACTGGTCGGAAAATATTGACAGCTCCACTCATTCCTGACTAGAATCCATTGGATTCGATGCCTTATTACTTTTATGTCTTCTCATCAGAATTTGAATTCAACTTCTTTTCTGGTAAATATGAAGAAAGGGAAGAGAGTCATATAAAAAAGAAGAGCACAAAAGGTGAAGGTAAATACAAGAAGCAACTTCAAAATTTGAATTTCGAAAACATTAACGTTTCTTGTTTCTAGATGGAACAACGACACCTACACCGTCTTCCACCACAACGGCGACTGGATTACAACATCACCAGTCACAGAATCAACATTCTCATCAAAAGCCTTTGACGACGTCTACATCATCGCAGCAAGCGAACAACTCGAAGCAACCGGTGAAAAAGGTACACCACAACGAAGTTGAGAAGGTGAATTTCGGTTAGAAGGAGAACTGTTTTGAAGCTCGCTGTTCGCTGTTTTTTTCATTTCACTGAACAATTTCTCATTTCGTTTTAAGATTTTGTTACAGATAAACAGTAATGTTGGATCCCAATCAAGCCATGGTGGTGTTGGAGCAAGGGGTGGTAGTGGTGGTGGTGGAGCTGTGAAACAAGATCCAAAACCTAAAGAAAAGGAGAAAGAGAAGTAAGATGTTCATAAGAACGCTTCACTATCTATTATTTTATTTCCGTGTGTTTAGAAGTTTTCAAGCTAGTGGGAGGCAAAGCAATCAAGCTAATCATCACCATCATCATGTACATCACAATACTGGAGGAGGAGGAGGCTGTGGAAATCAACAGAATCATCGAAAAAAGGAAAATAAGGTAGGAAGGAAGAAGCAACTTGAACTCATGGGCACTTGAAATAAATGAAAACATTCCATTTCAAGTTCCAGAATCGAGACCAGTCAAATCAAAGTCATCGAGGTGGCGGGTCGTTCGGAAGCAGCCACAGCCATCAGCATCAATCATCGCACTCTGCAGAAATCGCAAAATCTACCGGTTTCCCATCAAACTCATCCTTGTCGTCTTCGGGACAAACAACGAATTCTGCCGTTCAAACAACTCCACCTCCAGTCGTGACACTGGAGACTAAAATTGTACAAACGGATGAAATCGTTGAGAAGAAGGTGAAGGTGGTGATAAAGGAAGAACCGCCGCATTTCAAAAGTACAAATCCAAAAGATATGGATACGGTTATGGCTTTTAAGGAGGTAAGAACGGTTTGATAAGGTAGTATCTTTCATTTTAATTTTTAATTTTCAGCATGACGACTGGAACAGAGTGGAGTTATTGTTAGAACTGTTATCATTCCTCTCTCCAACCGATCTTCGTCTTCTTGGAAACTGCATCGAAGGTTCTGTACGCTGCTATACGAATCAAATGCGCCCAGTAGAGAACACTTCAAACAGTCCTGATCCGACCGCCTGTCTCCCAGCGTTTTTATGTTCATTGACACCACAACAACCTTCCTCATTTCCTGCTGCAACGTCTGAAAGTTCCCTGGTCAACCAGAGAAGTATGGTGAACAACTTGTTCGCTCATCAACATCCACCTGGTCTCCCTCCATTAATGTGAATATTCAACGACGTCTTCTTTTTAATTTCATTATTTCAGACCGGCTATGATATACCCTGTAGAAACAAATTATCAGCAATCAACTTCATCTACGGCACCCTCTTCAACATTACCTGTTAACACGAAAGAAATTTGTAATGGAACAACACCAACGAGTTCAACTACGTCTGCAAGTAACACTCCTTCCGAACCACAACAACAAGATTCGCAGCAAAATGTTGCTAAAAGTAGTAAAAATAGCATAGTTTTGATCTTTCTCATTATGACGCTCTTCAGCTAATGGTTCGATTACAACGAGCAATCAACCGTCTTCAAAACCGTTACCCGAAGCAGATGCGCTATCACCCACTAGCATTCGGACATCATCAGCCACGACGCCACAGCCTGAACCACCAGTCCCTCAAGAGCCTGAGAAATTCCTTAGATCCGTTCGAGACTTGACGAGTTATCTGTACATGCTCATGGCTGTGTGTGCTTCAACAAATCGAAAGTCTGCTGCGAAGGTAATTAGAGAATGCGACTGGAACCGAAACCGGTTGATTTTTCCTTCAGATATCAGATTATGTGAAAAATGTGGTCATACGGGAGAAGGGACAGATTCTTGAGCGTATTCCAGACGAGCTCGACAAGATTGATGTTCTTCAGGATATTGGGAAAATTGGTAAGATAGCAATCATGAATTTAAAATTTGCTGTACTTTATTTTTAGTGGCGGCAATGACTCATCACCCCGCAGTTTCTGTGGACGACAAAATGAAGTATGCAGACATGCGAGATGGATTACGAGCTGAAATTGAATGTTTGTTCCGATTATACTACTCACCAGAAAAAGTACTAGAACGGAAGCGTGCAGAGGTTACGTCGTCGCAAGGTGTTGGTGATGTGGCAGATGGAGAAGAATCAGAAGAAGAAGATGTAGAAGAGTATGAAATTGAGAGGCGATACGGTACGAAAGTTTCACGGTCCAACATTTAGATAAGCTAAAGATTTAGAATACACCAACTCTCGGTTTGGGAACAGTTCTCAATCTTCTTCTGGAACTTTTTTCATCACCCGGTTTATCGGACGTCAGGTTGAGAAAAGCGACAATCTGTTCAGTATAGAAGTAAACTTTTCCTGTGGATATGCATTTTTGATGTTCAATATATATTTCAGATACAGTGGAGTGACGGTGATCGTACATTTGCTCAACGAACGAGTCACCAGTTGAAATCTCTTCAACACCGGCTACTTGATGAGTTCGGGCAGCAAAGAAGTGAGAAGTATCATCATGGAATGGCTTCATCGATTTCTTCGTTTGACGAAGATCACAAAAAACTGTCAACAAGTACTTCCACTATGGAAAGTATGGATTTCGTTATCTCTTGTTAACATAATTATTTTCCTAATTCAGCTTCTTTTGCTCCTTCTGGAGAACGTATTGTTCCTCGTCTAGCCCGTGACGCCACTCCAGTGCAGTATATTCAGTACATAAATGAATTGTCTGACTTACCGGCACGTATGATGCTCTCAACTGTAATATGTGAAGAATTCAATGGAACCCGGTTACGAACAGAAGATGTGAGTTTTGATGAGTTGAGGCTCTCTAAGCGCAATCATGTTCTTATTCCGGCTTGAAGTTATTGCAGGAAACGAACGAAACATCAGACGGGTTGATATTCTCGCGATGGAAGAATCCTCGTGCCAAGTCTCCAGTCCGTTATTTCCAACGAAATGCAGCAGGAAAGATCGAAGCGATAGAACTGCCGATCAACCTCCAACCGTTCATATATTCTAATATACCACAGACCCAGATGCAAACGCTGTTTCCAAGTTGTTCCAACTGCGGTGGGCCGCATTTGGTAAAAGATTGTAGCAAGCCAACGTTGCTGGATAAGAAGGGTATGTATTAATTAAAACGAAACATAAATTTAATCTCTTCTAAAGCTTTAGTAGAACATAAAATGCGTCTCGATCCAGAAGGTCCAGTGACAATGCCCCCTCAAATACCTGGTGTCACTACACCGGCTGTAGCTTATCCTCCTATGCATGCACAGATGCCTCATCCGATGTACATTGATAATAATCAAATGCTGGGGGTGGGCCATTTTGCACATCATCAACAACAGCAACAACAAATGATGCAGAACTTGTATCACAACGGTATGTCATGTTTGGAACATCAATTTGAATCATTTTTGAATTTCAAACCTTTCCAGGTCAATATCGGGCAAATGGTCAGTTCGAAAATCCGGCTCAACTCATATTCTACCAACAAGTTGTTCAAAACTCAAATAACACAAATGCAAACAATGGGAATGGAAGTGGCAGTCAGAACAGTAACTTCTGAAAGCACAGTTCTACCCTGTTGTCGTATTCGCCTTGATAACCCATTTCTACATCATTTCTTGTGATTTTTCGTAACTTCTTTATGTCTTTCTATTCACCTAATTTCTTCGGTGTCCTTCTCTTTTATTGCAGTTTCCCCAAAGCGTGTATTCATGTTCCTCTGATCCATCACATCTCTTTTTGCCATCATCACTCAAATTATATGTTTTCTTTCGGTTTATCCAAATGTTTTACTAAAAAAAAAGTCATCAGTCAGTTCAAAATGTTGAACATCTGGTATCCCCGTGTCACGCCATTTTCCTCTCTGAATTACCACCGGATTAGTTTTATTACAAATTTCTTTCAGTTACCTATTCACGGAAATGCAGGTCATTTGTTACCTTTTCTTCACACCATTCTAGGTATTATTCAAGTTTATACATATTTTTGTTGTTTATATATATATATTTGCATATTCGTCTAGTTTCACCCCTCTCTTGTTTTCAACGGAAAAAAAGGATTTATGTGTGTATCATCTCCATGTCCCTTTCTCTACCATTTCCTTGTAATTGGAACGATTCTAGGTGTAAAATGAACGGTGGATTTAAAAGTCAAAGTTTATTTTTACAAAAACAATTACAATAATAAAAAACAACGATTTTGTTACTTACAAAGAGAATCGTTAAGAGAATCACACTAAATCATCTACACATTGCTCAAATGAAATCAATGGGAAAAAAGAAACAAAACATAAGGCTAATCGGCGAAAATTCAGAGAAATATGCGGAGGAAAACGGGAAAATGCAGTAGAAATATTCAACGGTATACTGTAGTCAATCGGGATTACTGTAGTTGAAATCAAACGGAATGAACAATTATTGGTCTAAACGAGGAAATGAAGGCGAAGAAACTGGAATTCTGAGAGGCGAGAAGAGGTTAGAAATGGCAGGAAAATGACAAAAGATAATCCTGAGGGGAGGGGAAAAGAATACGAATTTCAGATAAATTACAGACAATGTGATATATGTTTCAATAAGAAAATGGGGGATAGAGAAGTTATACTTCCCAGAAAATAGGGTTTTTGGTATGATTAATGTGAGGAAACAGGTGATGACACCTAGGTTAACATCGCCTCTACCAGGTATGTCCAGTGCTTTTGCACGATTGAGCACCGAGTCGCTGGTTCAAACCTAATAGAGACGAGGATTGTGTTTTTCTTCTTTTGGCTAATCCCATTAAATATCTGAACTCAGAAAAAAAGAGTTTGAAAATGATAAAAGTGTGCGGAGGCAGAAATACAATTGGAATTACTCGAAAAAGGGGAAAAGTAAGTGAAAAAGCAACTGGAGAAAATTATTGAAACCGTAGAAGTGTTTTAGCACTGGATACCATCGAATGAGTAGTTATTGTTGGCTGGTTTGGGGACGGCTGGAAAAAGATTGATTGGTTTGTTAAAAAATTTATATTGATCAGTTTTGGATTCGTCTCACGGACTGGTTAACAATAATATTATTCTGAATTTTTAAAGCGTACATTCAAATCTGGAGCTTCATTTGATATCGACCGACTTCCTTACTGTATACTTATAGAAGTCAGACGCGCCGAAGGTGCGCCAGTTCTACGCTTGCTTGAAACTCACTTTGCGAGATTAGTAACATGACGTCTTCCTTGCGAGTGAACTTGCTTCGATCCCATCGGAACATCACATCGACATACTGTACAGAAGAGCATTTCCTGTCTAGTTGATGCATTTGTTCTCTTTACAAACACCCCTTCGTTTTGATCTACGCTTGGTTGTGGTGGTTGTGGGGAAAGCATCTCTTCTAATTTATCACGAACACCCATCGAATTGGCCAAATTGACAATTAGACGGACTGTGAGATTCGCTTCTTCGTCATTAGTTGGTTGGTCCGGACGATTTCCACGGAGTGCTTCCTTTGCACGTTTTCTGAGTACAGTAAGACGAGCATTGTAATCGTCGGCTGCTGCTGGTCTCTGACGACGAACTCGTTCGGTGAGTGGAGGCGTCTGCGGGGCTGGAGGAGCTTGAGCACTATGTTGACGAATGGAACGAAGGAGACTATTCATGCAGACTCCGCCCATAAAACAAACACGACGAAGATCTAGAAGATGCTCATTGGCTAATACATCGGTTACTGAAGCATTCGGTTGAAGAATTTGTTGATGAAGAGCGTCGAAGTTCGGTGTGAAAACGGAGAAGTTGTAGCTCTCGATGAGGTGTCTGAAAAAGAAAATATGTTGGAAAGTGATGTGAGTAGTAGTGAAAACTCAAAAGCACAAAACTTCTTTTTCGAAACAGAAAAAAATTTCAAAGCCAAAATATGGAATCGGGAACAAGGAGTGAGAAAATCTGGGAACTTTTTGTTCTTGAAACTATAGTAGAGATAGGAAAAAACTTTTGAAAATCTATCTGTAAATGTTTTTACCATTACTCTAGAGCTTGGACTCTGAGTATATTTATACCAAACATATCCAGCTGATCGGTGAGCTAACATGAATTTTGACCTCTTTTATCAAAGTTTAATAATTCTCTCACCTGTGCGAGCTAGGTCTAAAAGCCTCAATCAATCGATAAGCAGTAAGAGCCTCTCCAATTGTAACTTCTGGTGGTGGCGGTCTTGGAATAGGTACATCAATGAATGAGGAGTCATCTGAAGCGGCGTCGTCTACTTCTTCTTCTTCTGGGAACTCAACTTCCGGTGCCTGTTGACGCGCAAGCTCTCGTAATTCTTCTCTCATTTGAAGACCAAAATCTGGAACATCCGGTATATCTACAAAACGGGCCTCCTGTGGGCCACGTGGCTCCTGTTCCTGTTCCTCTTGATCCTGTTCTTCTTCTTGTTGGTCTTGTTCCTCTCCTTGTTCTTCTTCTTCTTCCTCATCTGCTCCTTCTTCTTCCTCTTCCTCATCCTCCTCATCCTCTTCATCCTCCTCATCTTCATCATCTTCCTCTTCATCTTCATCATTATTAACTTCTACCGCTGCAGCTGCATTAGCTGCTTCTTCTGCTTGTCTCCTTCTTCTTGTCTCATTCAATGCTCGCATCATTCCAATTTGTCCTCCATTCGCCGGTCCATTATTTCTATACAGACTTCTGAACCAAGTGAACTGATCGATTTCTGAGTCATTTGAAACGTAATGATCATCGAAAAGACGTCTCATTATCTGCTCATTTCTTCTCGCCACCTCACTTTCTTGAGCGGCTTCTCTTTGTCTTCGGAGATATGCTTCACGGTAAACAACCATATTTCTACTTTGACCTCGTTCATCTTGGTCTCTCTCGGAAACAGTTCGCAGATCGTCGGAAGGCGGTTGAGCAACAGGAAAAGTAGGTAGTGGAATTACAGGAGCATTTGGATTATTTGGTCGGAATACTACCATTTCCTGAAAAACGCATTCATTCGAATTTTGTCATGGAATTTCGTGTCTTTCTTCTGGAAGAATGCTCGGTAAACTCGCTCAACTTTCTGCAGCAAGATAGAGATTCTGTCGTCTTTCTCTGACTTTCTACAGCTAGTCGGATTACGGTAGGCGTACGTTATGCTACGGTAGTTTCGAACTCTAAAACTGAATTTAATAAACATGTGTCTTGTTGTCCATATGTCTTGTTTGATCTGCTTTTCTCTGTTCTTCCAATCCTCCTAATTTCAGGAAGCCTATTGAATCAAATATTCAGAAATCTACATTTCAAATTTAGTTTTGTCTGTGTGTTTGAATTCTTGTTCAATCTACAGTAACCCGGTACGGTATCTCAAGTTGCAAACGTTGCGCACTGTAAATTGAATTTCAACCGAAATCCGAAACTAACCCTCATCCAATCTGCATCATTAAACCTTCGTTCGTTCCTTATTGGATGTAGATTATTCCATGAATAATTGGTCGAATTTTCATCTTCCATCGATTGTCCATTTTGTAGTTTTGTCATATTTTGAATAATCTTATACATATTCCTTTCGATGTCATCGATCTTCTGAGATTCTGTTTGAAATTTTCTGAAAACGGACATCCTTTTGATCTTTTTATCATTCAGTGAGAGGAGACGAATCGCGTTGAAAACTGCTTTCATATGTTCTGAAACTCCGAAACTTTGAATTTTAGAATGAGTCAAGAGACTCACCAAAAAGATCAGAGAGTGAGAGTGACATGAGTTCATTGACTGGAACATGTGCTCCGAGACGCTCAAAATTTTCATATTCTGGTGGATCATACTCATCGGGATTTGACTCCTTCATGAGACTCAATGCAGTGAGAAGCTCTGAAAGTTTAAGAGAAATTATTAAAAAGAACCCGGAAAAGAACTAACGCATGAGTTGAAAATTAACAGGAACGGTAGCAGGTGCTTGTATACTAATCTTCCTACATTCGGGACATTTGATGCCAATACTTTGGTTATGTTGATCACTCGGAGCACTGCAACTGATGACGCATCGAGTACAGTAAGTGTGTCCACATGCAAGAACTCTCGGTTGGTTCTTGGGAGTTTCGTATTCATCGTAGCAGACGTGACATCCATGAGTGTTGTCTGCTTTATCTCGGATCATATCGAGTACTGACTTCCCTTCTTCCCGTGGAACCAGGGCTAAAGAATCTGCAGATGGATGTTCAACAGCTTCTGAAACTGCCTTCACAGCCACATCAGATCGAGCGTCGGCGTCGGTGATCACCTCCGCCGACTCGGACATTTTGTGGCGACCGGTTGTTTTCTGCTGATGAATATAGGGATTGGGGATGGTAGGGCTACGGCGAAACTTCTGTAAAAAAGGAATGATTTTTATCAAAGTGGAAAAATGATAAGAGAAAGTGAAAAGATATGAAAAATGAAACGACTGATTGGTTAAAAGAAAGTTTTGATCTAAAAATAGAACGTCAGAACATAGTGAAAATCAAATGAAGAAACATCTTTCAGATGTATCCAGATTCCAATTTTAAACTTATATCGTAAAAATTTTAAAAGCAAAAAATATCATCTTAGGACGGCTGTCTTTCGAAGTGCGTCATGAAATCACAGATCGTTCTATTTCGACAGAACAGTGTAATTTCCATCAAGGTTAGGTTATCGTTTTCATTTTTTATCCGTTCAAACCAGTTATAATCAAAGTAAAAGATTCTTCAAAATACACTTTTGTGGTAGGACTAGTACGAGACAACTAAAATGCATACTTGTCAACCGGGCCGAGCCGGGCCGACGGTTTTTCTTGAATAACTTTTTTCAAAAAAATCGTACAATGTTGGTTGATAGCTTAAAAGATAGGTATTTTGAATTGTCATCCATCGAATATAAAATCAATTTTTCAAATAAGTCACGCGAACTAGAATCGCTCTCGGCCCGGTTTCGGCCCGGCCCGGCCCGGCCCGGACGGGCCGAAGGCTGTATTGGCGTGTATGTTTGTTTTGGGAAATTGATTTTATATTCAATGGATGACAATTCAAAATACCTATCTTTTAAGCTATCAACCAACATTGTACGATTTTTTTGAAAAAAGTTATTCAAGAAAAACCGTCGGCCCGGCTCGGCCCGGTTGACAAGTATGCTAAAATGGGAATCTCAGTTTTAAAAATAGAAACTAAAAAGTTTTGGAAACTCTTGACACCTAGAGACACCCCCAAATATCACTATGGATACATGTCGTCCCGAATTCGGAAAATGTATATTCTGGTTTCTCGGAGTCTAGATTTATGTTTTGAAGTGACAACTCTATTGCATGACGTCTCAAAAGGGCGTTTTCATCTGAAAATGTTTCGAAAACATGAAGTCTTACGGTAGTCTTTAGAAGAAAACTGAAACTTGGAAGTCTGAATGATGTCATGGAGTGAGGAAGCAGTCAAAGTGAATTGTATTTTCTGATCTAGACAATTAATGATATTGAAAAAGAAGAAGGTTAGAATCAAGGTCATCAGTCACGTAGCTTCATCGTTAGGTTCATTCAAAAATGTCTGAATGAACCTAACGATATGGATATTTAAAACATCTTGTGGGCACTGAAAAAGTTGAAAATCATCACTTTCTCAAATCTTTCTCATTTTAGGAATGGATAAGCAAAAATGAACTAGGAGGATCTAGAAGTTGAAATCATTTATATGATCTTCTGATAAAGTTCATATTGACTATTCAATTGCTTTTCTGATGTGTTTCAAAACGAGAAGTAATGGATTCAATTATTGGGGAAAGAAAAAGAAGAAGAAGAAGACGATTAGTTGGGTAAGTTGGCAATCTCTGATTAAAATGAGAATCGAAAAGAAGAAGAAGAAGAAACGGGAGGGAACAGAAGTATGTGACTTCTTCAACATTTCCAAAATATCTTATCATTTTTCTTTTTTTCTTTTATCTGTCAATTTTCTCTTTTTCTTCTTTTTTCAGAACTGAGAATGCTATATCATCTTTTTTACATGTTCAGATAAATCCGGTTTATCTAAGAAAAGAGAGATGAAGAGATACGATGGCAGTTGTTCCAAACTATGAAGTGATCAAAATCGATTTGAATTGATCAGAGTGTGATCTCGTGGTATCACAGAAAGTTCCCACATCTGAAAACGTTTCGACGCGTTGCGAGACCGAACGAGCGAGTCCGTGAACACTCTGACAATGTATCAGACTTGACGCGCATCGGGAACTTTTTCATTCATTCGAGTACATGCATCCCCTCTGCTTCTTCTGCGTCTCTTGTCCGGTTTTTCGGTCAATATATTGAGAGAAGTGGAGGTGGAAAAGAAACGAGAGAAAACGGGGAAAAAGAAGGAAGGAAAGCGGCTTGCCGTAATACTGAACACACGACTCGTATTGTAATTCTTGGGTTTTTTTGGGGTTTGGTCCAATTCGAAGTGAAAGAATCTTCTTATTTCTTCTCTGGAATACGTTTGAGAACCACGGAATGAAGCACTCGATGCACCATCTCCGACCGATGCACCTTCACAGGAAATCACTGATTTATAGCTATTCCTTATGTTTCTAAAGTTGTTGTATTTGGTATACTGTAGCATCTATCATAAGCAAGAAATAGAATAATCTAACCCACATTTCTCAAAAAATAACTCATTGGAGAGGAATAGAATGACCTTGAAACTGAACATAAACAAAATATCGAAAAGGTTCAAACTAGAGTCTAATTTTTCATAAAACATTAAATTTGGAAAGAAATTCTCAATTTCCCCTAACGTAAATCTGAAAATTGCTAATTTTTTCTGGGGCTACCGGGTAAATTCTCACCAATTGAATGGATTTCATCACGACTGTAGATTGTTTTTTTCCTTTTTTAACTCACATTTCAAAAAGTTTTTTTCAAACACCCAATATGGAAGAGACAATTGACGGATACGAAACTTTTCTATTTTAAAAGATAGAGAAAAACTACTTCTGGAACTTTAAAGATTCGGATTCAGACCAGGACCATGTCTTAAAAAATCCTCTAACGATTTTCATTCAGTTTAGAAAATAAGTCACTTTTAATTGTTGTTTTACATGAATTATTATCATTCCTAATATTTTCCACAATCAATGACTCATCTGACCTATGAAATTCTCAAAGTTTTGTTTCGTTGATTCTTTGTTACAATAATGCTTGACTTCTGTTCTTCTGTAAATGAATCATAATCGTTTTCGTATCCAGTTGTATCCACAATCCATGAATCAAATAGTTACCTTGTGTTCAACATACCCAGAAGTGTCTAACAAAACCAGACCGTCTGGATTCAATATACTAAATTTGTATCTCTGATCCCTGTAGATTCATTTTGCAAACATTTTCTCGCTGAATGAGTAATGAAATCCTTTGGTCACTATTTGAAATCGCTAGACTTACAACATCATTTTGTTGTTTTCCTTTCGTTTTGCCACCGACACATTTCTCTTTTTATGTCTCTTCTCTCAATTTGATGAATCATTCGTTTCTATGTGAGATCTTTGTTTATCATTTTTTGAGCTCGAATTCGTTTTAGCGCTAAAATTTTAGGAAGAATTGTGTGCACTTTGGCGTGACGGTGTATACATACTTCAAAGTTAATACCGTAACCCTTCATAAATAGTTTTCTGAATTTGGTGCATTTTAAAACCCACGGCCTCCTGCAGAGGCCCTCTCAAAGTACTGTGCGCAGTGCATTGAGAGGGCCTTCGCTGGAGGCCGTGAAAACCCGCTTCACCCTTTTCCCATTTTCTTGTATTTAAGAATTCGGAAGTTACAGTACGTACAGTTAATTTGAATTGTGCAAACATTATTTACTGCCTCTAATTGCACACACCTCGTCGAAGATGGTTCTTTCATTCACATTTTTTTATCCGCATCCAATTGAAACACCTTGTACGTTTCCTCTTCCGAGATGAACAATTGGTTTTTTTGTTTACGAAAAACCTCTTGTATGTTCCTCTTGAACAAAATATTCTTTTCATAGGCATTGACACAATAAATACAGCATGAATGCATTCGCTGAAACTTTTTTAGTCCGAAATAGAGATCAATCTTGTGTTTTCTGCCGAACCGTTGCTAGATTGCTCAATTTGTATTCACAACTTGCAAAATAAAGTCAAAATTCTACAAAATCAGTTGACCGAACTCACCGTTCAAAAATGTTTATTTTTTAATGCGATCAAAACTGTTTTGCGAATCAAACTATATTGCAGAACATTATATAAAAAGAAGTAGTTCAAAAAGAAATTCAGAAAACTGAAATGTCCAGTTTCTTTTGTGTCTCTCAGAACATTTACACATTAATATATCTTTTTTCCAATTGAAATCGTTTTCTTACATTTCCCGAGAGAAATTACCGATTTCTCAAACTGACTATACTTATTTTGACCTCAAATTTAGGTGTGTGCGCGCGCGGCAAAACCCTCTTCGCAACCGAATAAAAAATTATGAGGTGCGGTCGCCTTGGCCTGGTTTCACCTTTTTTTTCTTTTGTTTCCAGACAATTGTTCCGAGAAAAACCCACTTTTTTGCTTCTTCAGCAAGTTTTTTGATCTTTGAAGATGTTTTACTTCCAATACATTCATCATTGTTTCATCTTCAGAAGCCCCAAAAATGACGAGAAAACCTTACTCTGACGCTTATTAATGCTCCGCCCTTTCCTGCTTTCTATCATATTTTTGTCTGGTGCTCAGCTTGACGACCATGACGATTATTTTTTTATTTTGTAGATATCCTGCTCGTCTTGTTTACCTTTTGCTTCTTGTTTGCTTCCCTTCTTGATTATTTTTTGAATTCGAAATATATATATTTTTCAATTTTCAGATCGATCTCAATGACGATATCAATCCATTATAAATTATTAACACTACTACTAGTATGCATTTCAGTCGTAAGTTATTTGAATAAACAAAAAACCTTCCATCTATATAAAATTTCAGATTTCTACTACTCCTTCTACAACACAATCCATAGAATACTCATCAAATCGAGGACCATTTCGGAGTAGTTTCGTTTTCATGACAGTTGAAAATAAGAGAACGAAAGTGCGTTCGAAGTCATGTGTCAATTATCAACAATATCTGAAAAGTGACACTTCGTCGTCATTGATTGGATATGATTTTGAATCTGCTCATCCATTTCTTTTCAAATTTTGGGAAGGTTTGTTTTGTTTTGTTTTTTTTTAAAATTTTTTTCAAGCAGAAAGTTTTAATGGAAAATCTTCTGTTTTAAAATAGCGGCAGCGATTAAAAAATGAATATCATTTATATTCCAGGACTTTTCAATCGCACAACGATTTGTCCTCTTCCTACTCCCCGACGAGGCGACATTATGTACAACGATGAAGTTGTCCCGTTAGATTATCGAATCGACGATGACGGTACTCCATGCACCAGAACCTTCACAAATGGTGTCACTTCATTCCGGAATGCAAGTCAATTTACGGTCGATCAACTCAAACGTCACCAAGCCAGTGCAGCTCTACTGATTTTGGATCGTGGGAGAGAATTCGTAAAGGGATGGAGGGACTACTTGGTAATTTTTATCACTTGAATCACCAAATTAGGATGCATGATTTCAGTTCTCCGACTTCTATGATCCATATATCAACAACTCCGCTGCGATTCCAACATTCTATATCTATCGCTCTGATTTGAACAACAAGATCATGGTGAGAAAAAAGTCACAATTTCTCAAAAATTGTGATAAATTTACAGAGCCTTTTGAAAGAAAACGACATATCGGACGATCAAATTGAGGTTCGATTCCATCGTCCCGCTGGACCGCTGTTCGATCCATCATTCGTTGTGATATGGATCATTTCAATGATTTGTGTCGCTGGTGGAGGCTTTTGGGCTTTCAACAGACATCGGTTAGTAGATCGAGAAACAATGCGTTTATATGTAGTTGTCGATTTTCAGTCAAACGAGTACTCGTATTATAGTCTTTCAACTCGTATTAATCACTTGTTTACAAAAAAGTTTTCAGTGCTGGAAAGGACGTTTCTCTGGCGTCACAACGAATGGATGATGACGTCTCGTCAACAAATGAATCGGGAACGAAGGGATTCTTTGAGAAGTACGCCGGAATCATCACGATTGTACTCATGATGATCACTCTATGTGGTGTTCTCCTTCTTGGATATTTCTTCAGACCTGTTTTAGGTAGTGATTGAAATTCCATTAAATTACTAGAACAGACCATTCCAGTTGTCTTCTTCAACATCTTCCTCGTAATCTTTGGAACCTGCAGTCTTCATGGATGCATTCGTGGCCTATTATCCAACTTTTCATTTAGTGAACACCGATGGTACAAGGCAAAAGTAACTTGGTTCCCAGCTTGTTATGGTGAGATTATAACAAGATTACAGTTATTCGAGATTTTTTTATATTCAGCTCGTGCAAACAAATATCAATACTCGGAACTGTTCATCTGTTTGTTGTGCTTCTCATTCTGTGCAACCTGGTTCATTTTCCGTCGTCAACCATACGCATTCATTCTTCTCGATATCATCAACATGGCCCTCTGTATGCATGTATTGAAGTGTCTCCGACTTCCAAGTCTTAAATGGATTTCGATACTAATGATGTGTATGTTCGTTTATGACGCTGCAATGGTTTTCGGAACACCTTATATCACACCGAATGGTTGCTCCGTGATGCTCGAAGTGGCGACTGGATTGAGTTGTGCGTCAAGAGAAAAGACGAAAGGGTATCCAATTCCACCTGTTGAACAGGAGTCAGTTCCTGAAAAGGTAGATAGATATAGAGAAAAACTTTAAACTGTATTTTTTTCAGTTCCCAATGCTGATGCAAGTTGCACATTTCAATCCGATGAGCGAGTGTATGGATATGAATATCGAACTTGGATTCCAGTTCACAATTCTGGGTCTCGGTGATATTGTGATGCCAGGTATAAATCAGTTCTAAAAGCAGTGTCATTCATCAAGTATATTTCAGGATATCTCGTTGCGCATTGCTTCACAATGAATGGCTTCTCCGAACGAGTTCGCCTCATCTACGGAGTTGTTTCAGTAGCTGGATACGGAATCGGTTTGATCGTCACTTTCCTCGCATTAGCCTTGATGAAGACTGCTCAACCAGCTCTTATCTATCTTGTTCCATCCACACTCATCCCGATCATGCTTCTTGCGTTTTTCCGTAGAGAATTCAGCAAGATTTGGAACGGAGTTCCAGCGGATTCAACGCCATTGGTGAGCGATAGAGCTGATATCGAGGGAAAGAAATGGGTACGCGCCAGATTGATTTTTTGAATGAGTTTAAGCATGTGCACGATTGTTTTTGAAGAACTCTTTTTACACACGTTTTTTTACTAATTATCTCAAAGAAACTCGATAAAATGGAGAACGATAAAGAAAGCCGGGAGGAATTGATGCATGCGAAATCAGCAGTGTGGTAACTTTCTAGTTTGTATTGAGTTCCGATGTTCCCTTCACTATTACTATCCCTTATCGTCCTTGAAGTCGTTCTAGCATTCATAAGCGCTTTATTTGTTACGTCTTCTGTTATTGTTGTCTAGAACACATCCTTCGTTTTTGCACAACGGGATTCTCCATTCCCAACACATTCGTTCTTTTTTCAGATTAACAGTGACTCACCAAACGAAACGATGGAAGACAGCTCTGAATCCGGTCAGATCAAAATGGACACAACCTCTTCTACTTCTACTCAAGAAAATCAACCAGTAAACGTGTAACTTCCGTGGTCAAACCAGGATCTCTCCTCTCACTTTCCAAATGTCTTTTACTGTTTTCTCGAAAATCCCGATAATGTTTAACCAAAAACCTGTTTCATGTAAATACTTTTCTTGATTGTCTCGAATTGTTATTCCATAATTTTCTCTGAATTGATACGAGTATTCCTTTCCTATACTATTTTCTATCTGTATTTTTCAAATTTTCTTCTATTTGAAATAGAAGTTTGTCATTCGATCTGAAATAAATAGTTATTTTCCATACATGTTTCTCTAGTTTTCAAACCAGCTACTTTCACAAAGGAATCGGTAACAAACCCATCCTCAGAGCAAAACAAAACCGGAAAACTGCTAACTTAAGTTTTTAATGTCGAAAGTTTTGTCGAGAATGCTCGCGCAGTTTTCCTATCAACATATTCTGTGACAATAGCTCCCAATGGCGCAACCGAATTCTGAAAAAAAATCTCAAAAACGGAGTAATAAAACAATCTTCATTGTAACCGAGTATCGAAGATGAGTACATTTGACATTAAAATAGGGGGGTTCTGAATATTTCGATATGGCACAGAGAGGTTAGCATCGTTAATCGAGTAATGCGAGTAGAATTATTGCTGCTGACAATTCGATCGATTCTTTTTCGACGGAGTTTCGATCGCAGACTTCTCATGAGCATGGTCGTCTGGATGAAGCATTGTTGCGGAGGCGACGTTCATCGTTTTATCCTGTCGAGCGGTTTGATTGAACGACTTCTGATGAGCCTGGGTGGAGTTTGGTTGGAAGGAGTCTTGGGCATCCTCGAATCCATCTTCACTGATTGGTGGCTCCATGTGTGAGCTTTCACGGCTCAGTGGTTTGACACTGAAAAGAAATAAATGATTATCAGATCCTCAACGAAAAAAGTAACATACTTCAGTCTAGCCTGTTGAATGAGTCCCATAACCTTTGGTGGTGACTTGACACCTTTCAACTGCTTGATTTCAGCTTCCAATTTCGAAATCTGCTCTTTATATCCACTCTCCTCATCGTCAAACTCATCGCAGACCTTCTCCAGTCTCTCTATTTCCTTTTCAGCTTTCTTCAATTTAGCATCAAGAGCAGCAATCTGACTTTTGGCTTCTTCAAGGGCGGCGCTCTGCTCATTTTTCTCGTCTTGCATGATAGTGATATCATGGTGAGCATTCTCCTCAACTTCTTCAACACGACGTTTCGACTCTTCCAACTTCTCAGCCATTTCCTTCATCTGTTGCTGCATTTGAGTCATTGATGCAGTCATCGTTCCTATATTCATGGCTTGTGCCTTCCACTCATCGGCCGCTTTGAGCCGCTCCTCGAACTGGCGAGACATAGTTTCGATACGGGATTCAAGAGTGACGACCGTGTTTTCTTTGGAGGAAAGTGCTTGCTCGGCTGCTTCAAGCTTCTCGTTGCTTTGTTGAAGATCTTGTTGGAGTACAGATTTCTAAAAATATTGATTATGAATCAGATATATTTTGGTAGAATAACCTCGCTCTCCACGTTTTGTTTCATCTGTTCTAACTGTTCACGCGCCTGTTCGAGTAGATTCTCTTTTTCAGCCTTCATCTCTTCAGCTCCTTTCTGTGCAACAATGACAGATGCCTCTAGCTCGTCTATACGAGACATAAGCTCCAGAGATTTCACCTCGGCCGAGTGTTTCGAGTCATCAAATGCTTGAATGGTAGATTGAAGTTGGGAGATCTGATCTTGATACTGTGCAGCTTGGATGGTGAGCTGAATATAAAAATAAACCAATTAATTATCGGAAACGACACTGACCTCGGCTTCCTGCTTCTCAACTCTAGCAATAGACTCTTCTAGTTGCACTTTTTGGTCCAAAATCGTCTTCTGATAACTTTCAACTTCTTCCTTGAGCTTTTCGATCATCTGCTGATTACTCTCCTCAGTTCCTCTAGTCAGACTGTTCGAGGCTTCAATCTCTTGAATTTTCGATTGCAGTTTTTCCAGTTGTTCTTGATGTTGCGCGGATTGAATGGATAGCTAAAAATTTTAACTTCACTAAAACACTCTAAAAACTATATCAACCTCAGTCTCATATTTCTCGATTCTTGCCACGGCCTCATTGAGTTGCTCCTTCTGTTCTGAAATCGTCTTTTGAGAGTTCTCAACTTCGGAAGTCAGCTGTTGAATAGTTTGCTGGGTGCTCTCTTCGACTCCTCTAGAAAGATTGTTCGATGCTTCGAATTCTTGGATCGTTGACTGAAGTTGCTCGATTTGTTCTTGATTGAGTTTGACTTGGGCAATGAACTGAAAATTTAGATACTTTTAAAGACACTATACTTTTTCCACTTACATCAGCTTCTTGTTTTTCCATTTTAGCAACAGATTCAGCAAGTTGTTCTTTCTGCTGTGAAATCATTCTATGCGAACTCTCCACTTCCGCCCTGAGCTCCTGGATAGTTTCCTGATTGATAATTTCAGCTCCAGTGAGTTCAGCGCGAACATTTTCGAGTTCTTCGGTCAGTTCAACGATTTTTGATTGAAGATCGAGAGACTCAGTGGCCTTTTGCTGAGACTCATTGATTTGACTATTTAACTCGGATACTTTGCCTTCATGTTGCTCACGAAGCTCCAGAATTGCTGCCTCGCGCCGTTCTACGTTCCGACGAGTTGATTCGAGTTCTGCGTTGATTCTATCTTTTTCGTCTTTTTGATCCGTCAAATCTCGTTCCAGGGATTCCAGGGAAGACTCCAACTCTTGAATACGAGTTTCCAAAGCTTGCTTGTTCTGGTCAAGCTCCTCCTTCTGTTGAGAAACAATGTTAAGTTCGGAACTGAGAGATTCGCAAGCAGCGACATGTTGGGCTTCCACAGTTTCCTTCAGTCCTGTGAACTCATCAATCATCTTCGTTGCTGCTTCAAGCTGAACCCGAAGAGACTCTTCTGACGAACGCAACTCGTGGATTGTCGCCGTTGAAGTCTCCAGTTGTTTCTCCAACTCGTTCACTGAGTCAGATGTTTGATGAGCAATTTCCAATTGAGCTTGGAGGTCCTGAATTATAGCGACGGAAGCGTCAACTTCTGAACGCAGAGCTTCACTGATATTAGAAGATTGACGGAGAGCGTCGAGAGATGCTTCCAGTTCTTGAATCTTAACTTGCGAAGACTGTTCTTTCTCGGCTGTGCTTTCCTTCTCTTCTTCAAGTGCTTTGATGTTAGCCCACAATTCTTGATTCTCCTCCTCAGCTTGCTTCAACTTGTTTTGATACTCGTTACTCGTTTCCTCTCTAAGAACTGATTCTTTCTGAGTCTCCTCCAACTTGTTCTTCGCATCCTGAAGATCTTTCTTGCACTCTTCAACGACTTCTTCGAGTGATTTACGTGCAGCTTCATTTTCTTGAACAGTCAGTTCAAGATGCCTGATCTTCGCACTGCTTCCTTCCTCCTCGATGTCAAATTCTCGCCGAGCAGCTTCGATTTCAGTTTGGAGACAGAGAATTTCCTTGTCGGATTTCTCATTTTTCTGGAGCAACGCATCCATCTTTTCTGTCAGAGAATCAAGAGAAGCTGCGAGCTCATGAACTCTAGCTTCCGATGCAACCAATTTTTCTTTAAAGGTTGACGTCTCCTCCGAGCTGAACTTGATCTCATCTAACTGCATGTGAGCTGCTTCCAGAGCGAGGTTGAGCTCATCGATTTTAGCTTTCGAAGATTCGAGTTCAGAAACTTTCTGCGAGTTTTCAGCCAGCACTTGTTGAAGAGCATTCATTGAATCTGTCAACTCAATAACCATGCTCGCCTTTTGTTCCAATTCGATTCGAATTCCGTGGAAGTTTTGTTTATTGACTTCCAATGCAGACTCCAATTCCTGAATCCTAGCTTCTGCAGTCTCGTACTTTCCTTCTAGGTCTTCGTTGACGCCAGAATTACAGCGAGCAGACTCCAACTGTTGTTCCAAGGAAGCCATTTCGGAGATCATGAGCTTTCTGTTCTCTTCCAGCTCTTGTTCGAGCTCAGTGACACGGACATTGTTGGATGCCTCTTCGCGGAGTTTTGCAATCTGAAAGATGATATTTAAATCTAAAATTTTTAAATCATTGATTACCTCTTCCATCAGTTCTGCAACTTTTTCCTTAGCTTCATTAAGTTCAACCATCTTCTCTTGAGCTTCGGACGCGGCTGCTTCTTGTTTGGCTGAGAAATCTGCATGGAGAATATCCTTGTCCTCGACAGCTTGAATTGCTTCAGCTTCAAGTTCTTGTATCTTCTTTCGAAGAGTTTCAATCTCTTGAGTTTGCAGGTTTGACTGTGAATTTTCAGAAAGTTGTGTTTCAAGAAGCGTGATTTCATTCATGAGCATTGTGCGAACAACTTCGTGCTCGGCCTTCAAATCTTCCAGTTTCGTGGAAGAGCACAACTCCTGACGAACACGTTCGACCTCCTCATTAGCCTCCTGGACTTTCTTCTCCATCTCAGCCGTTTTTCGCTGTAACTCCTCAATTTCTTGTCGTGCATTAGTGAGCTGAGCCGAGTTTTCGAGTTTGAAATGTTCAAATTCCTGGACCCGGTCCTGATGTTCAGCTGAATTTTGTTGCATTGCATCAACATTTACAGCTTTCTGAGTGAGCTCTTCAATCCGGCTGCTGAGTTCAGCGAGTTGTTTCTCTAGTTGTTGCTTTTCCTCGTCTGGCTCATCCAACTTCGTTTTCAGTTCATCAGCGATTTGTTGCAGTGACTTTTCTCTTTCCTTCGCTGCTTCACGGTCGGATTTCGCCTTTTTATTAGCTGCATCCATTTGTTTCATCAACAATTGTTCTTCGAAAACACGAGATTGATTGATCTCCTGCAGCTCCTTACGATGCATTTCTTTGAGGGTCTCGATCTTCTCTTGAAGTTCTTTGACAGTCACTTCATGCTCAACTTTTTGTTCGAGGATCTCGAATTCGTACCTGAAATTGTTATATTAACTGTATGAAAAAAAAAGATGGGTACTTACAGAGAATAATCAATATGAGGCTTCGAATTTCCAAGTGGGGACTGAATTGATTCAACAGAATGAGTATCAATTGTCTCCAGCCCCATTTCAGATCCTAAATGGAGTGCCGTAGGAGCTGTAGGTGTTGAATC
The DNA here is from genome assembly GCA_002259235.3 of Caenorhabditis latens. Taxonomy (NCBI): domain Eukaryota; kingdom Metazoa; phylum Nematoda; class Chromadorea; order Rhabditida; family Rhabditidae; genus Caenorhabditis; species Caenorhabditis latens. The sequence goes on along the minus strand of CM056092.1, from coordinate 11,606,728 downwards.
ATCACCCATAGCAATCGGACTTAAAACACAAGGAGCTGTAGGAGTTGTCTGTGTCTCATGAAGAAACACTTTCTCTTGGAAGTTGCTTGCTAAAGTGATATCGGCGTTAGTCTCATCGCTTTCGTCTACCATGCTCAAGTCATTCGTCGAGTTTACTGAAGTTCCAGCGGAGTAAAGTTCGGTCTCTTCTAGATTGGGATCCACTTCGGATCCACGATAGATGGTTGAAGCATCCGTGGCATCCAGAGTAATATCCTCCGGAGCTGCAGAGTTTGGACGAGAATCTGTTTCGATTCGAGTCTCTTCCAAATTCGAATCTGCTAGGTTATGAAATGCATTTCCGAAAAGTCGTTTGGGCTCTTTTCCGATACGCGATTTTGGAGTCGCAGCCGAGAACGGTGACTCGATTTGCTGCCGTTTCTGAAAACATAAACAGTTTATAATGAAAATTGAAAGAGACTTCGGGAAAATTGAAACAAAACGTACTTTTCCTTGTGGCTTGTTTTCATCGTTAAAAGACTCGGAAGTGTCCATGATTTGGTTTCGAGAATGAATAATTCGATTCACCTGCGAATTTGAACGAATTCATATTGAGAAAGTACGAAGAATAATGTAGAGCAGTGGGTTTCACGGGAAAATAAAGAGCAAAAGTCAAGGTTATTCGTTAACGAAGTCAAGAAATAATAACGAAGAAAATCGAGAACAACGATTCGCACATAACTTAAATGCGACTTTAAAGACGGAAAACTGTATTTCTAACTATAAAACTCGATTTCAGCTTGCAGTGAGATAAAATCTGATTCAGCTGAGAGGCGCCAACAATTTGAACTCAAATGTTTCCCGCCACTCCATTTTCTCGTCCACGCTGACCCGTGCTCTTCCACGGCCACCAGTTTGTATTGAAAAAATGCGGGCGTTCGAATGAATAAATTGGGAGCAAGCTGATGATGTTAAAAGCATTGTGGACCTAGAAAAAGAAAAAATTATTATTAACACTACTACTAGTATGCATTTCAGTCGTAAGTTATTTGAATAAACAAAAACTATTGTAGTAAAATCGCTCGAAAGCTTAAAATATTTATTTCTACAAAATGGATAGAGTATACAGGATTTTCAGGTTGAGAGATTGACACGAACGATTGTTTGAGATACTTGTTTTGAGCAGATTGAGGTGGGGAGTTAGTAAATGACAACGTGTTAAAAAGTGTGTAATAATCAAGTGGTTATCTTCTTCTTTGTTCATTCAAAAACTCGAAAAAGTTCCATGTTTCAGTGCGTGGACCGCATACTTGTGCCAGGATTGCCATGCATGTGTGAATTCCAAAAGAAATACATGGAACGGTGTCGGCAAAGCCCTGGAATAGAATTTGACGGTTTCAGTTTTCATATAATAGAATATACCGTATCCTGAATCACACTGATCAACATTCCAGTCACGAAAATATTAGAAACGACTGGAATTGAAACATTGATGATTCGGTTTCTATCGTAGTAGTACGTGGCGGTTTGTCCCATCATAGCCATTCCCATGAACAGTACATAGAATACGATATTGGCCATGTACAATAGTCCTGACCACTGAAAATTGAACTTCTACTAAACTTTTTATTTTGAGTGTTCTTACCGCCCATTTAATTTCCAACAAGTAGTGGTTCAGAACAACAAGAACTGAACAAATTGCCATTCCAATATTTCCAGCAAGGGCATTGGTACGACGAGTGTAATTCGGCGCAATGAAACACACTCCCAGGATAAACCAAATAATTGATCCGATGTAGATTGTCCAATCTACCTTGAAACGATGTAGTCCAATTCGAACATTGGCCTTTAGATCAGGATGAAGCCACGTGTAGAAGTATACACTAAACATGAGTCCCAGGATGTTGATGAGACTGGTCATTCTAAAAAATAATTATTAATTTTTCAACAGGTGAATTCTTCAATAAAATCTGTAAGTGGAGAAGACTCGATCGCTTAGAGAAAAATAGTTGTTTTATTAATAAGCCGTATTGAATTTCTTTTCTATAAACACAGCTTTTCCCTACGGAACCGTTGGAAAGTGAAAAAAAAAGAAATAATAAAAACCGCTCCAACAGAAAACAATTGCGATGGCTAGTAATTGCCGCGGTTTCAGATCAAAACGAATGTATAATGAAATGTTTATTGATCTACCTACCGAACACAATTTGAGAAAAAAACTTTTAAATCAACGATAACAGAAAAACTGAAGTTTGAAGAACTTTCACGAGAAAGATGGTCCTTGTCCGAATCCACCGCCCATTCCACCTGACGATGCCATTTCTTCCTGAAGACGCTTCTGGAGAGTTTGTGAGACAAGATTCCACGATTCCATGAAACGGTCCATGCACCTCTGAAGACATTGTTTCTCTCCGCTTGCTAACGAACTTCCTGGGGCTGTGATGCATTTGTTCGTGCACTTTTCCGAAATATCCTGAAAATAATACATTTAAACGTCGAAATCGTTTGAAATTTCATCATGAATCGTTTTGAATTCGGTCATCTCAACATTGTTCTATTTTTCTATTTCATCTGCTCGTCGTATATAAGCCATGAATCGATCATTCATCGCCTTAATCGATCATCTCACTTACAGTGACAAGATTCTGGGCGTTTGCGAGGGCAGCCTGCTGTTTGACTCCGGAGATCACTTGCTCTTGCTGTTCAGGCGACAGCTTCTTCAGCGTTTCCACATCGAGCAATTGATCCATTTTTCTCCTGAAATTTGAGCACTCAGTTGTTGAAATAGTTTGATTAACAATAGAATGTAAAATGGGCGCATGGAAATAAAAAAATATAATTCACTGGACTAAGAAGTTGCGAACTTTCTAGTCCGCCAGCCACGCCAAACACCGCGAAGTTTGAATGGGAAAGTTTTGTGAGTGTGTTTGTTCTTTCTCTTTCTCTTTTTTTCTGTCTCTCTCACATTCCTCTCTCTCTTTTTTTGTGTAGGAGGAGAACGAAAAGTGATGCGTTGAAACAAAATAAAATCATTTCGAAATAGTTTCGAAAACGTTATCCCTATTTTGATTGTTCGTCCTTTTCTAGTACACTCCAGTAAGAATCAAACTTTTGTCGTATAAGCTCAATTTCCGTGCCATCAACAAACAACAAACAATATTTTTTGAATGAAAGTACACATAATTTCAATCCTTTCCGCCTTTTGTTCATTCATTCCAAGGTCATTCCTCTTTTTCTAATTGCGCCGCCTTCTGTGCGATTTTCGAATTCAATTCGTTGCGAATTCTGTGTCTCTTTCTTGGTAATTTGTTGCTATTTCAATGAGTGTCGTCGATTTTTGATCACTCAGAGCAAAAGTGAAACTGCCTTAGTTTTGAAGAATTAGTTTCAGTTTTAAGTATATCGGATTTGGAAGCTTCATAAATCCAAATAATTTGGATATGATGTTATAATCGGAGCCGTATTGCCAAACGTTGCGAAACCAGTTTAATCTCTCGTAATCCAATATGCCCTTTGAAGATGTTTCACCCTATCGCTTCCTTTCATTTTCTCACAATAGATTTCAAATGTCTCTCCTCCCAAGGCCACAAGTGGATAGGCTATATATTTACATCTGGTCCGTTAATTTATGCAGAAATCTTCCATCATGTAGGATTTGTAAACTCGAATTTTGTCATTTGTTCTCTGTATTTTGATTGAATATCTCTTCTCTCTTGTTTCCACTTTTCCACTCGATTTAATGCGCTTGTTTTTCACTGATTTAATGTAAAAACAAGGGAGGGAAAATACGTTGAGACTCAATTTTCTCATTCTCTTCCATTCAGATTAATATTTCAGAAATCGATTGCTTTTTTTTCTTCTCCTGCACATCTCCAACGCGACACTACGTGTGAATGTGAGAAAATGCATTGTCTTCTATTGATTTATTGTCTTTTGTTTTTTCGCGTCAACGTTGTGGTTGCTCTGCCAGATGCCGTCTTTCGTTGAGAATTCATTCATCCTGTGTCAAATACGCCTAGTCGACCTTTCTCTTTTTTTCGTCTTTCAGATGTTTGGCCTTCTCTCTTTTTCTCTATCCTATTCTCTCATGTACGCTCACTATTTTTCTTTGAATAGGCATGTTGCCAAGTTATGTGTTTGTATGTTGTTTACCATATACACTCATTTCTTCTCACTCTCTGTTTCTCGAGTCTCTGTTCCTGTGAGCATAAAAAACGAAAGAAAAATGCATAAGAGTGTGCTTATTGAGAGAAAAGAGACGAGAGAGCACGCACACTGCGCGCAACTCGCAAGAGCCGAGGCCTCTGCCCTTCGAATGTGCTTGGAGCGTTTTTCTCGTTTTTGAACCCAGCAAGACCTCGTATATTTCACTTCACGATGCAACGTTTTTACACTTTTTGTGTAATTTGATATCCTATCTAATATCTTATCAGTTCAAACGAATCCCACTTTGTAGTATTTGAACTTATTTGATTGATTGGTTTCCGAAATTCTTTCTTCATTTTTCGAAATTTGTTACTTTCAAATTGACACGACACGGACGGTCAACCCAGACTAAACAAGTAACGCGAGAAAATGCGTTTCTTTGATTCTCTTCTGTTCATACGGTCTTATCCTTTTTTCTATCGGCAATTTCGCCACTCGCACCGAAATTTTCGAAAACTTCCACAAACGAAAATATTTCCAAAATGTTATCCGACGAAAATTGTACTGAAATTTATACTGTTTGATGTATATCGAAACTTTTCAAAAGTTTATTGAAGGTTAAAGTTGAAGGTGCCTCTGTCGATTTACTGGCGTGGTCTCGTAGCGCTCACCTCGCGCCCGCTAAAATTCAAATTTTGAGCGTTTCCGTTTTCTCTGCGCTCTCTTGATTATACACGTTCTTACTTTTCTCATCTTGACTTGCTTCAACATGAGAAGTTAAATTTTATTTTTTTAATAGAGAAAACAGGGACATTTACGAATACTGCCATTCTCCATTTTTAAGGTCACTCGGCGCGCCGTAACTCTCAAAGTACCAGCATCGGCCAATTTTTCGACAAACATTTCTCGTCGAAAGTGGTATACTACGAAGGCCATACATATGTGTGTTGCCACGCTTTCTTCAGACATGAGAGTTTTTGTTATATAAAATTTTTTATCACCAAATATCAAAATGTTGACTCATATTTCTATGGCGCCCATGACGTTCTCTTCCTATCTTTGTCTTAGTTTTCTTGCTGAAACATTTTCAATAGCATTTCTTTCAGGGAAAAAAACAACAATGTCGACTACGCGTAAAAGTACCCGTAGTTCTCGGATCGTTTCACTGGAGCGCTCTGCCAATTCATCGCTCAGCAACGGCGGAGCTGGAGATGATTCCTTGTGAGTTCATCTTTTTTCTCTGCACCCTCCGGTTGTTTCTTAAAGCAGCTTTCTTTTATATTGACTCTCACCACTATCATTTGTATCCAATAAAATGTTTTTCAGCGGATCCACGACATTGGAAACTTCCCGTCTCCAAGAGAAAGATCACTTGACGTCTCTCAACAGTCGTCTCGCCCAGTATATTGATGTAAGTTTTTTTCTATTATTGGAAATATTAAATTACTTGATTTTTAGAAAGTACGTCAACTTGAACAAGAGAACAACCGCCTCCAAGTTCAAATTCGCGATATTGAAGTAGTTGAGAAAACTGAAAAATCGAACTTGGCCGATCGCTTCGAGGCCGAAAAGGTGATTTGCTTATGTGCTCTTATGAGTTGTGCAGTGTGGGAAACTAATACTGCTTGCTCTATTTCCCTTTCGGGGCGAAAGTATCAAGACAAACATCGCTCGATTTGGACGAGCGATAAGTGTTGAGAAAGAGATTAGTATTATTCCTTGTTTTCAGGCTCGTCTTCGCCGTGCTCTCGATTTGGCTCAAGACGAGCTCGCAAAGTACAAGATCGAATATGATGCCGCGAAGGTTGAAGTCAAGAAATTGAAGCCACAAGTCGAAAAGCTTGAAAGAGAACTGGCTGGAGCCGAGGAGCAGGCTCTCCATGCCCAATCAATTGCTGACCAAAGTCAAGCTAAACAAAAGACCCTTCAAGCTCGCAACGACAAGTTGGTCGTGGAGAATGATGTAAGATAAAAATAGTCAATTGATTGCTTTTCATATGCAAATAATTTTAGGACCTCAAAAAGCAAAACATCACTCTCCGTGACACCGTTGAAGGCCTCAAAAGAGCTGTCGAAGACGAAACGCTTCTTCGTACTGCTGCCAACAACAAAATTAAGGCTTTGGAAGAAGATCTCGCTTTCGCTCTCCAACAACACAAGGGAGAGATGGAAGAAATTCGTCACAAGAGACAGGTTGACATGACAACCTACGCCAAACAAATCAATGATGAGTACCAATCGAAGCTTCAAGATCAAATCGCTGAGATGCGCGCTCAATTCCAGAACAATTTGGCTCAAAACAAGGCCGCATTCGAAGATGCTTACAAGAATAAGTTGAACGATGCTCGTGAGCGACAGGAAGCTGCGGTTTCCGAGGCTCTCCATCTTCGTGCCCGCGTTCGTGATTTAGAGACTTCAAGCAGCGGAAACGCTTCTTTGATCGAAAGACTCCGTTCCGAACTCGAAACCTTGAAGCGATCATTCCAAGAGAAGCTCGATGACAAAGATGCTCGTATTTCTGAGCTCAACCAGGAAATTGAGCGTATGATGAGCGAGTTCCACGATCTTCTCGATGTCAAGATCCAGTTGGATTCCGAGTTGAAAACTTATCAAGCTTTGCTTGAAGGGGAAGAGGAACGTCTCAATCTCACTCAAGATAATTCGAAGAATGCTTCGGTTCACCACGTCTCTTTCTCAACTGGAGGTGGTGCCAGTGCTCAACGTGGTGTTAAGCGTCGTCGTGTTGTCGAAGTAAACGGAGAAGACCAAGATATCGATTATCTTAACAGACGCTCCAAACTCAACAAGGAGACTATCGGACCAGTTGGAATTGACGAGGTTGACGAGGAAGGAAAATGGGTCCGCGTTGCCAATAACTCTGACGAAGAGCAATCGATCGGAGGATTCAAATTAGTTGTCAAAGCTGGAAACAAAGAAGCCTCGTTCCAATTCTCATCTCGCATGAAGCTCCAAGCTCACGCCAGTGCGACAGTTTGGTCGGCTGAATCAGGGGCCGTCCACAGCCCACCAGATACCTACGTAATGAAGAAACAACAGGTTTGTTTAATTTTTTGTTTTTAATATATCGAAGAGCTATTTTTCTAAACTATTGCTAATTACAGTGGCCAATCGGAGACAACCCATCTGCTCGCCTTGAGGACAGCGAAGGAGATACCGTCTCTTCAATCACCGTCGAGCTCAGCGAATCTTCCGATCCATCTGATCCAGCCGATCGTTGCTCTATCATGTAAAATACCAACATTCATGATTCTTCTAACTCGTACCTCATCAAATCTCTTAATATTCCTTCCTGTTGCGTTGTCTTAGAGTTGTACACCGATCTTCTCCACTTTTTTCTGTCCCCTACGTTTTAACCATGTTCTTGTTGTTAATATACTAGAATTTGGCAATATTTTTGCTGAAAGGAAATTTGAAATCTCAAAATTTCACTGCCCCCCACTCTTTCTCTCCAAGAACACACCTTTCATTGAGAATAGAAACAATTCCCTATCATTTGAATTTACAAAGACCACTTTTTTCCAGAATGTAGAATTATCGTCTCTTTCTTTGTACCCACTCCAAAAAAAAAATCATTTCCTCGTCTTTTCACCCTGATATCTCTCTAATTTACTGATCGGTGGCACTCTTTATAAACATTTTAAAGTGTATTTCGTCTATTTAACCTCAAACATGAACTTTTCATTTAAAACAGTGTCTTTGCCCAGTTTTTGGTTCATTCCGAAAATTTATGTTGGAGAACGAGAATGAGGAGGAACATATGTAATTATTACGCATAAGTGGCGATTAGACCAACTGTTTTTTTATTCACTGCCTCTATTCACTATTGAGCACAAATGAGCACTTGCAGATAACAGTCGGTTTGACTGAGGCCATTGCATCATCCAATAAATGAGCAGATAATGGAAGTCTCGATGAATATGGTAATTAATTTCCGTATCTAGAAAAGTATTAGTTTACCAAATTAATCTAACATAGAAAACAGTTTTCCCCCGACTTCAAAGAATAGTGTCGGCAGTGTTGCTTCACACATTCAACTCATAAAATCCCTCTGAATTTATCTATTCTTTTCCCTTTTTCACACCCATTTATACCGCCATTACGGAAAATCAAACATTTCGATTAGTTTTGTCGCCTCTTTTGGAATTAGAATGAGATGGACATTTTATGGGAAATGTTGGAATGGATACGGTATCTCATTTGAAGAAAGTTAGTATCTGGGCTTCAGAATTCAGAGCTCCTTCTTGGTTTCCAATTGAGAGTGAGATGTCCCGGGAATATTCGATTTCGCGCAAATTAATATGTTCTGTTCATTATTCTTAAGGCCAACATAGATAAATCATCGCCGTGTTTTGTTATCTATCTTCCCACCTGTCCCTCCCTATTTTATTCTTTTGAATAGTATTACCATCTCTCAGTGCGAACACACAGCGGGATACAACTCAGTCGAAACCACCTGCGGCGACGCGTCTGCTGAATCCACTAATTGGTTAATGACCCTTACGTAACCAATATGATATGCTCTTATGTTGCTTTTTGAGCTCCTCGCGCATTTTTGACACGTTCGAGGTATGACGTGGAATGGCGCAATATGAGAAGGCGGTAATTGGATTAGTGTTCCAGTATTGTATTGGAAGAAAGGGAACGTCTTGGAGCATACACTTTTTATTATTTCAAAAGTTAGTGAATAAAGAAAGTCAAAACTAATATTAGGAAGAGTACAATAGGCAGATGGAAAGTGAATAGAATTTAGGAAAGGGCTTGCCAGAGAAGAATTATTAGCAGATTACTGGTAATTAGTGGGGAAAGATTGAACAATAGAAGGAGCAAATAGTGGCTTACCGATTAGAAAACTATGATGAAGTGATACAATCCACTGAAAAACACACGTTTTGTTTGCATTTCAGGCATTTTGACACAGGCTTTTCGAGTTTTTGAATTCGTGCCATCAGGGATTCGACCTGAAAGTTGAAGTTTTGATATTTTTTAAAATTAGCAGATTCTGTTTATGGAAACGCTATTAATCGGAGACTACACGTCTTCAACAGCAGGAATTATAGTGCTAAAGTTGCGTCTGTCTACATATTCGACCTAGAAAAGTTCTCACAAACGCTATATCCATAAAGAGATCATCACGATATACTAACTCAAATCATGTAGATATTCAAAAGAAGTTGTTAATGAAAAAAAATCTATTTATCTCAAAAACGAATTCAAATGTTGAGAGCCACGTGCTTCGATGTTTCATTCGTTAGAATTCGTGCTTACCGTACCTTCGCATTAGCTGCATTCAGTTCTATTTGAAGTTTATGATTGGCATTGACAAGTTGTTTTATCCAGTTGGAAGCCAATAAAAGTGTGTTCGCTTTGCTCATTCGACGACTATTCGCTTCATTTGGATACGGTAGACATTCACGAAGAGATTCGAATTCATCATTCAGCTCATGCATCCGGCGACGTTCTCTACTGTTTATGGAGTTTCGGAGTAGATTCTGTTCCTACAGATACAGTAATTTTCAGTTTCAAACATAGAAAATAAGAAAACTCACTTGCTCATTCAGTCCTTGCATCTTCTTCCGACTTCCACCTTCTGCTCGTTTCCTTCTCACATACGGCTCAAATTCTTCTGATTCACCAGGTGGTGAAGCAGAAGAAGACATTGCTGGTGATGAAGGTGTCGGCGTTTTAAACATTCGAATCAAAGTGACTGATTCGAACACAACCAATTAGAATAACAAGATGAACGAGAGGAAGAAGAAGGCGTGACCGTAAACCACCGTACTTCACTTCTCTCCATTGACAGCAGTCTTGAGGGTGGGGCGTGGCCATGTTCTATAGGTTGGCCGGGTGTAATGTGCCTTCTTGACACGTGTCGACTCCTCCACATACACATTATTATAAGATTAGGAAGACCTGTCAGCTGGTGGTAACAATATCAGGATTAGTAGTGAATACGCAACATCTCGTAGACATTTTGAAATTTCGAGAGGATTGCAGCATATGGGAAATACATATGTCATATATCAAGTGCATCAAGTGTAAAGAATGTACGAGCATTTGACCAAAATCTGTGTTTTTATGAGTCCTGACATAATTGTTTAAATTTCAGAATAAAGATGTCATCCCATTGGCAAAACTCCATAAGAATCTTGGCGAGGACCACTGGAACACAGTTCTCCGAGAGAATGCAAATTTGGCAGTGCTACGAAATATATTCAAACGGGTGAGAACCATCTGATGACTATTTTTCATAAATTTTATTTTTTTAGAAAATGAAAGGAAAACTGAACTATTGTCATATGTCAGCATTCCTCGTCGGCTCAGAAAACGTTCTGAAAGTTCGCAATACTGTAGTCATGCATGAAGTTGATAAGCTATCCAAAAGTATCATGTCAACACGACATAACTATGAATTGAGAAAGTTGGCGCCGAGAAGAAAAATGAAGAATTTGAAGTGAGATTTTCGGAATTACTTAATGTTATTTCAAAAAATTCCAGAGACTGCTACATGTTTGAGCACGAAACCAAGAACATTATTCGTCGTGTTTTCACAATTTTTCGTCTTAGACAACATATTGGAAGTACGAATTGCGACAGTATGTTGGTGTGGATTATGAACATTATGAAACAAGAAGACCTTCAGTATGTGCCCGATTTTGTATTTAAAGAAGGTTTGAAAATCTCAATTTTCCAATTAATTCAACTCTTTTCAAGTTTTTCAGCTCCACTCGCTCGAGCTTTCCGTGCCAAGCAAGTGCTGAAAGACGTGGATCCACTTTCAAAACGATATATTCAGTTTTCAATTATCAATAATTTAAGAGGAGCTCTCATCTGGTGGATTTTCGCTGCTCTCCGCCAAATTCTGATTCCAATTGATATTAAGAAATCTTATAAGATGAAGAAAGTTTACTTGTGGAGAGATGGATATTTGAAACTTTTGAGAAGAGAAATGAAAGATTTCAAAGAACGATACAAGGTCAAACGAGTGATTGTAAGTTTCAAAAAATCAAATGAAACCTTTTGGAAAAAAGAACTAACATTCAGCGAAAGCAGGCGTTCGTTTTGAATCCTTCTCCTAATTCGGTAGTTGGCAGACTCAAATTCGATATCGTTGAGAACAAATTTCGACCAATTTTTCGAAGAAATCCAATTGATAAAACGAAAGATAAGATGCATTGGAAGAAAGTGAACTCGATGTTGACCTGGTGTCTGGAAAAACGCGGTGAAACCCGACACAGTAACACTGAATTCTCTGTCTCCTCATCAATCGTGTGTCTTCGTTCCAGGTATCAATGACTCATGCGAAATTCTCCTCAAATTTTTACGCCGAAATGACACCGTCCCGAAAATGTTCGGCTATACGGCAGATGTTTCGAAATGTTTTTCAGCCGTCAAACATAGCACACTGACTACTATCATTGATCGACTTCTCCTCGAAAACCAGTAGTTTCTTGGATTTTTATTTTTTTTTTTGGAACAATGAGTATTTCAGGTGTGACATCTGGACGGCTTGTGGCAAAGGACGTGATAAGAAAGGATATCATAAACTGATTTTCTGTTCGAATGACTCCGAAGAAGGCGCTTATCAATCACTGAAAAAGAAAATGGAGTCAAAAAAAGTAGAAGACCACACCGTTATCTACTGTAATGTATGCTCAATATTGTCCCAGAACTCTGAAAATTCATTTATTTCCAGCAAACTTCTCCCAAATGGCTCCTAGATCAACTCCGATCCGCCATCTCATCTTTCTGTTATAAACGTGGCAAGACCACTTTCAAAATTACAAAAGGAGTTCCACAAGGACATCCATTGTCCCCTAACTTCGCATTCATGTATTTGAATGATTTCGAGAAGGAAAATTGGAGAAAAGTAGAACATGATGCAAGGGTTCTTTATTGTAGATATGTGGATGATTATGTTTTTCTGATGACTGATAAGGACTTGTTCAAAAATGTTTGTGATTCTGAACAAATTTCAAGTGGCTCAATTTCGTTTTCAGATCTCTCAGCCCCTCTTCACCGGCAAAAATCAACATGGTGTGAAAGCAAATTATGAGAAGTGCAAGGTATTAACCGTCATTTTTCTAAATTGTTAACACGCTCTTTTTCAGGAATCCGACGACAAATTGATTTGGTGTGGAGTGAAAATGGATTTGAAAAACGCCAAATTCTACCGACGAAAGCGTTGTTTGGACGGAACTATCCGAGGATATTTGATTAACTTTGACAAAAACTAACACACAAATTAAAACATTTATTTTCGATTCGATTCGATCGATGCTCTTACAATAAATAATAGAAATTCCAAAAATTTTAAAATATCACAAAATTCGAAAGCGGCAATGTAAGGCTAAGCGGGGTTTCGAAGCATGATTTTTCGAAGTGAAAGACAAAAAAAGATTTCGTTGGGAAAATAATTAAATAAATATTTGATTTAGAATAAATATAATACTAGAGAGAACCGATGAGATAATCAATATGATAAGAGGAAGATTCAGAGAAAAACAATTAAGTCGACGTCTTCTTTGTCTTTTTCTTCTTCTTTTCGTCTCCACAAACATATTCGACAAGTTGTGGAATCTGACCATTTGTATGATAATTGTCGATATGTGATTCACCTAAAATTGTTCAGAATTAATAGGGTTTCATGTTGTAACTAAAACATACTTCCAATGAATGTTCCACAAATGAAAAGGTACGGTAATCCCTTGTGAGCAGTCAGTTGCTGAAGTTGTCTCTCAATGGCAGCTGGCTTGTCAGTCTGCAGAAGTTACTTATTCATAAATTTGGTCACTATGATCCAATTTCTTTTCATTTCATTTCATTATTACCTTATCAACATAAAAAGTAACCAATGGTAATCCATAAGTTTCTCTCAATAATGTTTCCGTTTTCTTCGTGCTCTCATTCTTCGAATCAATATAGAGAACAGCTGGCAGTTTTCGAATCTGTAAAAATGAAAAATTATTTGTGAAATCTTCTCTTCGAAATCTGAACCTGTTGAGTCAATGACTGACTTGGAGACGGAGTGACAGCTGATGACGTGGCAGAAGCAGAAGATGGGCGGGCTGTAGCTGATTTGGTTTGAGCGGTTTGAGGAGTTGGACGAATAGTTGCACGAGTTGGAGGTCTAGTGGTTGGTGGAGGTCTTGGTTGAGATTTCGGAACAACTGAACTTGGTTGAACAACTGGAACTGGATGAGTTGGTGGTGGTGGTCCACGGGTTACTGTAGCCACGGACATCGGTTGAGCAGGTTGAACTGGTCTCGGTGGAACGATTTGTTGTTGTGAAATCACTGATCCATGGGGTTCCTCCTCGATGACACTATTCTCGTGGTTACCGTAAGACGTCGAATGATTTGGTTTCTGGACTTGAGATGGTCCTGGATACGTGTAAACTTGAGGTTTCGACTGTCCATTGTATGTGTTGACTTGTCCCAATGCAGCTGTTTGATAGTTATTTTTGTATGTTGGTGGTTGAGTGATATACTGTTGTGGTGGTGGTTGTTGTGGTTGTTGTGGAGGCGGAGCTTGTGGCATTGGAGCCTGTGGAGCTGGAAGGAAATTCATCGGCTGTTGTGGAGCTGGTTGTTGAACTGGAGCTGGTTGTTGGACTGGTGGTTGCACATATGGATTTGGTTGCATTCCTCCGTATTGAGTTTGTTGTTGTTGTTGTTGTTGTTGTTGTTGTTGAATCTGTTGCTGCAACTGTTGTGCTTGTTGTTGAGCAAGTTGTTGTTGACGTGCTTGCTCTTGAGCTTGACGTTGTTGAGCTGCAAGTCTCTCTGCCTCTTGCTGTTGTTGCAATTGTTGTTGCTGCTGTTGGGCAGCCAATTGTTGTTGTTGTAGTTGTTGTTGTTGTTGAAGTTGTTGCTGTTGCTGCTGTTGTTGTTGCTGTTGTTGTTGAGCAAGTTGCTGAAAAGACATCGTTTTAATTTTGAACTAACTTTGAATACTCACCTGTTGCTGTTGATTGTAAGCAGCTAATTGTTGTTGATAATTAATTTCAGCTTGAGTCTGCGCATTCACTTGTGGTTGTGGTTGAGCAACAGTTTGTGGGTATCCAGAATAGGATTGGGCAGCTGGTTGGGGCTGTTGTGGTTGTTGTCCATAGGTTTGTGGCACTTGGTTCACAACCTGGAATTGATTAATTCGAGTAAACTACTACGAAGTCCAGGTTTTCAAATTTTTAGTTCACCACATTTTTGTAAGTGTTCTTTCAAGAAAGATGTAGCTTATGGAAATAGGATGATTTCTGATATCAAGACCGGCTATAGAAGCGAAGAACTCAATCATTATTTTTATATTTTTATATATCATGCTTGTTATTCTATCAAGTTTGAGCGGACGTCCCTGTTTTTTTAGTTGTTAAATTTGCGGATATCTTTTAGATAAAGACTCTATCTACATATTTTTTAGTCGATAACTTTTTTGTATGAAGTCTACAAGTGCACCAAGAGGTACATAGTCTAGAGAATTATGCCTTCCAAAGAGCTTGGGAGGGATGATACAAAAAATCTCTAAATTTGCACAATCTAAATCAGATATCTTTTAAATATTAACTGAGTTCTGTCCTCAGAACGGACTCTCAAAGTTTGCCAGAAAAAAAATCTCCTACCTGTTGTGGCTGTTGTGTCTGATATCCAGCAGCTGTATTGGTCGCGACAGCGGCAGTATTCGGTTGCATCGTCAATTCCCCAGGAAGTTGGATACCATAAGCCTTCTGCAGAATATCCAAATACTGAGAATACTTTGCCAGATTCGCCTGATCAATTTGTGCGGGTGCTTGTACTTGTTGTTGTTGAGCATAAGTTTGAGCGTACTGCTGAGCAGCACTTGTGGCGAATGACGTGGCAGCAGCAGTTAGAGCAGCTTGATTTGGGAAGAAGGAGTCTTGGGAACCATATTGGACACCTGGTTGCGAATTATAGCTGTGGAATTGAAGGTTTGAAGACGAAGATTGTTGTGGGGAGGCTTGTTGAGCAGGTTGATATGATTGAGTTTCAGGTTGAGTGTATGTGAAAGATGTTTGGAATGTTGATGGCACTTCACCTGGAAATTATAGATAACTCAATATTCGAAATCCCTCAAATCAATCGATTAATCTATGATTCCCTAATCACAACCAGATTCCAAATCACTATCATGATAGGCCACTTGGCGCCCCTTTTGCCTCATTGTTGTTGTGCATTTAGGTGGCTTTGCTGCGAAACGAAATGAATGACATGTCGACAAACAATCGTGTCAAGAAACCACAGATACGGTTTCAGGAGAGGGAAAGAGACAGAAAAGACACTTCTTCTTGACGTATCCCGAATCGATCTTTCGGATTTTTGAATCGATTCAGAAGGTCAAACTGGTTACTACAATTTTCAAAGTTGTGGAAAATTCTTTTTTTTTCCAGTTTTTTCAAATGTATAAAACACATTTTTGAAGAAAAGTATTAAAATTATAGTGTTTCGTTAAGTAGGTTTGAAGCTACAGTACCGGTCAAAAGGTTGTAAACTTTGACCGTTTTCAATTGAAATTGCCCAACTTTGAAAGTGTGTTATGGTAATACTGATTGTCCCATCAAATAGATTTTTAATGAATCATACAGAACAAAGATTGAGCTTCATTTTTGTAGTTGACAACTTTTTTGTACGAGCACTCCCTAAAGAGTTACATTTCGACAAAGTAATTGCTCCTTCAAATCGACCCATTTCAGTGTAAAATAGTGCGACTTTTGAGCTGTCGTCTGAAAATGAACATAAAGATTCCCCCTAATCTTTTTTGAAAAAAAAACTTGTCAGTTTCTAATTCTAGATCCCCATCTAATCCCAAAATTCACTTACCGTAACCCTGTGAATACTGCGGTTGCTGTTGTTGTTGTTGCTGATATTGTTGTTGTTGTACTGCAGCTGCTCCATAGATATTGGCTGAAAAAATCATCAGTTGAAACTTTCGAAAAAAAAGTTATTATTGACATAAACCGTTATTGGCGTCTGCCCTCTCTCTCACTTTTTCCCGATTTGGAAGTCAATATAAACGAAAGAAAATACTTGAGACACCACTGATTGGATATCGATATATTTGGATAGAGAAGAGGCAAGATAACTTTTTATTGGATAAGAGGAGATTGGCAGGATACTGATGGATGGGAATGGCGGGAAAGTGTCTAGACGGAGTGGAGATAGAGATTTTGGAAGTTAGATTTAAAAGGGAATCTAGATCCATTTGAAAAATGTCTGCACCAATAATTTGATTTCTTATTCTATAATTCTTAGTGATCATCTAACATAACTCAAAACTTCTGCGAAAAATTAAATTCCAAAATACAGAAACCCTTTATTATATTTTAGTTTCAGAACCAATTAAAAGATAGTCAAACGTTATATTGGAACCATTAGACTTAGATCTAGCTATTCTGGATCGTATCAGTTCTGATTTTACATAGTTTTTCTGGTTCTTTTTTTGAAGATTTTTGATAATGCGAAACACTTGGTAACTTCCAGTTTCGAAGAGACCACGTAAAGAGCAATGAGCTATCTAACAAAATTATTTAACTTTTTGAGCCTTGTTAACTATGGCGGCGCGTGGAAACTTCCAACAAGGTGGAAATATTCCAAACTGACTTCTTGATTCTAATCATAAAAATGAAAAATCCGAGACTGTGTGGATGAAAGTTTTTAAAGTTTTAACATTAAAACTTTTTAGAATTGCCCTTTTTTCCATCTTTCATCACAACTTTTCTTCGGATTCAGAAAAACGTGTTACTAAATTGTTCTAAATGGGGAAACTGTTGACCGGTAAATTCCATCAATTTGAAATTTCGAAAAAAAAAGAAAGTTACCTGAAGTAGATGCCACGTGAAGAAGTATGGACGTTACCAAGAGAAGGCGTCGTTGACGGGGCGCCATTCTAAAAAAAAGAGAGAAATTAGAAGATGAAGAAGAGGTTAATGTTTCAAAAGAAGAGAGGAATTTCTCAAATCAATGGGAAAGGAAGAATCCAAGAAGAACACACATGGAAAATAACAAAAGAAATTGGAAAAGGGCAGTTAGACACACACCGTCTGGCTTATGGGTTGCCTCCAGGAGTCTTGGAGCAGTGGCTGCTCCTGGGGGCGATAACAAACAAAAAGACATGTCAAACACACACAGAAAATAAGGGAGGCGGGGCACTGTAGAAGAGCAATTTCTCGCCGCGAGAGCGGGCGCAAGCTCACTCCGGAGTCCGCGCGGACAGTTAGTTTGAGGAAAAGAAGAGGAGAAGGGGCACTCTCGTCCGGCGGAGAAATGACGGGTTGTGGAAGAAAAGAGAAAAAGAAATAGACTATTTGAGAGAGGGGTTTAGAAAATTGTGCGAATGAGGTGAACATTGGAGATTGGGGATCGGTAAAGCGGAGGGGTCAGGCATGGGCTGATTAGGATTCGAGGGGTCAGGAAGAGTTTCGGGGTACTTCTATCTGAAAGGGAAGTCGCAGTTTTTTCAACTGAAATCATCTTTACTAAATGAAATCGCATCAAGATTTGTTCACTAACCAGCGGTTGGGAACTGAAAGTTGAATAGGACACAACTGTTTTCCGAGTTACGAGTTTTCCTATTTTGGAATGTCTATCCTTTAAGATCGGACAATTTTAGAACTTCAAATTTGCAGTTGATGTCGCAATCACAATCAAGAAAGATGTGAGATGGCCACTTAGAATCCCATTATCGGTAGGATAATTCAAGTTTGAGCTCGCGTCAGAGTCTCAGGAGAAACCAAAAAATAACAAGTTTTTGTCAGCATTTAATAGTTAACCTAAAACTGCAGTTTTGTAATTGATCACTTTTTGTAAAATATTTTAAAAGAAGCAGAACAGAGAGGTCGACTCACGAAGCACTGTATCGATTTTAGCTGAAAACGTTCAAAAGAGAAGTCAACTTTCAAAATGGAGGTCTAAGTTGGTTTTATCCAAAAATTTTACTTTTAAAATGTTTTAACCGTTTTTGACTCAGTTTCAGATCTTTCAAGTTGCGGTTTTTACAGAAAATATCACACGGAGCACTGTGGTCTCTAACATTTAACTGAGATATTCTATTTGTGGGTATATCTATATTTAGATTAAACTAAAATGGATAATTAAAAATAAGAAAAATAAATTATTTCCAGAAATGAAAACATACGTGCTCTTGTACTTATATCGAAAAAACCTGAAATCTGAAAACTGTCAAAAATTTAGGTTATGCCATTCAATCTTATTAATCATCCAATCCAGTTCTCTCTTTTCCCTATTCATCAACTGCCAGCACCTCCATGATGACGTGTCCAATACTTTACCATAATCCATATAAATTTCACGTCAAGATCGAGGAACACCAGTTTGGTTTATTTCAAGTACCACTTATATGTGAATCGAAAAAAATTAATGTTTTTGTTGCCGTCGTAGCTCAATGACATGAATCATTGCTCTTTTTGCCTCACCCATCCGCATTCCACTTGTTTGCAAACAAAGGATTACGGTAGGTACATTTACAGTAATCCGTTTTGGCGCCCCGAGCCTAAGTCCTGTTTTTGTGGCTCTCTTCGGTAGTTTCTGCTCGAGAAGAAAAACTTTGGATATTTTTATTAAGTCTATTGTTTTCAATGTGTCACTCATGTTTTGTTTTTCGGAGAAAGAGAGAAAAAGAATGGGCAGATAAAGACAATAGATGGATGGATGGAAGAGTTGACAATCAAGCAGACGGAGGGATTCAAATTTCACACATTTTCTTCCTGTTTTCTTGTTTTCTTTTGATGTCTTTTCTCACCGGAAATCGGACAAATTTCAATTGGAAAAAAAGAGTGTCTCTTTGAACTAACAAGGATTTCGTCATGAAGGGTAGAGATTTGAATTTCAGTGACAAAACGACGTGAATGAATTGATAGGAAACATTTATCTTTTTTTCTTCCTCGAATTTTCGAAAATACAAAAATTCTTTTTTTCTTCCCCGGATTCTTAAAATATGGGGAAGAAAAAAGAAGAACTAGAAAAAGAGATTTTCTACGATATTCTGTAATGACCCAGCTGAATCAGAATCCGCAATTTTTGATTCAGAATCTCTTTTTCTTCCCCGAATATTTCGAAAATCCGAAGAAGAAAATGAAAACTCACCATCCGACAAGCTTCCACGTCTTCCTTATTCTCCTCTATTTTCTCCGCTGCCATTCTTCAAAACATCGTTATCCATAAACCACGCGGCATCCAGACTGTCAAGTTTTTGATGGAACAAAACTTATTTTTTGAACAAGAGCTATGAATTTTCTCTATTCAAAAATGTTTTACAGGACTGAATAGTTGCAAAATTTCAGTAAAGTTTCGGAAAAACAGTCGTTTTTTATAACTTTATTTGATTGGTGTTTTTTTTTTTGATTGTGAAAGGTTACGGTAATAACCTACTGTAACATTTGACTATAAGATGGTCCAAACTTGTAAGCCTGCCACTGTGTCCTGGATACATAGTTCTGCACACATCTGAATATTTTCATTTTTTAGTTGCGTCCGGAATTTTTGTACTCGATATCTCTTCAAAACAAATGATTGAATTGGGCGAAGCAAATGTCACCAAAACGAGTGGAAAAGTGAGCAGGTCTCTGTAAATCAGCTATCTTCAAAACGTGCTATCAACAGTTGTTCACTGAAAAATCTTTTAACTGGATATCGGAGTTGATGGAGCAACACTATAGACAGCTTTTCTCGTCTCAAATTGAGTTTTTAAGTCAAAGCTGATTGTTTTTCCTTTCAAAATCGTTTCCGATGTTCCCTGAAAATCTGAAAGCTGTCACAAACAAAGCGAGAAGTTGTAAAATTTATCTAACAGCTGGCAATAATTTCAGAAAACTGGCAAAATAGTTCGATGACAAAAAGAGAAAAATTTCAATGGGCGAGGCGAGATTAGATTCAAAAAAAGAGTGAAATGACAAGAAATTGAAAACTAGATTTGAAAAATGAGTGAAAGAATCGGGAATCGACTGAAAACTGGCATGATTTCGATGTATTTTTAAGAGAGGTTTTTGATGTTTTTGAGTGAAAAAATAACACAGAAAACAATGAGTTGGGGGATAAAATATGTACAAAGTGAGTGAAATCGGGAGAGGGAAATGGTGCAGGAATGGAAATCTAAGTGATCTACAAATTTTGTGAAGAGATATTGGCGCTGCTTGGTTTTTTGAAATGTGCTCCACCGAGAAAATGAAAAAGTATTTCGATAGAGCGCGGTTACAACAACTATGCAGCACTAATATAAAAAAAGCAGTTCAAATATTTACAAATAAATCAACATGTCGACAAATTGTCTTGGAGTGACACGAACTGATGGAGCAGTTGTCTCACGGACACATGGATGTCCGAGACTTTTCCAGAAAAGAGCTTTACAATGGCAGCAAATGTGAATGAGATCAGCATAGAGCTCACGACATCCGTGGTATTTTTTGAGGTCGAAAAAGGCTTGACGCCACGATTTTCCTGAGGTTTTTTGTTTGAGTATTTGATATTCCTGGAAGTGGAAAGTGCAAAGTGATTTCCAGATTTTATCTTCTCCGTCAATGAGATCTTGAAGAGCTTCATGGACTTGGGCGGTCTCAAGAATTGATTGATGATCTGGGAGACGGCGGAGAACCATTAGGACTACCTGGAAATCAGATTATTATTATTATTATTCGGACTCTTACTTGCTAGAATTTTCTCTTTAAAGAAGAGAAGAAGAGAGTTCAGAGAAGCTAGAGTGTCTGATTTCTCTGCGTCTCCTCTCATTCTCTCAAAATGAACCAATTCTATTGGTCAACAACGAACCTCTCTAGGTAGATCAAAGAAAGTCAAAGCCGCCTCATCATCAGCGTCAGCAGCTGTGCGAATATTCTTCTCCGAAATGAGATCAAGAAGCGATGAGGCAGTTTGATGATGACGAGATACTAATTGAGGTGAACCACACACGTTGACATTATCTAACCCGTTACCAAACTGCAATGAAATTGAAAATTAAACAAGAAGTTCAAGTGAAGAAAACTCACATTTTTGACTAGATCTTTAGCAGTTGACACGTTGACATCTTCATTCGATGATCGGAAACAAATGGCAGTGAGAATACCCAAAAGAGATTTACGAGCAGTTGCGGAGAGGTTTGGAAGCTTCTCTTCGACAAGAATTTGGACTACCTGAAAGAGAAAAATAGTATTAGTTAGAAGGTTGAAAGTTAATTAAAGAGTGTATAAGGAATGAGCTCCACTATGCTCTGTCGATCTTTCAGAGTCAATTGAATACTTTTGAAAGTTCAAATCTCAAAAGATTGAGGAAATATCAAAAAGGTGTCAACTAACAAAACTTTCGAAGTTTTATGTAGGTTTTTCTGCAGTAGGCAACATTTTTTGAATTTTTGCAGTTGTTGTGGAATTTCTGTTGGAAAATCACAGTCTTTATCCAGATTCCATCCTAATTAACTGTCTTTGAAGATGCGAATTTCAAAAACTAGAGATGATATCAAAAAGTTGTCAACTATAAAAACAGAGTTTTAAGTTTGATCTACTCAACTAGTCTTAATTTACCAGAACCTAACGTTTTCAGACATTGCAGTATCATCTAAAATTTTACTGCTTCCCAACTACATAGCTTTAGTCTTTTTGTTAGACTTTCAAGTTAACTATCCTTATTTTCAGCCCGAAAAGTTTCAAATGCATTACCTTGCAAATAAAATTGAACCGTCTAACATCATTGACAGCTCTTGCCAAATCGAGTCGATGGAATGCCTCCGACATACTCGTGCATCCAATGAACTCTTTGGAAGTGCTCTTGACGAAACAGTGTGGAATCCAATCTTTGTCAGTCGCAGAATCTGAAATTATGATCTTCAGTTCATTTTTTCATTCCCTCTTCTTTTTTTTTCTATAATGTGTTCATCCGATTTCCCTTCCAATTCTAGGCCAATCCATGTTCATTTCCGTTCCGCCAGGTAGGCAGAAAGAGGGGATTAGGCATGGAGAGAGAGATAGACCGGAAAACAAATTGTTATTACTAAATAGGCACCGCCACCGACAAATCCGTTCATTTCTCGCAGGTGTCCATGTGTTGTCTGCGTCTCTCTCGTTTACATACTCTCTTACTCATAATCTGGGCTGGTGAAGAGGGAAGTTGTTAATGAATGTTTCATGCCTTTCCCATTTCTGATTCTCTCCGTCTCTCAATCTCTCGCATCCACTCAATTATAATTATCGTCACCCCGGAGAGAAGGTTTCCAGGAGGTGAATACTTTGATTGGAGAACTACAGTAACCTGGATGCTAAAAATTCCCAAAAATTAAATTGACTTTCAATCCCAAAAATCATTGCGAACACCAAGTGACGTGTTCTCGTGTCAAAGCAAGGATAAGTGCTTCTTCACGTCATGTGGTCTAATCGGAGAGTCGCCACTCGGCGATCATATGTGTGTGCTCTCAGAGAAACAATCAGCTGATTCGTTGTTTTTTCGTTCTCTTATCAGTTTAGAGCACAAATGACCGGAGTTACAAACTTTTCGAAAGTTTACCTAACAATATCATCATCAGATTCAGAAATCAAGTACTTTACGAACAAGAAAACAATTGAGAAAGTTAGAAAAATCACTACTCACCAGAATCCTCAGCACTGCTTGATGAAGAATTACATCTTGGTAAAGACCCGCATGAACTGTTCTGTTCAGAATCGTAGAGACTGAATTTTGGAATTGAAGATGCAGAAGAACCCGAATCAAGAATGAATTTTGGAGATGAACTGGACACAAGAGTTGGACTAGAAGACACTTGAGGGATGAGGATCGGCTCTGATGAGATCTGAAAATTATTTTAAAAGTTTTTATATCTTCCTGCGGGGACAATTCCTGACCATTGTTTTTGTAACTTTTTCTGCAAGATTTTGCATTTTAGAAAAAGAGCAAAACATCCCCGAGATTTCCTCCATTTCTCAATGTCACACATCATTTTCTCCATTTTCACAAGCCCTTCTTTTGAGTCTCGCAACCAAAATTTATGGGCAGATGCGCGCATGTATATGTATGTAATATGAGACAAGCGACTCGTCAGACACGGAGAACAACAACAAAGTACGATTCAGTTCCAAGTGTTACCTGCACTGGTCTCAGCTTAGTCCGTTCCCATCCATTCGTGTGTGGAGTTCGGACCCATGTCTCTCCGGGAGCACGCCAATCACGACCCATGAATGGCATTTTTGAAAAAGTTGGAGAAAATTTATTCTGAAAAGTAGGAGAGTTGATAGTGGAAGGAAACAATTTATGAAACGGAATGGAAGTAAATATTGAAAATAAGGAAAACATTGATGATAAGGATGGTGGAGTGGCACTATAAGGGAGGTACGTACTCTTCAGGAACAGAAAGGTACGGACTGATAGTGAAATGGGGAAATGAGAGACAGGAATGATGTGTTGTTAAATACAGCTGACCTGACATGACATAACTTTTGAACCTTTTTTTCAGTAAGAAATAAAAAATCAAGAGTCAATATTATTCCCAAAAAACCTATTGTCTTTAGGGTGACTTGAACTCTGGATGCTTCTCGCGACACTGTTCAAAGAATGCTACGTGGTTGCTGCCTCACGATACTCCCCGAGGATTCGACTGAATCGACCACAAATCTAAAAGAAGAAGAGCCCAAAAAAAGCCACGCGTTGACTTAATTTGCCTTTTCCGTCGTCTCTTTTCTCAAAAAAAAAAAGAGAGATTCAGAGATACAAAAAAACATGAGCTTCACGAAAGTCAAGTGTGTTTTTTCTCCACATTTTCTTCATTCATTTTCGATGGTATAAGGAAGAGAAGGGATAGAGAGAAAACAAAAACAAATTGAATGGTTGCTTTCGACTGAATGAATAAACAAATAAACATGTTGATGAGGGAAAAGAAAACTGGAAGTATAGATATGAAGAGAGAATGAAGAAAAAGATAATGGGACTGTATCTAGACTGGATTTTTCAAGATTTTCACTCTTCGGGTGGTGTTAAATTTTGATGAAAATTAATTGTTACAAAACGTTTTTGAGAATTTTTCAATTATCTCTGATCTAGATCTAGATAACACGAAAGTGAGACGTAGATATCATACGATTGATATAAACTTGGAACAGTATTATTTGGAAAGAATTTTCAAAGTCTTTCTGCTTTCTTGTAGTTGACATCTTTCCGATTACTCATACAGATTTTAAGATATATGATTTTCAAACTGGTGACTATAACAGAATGGAAAAAATGTGTTCACCTCTTCAAACCAATACATCTCTAAAGCTATTAGATTTAATCACATTTTGTCAACTACTTTACCGGATATTCTTGCTAACTTTTGTTAACTCTGTAGGCTTCCGAAGTAAGCGTCATCCAAGTTCAGGAACTGAAACGGAGTGATGTAGACAGTACAGATAAACTAGAGTTCTTTGCTTACTAATACGTAACTTCGTGATAACTCAGAAGTTTTTAGATCTAGTTGACTTACTTTTAAAAAAAACACATTTTTTGGTAAACTTGAAAATTGGAGAGACATTGCAAATTTGTAAGTGTGAAGACTTTGAAACCACAATTCGAAAGTGAAACTTGAAGAGGTAGGTCAAATGAGAAGTGACCTTCAGATGCAATATCAGCTGCTGCTTCTTCTTCTTCTTTTTGCTTTCTCTTGGTGGCCTAGTGGTCTCTCTAGACAAGCTTTCTCCTCAAAAAGACAAGGAGTTTTAGAGAAAGAAAGCGAGAGAGTGTCATGTGAGATGGAGACGCAGACACGCAGAAAACTTCCATTTTGAGAGCACCCGTGTCGAGAGAGTGTGTAGGAGTGAGAGACACAGACGATTCGAGACAAATACATAAAAGCAAAAAGAGAAGAAAATGTGCGCGGAAAGGCGTGTTTTTCTGTTTCTCTCTCCGGGGTTTTTCTTGCATTCCAATTCTATTTTTTCCCTCTTTTCATCTCTATTTCTCTCTGTCTTTTATGCTGGCTTGTGATGGCTGAAAGCAGCAAAAAAAGGGACAAAGAAGAGTGAAATGGGGGAAAAATGGAGAAAAAAACGAAAGAAGATGCGAAATTTTGATTAGGGTGGGTATGTGTAATGTAGCAACGAGAAAAAAAAGAGAAAAAGAAGAAGAAGACGTTGACATCTTCTATTCTTCTTCTTCTTCTCTTCTAGACAGCTGATTCTAGGGGGAAATTGAGATGGATGGACTGGTGGAAATTGGAATTGGGTTACTGTAGATAGAAGAAACCGTGAAAATTGGATACAGAAAACTATAAAACTCAATAAAAATTTTAAGTCCGAGCCAATGAGTCTCTCCAAAAGTTTACGCCGTCAGATGGTTCAACTAAATTCTAGAAGTTGGAAGACTCCTTGAGTTATAGATCTCAGTTCATATCAGTCAATCGAATACTTATGACACAGTGATTTATGAAAGTCATGTTGAAATTTCAACACTCAAAGTCTTCAAAGCTGGAGTAAGCTGAACTTTAAAATCTCAAAAACTGAAAATTCTTTTCAAAAGCCAACTGACCAATAAAAATCACCAGTCAAGTCTGGGATCCATCTTATTTTATATATCCCTTCGGAATGAAAGTTCACGTGAAATTTCACATGACAACTGCTCGAGTAAGTTCCCTCTCTTACTTGCTCAAATGACCCATTCGGATCTCTCTTTCTCTCCGAGACTACTCGTGTTTTTTTTCTCTTTCTCAAGGGACATGAAGTAATAGACCAAATGATGATGATGATAGGTGAGAACAGATGATTTGAGGATAAAGGAAGAAGGTCAGTCAGCTGGTGGAAGTAGTACTTGACAATTTGATCATTGATAACTTTTGGTTTGAAAGAGATCAATAGGAGAAAATATTTAGAAAAGCAGAATGTGATCTTGAACAGAATATGATCTCTTAAAATGTTTTGATTGGAATTTCGGGAAGGCATCTGACTGAAACAGATGGGATGAATGGGACTGGAAAAGTTAATTGATCATTTACAGATTCAGCATGAAACCGAAATGGTAGTACTAAATTCTGAAACATTTCAGCGACTGATCAACTTGATTCCAACTTGATCGGAATGACCGCTTCAAAAAGATCATTCCGAACCTTGAATCTTACAAAAATATTGAATTTTATACTTTTTTCCTTGGATACAAAAACTGTGGTTTAAAACGTGAAACGGAGAAATATTCTTTGGAGTTTTTTCCGTTACTGGAACTAAAATCTGCGAGGAAACCAAAATTTCATAAAATTTCCGGCAAATCGAGGCAGAATAATCTGAAATATGTTAATTGGGACATGATTCTTGAATTTCGGATTCTAATAAAAGTCTTGTCTACAATCGTTTTAAAATTCAGAAAATTATTTCTCGAATTTCGAGGAATCGGACCTTCGAGACACGCTCTAGCAATTTTCAAAATCTTGTGAAAAAATCTCAAAGTTGTTATGGAAACCAAGAAATCTGTCATGTGAGTCCTATTAGTTAGTCTTCAATTTTCTTTGTGAAAAACCCAAAAAACATTTTGAAATAGGTTCCTATTTATTATTATGCAACATTGAGAAAATATGCCTTTCCGGAACTGCAAAGTTTGCAGATTCGACTTTTTCAGAAATTGTTTTACTTCATGAAAGACTTACAGATAACCAAAATAAAAATCCAGATGAGTATTCCCTTCTATCAATTCTAATAGGGAAAGAGACATTTCCTAACTGGTAAAGTTCTAAAGAGTCGTATCCCCGAACTATGCATGAGATCGACAAACGACTCATCATTACTAATGAAATCTTGTGTTGAAAGAAAATGAAATAGATCTTAATCATCATCGAGTAAAAAAAGAATGAAAGACTCGACCAGCTAATGAACACTGAGAGCAATTGGACTCTTTCCTCCGGATTTAAGAGCCTATTCTCTTCTCAGACTCCGCCCATTTTGACTGCACAATCTCTTATGACCTTTTGGTCAGCTGCACTTAACTGATGACCTTGATGAGTGAATGACAAAATCTTTTGGAAACTAAAATAAGTCTTTCAAAACCATATGACAGTTGCTCGAGGACGTCTGACCTTTCACCTTGAGATTTTTGCGTCAGACGGTGATTGAAGAAGAGAAAAGAAGCGAAGTGAGCAATTGTTCGGGTGCAGAGTACGAAATATTGAGTTTTTGAACTACGTTTAAAGAAAAAATACATTACTACAACTGGAACAGATATCCTATTCTATTTTCGAGAGTCACAAAGAGTCGGGTTACTGTAGATGGTAAAAAAGATAATGTATGTGCATTTTGTCGTAAATTATGCCGCCTTTGTTGTGAACACGGTGTCCACCGATTTTTATTTTTCTTTTCTGTTTTTCAGTTTCATAAATATTTTTCTTGCACCAGGAATTATATTTTCAGTATTTTGAGTAAAAAATAATAATAAATATGCAATAAAAACTGTCAGTTATTTTTCTATCTATACCGAACGACCGTAAATTCGATTTGCAAAACAAAAATGAGGAGAAAACCGGACAGAAAAATGTGCGTGAGTGAATGAGTGAAAGTTTTTGGAGGAAAAATGAAATTGTTAGTCTGGTTGTAAAGAATGCGATGAAATTTCTATCTTTCGTATGACTTTTTTGAGAGGGACCATGACGAATTTTCATTGAATTGTGTTGAAATTGGCTCTTCAGTTCGAACTTCTCGGTGGTTTTAGGTGTCTTCCGCAAATGATCGTTGCAACTTTTCGACTCATGTTGATCATTCGAACTTTTTAGAAAGTTCTGTTACTTGCGGAAAAAACTCCAAAAATACAAAAGCTTGACTTTTTCCGAGAGTTTGAGCCGATCAGGCTGTTATTTCAAGTTTTCAAATCCTCCGGTCAGTAGGAAAGCATTTTTCATAAAGTCGTAGTCATCCATCTAAATTTCGAAAGTTGTTAATCTTTGTTCCTAAAAATCGCCTCTTCCGCGTCCATTCAAGTGAATCTGAATAACGAACACGTAAATATAACATGAAAGAGAAGAGTTCTAGACAACAAGCCCGGGCGAATAAATTAACAGCCTCTTTCTCTTTCACTCTGAAGAGGTACGTTGCCACTCGAACGGAAAGAATAGGAGAAGGGGAAAGGGAAAGAGAAAGGAAGAATTCTGACAATTGAGTTGTTTCTACTACTGCTAACCCTTCCGTTCTTCTCATCATTATACCCCACATTCATTGATTTCGTCTCTTCGAAGCATGGAAGCGGATAATTTAGAACTGGAGTCCCACTTGTTAAGAAGACGACTAAAAACTTCAAAGAGATCACGATACTTCTTCTCCAGTATTGCTCTCCTTGCACTTTCTGAAAATGTGTGTACTTTATCCCGTGTCCGGAAACTAATTCTATCTCTCTTCCGATGTTTTCTTGTTCTTCCCTTTTAAACCCAAAAAGAAACGAGACGAGAATGTTTGATGTTGAATGAATCATTCAGTTTGCACTTGTAATTTTCTCTTCTATCTCTCATCACTAACTGGAAAAAGGAAAAGTGCGAGAAACTGACCATTTCTCTGTTTCTCTAAATACCGTTTTCTTCTCAGAGCAGTATAAAGAGACTGGTTAGCTGTGTCAGCTTGGTCAAGAGAGAAAGTGAACGGAAGAGAAAGAGAAAATGGAAAGCAAACAGTAAAAAAGATTGAGAGGGCGACAGCTCTTCTTCGTCTCATCTTTGCTCTTTTCTTCTTTCAAGGCGATTTTAATTCACACAAAACTTCTGCAAAAGGATCTACATTCGTTTAGAAATTGAGTCGTTGAATTAGAAATGCTTGTTTGAATTCTTTTCTAAAAAGTGCAACTCTTGCAAGGCTGGCGAAGAAATTCTTCAAAAATTTCAAAACTTCTGTTCAATTTTCACATCGCCTTCTCCCCTTTCCGCTTGGCCTTGTGTCTCATTTGACAAAGAAAGACCTCGATTTGGAGAGAAAAATGAGGAGAAATAATGATACCTGTCAACCTAAAAACTGACACTGGTACCAAGTTTTCAAATTCACAGCTGTCTAAATATGTTCTTTCTGTTATTTTAGAAATAGTATCGGGTCGTGCTCATTTGTTTCTTCCAGCTGTTTCTGATTTCAACAAAAATCGTGGCCCGCCTTCTTTTCTTCTTCGTTTCCTAAAGAACGCCACTTGTATTATAGTACGGTACCCCTCTTCAACTAAGCAGCCACATGTTGCTCATTGCTTGTTCGTTGGCACGTTTTACAACATTTCACCGCAGAAAAAGCTTCCAAAACAAAAAAAGCCGGCGCGCCTATTGAACGTCCCTCGAGGTATGGACCTCCCGGGAATCATCTTTTCATTTTCTCTTTCTGTTTCTTCAATTTACCTACTCTCTCACCGTCCATTCGTCCATCTGTCTATGTCTTTTTCTCTAAACGCCTCGTGTTCCCATACAATATCTCGTCGCATTTTTCCCTCCGAGTGTCGGTCATTATGGTGGTCACACAGACGACGATGACGGCCCCGCTCTGGTTAGCGAGAAGACGTCGCCGCTTAACCTGTACCTCCTAAAGGCATTTTATCGATTTCTCATTTGAAACTTGAAGTCATGAATGAAGCTTGTTCCGATTTATCTCGCTTGTAAAGCCCAGGAAACTGCTGACATTGCGAAATGAATGAGTAATTAATCCTGCTTTCGACATCGTCTATCGCTTACGAGATATCAAATAATGTATTTGAAAGTTTATCTTTAACTTCCATGATAACCTCACAAAGTCTTTTGCACAAAAAATTCCGTCATAAATTACTGATTTCGCTTTCGAAACAATCGTTTATCACTGTATTTCACTAAAAAATCAACTTCAATGTTACAGAAAACGACGGGAAAAATACGGGAACCGACTCGACTAAAACAACAACATTTATAGGATATTTTCAACAGGGTTCTCATTTAGGTACAGTTTCTCAAACAGATAAAATATGAATATTATATTTTCAGATTAGTCAGATAATGCGCAAGCTTCGGCTGCACTTCGTCGTTACATTAATTTTTTGCCTTTTATACGAAGATGTCTACGGACTGAACAATTTCATAGACAACTTTGAGACGTTGAATTATCGGGCAACACATGTTGCAAATCAGGTAAAAACTCATTTTTAACAATATTCTAAAACTCTAAAAAATAAATTACAGGTTTCTCGGCGAAAACGATCTATTGATACACCTTCTTCACACTATCAAGAACCTATTGGATTCCGTTTCAATGCTTATAATCGGTAAGGCAGTTTTCTTTTGTGATGATTATTAATTTAAATATATTTCAGCACATTTCATGTTCAGTTGCATCCCATCGACGATTCCTTATTCCACGAAGACCATGTTGCTGACGTGGATGGAGGTTTCGCCGATATCAAACCTAGTCATTTTTTGTATGAAGGATATTTGAGAGATGATCCGAATTCTCATGTACATGGTAGTGTGTTTGATGGCGTCTTTGAAGGACATATACAGGTAACTTTTGTTGATTTTTCGATTACTCATTAAAACATATCAGACTGGAGAAGGAAGGCGTTTCTCGATTGATAAATCTGCAAAGTATTTTGAACGAGACGATCGGCCCACACAATATCACTCGATTATCTATCGAGACGATGAAATTAATCACAGAAAGTGGAGAGTGAAAAGGTTTGCTTTTAAAATTTACATATCGTGTATTCTTCTGTTCTGCGATAATTTTGAAAATATGAAATTGGGAAAGAAACTGTTTATAAGAAAACATTCGTCTTTCAAATAATTGTAGGAATTGTTGCAATTATTCGTCAATTTCGACAAACTTCCAAACAGAATTATATTTATATATTTATTCATTTACTTTCATAGAGTTTCCAGTTTATTTTGCAAACTGCCTGCTCATCATCAAAATACATCATTTTCCAGAGATGCTGAGAATCTTGCCGAACAAATGCAAGGATGTGGTCTTTCCTCTCGAGTTCGTCGCGAAATGTCAAATATTCAGAATTCCGGCGAGAATTCCGACTTCTTTACCAACTATATGACGATGTCTGGACGATCGAAACGAGCGACTCGTGACTCTGAAGGTCTTTTCTCAGTTCGAACTTGCTCTCTGTACATGCAAGCAGATCATAAACTCTATGAGCATATTCGAATGAAAGAAGGAAATAATGATCCGATTCGAACAAGAGAGGAGATCGTCAGTTTGTTCTATAATCATATTAAAGCTGTCAACGAGATTTACGAAGGAACGAATTTTAATGGAATTAAAGGACTCCATTTCGTTATTCAAAGAACTTCGGTATGCAATTTAAACTTTAAAAGTTTTTTTCATCAACAAAATTTACAGATCTACACTCCTGACAGTTGTGATCGTGGAAGAGCTAAAACCGATTCAGATAACCCGTTTTGTGAAGAGGTATAACTGAATTAGTAGATTATTTTAAATTGAATAATTTTTAGAATGTGGATGTCTCCAACTTCTTGAATCTCAATTCACAAAGAAATCATTCTGCTTTCTGCCTCGCATATGCTCTCACTTTTCGTGATTTCGTTGGTGGAACTCTCGGTTTGGCTTGGGTCGCCAGTCCTCAATTCAGTAAGAGTTTATTACTTTTTAGACATCAGAGAAAATGATATTTCTAGATACTGCCGGTGGAATTTGTCAAGTTCATCAGCGTTACAATGAAGGAAGTCGCGGGTGGGTCTATCGATCACTCAACACTGGAATCGTGACACTTGTCAACTACGGAAATCGAGTTCCAGCGAGAGTCTCTCAATTGACACTTGCTCATGAGATCGGACATAATTTTGGATCTCCTCACGATTTTCCAGCTGAATGTCAACCAGGTCTTCCCGATGGTAACTTCATTATGTTCGCTTCTGCAACATCTGGAGACAAACCGAACAATGGGAAATTCTCTCCTTGCTCCGTCAAGAACATATCCGCTGTCCTCGCTGTTGTTCTCAAGTCAATGCCTGTCGATCCAACTCGCAACGCCAATCCTGTGGGAATTGGAAAAAGAAATTGCTTCCAAGAGAGAACTTCTGCATTCTGTGGAAATCAAATCTTCGAACCGGGAGAGGAGTGTGATTGTGGTTTTTCTCAAGCTGATTGCGATCAAATGGGCGATAAATGTTGTGTTCCTCACGAAGCACGGGGACTTTCAGGACCAGGTCCATGCAAGAGGAAACCGGGAGCGCAATGCTCACCGTCACAAGGATATTGTTGTAACCCGGATAACTGTTCGCTGCATGGAAAACACGAGGAGAAGATTTGTCGACAAGAATCCGAATGTTCGAATCTTCAAACCTGTGATGGACGAAGTGCTCAATGTCCAGTTTCCCCACCGAAACACGATGGAATTCCTTGTCAAGACAGTACGAAAGTTTGTTCTGCTGGTCAATGTAACGGATCAGTTTGTGCAATGTTTGGATTAGAAGACTGTTTCCTCACTGAAGGAAAACCAGATGAGCTTTGTTTCTTGGCTTGTATCAAGGATGGAAGTGAGTTTCTATTCATCTTATTCTTATTTTCACTCTTTTCTGTTTCAGAGTGTACATCATCTGTAAATCTTCCTGAATTCGCATCCAACCGTACCAATTTCCTCCAAAATATGCGAAAAGGAAAGCCGGGACTCATCTTGCATCCTGGATCACCATGTAACAACTACAAAGGATATTGTGATATATTCAGAAAGTGCCGAAGTGTCGATGCGAATGGACCGTTGGCTCGACTCAAGAACTTGTTATTCGATAAGAGAACTATTGAAACATTAACTCAATGGGCACAGGACAATTGGTGGGCAGTCGGTGTTGGCGGTCTCATCTTCCTTGTGATGATGGCTTTGTTCGTGAAATGTTGCGCTGTACACACACCAAGCACGAATCCAAACAAGCCGCCAGCTCTGAATATTTATCAAACTCTGACTCGGCCTGGAACTCTCATTGTAAGCATCTCCTCCTAGTTCGCCTATTTATGATTGTTTTTCAGCGACAACATCGTCAACGTCACCGTGCGGCGGCTGGAAGTGCTCCGACTGCTCCAGCTGGACAATCCCGTTCTGCCGGTGCACCAACTTCCAGAACAACACCATCAGCACGTCCTTCAGCTCCTCCACTTGTCGCTCCTCAAGTTCCAGTTGCCGTTCCTCCGCCACCAGGTGTTGCTGGTCCTCCAATTCCTCTCATTGCTGCGATGCCACCAGGAGCATCTTCATCTTCTCCTGCTGTGATCGTCTTGGAACCACCTCCACCATACACGGCAGCCGATCCAGGATCAGCAATGGGTGGACCGAGAAGAGGACATCGTAAGAACAAAAGACAAGCTGCTTCTGATGCGGCACCTTCGTCAGGAAACGGCGGAAAAAAGAAAGGAAAGTAAATTAGTTTTCCCCCATGTTAATATTTCCATTTTTCATATTCAAATCTTCTCAAGTGTATTAAATTTACGGTTTCCTTCCCCGGGCTTTAGTTTTATTTTTCAATTTGTTCCCCCTGTTGACTAACATCTTATCCGAATTGGTTTTACGTTGTTTCATCTTGCCTTTTTCCTTTCTACTTCTTTCAAATTGTCTCCATCACTTTTGTATTCATCAATTTTCAAATTCCCCTCTCATTCCCCACGACGGTGCTTCATTTCTCTAACTCTTCTTGTACTATATCTAACTTATTGGTCACTTTATTATCTACAGGTTATTAGGCATTCTACTACCCAAATTTTATATACTTTTCTTACCCAATTCGGGGTTTCGCCCCATGCTTTCAAACACCTCCAGCCTTTTTTTTCGTTTTTCTCATTTGAAACATTTCACTTTGTCATTTTGAAATCAATAAAATAACAGAATTAATATGAAACTGTATTGATGGCTCCACAACGTTCACGATGTCATCGTGGGACTACACCAGGAAAACATGTTTTCTTTTCAGATGATTTCAGGTCATGTGTGACTTCAGCTGATGCAACTTTGTTCAGATGAAAGAAGGACTTTTCAAATTCTGCACTTGGAAGGTAATCGAATGAAGAAGGTAGGGTTCTGATTGATTGTTCCCAATTCATTCGTTTCTTATCACTGATATCTTATCTTTCACATTCTTTTTTTCGCAACGTCTTCTCATTCTTTTTCTGTGTCTTCTTCTGTATTCTGTGACGGTGACGTACTCGATTACCTGTGCTATCGTATTTCGATACGTTCTTTGTCACACCATATTCATTCCACTTTTTGCATTCTTTTTCTCATTTCTTTTCGACGAATCCTTTCTGAAATATCTGAGTTCATCGTATGACTTCCGGTCCCTGTGCCACGCGGTCAGATGACTCCACTACTTCCAAAGGATAGCCATTATCCAGTTTAAAAGGTGTCCACTACCTTCCACATTGCTCTGTAGATTGGAGATATTGGAAATCGAATCTAGCTTGCAAATTTTCTTTCTTCACTTCACTTTTTCAAACTGTTTGGTTTTCTTTACCTATCTCTTTCATAGCGTATAGGCTATAAATGGTTTTTTGAACTCAATTACCCAGACCATCAATCATATATTTCTGTCCTTTGCAAACCAAACGGATGGGGAATTCAAAGATCTATCATTTATCATCTATTATCATCTTCATCTCCGTCATCTTTCAAATCATCTCACCATCTTCCAATTTGTATTCTGTGTCCTATAAAATATGTGGCCCGTCTGATCTCATTTCATCATCTCTTTCATTTCTTCCGCCTGTCTATTCTATAATTGTCCAACCTCTTTTTCCCTTCGATTGATAAAGATTTCGAAGTTTGTGATCATATTCATTCTTTGTTTCTGTTCCATTCATTTCTATTCTTTTAGTGAAGAGACAGGCAACTTCTGACCAACGAAAATGACTATTAAAGACAAGAGAGAGTTCAACGAAACAGACGAAATTGTTATTAGTAAAGAGAAGGTGAGTTACTGTACATTTGTCTGTGTGTATGTGTGTCCGGATGTTCTGATTAGGTTTTGGTTTCTTATGAGAGACTTCTCTGTGTATCTAGATGTCCGGATGTCTTTTTCTTTTCTGAATTTTGCAAAACCAGACAAAAACCGGAAGGATCTTTTTATTGCTCGTTTCCGAAGATTCATTTCTAAAGTTATTAAATCAAATCGATATTCATTTGGATCCGTTTTTATTTGTAAATTTATCTGTTTTTCAGCTCGACAGTTTTGTTCTCGAATGTCTCTCAAAAGCAGGATGCATCGGAGATCATGCACAACAACTAGCTGAAACTCTCCTTTGCTCTGACTACAGAGGTCACTACTCCCATGGAATCAATCGTTTGCACATCTACGTTCATGATCTGATGATGAAGTCAACTGCCGTCACAGGAACTCCACAAATTATAAAAACAAAGGGAAGTACCGCATGGGTCGACGGAAACAACCTATTGGGTCCAGTGGTGGGTAACTTCTGTATGCAATTGGCAGTGGAAAAGGCTAAAGAATTCGGAATAGGATGGGTTGTTTGTCGGAATTCGAATCATTTCGGTATCGCTGGATGGTATGCCGAATATGCTTGTCGTCAAGGACTTGTGGTATGTTGCAGGGTTACTGTAGAGAATACTGTAATTAAAGGAGCCGTGGATTCTTAACTCGTCCTCCTAGCTTCATAAAGATCAAGTTATTCAGGGAATGGCATTCACGAACACTTCTCCATGTGTCTTCCCAACTGGATCTCGTGAGAAATCTTTGGGATCCAACCCTATCTGTATGGCTGCTCCTGGAATGGATGGAGATTCGTTTTTCTTGGATATGGCTTCCACCACTGTCGCTTATGGAAAGGTAATCCTCTGAGTACATCCCCTAGTTCAACAACAATCTATTTCCAGATCGAAGTTGCCGATCGAAAAGGAGAAACTTGGATTCCAGGAAGTTGGGGAGCTGATAAGAATGGAGATGAAACTCATCAACCAAGAGAAGTTCTCGATGGAGGAGGTCTCCAACCACTCGGAGGATCTGAGATTACTGGAGGATATAAAGGTACAGTACCCCTGCTACAGTACCCCAAAACCTCTCCATCTATTTCTAGGAACCGGATTGTGTATGATGGTGGAAGTTCTTTGCGGAATCATGGGCGGTTCGGCGTTCGGAAAGAACATTCGCCAGTGGCAAACCACGAGTAAAACTGCCGATTTGGTGAGTTCTAACAATTGGCAAAAATCGGTGAAAAGGGAGAAAGGCGCCAATTTGGTGAGTGCCATTGAACTGGTATGTGTTGTGAGCAAATTGTCTGCTAGTGTGTATTGTTTGCATGCATCACACAGAATGGCACTCGCTAATGGATCTACCCACGAAGCAAACTTTTACCATTTAATGCAATTTAATTCCATTCACGAATGCAATTTAATGCATTTTTTTGCATTTTTGTGCCATAAAAATGCATTATTTTGCGTTCGTGGGTAGGCAAGTTTTCTCCGTGGGTAGGTCCATAATACTTTGATTTTAAATGGAACGTTCAGATTGCCACTGCGGTGAAATCTCGGTGTTGGAAACAAAATTCAGAGAAGAATTTCGTTTAAATTTCTCAGATTTTATCTCTCTAAAACTAAAATGAAAGTAGCTTATCTGGATATGAGAGATCAATTTTCCAAATGTGCGCTTCCTTACTGTACTTATCTATCTACAGTAACCACAACTTACAGTACGACCCTTGTTTCAAGCCACCATAAGAATAGAATCCGTTACTCACATTATGACTTTTCTATCTGTAAATAGATCTACAGTATGACTTTAGGTACCGTAATACTTCAAAAGAAATGGAGTGACATCATGATTTACTTGTAAATACTAGATGACTGCAGCCCTCAATTCATCTGTCTCCAAACCTTAATTCTCATTTTCACACCAATAATTCTTAGAAAAACGAAAAGTTCTCGATCACTCACTGCATGGTTTTCCTGTCAATCCCCTATTCACCACCACCCCTGGAAATACTCAAAACATAACTATCTCAAAAATACGAAAATTCTTATTCCCAGGGTCAATGCTTCGTCGCCATCGATCCTGAATGCTTCGCTCCCGGATTTCCGATTCGTCTCCAAGAATTCTGTGATGAAACCCGTAATCTGACCCCAACCAATCCTGCTCGTCCACCACAAGTACCTGGTGATCCAGAAAGAGCTCACATGAATATGTGCGATGATTTGGGTGGAATTGTGTACAAAAAGAAACAATTGGATCATTTGGTTTGTTTTTCAAAAATTAAAACATTGAAAAATGAGTTTCTTTTTTTCAGAAGAATCTCGCGGATCGTCTCGGTGTCATAATGAGACTTGTCGACGAAAAGGCTCAATAACTAGAATCTCAGGAACATATGTTATATTTTGGAGTTGTGTGGTTTTCTTTTCAAATTGAATAAAGTTCAAGATGTATTCAAACAAAATTAATAAAATCAACAGAAAACAACAAATAACAGATATTCGAAAAGTTTCCAGTTAGCTTCATGACCTCCACAGCATGATTCAAGTATAAATTTCTTGGATATTTTCCGATGGTTGACTAGCGAAGAGATAGCGATGGGCTGAAAATTTGGAAGTTATTGAACAGGAAACCATGAAAGGGAACCATCCTACATTTACAATCCAATTTCTCGGTTTTGCACTGATATCTACAACACTTTTTGCATTTGCTCATAGTGCATCCTTGTCCGGCAGGCTGTTTGCATCTGGCACATGGAGGGAATTTCGTTCTTTTGGCTTCAATTATTCTGGCGCCTGCTAGCTGGCGACGTTCTCGTTTACGAGCTTGTCTGGAATTCAAATGACGATTCAATCAAAAGATCAGGGGTATAATTACTTCATAGAGACACCCATTTCTTTTGCAGTTTGAGCCAATTTCTCTTTCTGTTTCTCTCTAAACGTCTTCTCTCCTTCCCCGACAATTGATTCCTTCGCAACTTCCTTCAGCCTAAAGTATGGTTTTGAAATCCAATGCGGTTGTTTTGAAACCTCTATAGCGTTCATCAGCTCTCCATTTCTACAAACAATCGTTAAACACAAATCTATTTTTGTTATTTTTACCTAATCAACTCAAACAACTTCCTCGCCTCCGCTTCTCGTTCCTTTCCAGCCTGTGCATCCGCCGTCGCTCGTTTTCCAAGTTCTTGAACAATATTTTCAAAATCTTCGACTCGATGTTCTAACGAAACGCGCATTCGGAGATCCTCGTATTCTAGAAGACTATGATGACAAATTCTGAAGACGTGAGCTCGAATCGCACTGGTTCCTGCATGGAACTTTTTAGCGTATTGCAGATATTCCGCAGCTATCTTCCACGTGTCGATATGAGCATTTGAGTCCTGGAATTGATGAATATAAACAACAATGAAAAGAAAACCGATCCAACATACATCAAAAATCAATGGATTGTAGAGAAGGCCTTCGGCTGACATGACTGCAACAGCTCCAGTCGCTTTCATGCACCTCTCGACGTCTCCGGGAAACTGGATATTTCCATTCGCCATGACGGGTACTCTCGATCCGACTGCTTCAACTACATCTCGAATTCGACTCCAATCTGCTAAACCTGTCTCAGCTCCTTTCATATCTCGTGTACGACCATGGACTGTCAACCTGAAAACGATTGAATTTTTGAAAAGAAGATAATTATGTGCTGGAACTCACATCGTCGCCCCTGCATCAACCAATCGTTTCGCGTATTCCACTGTCTGCTGTCGATCATCTCTGACTCGTATCTTACATGAAACTGGCAGTTTACAGTAATCCCTAACAGCCGAAACCATTTCACAAATCAAATCAACTTCATCTTGAAGCCACGAACCATATCGACCACGTTTCGCCACCATTTGAGGACACCCTAAATTCAAGTCAACTCCATCACAAACGTCTTCAACCAGTCGGCAAGCAGCAAGGAATGTGTCGACTTTGTTGGCGCAAAACTGTAATTTTCTTCTTATTTTACAAAAATATAATTTACTGAAATACCTGCACAACAAGAGGCCGATCCGCTTTGACCAATGCCAAAGAATTTCTACGATAAGTTCCATCATTCACAAATAAATGAGCATGAATCATAGGTGTGAATGTCAGCTGGGCTCCGTATTTTCGAGTGAACAATCGAAATGCCAACTCACTGGAAATTGTAATTGAACTTCCTTAAAACAAAAGTGACAAACCTTTGATCAACCATCGGTGCGAGAACTTTTGTAATTTTCTGTTTTTCAAGGGTTTCTCTCCAAAATCGTAAATTCTTCGCTATAACTTCATCGGTATTTTTTACTTTTTCTGGTAATGTCATCTTTTTTGGCATTCGGAAGACGTTCAGTGGATCGTCAACATCGAGAGACGTCTGGAATATGCTAAATTAGAATTGCAGTTTCGAGAATTCAAACCGTTTGCTCCTCATCGACCGCTTCACATTCTCCGCATTTCTCCACCTCGTAACCCTCGGGAGCTGTTTCACCGTTCATGAAGCTTCAAATAAAACAAGAAACGTTTTTTTGTAAAATAAAGTCATCGTTCTTTACAGATAATAGTAGTTACCACGTTGATACACGGTACGATGACACAACTAATAAAATTTGTTTTGAAAAGAGAAATTTGTATTTATTATGTTTTTTTCGTATAATCTATCCGACCAAATAAAAGAGATCCGACCAAAAATAGAGAAGAGGTAGATAGATCCCAGGCGATATCTATTCAAATTTAAAAGAATATGAGAAATGCAAAAAAGAGTTCTTGGATGAGAATCATAAGGTAAGAGATGATTGCATAAAGGGAGAAGATAAAGGCAAGGTAATCAATAGACGCCTACAGTTTTGACACAGAAAAAACAAAGTTAAGTGACAACAAAGTAAAATAGTGAGAACAGAGTATACTTATCAATATTTCAAAGTTCATTATTTGACAATTTCTGCAATTAATATCTGTTGTATCCTCCGCCACGGCTGTTTCCCCCTCTCCAGTTATCCCGGCTATCATGGCGGTTTCTGAAAGAAATAAAAATTCAAAATTAAGCAGTTTTGTCAGATTTCAGTCTTGCCTATCGTTATATGATCCTCCACCACCTCCACCGTTTCTCCATCTATCACCGCCGCCGCCGCCTCTCGGGTTGCCGTACGGCGCCGATTTTCTACGATCATCGTATCGACTATTATCATGATAACTTCCTCTTCCTCTATCATCACGTCGATCGTACCGATCGTCCCTACGATCTGTAAAATTATTATACTTTCCCAGTCAACGGTTTATAATTATTACCACCACCATTATTGTAATCAGAATAGCCATGTGATGGATGTGGTTGTTGTTGATGATGTTGTTGCTGTGGTGGCTGTTGTGATGGAGGCGGTCTGTTGAACCCGCCAGCTGGTTGGTGATACTGAGGTTGTTGAGCCATTACTTGTGGAGAAACTATAAAAAATGGATCAGAAAAACCGTATAGCGTAGACCTACTCGGCGGTGGTTCGAATCTCCCTTGATACGCACCTGCATGTGGTTGTGGAGAAATTATATTCGGCTTCTGAGCTTCATACGCATTCTGATAGTTTTGCTGAACCGGAGCGGCAGCTGTCTGGTGCATGATTCGTGGATCTCTCTGCTCGAATTGTGCTTGGTATGCCGTTGGAGCCTGGGGAAGTTGTGCTGGCCGAGGTGGTGGAGGTTGTTGCTGCTGCATAGCGGCGACTGAAAAGTTTTCATTGTGGTATTTTTTCGCCTTTGAGATTTACTTACATCTAGGATCACGAGATTCGAATTGAGATTGATAGACCGTCGGTTGAACAGCTGGAGGGGTAGCAACTGAAATTTCAGAATCTTCGAGAAGTTTTTCAAACAGTTCCCTATATATTCACCTGGCATTGGTTTATGTTGTGTAGGAGGCGGAAGCCCGTGTTGTTGTAGGGCAAGAGCATATTGAGACGGCCCTCCTTCGCTGTCTTTTCTAATTCTCGGATCAACAACGGATGGTGGGGGAATAGTTGGCGGTGGCTGAAAATTAAACAACAAATAAGTACATCATTCAAAGAATAAAATTACCATTGAAAATTGATTAGCTCCAAGAGCTGGAGGCCTTCCCTGGAATGTTGATGGTATCGCTGCTGCAACTTCTGCTTTTCCTGCATTTTGTTGGAACATGTCTTCATCTCCATCTGCAATTTTCTTCAGTCCCAATTGCATAATTCTAGATTGAAGAGATGGTTGAGATGAAATTCCAACAAGAGCTTGTAGTGCTGGCTTCATCATTGGAGCTTGTGGCCGCTCGTCTTCGTCTATTTCCATGTCAACTTGATTCCGGTTGTCACCCCAACCTTGAGACATTCCACGGCTATCTGAAGAAGAGAACGTTCAGGTGAAAACTCAGTTACCACAAGCAAGCCACTTACTGTAGATATCTTCATCGTTTTGAGGAGAGAAAATACCCGGATAAACTCCTTTCTTTTCCATTTCAACCAAATCTGTGTGTACTGCTTTGATTCCATCTCTGAAGTTAACATACGCTTCCTCTACAACAAGAACTTCTCGTTTTTGATGTAAAAATACACGTTTCGCGAGTTCAAGTGTTTCTGAGAGAGCCATCATCCGCTTCTTCTGATCTTCCATAGAGTGGCGAACCTAAAAAAAAAGAAAATTAATACATTCGTATGAATCGCAGCTCAAAAAATACCTGAACCATCGTATCTATCGCTTCATGCACTTCTTGTAGAATATGAGCCCCTTCTTCCCGATCTTTCATCCCACTTCTGCATTTTTCTTTGTAATCGAAATCCCCTTCGGTTACATACTTCATCATGTCAGCGATTACATTTCTTGCCTAGAAACGTTGAGTTTTTTTTCTTTTGAATAATGTTTTTAAACAAACCCCGACAAAATTTGTGATTTTCTTGTACAAATCATCGGCATCAACCTCAAGCGCTTGATCTTCCGCATCGTATCCTTCATCTGTATTAGCGTCTATTTGGCTTTCGAGAGGAAAGTTCAGTTTTTTTACTCACCGAGCAAATTTTCCATTGCTGTTGTACTCGCTGTAGAGAAGACGTTCCGAGATTTGAAAATTTGAATGCACCGCTTCATTACTCCCTTCACCTTTTCTTGTTTTCTGGACAAGGAAATTTCAGATTTTAAGTTTTAAAACCGACTAAAAATACCTTCCGATTCCTACAGCAGTAAGGACAGCCGGTTGAAAAGCTGGAATGATGGTGTCAGCGTGCTTCATTTTCGCCTTTTGTACTACATCATTCATGACATAGAATAAAGCAATCCGTTTACTATCTGTCCCAGCTGAATTCTCAAACATTGTATTTATAGAAACTTGAATTAATTAATTACCTGTTTTGAAACAATTCAACCATCCGTCTACAATCAAATCAATCGAAGCTTTGTCTTTGTAATGCATAATCCACAGCGACATGGTCTCAATTGCCTCTTGTGTTGGATTTTTGATCTGGAGCTTTGAAGAGTTATTATTTTTTCCACATTTAAACAACAACTTACATCCTGCAAACGGTTGTAGACAACATCGGATGTGAGCACAACCATTTTTGAATTATTTGAATTGACGAATCAATAATTCACATACGAAGTTCGTTTGGAGAAGTCACTGTAAAATTGTCGAAAAATGTAAATAATTGCAACGAGAGCGGTAGACGCGCTAGCACGAGAAAAGCGCCTTTGAGAGGTGCGAGACGAAGAGAGCCGAGTGAGAAATAATAGAAGTGAGAAGAGTATGTTTTGTAGGGTATTTCTATGGATATAAACTCCAAACATCAAGAAAATAAATATTTTTGAAAGTAAAGTCACATTTTCGAAAGTTCGTCGTAGAACCCGGCACCATTCTGGTGAATGTTCCTTTAAATTACGGTAGAAATTTACAGTAGTCTATTTTTTTAATGATCATTTGATAAAACTTCTCTGTTAAACGACTCTCCTTATTCAAAAAAAGAATAACTTTTTAAAAAGTTGCTGTTTTCAGATCGAAGATACTTGCCAGAAGTCTTATCCAGTTCTCACGTACGTTTCGTAAAGCAAACAACAGAATGAGACATTCTCTTTTCAGGTCGCCTCGCAACGATGCCTCTTGCCGACATTGCCGATGTGGATATTGACTCGAAAGGAGTCTTCAAGTACATTCTCATTCAGGTGGGAAACAAGACGTAATAATTAGAAGAAAAGTTCATTGTGGGAAAATTATATAAGAGAATAGAAAGTTTCAAAAACTTAAACAGCAAAAGAGACATAATCACGCTTCAATAAGGCAGTCGTTTCGTTTTCTTCCTTCTCACAAATCGAGTCCATGACATCAATTGTTTTAGAGTGACCAACACCTGAAAAATGTTTTGTTCTGTATGATTTTCTATGAAAAAGAGCTTACAGTGCTTATGGAACTCAATTTTGTCAGTTTTTATAAATAGTGCTCGTGACAATGGAGATCTCTGTCCATCTTTAAAAACTGCGGTGGCACTGAAATGTTTTGTTCGGGGTTTTCAAAAGTTTTCTCGGTGAAAAAGTAAGATTTACCTAAACATGTAGAACCAATCGAAA
This sequence comes from Caenorhabditis latens, assembly GCA_002259235.3. Lineage (NCBI taxonomy): Eukaryota > Metazoa > Nematoda > Chromadorea > Rhabditida > Rhabditidae > Caenorhabditis > Caenorhabditis latens. Next base: position 11,563,133 of record CM056092.1, on the reverse strand, counting down.
CGTAAGTCCGGAAATACTACCTGAAAAATTGTACATTTTTAACCCCTTCCCTCTTTTTCACTAACCCTTCTTCCATTCACTGGAATTTTCTCCCACTCGGAAAGAGATGCATTTGGATTTTCTGTGAAATAGACAACATAGTTTTTGACTTCATGAGATTTTTTGTAGGGTGGTTCCCATGTCAACTCGATAGTGTTGGCATTCAGCCTAGTTGCCAGGATATGTTGAGGACTCAATTGAGGTTCTGAAATAGGCATTCATTTAACTTTTCAGAGAAGTTAAAGAACTAATTTAGTACCTGTATACTGCACCAAGTATACTGCTTTGCTCTCTCCAAATTTGTTATGAGCAGTGATTCTGAATTCATAAAGAGAACAAGAATCTACACTCATTATCTCCACTGTATTCCCTTTGATTCCTCGAAGTTCTCGAACTTTCGCATCTTCGTTATGTCTGAAATTATTCGGTTTGAAGACCAAAGAGTGAACGAAGTCTGCTCACTTCAAACGATATCTGATGTTATAAGTCAAATCCGGGTCCGGGGAGAACGGAGGCGCCCATGCAAGTCTGACAGAATACGCGGATGTGCTGACAACTTGACAATCACTCGGTGGATCTGGTGGGAGACGAGCAAACATGAACTTTTCGTTTGGCACTGAAATATTTGTACTTTAGAATCTATAGAAAGTCTGTCACATTAAAGGGGGACTGCGGTATTCCAAAATTCGGGATTTTTTGATATGGATCGACTCAGAATTTTATAGAAAAGAGAAAAGTCTCTTGGAGCTATGTCCGAAAATCAGTCTAAAACGAGTTATGAGCCCTCAAAGTGTCAAAAAAGAGCCCCTCGCCGTGAAAATTTGCCTTATATTTCAAGGTAAAATTCTCTCGCCGTGAACGTGAAAAAGTGAATATTGAGAGAATAGCGCCGTGAACTCTCTTCTATCAGTATATTCTACTGTTCAAATGAGGAAGTTTCTCCATGATCATGAAGTCTTTGACTGGAATTGACCTAGATAATCCGAGAAAACAATACGAACTTATTACTTTTTGGTGTAGGAAAATAACGAGATTTTTATTTGAAAAAAAAAACAAAAAACAATAAAAAGAAGTTGCAGAATGCACAACAGTTGCAGAATGAACGATTGCAGAATGCACAACATTTTTTGAAATCGTTTTTCTTGAATCTCGCAACCATTTTGAAGACAAAATAACATTGCACCGTGGATGAAGCCCATACTGAAACGTGGTTTTTGATCGAATTGGTTCACGTTCAGACTTTTTTTCAGTTTTCTTGTTATGTAGACAAATTTATCAGGAAACAAATACAAAACTCATAATTGAAAACGAAAAACAAAAAAACCCAAAAAAAATTCAATTGAATGAAATAACTACTGAGCATCTCATTTGTCACAGTAATGATAAGTTCGTATTGTTTTCTCGGATTATCTAGGTCAATTCCAGTCAAAGACTTCATGATCATGGAGAAACTTCCTCATTTGAACAGTAGAATATACTGATAGAAGAGAGTTCACGGCGCTATTCTCTCAATATTCACTTTTTCACGTTCACGGCCAGAGAATTTTACCTTGAAATATAAGGCAAATTTTCACGGCGAGGGGCTCTTTTTTGACACTTTGAGGACTCATAACTCGTTTTAGACTGATTTTCGGACATAGCTCCAAGAGACTTTTCTCTTTTCTATAAAATTCTGAGTCGATCCATATCAAAAAATCCCGAATTTTGGAATACCGCAGTCCCCCTTTAACTCACAAACATGACTTCCACGTCGTTTTTCCTTCTTCCTCTTTGATTTTTTCCTCGCCAACTCATTATAATCTTTGTGAGCAAATATCATCCCTTTCGCTAGTTGAGCCAATAATGAGGCCATCGCTGCCCGACGCCTTCTGAAAATCGATAAGAACGAAGTTACATTGTGATTTCTGGTTGAAAGCAACCTGGCTTTTGCCTCTCTCAGCAGGTAGAATGGGTTATTACTTTTGAGTTTTCTACCCAAATAGTGAATTTCCTTCAAATACATTCTGCCGACGACGTCCATACACATAGTTGTTAGAATTACACCAACTGGAATAATTTCTTCAGTTCAGTTTTTCAATGTTGACTTACCGACTACAAAAGCCAGAGTAACCCAAATATTTCCTGGTGATGGACGAATGTCTCCGAAACCTACAAAATGTTTAGTTTTTTGAGATTACTGTGTATTCGATTTCCAACGTACCCACAGTAAGAATACTGATAAATATGAAATAGAGACTCTCGACATAAGTCCATGTCTCCCAGTACCGTACTACCCACGCAGCAATACACCCGTATACGAAAACAAACATGAATACTGTCAACGGAGGGAATCGTACTAATCGAACACGATCTAGGATCTCCTCTTCATTTTCATCATCTCCAAACATCGGTTGAGCTGGATCAGCTTCTACTTCTCCTTTCCGTTTTCTCTTCCACTCGAGACATTTATTCCAAAGTTCATAATGAAGGAAGAATATTGTTTCAGAGAGAAATTTAGCAACGTTCGCAACTGTTACCAAAGTTAAAGGAATTCCTGAATTTGGTTTATCTACGATGCGATTAAAACTAATTGTTTACCTATCAAACAATAAATCACACCGAAAAGCCTTCCTCCAAATGTGCTCGGTGCCACATAACCATAGCCGATTGATGTGAGCATGGTGGTGGTAAAAAACACCGAATTTGCAAAGTCCCATGTAGGGGAATCCTTAAATTTTTGACAATTTTCTAGAAGTTTACGGAATTTTCTTACCTCATCATATCCATGTCTCACTGCTCGATGAGCAAAGAATACAGTATCCACATAGTCGAAAAAGTCGTCTGACGTCTTTGCTTTTACAGATTTTATTAAATCATCTACGTTCTGAAAACAATTTATAAATAAACGTAATCAACAGTCTGAAATTCTCACATCAAATGTGTGTTTTTCTTTTTTAGTCAAATCCCACAACCGATCTACATAATCTTTTGCATTCTGATCTATCCGATCCATGTGTTCCTTTTTCAGAGTCTGAAATTTAATGCATTTGAGATCGACTATTTCTATATTGAGACTCACATCAAGATGCTCTCCTTCAAGCATCTGGAATACAATAGCTCCAAGAATAATATATAGTACTACAGACCCGATTAATAGAACGTGCAATGAGAGAAATCTCGCCATTTTCTCACTTTCAACCTGAAAACAGCTCATTTCGAAAAACAAGACTAGACTGGTACGAAGAACCCGGAAAAGGTTGACAGTAGGATTACTTGCAAACACAAAATAGAGTGATCCATCATTTTTTTGAAAAAGAAAAAATACGGGGGGGGACCTGCAAATAATTTTACCCAACAAGAAAAAGCGTGGACAAACGAAAAAGGGAGGAGAAGGAGAATCAATGATTTTTGAAAACATAGAAAGAAAAAGGAGGAAAGAGATGAAATATGAGATGGGACCTGGAAATTCGGCATGCACCTGACTATGAGTTCTTGATTTTCAAGTATTCAAAGTTGGGGTTTTTGGGAAAACATGGGAGACTGGAGAATCAGTTGTTTTTCGAACCTAAAAGTTGTGGTGAGAAATTCTACAACAACCCGAAACATGAGTTTGTATGTGTGTCAAGTGTTAGGGGTTGTGTGGTGAAGAGCTCGAAAATGGGGAGAGAAGGGGAAGAATAAAGAGCCAGATATATCTGCAATACTCCGAAGCAAGAAGGAGCCCATCACAAGAAATCGGTCCCTTGAGACTCCGAACACGCACACTTTTCTACCCCGCAGAAACACTACTTCTCACTTGTAGAGAAAAAAAATGAAGGAAATTGTAGAATACACGTTCATGGTCTCACAGGGGAACAGTTGAAATTCTAATGGAAGTCGAATTTTTTGTTTTCAGGTGACGGATGCCGAAACGAAAGAGAAGAAGTTTGTGGTCCGCGGCTACTATCGATGCACTTTTCATGACGATATTCTTCAGGAGACCAAGGTTGCTTTCTTCTTTTTTCTGAAATATCAACATAACTATACTTCTTTAGTCTTCCGCCCCATCCGGACTCAAGCTGAAATGTGTTGGTGGTGGACGAATCAAGCACGATGATGCAGGCAAAGATCTGTTGGTTTATGGATACTCGCAAGGATACGGACGTGCGGATCATCAGGTTGCAGTGGATATTTTGAAGCAGAAGTATCCAGATTATCACATCCATTTCTCCAATGATGGATATTAATTTATATTCTTTTTACTTTTCTCAGTTTTGTGTATAATGTCTCATTCAATTGTACGAATAAGGTTTTATTTTGTAAAAGATTTATTTCGATTTTGATAGTTTTCCAACTGAAAAACCACGTGACCTCAACGAAACAAGCAGAAACATTTTAAGCCGTTCCCGAACATGTTTAATTTATTTCCAAATCGAGAAAATGCCACCACAAACCAGAAATGGCAGGAAAAAAGTTGTCAGAGTGATCCCCGAAACAACTATCGAGCTGAAAAAAAATTGCGGGTTTAAATGGGTACTTTTACACTAGAGATTCAGATTTTCATTCGAGTTTCAGATATTTAAAAACAAAAGGAATCGGTATGGACGAATTGGAAATGACATTATTAAAGATACCATTCTGAAAATAAATGAGATGACAACTGGAAATAAAGACAGTGACCGGATTCTGAATGATTACAAAAATGCTCTTTCTGAGTGTATTGATGTGAGTTTGGAGGGTCTTTCACCTGAAAACGGAGTCAATTGATTTCAGACTTTTTCGGAATCCCATGAAACTCCTGCGGCAAAAACACGAAAAATCAAGAAAGAGATAGTTGTAAAAGAAGAAGTTGAACCAGAAAAAGTGTCTGTAAAAGAAGAAAATAAAGAAGAGGAGACGTTGACGATCTCTGAAAATTCATACATTTCAGAAGCGTTGGCTGTTAGAAGTGAAACATTGACGTCTTCTGATGATGAGTGTGATGAGACGGCCATATCGCAGCAATTAGAGGAAATGTCGATAACCGAGGAAATGGAATTGAATATTCCTCTTCATACGAGTACTCCATTGAGAGAAAATTCTGTTGTTTCTGTTATTAAACAAGAGGAAATTCAAGTTTTTGGAATTGTGGAGAAGCCTGAGACAACTCAAATTGATGATGAACCTGAAGTGAGAATTCTCAAAAGTTCTATTAAAAAGACAGTCATCTCACAACGGGAAGATTTTATTTCGAAGCGGAGAGAAGTGAAACCAACGTCAGGACTAGAAAAGCAGTCGGAAAGAACTATCAACTTAGAAACACCAACACACTCTGGATACCGTCGGAATCTGTTTGCTACAAAATCTGAAAGTGTTGGATCTACCCTCCCGAAACCAGAACCTTCCATTCTTCGAAACCCAAAACCAGAGAATATTGAAAAGAAGAATCATCTCTCGTTCCTTCGGTCGAAAGTTCTGAATACAAAACTTGAAAAAGGTCGTGAAATTATGAAGAAGAAACTGGCAGTTATCGAGACGAACCCCGTTCAAGTTGAGAAAAAATCGAGTAGCTACAAGTCGCCAGCTCAGAATATTCCAATTCTGAAAAGAACAGAAACTATGAGTTCTCATTATAGACCATTGAAGAAGAGTCGAGTTCAGACATTCCCGGAGAAAGAGAAGAAGGTGCCTTTGCTCAAAACTCTAGTTCCTGTTATCTCAGTGAGGCCTTTTTTAAACTGAATTTCAAAATAATGCTTTCATATTTCAGATCCCGGACACCACTCTTCAAACTAGTACACTCAAAAAGACTGATACATCATACCAGAATAAAACTCTTGTTGACTATGGGCTCGAATATTTGAGCAGTGAAGAAGATACCGATGATGAATGTAATCCGAAAAATAAGATTCCAAGTTGGGCGGCTAATTTCAACGTGATCGAAGATAATGTTCGGAAACGAATCGAAAACCCTCCATTCGATATCGATGAGTTTTTTGGAGAGATTGAAAAGGTTTTGAGACTCTCAATTGGGGACTCCAACACAACGATAACCTTTTTCCAGCCTAATCTATTGGAAATCTTTGGCGCCAAAACTCGCGGCAAAAAGCGTGGATCATCAGCATGCTGGTGATCACCACTACTAGAACCTTGAACTTGTTTTCAATGTTTAACACCGTCTTCCAAGAATTGAAACGGTTTTCCTTAAAATGAGAATAAATGTTCAACTTTGTATTACTGTACCTTCAGGCAACTGATCGTATTCATCTTTTTGAACTACAGCTCGAGTTCAGTTTGGTTTTCTCTTTTTCAAACTTAAAAATACATACAGTTCTTATTTCCAGAAGAAATATTTATCAAGCAGTTTGCTATATTTAGTCTCACTGAATTCCGAGATGCGTTTCAACTTTCCGCCAATTTCTATGCGAAAGAGTACGTCTGAAAGAGAAACGCAGATACATGCAGAATGAGAAGCGTATTGTGCGTCGAAAAGTGTATTGGAGTGTATTGGGTTCTGAAGGCGAGCCGTCCATTGAACATGGATTTTTGAACTGATTTTATTGATTTTCAGTGATTTTTCCGATATCTGACTTGCTTATCGTAACAAACGATTATTTGTTGTTATAGTTATGCAATATTATAACATTTTTGTCGTTGCCTTTCTTGAAAATTGACTTTGAAAGTATCGATTTTTTGAGTTTTACATTGTCGGTTCTTCGACATCCTTGTTTCTTATTTTCTAATTTTTTTATAATCTTATCAAGTCTTTCAGGATGTCACTCTCACTCTTGACTCCTCGTCTGGTGACCAAGTGCACTGTTGCACGCATTCTTGTTGTCAGAAACAGCTCTTCTCGTTTGACTCTCAGCGTAAGTTTTAAAAAAAAAAGTAAAAAGGAATGCTACTTCTCAATCAGAAGTCAGAAATTCAACAATGAAAGCTCTAACAACTTTATTTTAAAGCACTGTTCTGAATATTATTCTTATATCTAGTTATTGGATGATAGGAGCTGTGCGGTGTAAAAATTGTATTTTCTGATTGCAATCCAAGATTAATATTTTTCAGCACGAGCAATCTATCAAGATCAACGACCAACAAGGATTTTTCAAATATCAACGCGATGTCTCTCGTGACGCTCGTTATTCCAACCCAGCCAAGCCAGGAGATACTGCTTCCAGGTAAATTGTTGTCAAAAATCCGTACGAGATTCTAAGTAATTGTTTTTTCTATGATATGAAGTTGTCAATTACACTATTTCTCGAAGCAAAATGCAGCCCCACGGGCCCGCTCTATTACCGTCAAAATATTTACAAACATTGTTTTTCTTATGTATTGCTTGTATGCATGTTGTGCTTGGGATCATCGCTTCCGCAGATCTCATACCAAAAATATATCTTCAACCATTAATATAAATATTGTTCATTCCAGATTCATGTTCCGCAAACTCGGACATGCTTACGAGATCTACCCACTTTTCGGACTTCTTGCTATTTGGTGCGTTCTCTTCGGATATACTGTCTACTACTCATTCGAGAAGGCCGAGATCTGGCTTGACAGAAGTAAGCTGATACTTTGAAGTTCTTATTTTTCATTAAAATCAACTTCAGGCCACACTACCGCTCCATGGGACTGGGAGAGAATCCGCAATAACTACTGGAAGAAGCCAACTTTGGTGTTCGACCCAACTGGAGTAACCCACCAGAGACTTGAAATCATGGAAACTCTTCAAGACGAGATGGTCGCCGCCGCCAAGGAAAGAGGAACCAGATAAATCAGTATATGTCTAGTTCTTCTCTATTTCTCTTTTGCGTTGTAGTACCTTTTTGATCGAATTCTCTCGAATGAATAAAAATACTGTGGAAACTTTATTCGTCCCCCAAATAAAGTTCTAAAAAATGTTCACAAGTAAATACCGTGAGAACTGTAAAATTACACTTCACCAACTTCAAAAAGACAAATACCTATTTTAAAAGTATGTGCACACAGGAATTTGTTATGGACGGCTTCAAAAATCAAGTTTCTGTACAACACAAGGCTTGTCTGTGAATTCGTCCAGGATTTTCAAGCTAAAGACGGAACCTGTCTTATTCAAGTTATGAGCATTCGTTGAATACGTAGAAGAAAGTGGATCACATATAATTATGTTCATTAGTTTGTTCTTCCATTTGATATAATACTCCAAGACTCAATTCGCAATCATCAAAGAATTCTGTTTGGTACCAGAGAAAATTTCAATTCGTGTTTGTCGCCAAAATAAGCTTAATTAGAAGTAATAAGCTATTTGGAAATCAAATACATGTCTTCTTACGAATGTTGAGTAAACCCGCTCCAGTATTATGTTTAACTTATTTCCGAATTTGGCCTTCGGAGAAATCAGAATACGTATTGAAAGGAACAGACAAAACCATAAACAACTTTGAAAACAAGTTTATTGTTCAACAAATAACTTTACTTGAGTGGGATGAATCGGGAAGAGTGGGTAGCTCCAATACCTGGTCTTCCGTGCTTGACCGGCTTGTAGGAGATAGCGAACTCTCCGAGGTAGAATCCGATCATCTCAGGCTTGATCTCAGTCTAAAAACCATCAAATAAGAAGTTTTTAAAATTATTCCGATTTCTCACCTGGTTGAAAACCTTTCCGTTGTAGATTCCGATGACTCCACCGACGAGCTCTGGAAGGATGATCATGTCACGGAGATGGGTCTTGACTGTGGCTGGCTTCTCGAGAACTCCAGCTGCCTTCTTGGCCTTTTGGACCTTGGCGATGAGTGCCAAATGCTTTCTCTTGAGTCCACGGTCGAGACGTCTGCGCATGCGGCTTGGGAGGAGCTTGGTGAACTGCTCGCTGAAAATTTTCGAATAACACTTATAAATCTAGTTAAAAAAATTACTTACCGGGACATGTCCAAGAGCTGGTCCAAATCGACTCCTCTGTAGGTGAACTTGCGGAAAGTTCTCTTCTTCTTCAACTCGGCGAGATGGGCATCATCTTGAGTAGCCATGTTTAACCCTGAAAACCGAAATATAACAGCTATTGAAAAAAATTAGAAAGCAAAGTTGGAACAACACGAGAACCATTGAAAGTAACTGAGAAAAATCGATTTGTTGGCAATTATCCTGCCTAAAAATTTCTATTACGGAAATATCATTTTTAATACAATTTCTATACTTATAGATATTCGAAGTATTATAAATGCACTGATTTCTCAATTTTTAACAAAATTTAGAACAAAAATGTCAGCGTTTCAGTAAAAATCAAGAAAAAAAAGGCGAAATTGGAAGAATTTCTACTGTTGGCCGAGTCGTGTATCACTCATCATTGGTTGAGTCGCTGTTCAGTGAATATTGGCGACTGGCCAGGTTTCGATGGAGCGCGTTTGAAAAAGTACAAACTTTCCTGCATTTTTCTTATTTTTTGGCTTGTTTCTGTAAAAATATTAATTTTCCAAGTATCCAACGCTCCACCGGAATAACTTTGATTCATTTAACAAATAGAAATGGCTAATGAGCTATTTTGCGCATGTTCTGAATTTCATAACCGAGTTTTAAAATGTATTTTTCAAATTGAACAAAATTATTTGTTAAATTCTATTAAACATTCTTCTTAAGTTTTTTTAAACTTCAAAATTTCTCCTGTGAGCTGCTGTATTTTACATAATCCCAACACTAAAGCAAATATATCTTTAGTTTTCAATTCTGTTATCATTGCCTTTCTTATCACACTCATTTACTTTTTTTCCAATACTTTCTCACTTTTATTTTTCAGAATGCGGTTACAACTTCTCTTGTGCCTTTTATATTATGTTGTAGCTGGTTCAATAAATCCAGAAGTTGATCAAAAAGAGTTGCGAGGAGAATTCCACGATGAAACCCGAAATTTAGTCGATTATGAAGATTTTTCAACAAACTTGACAGATTATGCAAGTAGAAGAACCAGTGACGATGATAAGCTCTCACCAGAAGAACAAAAAAGACGAGAAAAAGAAGGACCAAATAGTGACGAAGTCGATGACGATTCAAGTGATATCAGTGAAGAAAGGTAATTTTCCAACTATTAAAACCAAGTAGCAAAAATGTTTTGTACCGAAAACTAATTTATGAACACTATCATTTTGTTCAAATTCAGACTTATAAAATTGTGGGGAAAATCAGCGGATTATGACAAATTTTTCGACACTGCTACATCATCTCATGAGCTGGAAGATCTAGACGGGTTTCTTTTGAAATGCTAAAACCGCATGCCTCTGCCACTCTCTTCTCAATCCTATCCTATTCACTTTTTAGTTGCCTAATTTTGATTTTCCTTTCAAATTCACAATTTTGATTGAAACCAGTTTCGTCTTACATGGGATGTTTGTCTTCTACAGAAAAATCATTTTGATAAATACCAATCATCTGTATTTTCAGAGAACGAGATAGTGTGGATCATCAACATTTGAAGTCACTGACTGCTATCAAACCAGAGAAACTTCAACCTGTTGCTGGAGTCATTAATTCTGCTTTCAACGACAGGTAAGTCCTAAATTTTTCAACAAGAAACATGATTTATTTTTACTTTTAGAAAAACCTTCTCTTGTCCTCGAACAAAGTTAGAATTGATGACAGGACGTTCTGTTGCTGATATCTCTCCAGAAGATATCACAATCATTGCAGCAATGGGAGATGCTCTAGCAACAGGTATTGGATTATGGCCGAATGCTGATATTGAATTTCGTGGTGCCAGCTTCCCGATTGGAGGAGACTCGACGATTGATGGGTTGATCACTATTCCTAGTGAGTCCTAATTTCACTGATTATTATAAAGTTAAAACTTCTTTTCAGATATTCTCCGAGAGTTCAGTCCAAAAATAGTCGGAGTGTCACATGGAATGGGAGCTGATCTACCTGATCATCAATTGAACGTAGCTCAAACCGGCGCATCAACTAAAGATCTTTACAAACAAGCTGTCCAGTTGACACGAAAAATAAAGAAACTTACTGAAGTTAATTATTTGGAAGAGTGGATTATGATCATCATCACGATTGGAACTGAAGAGGTATTTCCAACATTTGATTTATTAATACGTTATTCATGCATTAATTTTCAGATCTGTACTCGATGCGACGGTCCATCATATGAGCACATTAAGCGAGCTATCGAACATCTTCAAATAGAAATTCCAAAAGCACTTGTTGTTTTGTTGGGACCTGTTCACGTTTCATCATTCCATGAGCAAAAATCTAATCTTCTCAAGTACGTTAGTTATTTGTATCGCCAAAAAAAGTTGAATGTTCAGAAGTCGTTGTCAATGCTCCAGAAATCAAACGGAAGGTTTCATGTACGATGTTTCACGAAAATGGTCTAAAGTTTGGAGAGATATTCAAAAATATGTAGAGACTGGAGTGACATCGGTAGGTGGATCTCACTATTGGCATAATATCACTGTGAAGTGTTTTCAGAGACCCACATTCGGAATGATCAGCTATCCGATGGTGACAATCACTTCCAGATATCCCAGTGGGTTGTTCATAAGAGATAAACCATTGTTGAATCGACGAGGTCACAATTATGCAACGAAATGGTTATGGAATCGATTGATCGGTGGTGATCTCTATAATCTGTCATCAGCAACTCTTTCACAAGATAACTACTTTTGCCCATCTGTTGTAAGCTTTTAAGAGACAATGTCTCGCTCAAGCCACCAGGCCATGTTACACAAAAACCAAAGTGATCCGTTTTGGCTGATTTTTTGATATGTTACTACCCTAAGAATTCTAAGAATTTTATACCATACCATACCAGGCTCCGCCCCCTTTGACCTACCGAAACGATCGATTGAAGTTGAAAAATGAAAATTTTTCTTTCGAAAGATAGGATCAAAATCTCTTCAGAAATGAATTGCCAGCCTCATTTTGTACATTTTACAAGATAACTACTTTTTTCTAGCTCGCCTGCATCATAGAGAAAAAATCACTTATTTGAAAAAATTGTCTATTTTTTCATGTTTTTTGGATTTTTCGGGTGGTCGAAGTACTGTGGTCCGAAGTAAATTTATGATGATAAGATACATATTTGTGTTGGCTATCAGAAAATGTAAAGACTTTCCCCAGATTCCACTGTCTAGGTGAGTTATGATCCAAAAAGTGACAGAATTAGATGCTTTTCAACGTACCCCCCTCCATGGTAAAAAATGGCTGGGTGACGAAAATCAAAAATATTTCTGATTTTGGTTAAACAAAGCTAGAATAGTACTCACACAACTTTTCAGACAATTCCAGCCATGTTTCGGTGAGTTACAGACACCTCCTCCAATTTTTCGACTCAAAAACTATGAGCTCTTGTAACTTTCCAGATTATTGCTCAAAATCTGAAAATCTTCTAGAAAACATTGGAATGTACTTCAAAAACACAAATAAACAATTAAAAGTTGATTATAAATAAGAATTCTGGTTTTTCGTGCGCCAGAATACCTCACTATCGTAGACCCATTAAGCTTTCAGATATGAAATAAAACGAAAGCTGAACAAAACAACAAAATTTGACAGTTATATACTTATTTGAGTTTTTGAAGTATATTCCAATGTTTTCCACAAGTTTCTAAGATTTTAAGTCAGAACCTGGAAAGTTATCTGAGCTCAAACTTTTTGGCTCGTAAAAATGGAGGAGCAGTCTGTAACTCACTGAAACACGGCTAGAAATGTCTGAAAAGTTGTGTGAGTACTATTCTAGCTTTGTTTAACCAAAATCAGAAATATTTTTGATTTTTGTCACCCAGCCGTTTTTTCACATGGAGGAGGGTACGTTGAAAAGCATCTAATTCCGTCACTTTTTGGATCATAACTCACCTAGACAGTGGAATCTGGGGAAAGTCTTTATATTTTCTGATAGCCAACACAAATATGTATCTTATCATCATAAATTTACTTCGGACCACAGTACTTCGACCACCCGAAAAATCCAAAAAACATGAAAAAATAGACAATTTTTTCAAATAAGTGATTTTTTCTCTATGATGCAGGCGAGCTAGAAAAAAGTAGTTATCTTGTAAAATGTACAAAATGAGGCTGGCAATTCATTTCTGAAGAGATTTTGGGAAAATTCGGTTATACCCCCCCACACCGATAGCTTCCCCGCATGTTGGAATACACCCCCTATCAACAGAAAAGTGGGGGTTATAACTGTGGGGGTGCATAATGGAACAGAAAGTGTGGGGGTTATAATGAAACCATTAAAGCCCCCACAGTGGAAAGTGGGGGTTCATATCATAACACCTGGTAAACTTCTATTATAACCCCCACATGTATCAATAAGCACCCCCAAACGCCATGTTGGTATACCACCCCGGGGGTGTTTAATAGAATGTATCGGGAATTTGAGCCTAAGCCTAAGAATTAAGGAAAATCTGCTTCCAGGGCGCTGAGCTTAATGTCGGGGTGAGAGCAAGCTTTACGGGGTCCTTGTTTCAAGGTAATCACTACTTCCATTGCGCTGAGCTTAGGGGGTGTTTAATAGAATGTCTCGGGAATTTCAGCCTAAGCCTAAGAATTATGGAAAATCAGGTGGAATTTCAGCATAAATCAACGTTTTAGTTATATCCTAAAGATACATTTCAACGTTTCAGCAAAAAACTGCTGAAAAACGCACAGAAAACGAGCATAAACGAAGAAAAATCAGAAGAAAATAGTTATTTTTGAGTGCAATCAATATTCAATTTGGCTACCAACTATGATACTCAGTCATTGGGGGGTTTATATCAAAATGATGCTCACATTACAATATATACCCCCACATCTACTTGAAATTCGGGGGGTTATATTGTAATGTGTGGGGTTCTATAATAGAATGTTCATAAAATAGTCCCAACATTCCAATAAACACCCCCACCCAAATGACTAAATCAAGCATTGTGGGGGTGTATTCCAGCGTTTATCCAGGGGGGTGTATAACCTAATCTTACGGGGGTCTATAATAGAATGTACCCGAGATTTTGATCCTATCTCTCGAAAGAAAAAATTTCATTTTTCAACTTCAATCGATCGTTTCGGTAGGTCAAAGGGGGCGGAGCCTAATCTGGTATGGTATAAAATTTTTAGAATTCCTAGGGTACTAACATATCAAAAAATCAGCCAAAACGGATCACTTTGGTTTTTGTGTAACATGGCCTGTAGGCCTATGCTCGAGCCAGTCAGAGATTGTCTCTTAATGGAGAAAATAGCTAGAAAAAGTTTCGTGTTTTCCAGGGATGCCCATATTTCCGAACATATGCAAATCATAAAAAATGCACCACACTTACGCACGATGAAGCTAAAGACCAGGAGTTAGTTTCGCATAACGGAAAAACTATCAAAACGGTAATAATTTAAAATAATTGAATGCTTATGCTTTAGTTATGCTTGCAAACCTGCATGATTTATAATTTGTAGTCTCGTCGATCGATTCGGTTTCTGTACAATTTGGCTATGGTGGTTGTCGGTGCAGCATTCTGTACTGTCTGTATTCTTGGAACGTTCTTCTATCAGAAATCAAAAATGGTATGCCTTACTTTTTTTCCATTTCGATTTATTACTTTTCCTTTAGCTCCTTTAGAAAAATATATTTTACTATTAATAATGTTTCTGTTCCAGGGCGATCACGGACGATTTGAGATTGTTGAAGAACCTCAAAAGAAGCTTGAAGAAGCACAAAAAGAAGAGCAGAAGGCTCTACTGACCCGTCAAAATACTCGAGCACAATCAGAATTGGCTCAAACATCATCAGGAATTCAATTGGCGCCGATATCCGTTGGAAGACACAAATCGTTCCTCGGCACAATTAATGAAGGAACTCCGGATGTATGATGCTCCTATGGAGTGCATTTCTTATCTTTTTGTTTAGTATATCAGTTTAGTTCCTGTCAGAATTTAGTTGTACTTTTTGTAATCTGTAAATTTATCCAATTTTATCTTTGAATTCTTTAATTCATTCCATAACCTTCCATGCTTTATCTCTTTTTTTTCTAGAATTGTATATAATTTTCCAAATACCTTTCTCATTCCAAACACTTCCAAATCTAAGTCACTTAAAATCCCAATGACAAACAGAGTTTTACGGTCTTTTTAATTCAGTTTTTTTTGCATTTCTTTTGATCAACGAGTCATTTGATTGTGGCCTTTAAGAACATGTTTCTACTTATACATTTCACTTTTTCCCCCAATGCATTTCGGTGTTTTCGTTTGTGATAAAGATTTCTGTTTAATAATTTCTTCACATTCAGACACAACATTTGATCTCTCGAAATCTGAAAACCTCATGATTTTTGATCACATTAGACACAAAACAAGCAGAGTACATACTAAGTTCCTCCCACAAACTCAATCAAATATATAATCCATCCGTCGCGACGTCGAATGGCACAAGCACAAAACCCGTGTTCTTTTCTCTGTCTGTCTAATTCTCTTCACCACAAACCACACGAGAATTCGATGGCATAAACTACGCGTGTGTCTTTTCATATATACCTGAATTCAACTGCAGTATGAGCTACTCAGTTATTTTCTTTTCACGAAATCATGACTCTGAAGCCAAACACTATTCTGGAGAATGGAGATGGTCTATTCAATACTCATGTTACTGTCGAAGATTTGGAAGAAGTGATTCAAGATCAAATGAAGACGAATTCTAAATTGGGAAAGAATACTAAGTATACTGTAATTGGAGACGGAAATGTGAGTTATGCCTTCAAGATTTTGTAGAGCGGGGAGTCAGTACTCTACCAACTTCCTTTGAAAACTCTGAATTTTGAAATCGTGTCACGAAGTGTCAGTTTTCTTTTAAATAATAGCTCCTCTTCACATATTCATATCCGTTTCTTTCAGGGAATCATGAGTCGAATCATCCTGGTCGAACCACAATGGACTATTTCCGACGACCATCTTCCTTCGAAATTCGTTCTGAAAATCCCATATTGCGTCCATATTCAAGCATTAATTGGGCAAATGACTGCGATGAATCCAACAATGAAAGAACAAGAAGCTGGATTATGGGCAATGTGGGAGTCGGAAATTCAATCAATTCATAACAGAGAAGTCAATATAAATAAGATTGTGGACAAGTGGGATAAGAGAGAGGATCTGTTGAATCCAAGAGTCTATTTCTCAAAGAAATATGATTCGGAGAACAGAAATAAAGGATTCATTGGAATGGAGTATGCTGAAGATTCTATTGTGAGACATCTTTATGTCAATGTCAAACCAAGGGAACTCTATCCGGTTAGTGTTAAATTATTTCTTTTTGTGTCTTATAACGAGATACCTTAACCTCTACAGTAACCCGACCTACAGTAACCTTTACCATTCTAGGTTCTCAAATTCTTAGCCCATTTCCAAGCCGCTGGTCTTCACTTGACTGATGAAGAAAAGCAAAGTATCAGTGGATTTGATATGGAAAAACTAGCAGGGCCCATGATGAATGAAGATGGAATTAAAGGAATTCTTCAACAAGTTCGAATGATGAATCCGGAGAAATTCGATGAAAAAGTGAAGAAAATTGAGGCGTTTGGAATGGAAATTGTGAATTTCGAACTTGCTTGTAATCTGAATAAGTATGTTGGTAAGTATGAATTGATTGGAATCTGATAAGTGAAATTTGGATTTTCAGGAATCGATCAACCAGTTCTGGTTCATGGAGATCTCTGGGCAACGAATGTTTTATGGAAAGAGAAAAAAGAAGAGTGGATCGTCAACAAGATTATTGATTATCAGGTAGGACAACAGTTTCTTTCCAAGAACTTTCTAGAGAGCGGGTTTGAGCTTTGGAGTCACAGCTCACTGGCGCAAAAGTGTAACCTACTGAGCCACTCACACCCACATTTAAAAACCAGCTGAGGCTGTCATCAGCTAGAAATTATTGTATTTTCTGCTAATCTCATCATTGATTTTCTAGGCAATCCACATGGGAAATCCTGCCGAAGATCTCGTTCGTCTCTTCGTTTCAACACTCGCTGGTCCAGATCGTCAGAAATATTGGGAGAAACTTCTGGAGAAGTTCTACAAGTATTTCCTGGAAGCCCTTCAAAGTGAGAAGGCTCCGTACTCTCTCGAGCAGGTTTGTTTTGGCAATTAAATAGATAAAAAGAATAAAACTTTCAGCTGAAAGAATCGTATCGTTGCTATTTTGTGTTTGGAGGAGTCGGCTTGGTTCAATTGTTTGGACCAGTTACTGAGGTTTGATTATATTGAAAAATAATTCTGATTATTAGTTTTATTTTTCAGAGAAAACTGACAATGTGCTCTCCGGATGAAAACGTGGAAGAGTATCAAAAAGTCATTTTGGGAAAGATGGGGTATCTTCTGGATGACGTTGAAAAGTTCCATCTCCACAGCAGAAACGTGACCAAAAATTACAAGAAACCAGTGACAAGAATTTAAATTTGCATCTATTTTTCTCTCAAAAAACCATTCCAGATTACTTACTTATTTTTCAACAATAAAGTGCTTAAAACTTCATTGGGACGAGTAATGGAGCATAATTTAACATGAAATACAAAATGAAACTTTACAATTTTACAAGAGAATTAAACAGAGTAAGTAGAAATGTTTAAAAATGATAGAAGATGAGTATAAATATCTAGGGTGCTTGTAAAGAAATTATTCTTAAAAACTCGTAATCAATGTTCACAAACAGGCGGTTCACAGTAGAGGGGATGAGGAGAAAATGTAAAAGAGATCATGCAGTTAAAATTTACTCAATACACTGTTATTCCTTGACATAGTTTCCAGGGAAGAGACCGACGCGATTGTTGTATTTCCCTTGCCACCATCCGGAGGCATCTGGAAAATTGAAAGTACAAAATGACTAGAAAAGAGAGATTCTTACCTTTGTTCATCAACTCAATTTCAGCACCAGCTTCGAAACTGAGCTCATCAACATCTTGAGCCTCATATGGATAGACAGCAATCACGACTGGATTCAACTTTGGCTTCGCTGGTGGCGGTGGTTTGGGTCCACGTGCTGGAGGAGGACCTCTTCCAGCAACTGGGTTATTATTTCCAGAAGCAGCCATGTTCATATTGTTCAACTGACTGATCACATTTCCCATCACAGGAATTCTGGCGGGTTCTTGATTATACTGATGATTCGTTGAAACTGGAGCAGGAGCTGAGGAATGTGGTGGTGGTTGATTGTAGTTGTTGTTGATTCCATGAGCTGGGACAGGTGCTCTCATCGACTGTGGTCCTGTTGAGTTTTTGTTAGTTCGACGAGTCGATGTTCTCAATTGATCCCTTCGGGGAGTGTAACCTCCTTGTGGGCGTTCAGTCGATGGTCCTGTGAAAACATAATTTGAGTAACATGATCCGATAAAAAGAGGATGTTCAACTAACTTGTAGTATTCGGCAGTCCAGTTCCAATACTGACATTCAGCACTTTTCCATTTGGTTTCAATGCCTTCTGGGCTGATGAGCTACCATCGCAACCGAATTGCACAGTCCGTTTACCATCCGAAAAGTCGAATTTCATCTTTTTGTAACTCACAATGTGAGAATTTCGGAAATCTAAGTGAAGAGTGCCGTTGGTTCGTTCCTTGTAGGCTTTTCTGAAATAATAAGGATACTATTCGATTGTCAGAGAAATAACACCCACGATAGAGCAGTGCAAAATTCAGTTTTGAATGGTGTCTCAAGAAGAGAAGAGTAGTCTTCTCCACTAACGTAAATTATCACAAAATCGTCCTGATATGGGGATAAACCAATGGATTTGATCTGTGGAAGGTCGAGTTGTCTCTTGATAACTTCGACAATTTTTCCTTTCTCTGGCCCACTTTTCACTTTTTCTTTTCCGATCAGTGTCAAATGATTTGCAGTGAGAAGTACATCCAATTTTGAGACCTGTAAATCGAATGGTTAGTGTTGAAACGATCTGAACATGTGTCTTACTCTGAATTTTCTATCATATTTGTTGGCAGTACACGCGAAAAGAACTCTTTGTCGTTTACCAACAAGAGACTGGAGTGTTGGATGGTGCTCCAATCCAATGTAGTCACCGACAAAGTTACGATTCAGAGAATAACGTCGGCGTTCCTTCTTTCCATACATTAAATCAGCAGCTTGTTCCTAAAAAATTGATATTGTCATAATCAATTCAAAAAGTAGGTCACAAACCTTCTGCTTGATATGTTGCTTTCTCGCGGCAAATTGTCTCCACGCCTTCTGGATAACTCTGGCGAATCCATCAAACTTTCGTTCGCGAGTTTCTTCTAACAAGAATAACTGGAAAACCAATTATTGAAACTGAGAAAAAAGAAAAATAATTCATACCGATTCTGGATTCTTTACGAAAATTTTGGTCCGTCCCATCTGGTATTGACCCTTTTCCATATGAACCGAATCACAGATAATCTCGCAAGCTCTCTGTTGATCTCCTTGGAAAGATGGCCATGTTTGTGGGGAGACGATAGCGTAACGTTGTGCGAATTTATCGAATGCTCGTCTGAAAAATTAAAAATAGAATTTTGAATGAAAAAGGTATTTACCGATAAGCGAATCCAGCTCTTCTCACACGAATATTTTCTCGAAGACCGAGATATTCAACTTGATGTTTTACTCGACTTTCTTCCCAATCATTCGGTCGTTTCGTCTCATTTGGTTTTATACACCGAACGTAATGAGGAGAGCACTTCATCAGTGATTCGACGAGAGTATTCGCTTGAGTCTAGAAAATAAAATTACAGCAATTGGCAAGACTCGTTGATTGACTCACTCTGATTTTCGTAGAGAATGTCGTTGGCCTTTTTCCAGCGGAAGCAGCCACATTTTCTGGGAAGAGCGACCGAATAAATGCACTGTAAGAAGGGATTTGAATGTAATCACAATGTACAGAGATGTTGAACTCACTTGGAAGATTTTTGCATAAGAAGAATAAGATCTGGATAGAGAACATCTCTGTTCCTGTCACAGAACCCATCAACATTATATGTCACATCACCAGCATAATGTTTTATTAAGAATGAATCGGAACCAGGAGCAAAATGAGGGTGACCAGCGAAAGATTTCGATAGAGTTGTCAAAAGTTGACGATCCACTCCTTCTCTTTGTCCGTGATTCTGGGCACACGTGTCATCGAGAAGACTCATTATTCCAGGAGGTCGTTTGATTTCAATCAAATCACACACGATTTTATTGTCGAAATAATCGATTTCAGTCCATTTGATACCTTCTCGAACATATTCTTCTTGTTCTGCTTTGAGCGTCAATTCGATGAAAATTTGTTGAAGTTTTTCATTAACGAAGTTTATACTGGAAGATATACACTGATCATTTTTCAGACGAAGTTAGGAAAATCTAACCAAAACTGTTCGAAACCATTGTTGTTGAAAATTTCGAATCCATAAATATCGAGAATTCCGATCGAGAAATTATCAGAAGACGATTGACTGGTGATATTCAATGCATCATTGACTTTTTTGACCAAATAATCAAAAAGTCTCGCATAAATCGCTTTCACCCACGCATCTCTCGTGTAATTCGCTTGATCAACATTCAGTTTCATATCGATTTCTTCTTTTTGTGTTCCCCATCTGAAAATATTGACAGTTTATGGAAATCAAAACTAAAATTTCTCACTTGCTCTCCATTTTTCTACCAGTGAGCTTGGCTTCGATGTCAGCATTGGTGAGACCGAGAAGGAATGCAGGGAATTCGAGATCTGAAATAAATAACTCCGTCGAAGTATTTGAAAGTTCAGGAATCTAACAATCTTTGCCGCTGACAGCTGCAAAATTATTTTCTTCTGTGAATGCAATATTTCCAATATGGAGAACAGCTGAAACGATACGGAGCACTTCCAGTTGCTCTTGATCGTTCACTCCGACAACTTTCATGGCGTGCTGTAAATATAAAACATTTGTAATTCTACTTTTTGTATAATAACTACCAAAGTATTTTCCAATTCTTTCCCATCATCAGTATCGTCTGCTTTGAAAACACCGCTCATATTCAAGTAATTATAATACTGAAGTTCTCCGATTCCCAGCGTGCTTCTCAAATTTTTATCAGCTCCTGCACACAATTGATAGAATATGTGGAAGTTTCTGTCTCCCTCGTTTTGATGGACAACACGAGATTTCTCCAGTAAGAAATTCGAGAGCTTCCCACCAATCGGTTCTCCTCCTCTACTGAATACAATCTCTACATATTTTCCGAATCGAGAACTGTTCCAGTTACGAACTGTCGCACTGTTACCGAACGCTTCGAGAAGAGGATTCGATTGCAGAATTACATCTTTCACGTGCTGAAAATCCGTATTTGCAGTTAAAAACACAATAAAAGGGCTCTACCTGAACTTTCTGACCTCCTCCGGAAATTCTCGAAATGTAATTCATAATGAACTTCGCATTGACCGTTTTACCGGCTCCAGACTCTCCCGAAATGATCACACATTGTGATTCATTGTCAATGAGCATATTTCTGTACATGTTATCAGCCAATGCGTAGATATGGGGAGCATTTTCATACTGAGCAGCACCTTGATACAAAAGCATTTCTTTTTCCGTAAAATATGGCATCTGTTTGAAAGGATTCACCGATATTAACACTGGGCCGATATATGTCTGAAATTTATATTTTTCAATAAACTTTCGAACGCGGCAAACTCACAAAAATACTATTTGCTTGTAGTCTCTTTTTCAGATTCTCTACTATACTTTGCTCAGTGAGTTTCGGTAGAAGAACCATATCGTCCACCCCCGCATGCTGGACGTTAACTTTCGATTGCCAGTGGAACGCCATTTTGAACCACTGGCGTTTTTTTTCTGAAAAAAAATGCATTCTCGTAGAAAAAGCGAAGAAGCAAACAAAAAAACAAAAAATAAGTTGGTTGGGGGAAGAAGACGATCGGGATTATAAATGTCGTTTTCGACCAAGTTCTTGACGCGTTTTATTACAGTTGTAGAGCAAAAAAAGAGAGAGTAATCCGGTAATTTCGATCATAATTGGAGGGAGAGAAGAAAGATTGATGAGGTGGAATTAAAAGAGAAAAAAAACAAAAAGTGGAAAGAGAACTTTGGGACCAAGAAAAATAAAATTCAAATTCTTCCGAAAACATTCCCTTGAAAGCGGGTCAAAAACATTCGGAGAGACACACATGCAGACCAATTGAGGTGAGACGATTGACTTTTTCAAAAGGAAAAAGACCGAACGGAGAGGGAAGAAGGGAGTGACCACTTTGCAATTGTGCCCATCTTCATTTACATCTTTGCCACCTTTCAAAATGACCTTCATCGGGGCGCAAGGAGTGGAAGAGGTTTAGGTTGGGTCCAGGTTGGTTCATAATTAGGAAGTGTGGAGGAATCTGCGGATTAAAGGAGAGAGAGTAGGGTCTCTTTGAGCGCGTTTTTGTCAGAATTTCGATTAAAGACTACTGATTAAAAAATGAAAGACTAAATGAAAGATTGCATTTCACGATGGCAAGCTAATAGATAAATTGTGAAATACTCTGTGTAGTCAGTTCTAATGCAAGTACATACAATTGGCAGAAGAACGACGAAAGACAACAGAGAAGAAGAGACGCAGACATGCGACTGGATGAGTCATTTCACGATTATGGGACTTATTTTTAAATTCTCGATGACCGTATTTGATATGTTTGATTAAGATGCGTCAGTAACTCATACAGACATCTTCGTACAACGAGAAGTCGGAACAAGCTTGAAGAAGAACAGGTAAATAAGTGATTTGGAGAGGAACGGAACGGAGAGAAAAAATTAAGTTTGGGTAATTATGATGCCTAGAATTATTTTTCAATCAATTTTGAACTTCTGATGGATTCTTCATTATTTTGCTGACTAAAATCTTACTAATAATAAGAAAATGATTCATTTTTTCTAAATTCGCAGCGTTATCAAAAAAGAAAATGTCGCAAAAGCGAGTGCTCAACATTAGAGAGTTGTCTACGGCACGAAGGAGTGGAAACATTGCCATTTGACAAACGAAAAAGGAGAAAAAATGACGAAATATACAACAAAAACTATGGTAGAGAAAACGAAACGAAGAAAACGAGGCCCGGCGGTGAGAGGGTGCAGATCACCAAGAGCGCCAGAGAATCAGGCGGTGATTCATCGATGAAGAAACGGGAATATAAACATGTGTTCCTGGATTTCATACTGATCATTTTAGTGTTTCAGTATCAAGTTTCGTAGAAATTGTAGGTTTCATTCTGTACGAATGCAAGGGAACTGCAAAAGAACAATGACGCTTCGCGTTCCGTTTCGATTTTCACAAAAATTACAGTAACCTCTGAAAGTTAAAGGAACATGTACCTTTTCAAAATTTTCGTGGCAGGATCACTCGAATTTTTTTTTGAATATTTCAAAACCAAAGAAAGAGAAAAAGAAAAAAGTTCCCAACTTCTCACTCAAGTTTCTTTGGAATCCTATTGTTTCTGGTTCAGCATATTGCTAATAATTATACCGGACATTTAAAACAAAACGCTGCGGAAAAAACGAGGCGAATCGTCCGGTTCTGACATGTCCTTTTCCCTCTTATTCTCTTTTTGCTTTCCGTATTTTATTGACATAACGGAAAGGGAAATAGGAGGAGAAGTGAAGAGGAAAAGAGAAGAAGAGTCAGGTAAATAATGATGATTCTCCCTCTGTGTTTTCTGTGAAGAGGAGGTGAAGAAGGACAGGTGATTAGATGAAATTGGAGGAATAGAGGATTAGAGACAACGAGATGGACCTACATGAGTGGTAATGTCAAATGGGGGAAGTCTCAATTGAGTTCAAGTTGAATTTTATTGTTTTCTCAATTAAGTTTCGGGAAATTCGCAGCTGGCTGGCATGAAAGTTGATACATTTTGAGTATGTAT
The DNA here is from genome assembly GCA_002259235.3 of Caenorhabditis latens. NCBI lineage: Eukaryota > Metazoa > Nematoda > Chromadorea > Rhabditida > Rhabditidae > Caenorhabditis > Caenorhabditis latens. The sequence continues at coordinate 11,539,339 of CM056092.1, read as the reverse complement.
AAATTTATTATTAGAAAAGAAACCAGTGAAAACTCCGAATGTTTTGAAAAATGAAACATTCCAATGACAAAGAAGGCATAATTTTTGCAAAATTTAGAAACATGAATAGTTGAATGACTTGATATCACAATTCCAGAAACTTGAAGTTTACAAACAAATTCGTCACTCCTCTCTTTCTTATCATTGAGTATTTGTAGTTTCCACTACTCCGCCAGTGACGTGAACCATCGTAAAATGATGTTCGAGATGTTGTGGTGCCACGAATTCGGCTAAACAACAGTTACAGCGATAGGAAGTTCTGTGGACATGGGTGACATGAATAGTAAGATCTTTGATATTTGGGTATGAGCATGGACAGAAGACACATCCGAATGGAATCATTGGGTTGAAGCGAAAGCGAGGAGGGGAGTCGACAGGTTCTGTTCCCCCTGAAATTGAAATTTTAGTGATTTGGTTTACAGAACAATAATTGAAGTTTACCATTAATCTCACTGATCAAACTGCTATTCGGGCTTGGATCTCTTGATGCTTTTTGTGAGATCGGCATTTCCAGAGCATTCGAAGTGCTGGCTTCTCCACTTTCGTTTGAATCTTGACTTGGAATTTCTCCATTTTGAACTCCAAATTTTCTATTGACTGAAAAAATTGGATTATTAAAATTCCATAAAGTGTTTCTTACTATCACTGAGAAACTTTTGAAGCGGGTTGTCTCCTGCGAAGATTTTGAAGTCTGGCTCTTCGAAACTTTTGTCCGGGGCAATCAAGATTTCCAGTGGAGATGGGGAGATTCGAGGACGCTTCTCCACGGTACGGACTGAAAATTAAAATATTTTGATTTAAAAAAAGATGTAGGGTAAAAATGCTTTCATTGTAAAGCCATGATCTCCAACTTTCAAAAATTTCGAACCAAACTTCCCAGGAACTTTTTCATGGTACAACAAGCTTCTTTCTTTCTACCCTCCCCTAAACCTTACCATCACTCTGGCCCAACTCCATCTGATTCACGAAATTTGCCAAAATCTGATTACTGGAAAACTCTTCGGTGTCCAAAATCATCTGATCCGATGGCTCTAATTTCACTTTATCATCAATATTATCATTCTCTGTTTCCCCTTTTCCGAGTAGCAACGTGTCAGAGCTCTTCATTTTTCTCTCTTTCGAACGCTCACTGACTCCGCCCATTTTGTGAAGAAATTCTGGATGTTTGCACCGAAGATGACGAATGAAACCACTCGATCCATTGTCAATTTTATACATTTTCTCACAGAAACAGCACTGAACCATGTTCTTGATTTCAGTTTGACGGGCGAAAAGAGTGATATGCGACATTTTCTGAAGGGAAAGAAGGAGTTAGAGTCAAGTTGAGAAGAAATGAAAACAAGAAGGATCATGAGGACAAGAAAAGAAGAAAAAGCAGGTGATAACGATTATTAGTTTTGGATTAAAAGTTATTCTTTGGAGAGTTTTGAGCAAAAACTCGGAGAAAGAGAAAAAGAAATCCGAATAGAAATGACAATCTTGGCAAGGACACTGACGTATTTCAGATAATTGATGGGTTTCCAAAAGTACGATGATACTAAATGATATAGGAGACATTAGATGATGATAATTTGGATAAACTTTTGAAAAATTCTATTTCTAGATTTTGATCCTTTTATTTCTAAGAAAATTTGCACTTTTTCAGCACTTTGGAGTGAAATCTGGAGACCTTTTTAATTGAGATTTGAGTATTTGGAAGCGTGGATTATGTCAGAGAGCTGATGACTTATAAGTTTGTTAATTGAAACAGAAAAGTGTAATTTAGAAGAATATCACAATATCACAGATTCTCCTACTGGTTTAGGAATTCGTAAGTACTTAGTCCAGGTCAAGATACACATTCTCATAACTGAAAATTTGTTTGATCGTTAGTAACTTAAAACCAGATCTTCAATTTTTCAATGGTCGTTATCCATTGTCTTAAGGTCATGTCTACTTTGAGTTCCATGCAAGCACAGCGATGATTAAGTCAAGGATTGATGGATTCTGAAGTTTTCAACAGTTGAACAAATGTTCAGGAAAACAAAGGAATTTGAAAAAGTTCAGATGGAAAGAAAAAATTAATCGGAATTACGTAATTCATTATTTCTCCGGAAAGATAAAAAAGATAAACAACTGCCAATTCGGCTTGCCACGGCCATAACTCTGACCACATAAAACCTTTAGTCGGTTTTTAATGGCTAGAATTAAATTTACATAATTCACTGCGATTGTCTTTTGGAACTGTTTAGAGTATTTCGAAACCGGGACATCTGAATGAATAGTAAAATTTTGAAAAATCCACAAAAACATTTGAATGAATAAACATATATTTCGATAATATCACTCACAGGACACATCCCACCACAGTAAACAACTTCTAATTTGCGCTCTTTTGAACTACAGTTGCTGGCACAGCGCCAAGGGAAAGTTGGCATGGTACCAAGAGGCGCTACTCACGAACACCCACTCTGAGAACCTAGTGGATGTGACATGCAGTCCAAGCCAGAGACCATCCAACCAAACGGGAATATGTATATCGATAACTCGAGAGGAATCGAGAGGAACGATGTGTTTACAGAAAGGACTGAATGGGACGGTCGTCGATCATGTCTCTGTGTCTCTTTTATCATCCAATCCATTCGAATGGGAATAGAAAAGAAGAGAGCTCAGTTTATGATAATGATGGGAATATTATCTATTGGATATTGAATGGATTGTTGAATAATCAATGGGGGGACGGTGAATAGATAAAATAACAATGAGGTGGGGGGACGGAAGGGTACTGTAGCAGAATGAGAGAGATCAAGGATCCACTCGCTCTCTATTGATATGAATTACACTCTTTTTTCTCGTCATAACTGTGTGAATTAAGAAAAAATCCCAATCAAAAGTGTCGCTTCGAATGAAATTGATATGGTTAGAGATAGATAAAAAGGGCGGTCTCTTTGGAGATTCAGTTCTTTTTGGATTGAACCGACGAATAAAAAAAAGAAAAAAAAAGAGAAAGAAAAATGGGAATTCGATGGGATTGATAATAGAGAAAAGGATAGGAAAAAACGAACTGTGGACTGATTTGTGTAATAATCTGATATGGTTAGAGGACGGTTTTCTGCGCCGTGCGTCGATGGATAAGTAAGTTTGGTTAGTTTTGAGCTTATGATTTTTTATTAATCAGCTCGAAGACGTTAGTTGCCGTAAGAGAAAAGTAGGACTCTTTTTTGTGTTTTTTTTGAGAAAAAACCGTAAAAGAAAAACTGGCATACTGTACTTCCTCCCGCGCAAAATATAAGAAGATGCATCAGGATACTGTATTTCCGAACTATGATTACCGTATTCCTTCCTATTCCTCAAAAGAAGAATCAGTCCATCCACTCACTCTTCTTCTTTCTTTCACTCCCATCATATCAATCCTCTGAAAAGAACACGAAATCCCCCACCCCCTATAAAAAGCAAAAAACTGGTCCAAAAGAACAAAAAGAGTGATGAGTCCATGAAAATGAAGGGAGAAAAAAGAAAGAAAGATGGGGGTAAGAAGGACTCTGATTGAGTGGAAAAGAGGAGTTGGTCCAAGAAAAAGAAAAAGCGAATGGAAGGAGAAAAAGGGATCGGATTACTCCGGTTTGAAACAGAGAAACAGTGAAATGAAACAGAAGAAAGATAGGATATTTAGCTGGATCACTCGGAGAAAAGGGCTGAAATATAAAAGTACGAAGCTGATTAAGAAAGAAATATTGAAGAAAAGGATCAAGACGGTCTCACTAGAGAATTCACTCCCTTGACACTTCGTGCTTGAGCACAGAACTGCTACAAGGCCTCAAGGTTGTGATAACCGAGAGCATCTCACAATTTCAACCACTGCTCCAAAGAATCCTGAATAGAATTTCGTGATCCGTTTTCAGGCTTTTCTAATCAAATAAAAGGTGAATAAAATAGGAGATTGAGCAGGTGAACCTCTCCAGAAAAAGAGCTCCCGACGGAGCTCAAAACTCTCTGTCGTCAAGGAGTAATCTGCTCGGATCACTGAAGCTTGTCCATAACGTCCTCTTCTTCTTCTTCCGAAAAGAGAATATGATTGAAGTGCCTGTGCGAGATGCTCAATCTTGCTCCGCATAAAGGAAGCCCACTGAGGAGAGGATATAGATGGATGGATGGGTCCGCCGCCCCGTGACGTGGCAACCGGATACACTTGTATGTGTTTGTGTCCCTTGGGGGAATGCGAAGGGATGCTTCTTCTTCTTCTCCTTATTCTTCTTTTTAGTGTGTGCAAGAGAGTCCGAAAGAGTCCTTTTAGGAGCAAAAAAGACGGAGGAAAGAGCAAATCTCTGTGCACAGATCCAATGTCTTTTTGAGAGAGTGACACATGAATGTGAACACTTTTTTTGAATGAAATGGGCGATTGAGAAAGAAGAAAATGAGGTACTTTAGATGGGGATACTGTGGTTGTGTTGAAAGCGGATTTAGACTTTTGATCTACTAAAATGCTCCGAATGACATTTTTAGAAAACTTTGATCCTTTAAAATTGCAAAAAAAAGAACCAGACTAATTGCTGTTTTCGAATAAGTTTGAAAGGGGAACATGGGGGCGGGACCGAACTCCAGTATACTTCTTATCAGCACATTTCTGACTTTCCCCAACTTGTCTCCAGAATTTTTTCTTTCTTATCCTTATTCCTCCCCAATACTTTTCAATTGTCAGTGATCCACTTCTGAGAAAAGAGAAACTGATCCAAAGTGTAAAATATCACCCTTTTACACTCTCCCCCATTTCATTTTCTTTTCATTCCCATCAATCAAAAGAGAGACGGAGCGAAGATCTTCCATTCAAATGATATGTTTTTGAATTTGCATATCATTGGAATATCACACGATACCATACTGTATCGAACCGAAGAATGCACATATTTGTTTGTTTACTGGTGGCGAGCATGACTCATAATAGAGAGAGGGTTACTGTAACTAGTTGATAGATTCTTGGTTCATCTCTCCAGATCTAAATCTCTTACCAAAAACCAAAACGATGTCATTTCATTATTTCCTCCCTCCCTACCTTTATCAACCCGTAATGAAATTTCCTCCCGTATAATCATAACCAAATAAACTCACATTTTCCCGTTTCATTTGCCCTGCGAACTTCTTCCAAACTCGCATCGATTCCCTGATAAAACTCTCGAATCGGCAGTCCTTTGTGATAGTTTTTCATATGAACTCTAGCGTTGTCTCGCCTCGAATGAATTTTCAGGCAGTATGGGCAGACGCACGCTGCAAAAAATAAAGTATTTGAAAACATTTGCTCACCAACCTTTAGCCAGTTCATCACTTGAAAGAACCCAATTGATAATTTCAACTCTCGAACGGCTCGTAACGTCCTCTCGTGCTGCAAACATTATAGCAAAATGACTGAACGACTAGTTTGAATGCTCTTTTATACTAAAAAAGTCAGCCGGATAAAAAGTACTAGGATGACATCTAAAAGTGCATTTACCCTTTCGTCTCCTAGGAGTCTACTGCGTGAGAATCATGAGTAATTTCATGCCTAATTCCCACTTCTCACTCCTAACAATTCCTAATGGTAGAGGAAAGAAACTCACGTCGTTTCAAGTAGACTTTCTTCGAATCTTTCTGAACTTCTCCTCCGGGTAAACTGCCGGATCGAATGAAGGGACGACCAGATTCTGAATTCAGGTGAGCAATGAATTCTGGTGTAATCGACTCGAAACATTCTTCGTCTTCTTCTGACATTGCTGAAAGCAAGAAAGATGAGAGGAGTACGGTATCAGAAAACAGTGTGAGAATTAGAGAGACGCAGACAACAGAGAAATTTAAATACTATCAGATTTCAGGCCAAGAGTTCAATTTGGTCTCTCAGAAATCTGCGCGCTCAGAGAAGTTTCGATAGAGCGCGCTTGCTTCCACATTACAGCTTCACTAGAAGAAAACCCCTAGTCTAGTGTCTAGTGATCCAATTTGCAACAGTTCACTGATTTTCCTAGCGCCTAGTCCCTTCTAGAGAACACTCAGAGGATTGTGTTCTGCACTCTTCATCTCTCATCTCTCATAACAATGTTTCCCTTTTCCTCCTCCTAACAAAAAACTTCTGTCGGGGGGCAACCAGGGCAACGAAATAGGGAAATAAGAGAAAAATTGACGGAGGGGCTGCCTAACAGCTAGTCAAAGGGGCAGCTATGAGTCTCTCTCACTTCTCTTCTCCCTTCTTTTCCCTACTTTTTTCACTAGGAAAGTCTTCCGGAGTCTAAGCTCCGCCCACTTTTTCCTGAACTAACTTCCTAGGAAGGAGAGAGGTTTTCACTTGAAAACAGCTTGGTTAATGGTAAAAAAGGAAAAGAATCACATGAGAGAAAATTTTTGAAAAAGAAGAACGTTTAGTCTGTATTCTTATCATTTTCCGGGAGACGAAAAACCATAACTACTGGCAAAAAAGAAGATTGATGAAGTGATAAATTGAACGGAATTGTCACAAATATGTTTCTAGAAGACGGGAATCGATTCTAGGTGGATTGCTGATTTGTAAATGATCTTTTGGCCTAAGATTGATCCAAATATTTTAAAAACAATAAGGTGGGTTACTGTATATGTATAAAGTTTTAGAGAAAACCTTCGAACGTGGCCTTTGAGAGAGCATCAGGAGGCTACTGGTGATCAGTGATCAGAGGATCTTCCATTATACAGACAATGTCAAACCTATCAATAGTTACAGTAACCCTCTCTCTATTTGTTCCTTTTTCCAGGGGACAATGTTTCTGTAGCCCTTATAGTTTTCGGTAGGAACATCTGACTCTACTGGAAACTTTACATTTTTCTCAGTTTTGAAGCTAGACAGCAGGAACTGAGCATTGGAAAGATTGCTGATAGGGAGAGGAGTGTCTTACTGTATCCTCAAAAAAAACTCTAAAATTGCATTGAAACACACGAAATACATTTTTAAAAAACTATCGATTGTTGTTTTCACCAGCTCAAAACTTTCATTCTTTCTGCCACCTCCGTTTCCCTCAATTCCTTCTACAGGAGCAGATCCTTATTGCAAATCGTTGTTCACCGTGAACCATCAACCTTCACAATACTCTAGTTCAGCGCAATCTGGAACCCCCCACCATCACCCTTTTTCTTCATTTTCCTCACAAAATGGCCGGTGCAGACGTGGAGAAACTGCTCAAGTTTTCCTGTTAACTTACCAGGTTTTTCAATTTCGAAATTTCAGAGAGGAGCACATAAAAGTCGATGACTTGCTTACGGATGGACCAAACAATCGATTGAATCTACAAATTCATACGGATGATACTACAGTAGGAAACACGAAAGGAGGGAAGAAATCCAAATATAGGACAACTAGTCGTCGGGTTCACAGAACAATGATGATTACAAAGCATGAGTAAGTCATGACGGATCTGGAAATCATAATTTCTGTAATCTCTCTGATAGACCAGAATCCAATTTTCGAATATCATAATTTTTCTAAAAATACTTTACATAAATCTTTTCGCATGAACATTTTTTCAGAGATGTTCTTCCCGTATTCCTTCCGATTGTTTCGTTCTGTGGAGCTCTTCTTCTATTCATCCAATCACTCATTGCTGTTGCAATTCTTTTTACACCGTTTCCGTCGAACAGATAATGGTTGAAGTTCTCAGTTTTGAATAAAGTTGGAGGCAGTTTAAAAAAAAACTCATTTTAAGTACTCTTAGAACTTTTTAAAAATTTTTATTTCTTTCCATACTTTTGCTTTTTCTTTCTCGAATTTTTTTTCAAATTGAAATTTGTCGCTTCGAGACCCAACAGGAAAAGTCGACGGATCACACACGAAGAAAAGGCTGTTTGTGTTCGTCAACAGTTTTTCCATTTTCTTCTATTCACGAATGCAATTAAATGGATTTATTTGCATTTTTGTGCCATAAAGATTGATTGAATTGTGTTCTTCGTGGCTAGGTCAACAAATTAAAAATCCGAATATTTCATTAATTTCGAAAACAAGCTCCTTGTTACCTTCTCATCTGCCGTTTCAGACTTTTTCTACTAATTTTCCATTACTAATTTATATTTCCAATATTCAATTGCTTGATTGTTACATTTTTCCCACTTTTTTCACTCCGAGAAACGAATTTTCATGCGAGATATACTCTCATTTTTGAATGAACACGCAACGCTACCGTAATCCTTGCAGTCTTCGCGGTCTCTTCGTGGGTGGTCCTTTGCAGTTTCTCGTGGGTGGTCCTCACCACTCACTACGATCATTCTCACTCGATTTCTTCCGAATTTTCTCCAGTTTTTCCGGGTTTTCACTAATTTCTCTCAGTTTTCAGGGTTGAATGTACACCGAGGTCCGTGAAGTCGTCAATTTCGTGTGCAGATATCTATACGGACGGATTCCACGGAGACCTGTGAGTTAATTTCTGGGAGGTCCAAATAATTAATTGAAAATGAACATTTTCAGACTGGTATCTTTGCTTCGGAGCTCGCGAACGCCCTCATCAGCCAATTCTCGTCCTCATGGGACATTAATAATCCAGATAATGGCCAAATGGAACGTGTGGTCTACATGAATTGTGTAAAAGAAGGCACATCCAGATACTTCGATAGTTGTGCACAGGAAGCTGGACTCAGACGAGAGGAAGTTCTCGGACACTTGCCAAGTACCTCATTTTTATAATTTTTCTCTATTTATAAATATTTTTTTCAGTTAACGTATGCGTCTTCGCCAGCCCCGGAAAAGTCTTCTTCCGTGCTTCTTCGGACGGGATCAATGTCCCAATATGGAATGGAGATGTGAATGCTGATGACACGTAAGTACATTTTTATTTCGATGAGTTTAAAACTTGTATCATTTTCAGCTATCAGCCGGTGGCGGAGTACATTGTGAGATCTGCTTCCGGAAGAGCTGAGTCCGTCTCAAACCTCGGAGCTGCTCAGAAGCCAGTCGTGATCGGAATGAAACCTCTACCGACTAATGACCCGGGTATACCGAAAGATGATTAAAACTATCTGAAATTAATGTATTTTCCAGCCGTTGTCGAAATGGTCAACAACATGTACATCCCACTTGGACTTGAGAAATTCGATGAGGACTATTCGAACCTTTCTCATATGCAAGAGGTAATATATTTCATTATAATCATTTATTATTATTACTATTTCATTTCCAGAAATATCCTTACTTGTTCGCCTTCAAACCATCGTCGGCTCAAACCTACACAGGGCTCGAATTCGCTCAGACTCGCTTCGGATCGAGCAAGTCTCGTCCAGATCTGCAAACAATGCTCAACATCAAGCAACTCTCCTCTCAACACGCCACCTCTTCAACCAATTTCTCGTCTCCAATGAAGGAGCAAATGATTTATTCGCACTATTAATGGCACTGCTCCCAGAGCAATTTATCCACTTTTTATTGCAAGATTTTCAACTTCTCCATGTTTTATTTACATAGCTTCATCTGTTTTATACGTTTCTCCAGTTACAATTAAGTACGCTTTCCGGTGCTCTTTGCCCACATTCTACTGTTTCATTCCTCAATCATGTTCCTATTGCACAGCTACGATTATCTAATCACAATTATAAATAAGTTATCCAAGGATTTAAATGAATATTCATTCATTATTACTTTTTTTTCAGTTTCATGAAATTTTGCCTCTACGCAGCGAACACTGGTTCGGTTTTATCGACATTTGTCTCTGGATGATGAGCAAACTCCTAATGTCAACAGATTTTTTCCACCTTTTTGAAAGTTTACACACCGAAAGCGCCGCTAGACCTCCCGGGAAAATAACTCGATTTTCTGATTCTTTTCAAGGAAACGTGAGCCTCATCACAACAAAAACAGTTTCATAGATCAAGACTGTTTTTAGTTTTCATAAGAAGTGTCAAACAATGATGTTACCTATTTTCAGTATGATTTCAAAATGTTCATTTCAATAAATTCGGCGCCTCGTGGTCTCATTTCAGTCACAAGACGAGGACGAAGAACGTCAAAATGGGTGCTTCTTGATGCTAATATTGATAAGATAAGACTCTTGTTTATGACTGAAAAAGGAGAACTATGGATTGTGTGATGTTGGAAACAATTAAATGAATGAAACAAGGAATTGGGAGGAGTAGAGGAGGAAGTATTTTGTGTTTACAGGGGAAATGTTAGTACTAGTTCACCTGTTTTTACTGTTTACGGGATGCAGATGAATATGTAAGAAGAAAGAAAAAAAGTTATACTGTTTCAGTCGGCTACAGAAAATCGAGGAAACTATGTGAAGTCTGGCGCGTTTTCAGAGCATTCAACTGGGAACCAACTGTAGTCGTGAACCGATTCGTCATTTTTTTCATGAAGACTGACTGTGAGACACAATAATTTCAGAGAACAATGATGACTTGTCTGAAAAGTGTTTGTTTTCGTATTTCTGTTTACTTTAGGCCTCTTTGAGACTACAGCCACCAGAAGATGGGCAACTAAGTTTAATATTTCTTGGTTCGATCATAATCTGGGATAGAAAACCAAGATCCGTTTTCTCAGAATAAGTGTTTTCTCAAAAAGAAAGACTGTAAAAGTGGAAATTTTCATCACATAGTAAAGCTTGACATGTCGTACAATTAGAGCGAGTACGGTAGACCGAAACTTCCAAAATTGAAAAGAAAGCAAGTCAGACCCACTCGACAGACACACAAAAAGACGTCTTATTTGATACTATAGATATAAACAGCTGTGAAATAAAACACTCCGAACCCAATTCTTTCAAATAGTGGACTCAATGATTCTCTATTTTTCTGTCTCTCCGTCTCTCCAACTCTCTCAAAGCGCACAGAACAACAACCAGACGTGGTCGGTACCTTCGATTTTTAAAAGAACAAACATTTGAGAGGCGATCAAATACACACTTTAAAGATCACAAACTTCGGATTCAAAACAATGACGTCATCACGTGGGAACCAACTATTGAAACAACGTGATATACGTCACGTGGTCAGTGTCTTCATCTGAAAATAGACAGTGTCATACGGGGAGGAAACGAAAAAAAAGTGATAATTGAAAAAAGAAGACTTCTCCTCTTCTCTAACCGATCTCTTTTTCTCCTCATCGGCGTTCTTTTTCTCACGAGATCACAATCACTTTTCTCTTTTCTTGCATCATCTCTTGTCATGTGAAAATGAGTGGGGTGGTCTCTTGTAGTACCACGTCACGGGTGTGTAGTTTCAGATCATATATATAATATCATGTTCAGATGGCTATTGACACTGGAATTGGTATCGTCTCTCGTCTCTTCTTTCCCTTTTATGGGTTCACTCTTCCATCTACAGTACCCCATTAGACCCCTCCACAATTGTCTTTTGTTGTTAGTTCATGCGTATTATAAAGTTTTCAAATTTATTATACCTTTGTCATTTTCCTACTAAAGGAAGTGGGAAATCAAAAAAACGAAACATGAACGACCTCTAACCTTTTGCCTGTTTGGGGCATCCAAGTTTCCCGGTGCCCTCACGACTGAAACCTCTTTTTGCATTCCCATCTTCCTCTAATATCCAAAAGTTAACTTCTTAGAATACTTTTTTGTAATAATCATTCCAAATCTATCAATCTTCAACCAGACTACCATACGCACCTCCACTATTCCAACCTAAAAGAAATAATTCACGGTTTAGATGTTTTTTTTTCAAAAATTTAATTGTAAAATCTCATTTTCTAACTACCCGTATCTTTTCCTGTTCCCTGGTAGTTTTCCTTCTTTCAAATGGAAAAACAACCAGAGTTTGACTAGTGTTTGATGGATTGTAGAGTTCCGCTAGATGGGAACATGTACTTTATTGTTAATATTACTTTTTTCTCTTATTTTCGAATATTCTTGTAGTAAAATAATTGAGCATAAAGAATATTCGTATTCGTTGTTTTTAGAGTCGCATATTTATTTTTGAAATTGTGCCACCGAGCCAAGAATCTGTCAATTGCTCTAAGGTTTGCTAGGCATACATGGCAGATATAGGTTTTCCTTTTTGTAGTTGACAATTGTTTGATTGCTCTCCTGGTTTTTAATTTTGAAGGTTTTGAATACATGCTTCAGAAGAAGAAGAGCTCAGTGAAGTCAGCCATTTCTCTGCTCTTTAGTACTCTCTTCTAGTCTTCAGAAGTGCCGAGCTATCTAAATTCATTCAATTGCAAAATTGGAAACCTAGATTTATACTACAAAAATGTTAAAATGTTCCAAGACATAAGATGAAACGGCAACCCCGTGACCTACTCTCAAATTTGGTTTAGCTCTAATTCTCGCTAGAATATATTTTTTGATAAAATGTGCAATAAAATAGTTTAAAATCTAAATCTTTGAACTTCTCTACATTCCGAAATGTCATTTCTCTTGCTGTCACTGAAATATTACTGAAAAAGAAGACCTTCAATAATATAATAATCTACATTTTGTTCTCGTACTGGGTGCCTCTGAAGTGCCAAGAGGTGCTGGGGAAAAACGAGGGAGAGGCAACGTTATTTTGGTCATTTTCCGCTCCTCTCTGTCTCTTTTCCTCTCGTTTTTTTACTCGCAAATAATAATTATTTATGATTCTATAATCCTCTTCAGCTGTTGGTCTTTTCACTAGTAAATAACGGCCACCCACAACTGCAGTCCTTTTCATTTTTTATTGACGGACTGAACACTTATTTCGAAAAAGGTAGAACACACTTTAGTTTCGACTTTTTAGTTGGTAACAGAATTCCGTCTTTCTGAGCTAACTTTTTGAATAGTTCAGTCAGAAACCTGAACTGGTATGGACTGAAAACACAAAAAACTTTCCGGTTTTCACTTTTTTGCCTGGAAAATTAAGTGATGGTCAAGAAATAAACTGTAACTTTCTTAATTGGAGAGCTTATTTTTTGGTATTTTCTAAAAGTTGATATAGTTGAAAATTTACAGACCGTAAGTGATTTTGGTTGAAAATCTGTCTAAAGCCAACTGCCGTTTTCTGATATTTTTACTAGCTTTTGAATACAAGGTTCCTCAATTTAAGTATTCTGAAAATATATTAGTTTTATAGAGAAATTCAAGTTCTCAAATTCAATATAAGTTTCAAAATATTCTGACTACAATGAAAAAAGTTGCAAGCTGACTAGTTCAGTTTCTTCTTCTGCACACCACCCTTCCCCGGATTTCCTCCCCTTTTCCATAGCCCTCACCGACTAAAATATCAAAATCTCAAACTACAAAACACTCTATTATCTATCATTCATTGTTTCAAAAAAAGAATAGAACCGCATCAAAGATTTCGGAAAAATGATGAAATCTGCCCGTATGATCTGTTATCAGTGGACGAGGGGGGTGGGTCGGAAACGGGGACGAAAAGAAGAGAAAAGTAGAGAAATTGGGGTATAAAATGAAATGGAAAAGACCACTTTTCACCGAAAAAATAGGGCTGCTAATTTTGAATTCTTCTTTTTCTTTTTACTTGTCTCCGACTACCGTATTACCTTTTCTCTTATTCATTCTTATTTCCTTTTATTAATTATTTTATTTTTTCAGAACTCCTCAAAATCTTCATCACAAAATGTCCGGAAAATTGGAAATCATTTCACTCGAGGAGTTCGATGAACCATTCGAAGAAATTCTCAAATCAGAAGCCGAAGAGGCTGAAAAATACGCCGACAAATGGAGTGGAAACTCGATTGATACATGGGAAACTGTCAGTTCTGTCGGTGTCAACGTCTCCTATTCCAATTATCAATTCTGAAACTAAACAAGTCTTCTGAATCCACATCTTCAAGGAATTCCAAAAAAATCACCTGTCAACCCAAAAGCATATCTCAAATTCTCATAATTACGGATCTCATTTTCAATTAAATCTCACTCTTTCTAGAATTTCACTTTGTATTTATATGAACTTATATATAAAAATCATTTCATGATAATAAATGAATTTTGATATAATAATGTTCTCGTTTTTACAATGGCATGTTCAAAACACAACTCGAGCTCTTTGTGCAAAAACCAACAATTGTTGACCACTCGGTTGCTCGGACATGCTCTAACAGCTCTGAAAATGAATAGAACGTTTCAATGGTTTTCAATTTTGACTCTGTGTTTTCTAAAGCTGTGCTACCAAAGCTTCGTATCATAATGAAAATAAGTTTTTGGTCCAAAAATTGAACATTTCCTCTTATCAATTACGTATCATTAGCATTGTATCTTATCAAATGAAACAAGAGAAAAATTGAAAAAAGGAGTGGAGAATCGAATTGAAAAGTCACGAGAATTGCACGAGAAGAAGAGAAAAAAGAGTGAATCAGGTGACACCTTTTGAACTTTTTGTCTCTTTTTTATTGAATAGAACGAATTGGAAACGGGAAATTCGAAGAAAAAAAACGAATGTAAGGGAGCTTTCTTCGCTTATCTAATCTTATCTTTCATCACATTAATTTGCAGAATTATGGGAGAGAGTGGGATGATTGAAATGGGTTTCTAGGGTGAAGATGATGATGATGATTTTAGATCAAGAAGAGATTTTCGAGAAATCGCAGGTGTTAAGGTGAAAGATTGGAAAAGAGAGAAGTGGTATCAGTGGTTTCTTCAAATTTTGATTATTAGTCAAAGACCTCTATCGGAACACGAGAATCTAATTGGTCCTGATTGACTTCTCCTGCTCGGATGAAAAGTTTTTCTTGTCATCTTTGAATTATAGTTATACCGTAAAACATCTAATAGAGGTTCCCCCTGGCAACTTTTTGATATCTGATTTGAGAATAAAAATATACCGCGTTAAGTTGACTTTGCTGGAGACACCTCTATTAGAGGAAGGATTTTAGGTTTATTAGAGGGGTATCTGGATCAATATGTATATTTACTCTTCGAAAATTTATGAATCTGAATTTATGAAACCATGAATCCCAATTTTCGTAAAGAGAAATCGCTTTCTCTCAAATGTTCTTGATGAGCCGACAACGTCGTATCTGAAAAAGTTGAATGCGAATGACAGTAGGGTTGCACAAAATATGAAAAGAGTCAGCTCTTTGGATATAGGAAACGGACACGGCTGCAGACAAGAATTCTGGAAAAGTTCTTGTATCATCTTACGTGGCATCTCTTCAATATTTAATGCCGACAATTCCAAATCCAAACTTCTAGAACAATACTTCCAATCCTGAATCTCTAAATTCCAGGAATTCCAGAAACCGAGAATGTATGTAATGTTGTCTCTCAACTTCTTGAGAAACATGAAAAATTTTCCTACTTCTCACTCTATCATTCCTTTTATCAAATGTTCCATTTCTTCACACACCTTCTTTTCATTTTTTGATTGATAGTCTTTGTTCAATTTTTTATTCCATCGAGTAACTGCAAAAAAGACAACGAAGACGAGTATAGCAGGAGAACATCATATTCGGCCAAGGGTGTTAGCTGTGTAGCTTTCGAATTTATTGAACAACGAATCGGAGGTTTTTGAAAACATTCACAGGATTGAAGCGTATTATTATAAAGGGATGCGAAAAACATCAATTGTCAATTTAAATCTTGAAATTTTGTTTCAGACAATGTGAACAGGATACGTTTCCTAACTAGCCCATTTCGAATAATTCTGATAATGTTGAGTTACAGAACATCTCTGAAAAGTATGATATTTATGTATAAATTGTCTTTGTTAGCAGATTTTAGACGATATCAAAAGTGTGATTTACAAAGAAAATCAGAAAAAAACTGTGAGAATGGTGTTAGAATTGATAAAACATGTCGCGTGATGGCCTGTGTGACCATCTATATCTTTCTGATGAAATTGGATCACGCATCTACGATGACATTTGTCTTCAAAGATAGAGGAATCGAAGAATAAAGTTGAAGTTCATAAAAATATAAGTTTTTCGACAGAATAATCAAGGTTTCAAAAATCTAACTGAATCGTTGAAGTCTTCGTCGAGATTTGTAAGCTACCGTAAAACCTGTAAAAGAGGCACACCTGCAAGAGTTTGGAGAATCCTATCTCACAATCATATCTGTCTTCAAAATATATCAAAATGTTTTCAACTGAAAAAATATTCTATGAATATTAGGCTATATTTTGTCAGTTAAAATCATTTTGATATTTCCTTTGGGAACCGAGATACACCGCGGCGAACAGATACCGCTATGTGCGCCTCTATTACAAGTGTTACGGAATATTTTATGTGCAGTTGAACGGGAAATATGATAAAAGTAACTTGTTTTCTACATTATTATTTTTAATATAAAATTCCTAAGATATTGTGATTAGTAGCAAATCTGATTGGTTCTAATGAGATCTGCTCGAATTAAAGATGAATAAGTATTGAGAGATTATAATTTTGAAGCGAATAGACCTTGATTCAGCAGTTCTTACCAATTCTTATTCGGACGGTTCTTATTTTTATTCTCTTAAAAATTGTATAGCCCCGATGATTCGGTGCTACAACATATTTCATGCCAAACAGTTTTCTTTCATCTTCAAACAAATTAAATTCAACTAATCTACAAACTGAAACATAGATAAAAGCATAACTTGTTATCACCCGATGCCACTCCCTTTCCCCTCCCTCACTCCCTCTGTCTCCCCTCCCAAAAAGTGTATCTGTCGTTTGAGTCATGTCCATTTCGAGTGCTCTTTTCGTCTTGCTCCGCGAGCCAGTCGTTAGAGATTACTGTAGGAGAAAGAGACGCAGACAGGTAGAGAAACATTATAAGTGATGATGATAAGCACCTGTTCTTTCCTCGTTTCTCTTCAATTTTCTGCGTATTTTCACAAAATTTCACAGAATTTCATTTGGATCTTGATTATTCGACATTTCAAATGATAATATTATGACGAATTTGAGATGGTCTTTACAAGTTTTATCTTGTTTAATTGTCTTGGGTTACTGTACAAATCCACGTTACAATGACACCGATATGTATGACGATTGTTTTCAAGGGGCACCTGGTAGGTCAATATTCAAGGAATTTAAAGAATGAGAAGATGGAAAACTGAATTCCAGGATGGTACCATCTCACTGCCACGTGCATTTTTCCATTGACCCAATTCGAACGAAACTATTCGACTGCTGCACAAATGTGTGGAGCGTGAGTTTTCAAAAACCCTGATCCGCTGAAATTCATGTTTTGCCCCAAAATAATCAATTTAAAAAACCCCCGATAACAAAAATGAATTTCAGAGTAAATCACAGCATCGGATATCGCGAAACGAATTGGTTGATAGCTCAACAACTTTTGGAAATGTTTACGAGCGACAGGAGTCGAAATCTGATGAAATTATATTGGACTGGATTAAGTGTTGGAAAGGGACTGAATATTACGAATATTGTTGTTGAATCGGAAGATGCTACTGACGATACTGTTGCAAATGTTGCTGTTTTTACTTCAATGTATAATCCGTTATGGGCAGAGGGAGAGCCGCCACAAGTGAGTTGCTTTGCT
This sequence comes from Caenorhabditis latens, assembly GCA_002259235.3. Taxonomy (NCBI): domain Eukaryota; kingdom Metazoa; phylum Nematoda; class Chromadorea; order Rhabditida; family Rhabditidae; genus Caenorhabditis; species Caenorhabditis latens. The sequence continues at coordinate 11,521,925 of CM056092.1, read as the reverse complement.
ATAAATATAGAATTTAAGAAATGAGGATTTTTGAAAAAAAAAATTGAAGAGAAATCACAAAAACAAAGAACGATTAAAAAACTAATTTTCCAGAGTCTCGCATCAAGCGAGCTCGCTGGTTCTTGCATTGCTTTGGATCTCCGAAATTCCTCAAATTTCGGTTGGAGATCCCTCCCATGCTCCACTCAACTTCCAATTCTCTGCCAGAACTACGCTTGTCTCCCTGGAACTTTTCGATGTGCTGACAATTCAAAGTGTATTCCTTCTTCTTTTCAACACGATAATTTCGAAGATTGTTTGGATGGATCTGATGAAATGCCAGTGACTCAATCGATTCCATTGTCTTCTTCTTCAACTCCAAACTCTCTTTTATCAAATGTTCTCCGAGAAAATCCGGTTTATGAATGGCCAATGATTGTGTCAAGTGGAGGAATACTGTCACCAACTACAGTAAGATATGGAAGAGGAGAATGTACACACAGGTGGACGGTCCTGTCTCCGAACGATCAGCATTTTATTATTTGGGTGAGTTTTTTATTGTTAAAAATATCACGAAAAAACAGAAGCTCGTTCCGAAAATGTCACATTCACAACGAAATCATCAAACAACACACTTTTTGCACAACTGTTCTCTCATCGAAACGATGAACGGATACATGTTTTGATAGGAAGACGTCAGATTGATTGAGTTGAACAGCCCAATACATGGTGCACTGATTTCTGGAAACAACACGCTGCATGCCACGTTGAGAGCCAATTGAGAGCCCAACCAATCCGTTGGAATCGCGATTAACGGGTTGCACATAATGCACAGATTTTGGGTTGAGGAGTGACTCTGGAAATTGGGTTTTGAGCTTTGGAAGGGAATATAAAACATACCACGAAGACTGCAAGTATAAGGAGAACAACAAAAAGTTTCATGTTGAAAATGATAATTTTTTTGAAGTGGGAGCTCCGTTTTATAGTATTTTCATGTGGGAAACCTGTAAAATTTCTCATGATTTCCATAAAGAAGTTCGAAGTAGATCAAAGAATTCAAAAAGCTGCAAACCGAAAAGTTGCAACTAAAATATGTGAGAATTTTTCTAGACCGTTACATACAAAGCTTCAAAAAAAGGTGATTTGTTAGTTTTGAGGATTTTTTTATTTTCTATCAAAACAGAGCGGAATTTTTTTTTTGATTTTCAGATAAAATGGATGTCCCCAACCACTTCAACTTCAATCTACGTCGAGGGGAAAGATCAAAACGGTCGAATTTATCTGAATTCAAGAAACGCCACGTCATCATTTACCCTGCTATCCTCTTCTTTTGTGTTGACTGCATCTGATACTGACACCAGAAAAATTGAATTTCAAATTCATTATCAGGAAGCTGGTAAGATTTTCTATGACACACATAACTAAAACCTCAAACTTTTCCAGATAAAACAATCTGCAAAATCACTGAAAACAACCAGTTATTTTTCAATTCTGAATCCATTCCGATGTCTTGCAATTACCGATTCACAACTAAAATCCCATCTTCATACGTGGCAATTCTTATTCGAAAATGCGAGGGACCATCCCCCACTGTATCGACAATTCAATTCAATAATTCTACACTATCCCTGACTCGTAGACAATCAAAAAAACTATTGATCATCCCATCGAATTCTCTGAACATCCATGTCAATTCCACGTGGCCCGGAAGTGAAACTCAATTGGATTTTCAGTTTTTTGAGTTGAAACCAGGAGAGGAAAGTGTGGATGTATTCATGATTGACTCTGATTTCGAAATCGAATGGATTCCGAAATCAAGTGAGATTTGTATGGAAGGACAGTTCAGAACTCTTACTGTTAATATGATCTTGACGTCGTCAGATGAATCAGAAAATAGTTCACAGAGTTCCACGTGGAATGTGGAAAAATTTCAGAAGAGTTGTAGTGAGGATAATGTTCAGGTGAGACTATTTTCTTGAAAACAGGATAGTGCGGCTCAGTTTTATGAGCCCGCTGAAAGTGGGTGAATTGAACTTCAAAATTTGGATTTGATTTCCTACAACCCGAATCCGAAAGTCAAAATTCTGAAATTCCCTATTGGAAAACCGATTATCTAGATTTAAGTTTTTAAAGAACAACTTCCAAACTGATGAATTCCGGTTGTACATCTGTAGCACAATTTCAAAATCGTTTTCGTTTTAGATCGTCTCCAAAAACCAGTCAACATACGTGTCTAATCTGGGAAGCGTCACTGGTTTTGGTCCAACTACAGTAGTCATTCACCAGTCTGCAGAACCGTTTGAATTCTATTCGATCTATGCCCTTCAGGCGAGTTTCAACCTTGTTCAAGATGGTTCTGGAAGGGCTTTTGATGAAGGAGTTTCAACTACGACCATATCAACAACAGGCATATTATCAACAACTACTACTAGTCCACGAAGTGAGTTTTTTGAAAAATAAGAAAGATAACCATGCAACTTCAGCCAGCGGAACTAGATGTAAGCTTCCAACCATCATCAACGGATATATCACTGGAGTATCCAGTCTTACGTATTCCGTTGGAACAAATGTATCTGTCTTTTGTGACGTAGGATACATGCTAGACAATCTCGCTTATATCCTTCAATGTTCTGATAACGGCACATGGATTGATGGATACAACAGACCATATCCACTTTTTAACACCACTGTCAGATGTCTTTCCATCAATTGTCCAGCTGAAACTCAGTTCGAGAATCAGAAATCAATGACTCCGGATACATATGAAACAGCTTATGGAACCGTCAGAAGATATCAGAATCTCTCTACTTACGGATATCAACCATTTTGTATTTGTGGAGATGACAAACAGTACTTGACGGAATGGATGTGTTACAATACAGACCGTTTGACAAAATACGAGATACCAGATGGATGTATTATTCCAGAAGTTCATGATGCTATCTTTGTTACACATCTTCCGAATGATCAATATGTCGCGCCGTCGGGTTACATTGTGAGTTTTTCTTTATTCGAACAAGCTCTGATGGTCGAATTTCAGATAGAAATGGATTGTATGGTTTGTCCAACAGTAAAGAAAACTTATAGATGTGTTGATGGCCTGTGGAGAGCATCTAATGGTAGTATTCAGCCGTATGATAGTTTCGAGTGTAGATGCCAAGATGAACCAGGTGAGGCAAATTCAGATCAGTTTTCAATAGACTTCTGAAAAGCAAGAAGAATGAAGTACCTATAAAATACTCAATAATTTTCCCCAGGTTGGATCGACCCTTGCCTGCCTCACGGCACCTATGTTCAATATCAGGGATACTATAGCTGTGCATGTGAAAACGGATGGAAATACGGCGACGGAACGTGTGTTGGTTCGTATCTAATAATTTCAGGAGACAGTTTTTGATTTTCAAACTGATTCCAGACATCGATGAGTGCAATGAAACTTCAAGTTTCTGTGATCCTTTTGCAAAATGTGTCAACACGAATGGAAGTTATTATTGCGAGTGCCCAATTAATTATCATCTGTTCAATGCATCGAATTTCAATCCTTCTCAATGGGGAAGTATTAGCAGATATCTGATTGATGGATACAGTTGCATTGGTCCGTTTCATTCTTTGAATTCGCTTCTATTACTGAAAATAATAGATTACAGAAACAACTTGCATCTATGATATTGAGTGGTCTCCGTGGAATATCCAAGTGATCACACCGCCCACTGTTGTCTCACCTTATTACAAGTGAGAACATCTAGATTTTCAATTTCAGAACCATTATCCAATTTCAGAAGTGGCAACTCAATGGGTTATCTATACGCAACAAATATGTGTGATTCTGATTTCAAATGTCTTCTCCAATTCGAAGAAACATGTTTGAACGGTGACTGGCTCCCCAGACCGAATCCATTGGTTGCTTGCAAAGCTCTGGACCAGAGTGTTTATTCTTTTCAACCAGTTGCCCCCTATTTTCATGTGTTCCAAACAATCGACTTGGTTTGTAATCAGGCGTCAAAGATAATGATTGGTAGCTTTTGAATCTGAATTTATTGCATAAACGGATGTTTTGTTTCAGGACGTCCAAAAGTGTTCTGTAATGCAACTGCCATGTGGGAAGTATTACCGCAGTGTGTTTGTGGGTTTCTAACTCTTTGAAATCCAGCAGACGATTAAAAAAAACTGATACATTACTATCTAAATACGCGGGAGTTTTCCGGTCGGGTTTCATGGTAGACCAATCTGAACAAATTAGATGAGACAGAGATAACCAATTACAGACTACAATAATGTTTTGAACTCTGTGTTTTCAGACCAAAGTTGCTCAGACCTCAATCAATTCATTCCTCCACATATGAAAATTAGAGTGGAAAATCCAAGAGGACAAGGGTTTGAAGCTGACACTGTTGTTTATTTCTCATGTGAAAATGGTTACATACTATCCCCTTTTGTAACTGCTACTAAATGCGTAGAAGGACCTTCTGGATACAGTATGTTATATCGTAGTCATTTTCAAAAAAAAACAAAGAAGATATTTTCAGTTTGGAGTGAAGATATACCAACATGCACTCTTCCAAGCACTGCTGGAGCTTCAACGCTTGCCCCGACAACATTTCCATTTATTGGAACTACTCTATCATCAACTTCATCTCCAGTTCCTGGAACTACTCTGTCAACAATTTCTTCATCTCCAGGAACTACTCTATCATCTCCTTCAACTTCAGTTGCTGGATCTACTCTATCAGCAAATTCTTTCTCTACAGTTTCTGGAGAACCATTCGTTGCTTTTGATGACGTTGTAATTGAAGGAAGTACGACTTTCGAGGAGAAAAATATGTTGGATCAACCGGAAATTTGGACTCAAACTGGTGATGTGAGTAGTTTTATTGACTGTTTTTGCTATCTGCAGATGACGAAATTTCTTCATTTTTAATCAGAAATTTCAGTGGATATGGACGCCTTCTGGATGCATTGTCCATCAATGGACGTTCCCAACTTCTTTCTTCGTAACTTCTATTCCAATCCTCTTGAATTCGAACCAAATTGAACTTCTCATTGACGTCTCTCAATGTAATTCAAGTGTTCAAGTCAGTGTGACCTCTTCTTCCGACGGATTCATCCCTCCGATTTCCGATTTCCGACCTGTTATGAATACAACGTCTTCTGGAAGTTTTGTGGTGAAACTGAGCAATCTGAAACAGTATTTAGCAGTGGCTATCACTGCGAACGGATACGTTCAAGTGTGCGGAGTAACAATAAGAGAAAATATTTGTGATGAGGTGGATTATAATGGATTGCATTTAGCATCATCTAGACCGTTTTCAATGAGAAAATATCTTCCAGCGACTTGTGGAAACAGGTGAGGAGAATCTGTAGATCCATCTGTAGCTTTTATATTTCAGAGTAACTCCAATAAGAGGGTATTGTGATAGCAGAAGGGGTTGGGTCATTCAAAACAAACCTTGTATTTGTCAACCGACACCTCAATGTGAGTACTGTGAAAATAATCAGATTTAACCTGTAAGAGTATCTAGAATCGAACCTTTTCCAGGTGCCACTATCGCTCCAATCCGTCAACTCGACACATCAAATAAATGCTCTTTGAACTCGTGTCAAAATGGAGTTTGCCAACAACATGATGGTTACTTTGATTGTCTTTGCAATCAGTGTAAGCTTACAAAACTCTGGAAATCTACCCAAAATCAAGGTCTATTTAGATTTCATTAGTGCCGTAACAGACGGAGGAGAACCATACTGTAAACCAGATCATTGCTCATTTACGAGTAAATCTAGAAACAGTGGATATGATTGTGAAACGGGAAATATTGATAATAATAAAAGGTGTAACGATTGTGAGTTGTTTTCATTCATTCTTCTTCGCCATACGTCAAATTCAAATTTCAGCTTACTTCGGGAACTTTTGTCAGTATAAAGGGACATTAGCAAATAGCAGTTATATTTATTTATTGGAGTACGAGTCAGATGTGAGTTAACACGTGAAATCCTTACTGCGTTAATAACAACTCATCTTCTCTTTTCCAGGAAGCAATAGCAACGAATGTTTGTGAAAGTGTGGATACGGAATACGCAATTTCTGGAGTGGACTGTTCAAATGAACCTACAACAACCCTGTTGCCAATTAATCAAGATCCATGTACTCTTACCTGTCATGCTGGAAGTTGTATCAGAAGTCCTCCGCCGTTCGATGGAGGTGTTATTTGTATGTGTGACACAGGTACTTACTTTCAGTAATCGTAATCATTGAAACAATCATAAATTCCAGACCAATACGGTCGACAATGTACGGTCAGCAAGTTCTGTTACAACGAGTCGGCCAGTAATCATTATACTTGTCAGAATGGAGGAACATGTAGTGTGCGACCTGACAAAAAATGCTTTTGTCTTTCGAACTTTGGTGGAGATTATTGTGAAATACCACTTGTTGAGGACAAGTGAGAATTCTGTATTTATTGAATTGATTTTTTATGTGAATTGCAGTTGTTACGAAGGAGAAAAAGACTGCGTTCATGGAAGTTGTCGTCGAGAAAATGATCGACCCTATTGTAATTGTGATTCTGGTTTCATAAGGGATTCTGATGGAAACTGTACAGTATGTGAAGAGTCTGAAGGTCTCAGTCTATAACTAACTTTCAGGTTCTTTGGGACATGTGTTATCACAATAATCCATGTCAACAGGATGGAAGCTGTATGTTCAATGTGACGTCGGGAGTGCAGAAATGTAATTGTACGAGTTCGGGATGGCAGGGTGAGCAGTGTTTTCATAGATTTGATTGAAGTTGTTTTCTATTTTTTCAATAAAAATTGCCCGAAATAAATCTTCTGCTTCAGGTGACTACTGCGAACTCCCACCAGTAGTAACCGATTGCTCTGTTTGTCAACACGTGAACAAATGTTTCGATACTTTCACTTTCTTTGCTAGATGCCAATGTTCTCCTGGATTCAGGTCAGATTTTTTAAAAAGTAGATTTTCAAAATATTTTTAAAATGATATTTTTCAGTGGTGAAAATTGTACAGATTCTTTCGATGATTGCCAATTTGAGCCGTGTTTTAATAATGGAACATGCAATTATTTCAATGTGGAGATCGACGGAGATTTGATTGAAACTTATAATTGTACATGTCCGACAGGTAATGATATGATATTAAGTCGTTAATTAGATAAAATCTATCCAGGTTACATCGGAACAAATTGTGAAACAAGAGTTGTCCCTGATTGTAATACATTGATCACGTGTGAAAACGGAGGAACTTGTGAGATGACTTCTTATGACACTCCGAGATGTCAATGCACTACACAGTTTTATGGAACTAACTGTGAACTCCATGTAAGTTTTACTACTTCATTTCTTACAGTATGCCGATAACTAATTCACTAACAAATGCATGTGTTTTCAGTGTTCAGATCAATGCGCTCATTCTTATGGATGTATTCAAAATACTAATGGATCGATTGTCTGTGATTGTTATGATGGATTCTTACCGCCGTTGTGTGATAAAGTGGATGTAAGAGTACTAACAGATTTACATTGACCATTCTGATAAAGAAAGGGCGCTCTGACGAAGAATAGAAAAGACTGCCATTTGGTAGTTTCTGACTGATTAAACATTTTGCGCTGAAGCGCATTTGCATAGTTTGCGCTTAACCTTTACCCTTCTTTTCAGAATTTATCTTAACTTACACCTAACTGAAATTTGAAGGATGTGTGTAAAGCTAACGTTCTCTTCTGTCAAAATTCTGGTACTTGCAATTCGACAACCGAAGCGTGTGACTGCCCGAACTACTATGATGGAACATATTGTGAGAAGAATACGGTATAAGTTCTCCTCCGGACTTGATCTACATGAAAAAACATTCAGAATCTATGTGAAACCAACTCTATCTTTTGTGAAAACGGCGGAATTTGTAATCCCTCATTTGGAAATTGCACATGCTCTCCGAACTTTACTGGTGATCGATGCGAAAATCAGATTGTATTTGTTCCCACGTAATCTACTAACAATATCAGCATGTTTTCAGCACAGTTGCCGTGATATTAACTGTTTTAACGGCGGAACTTGTCTTGATTACAATGCAACGTGTGTATGTGTGCCTGGTTCAACAGGTGACAGATGTCAAGACTTGGGGGTTTGCCATTAACAGATACCATTTTGTGAGGCGTCATCTTCTTTTTCAGCAACCATGCATAATCTACAACCCGGATGGGTCTACTGAACCGTATTGTAAAAATAATGGAACATGCAAAAATCTGGAAAATGGAGCATCTTGCAATTGTAATGGAACTGAATTCACCGGAAGGAGATGTGATATAAGTGAGTTGTTGCGTAGTTGATCATGTTTTCAAATGGGATATTTTGTTTCCAGGAGCCAATTTCAACTTCAATTTGGTATTCAATGGGTTGGATTATGCTCCGGATATTGTCACCCAACGTTTCTATGATGTATCAATCGCTCAATTCACGATTTGTTCATTTGTTCAATACAACCATCCAGCAGTTGACTCAACTGAAACACAAGATTCAACTATACCAACTTTACTTCCTTGGTTGGTGGTTAGAGGACAATCACAAATGATGGTGTTTGATAACAAGGGATTCTTCATTTGTAATCCGTGTACTCGAGAAGAAATATCGAAGAGAAGCGATTTCAGACCGACTACAATTACTGCAAACACGTGGCATCATGTTAGTTAAACTTCACTCGGAACAGTCCAAACTTTAACAATTTTCAGTACTGCATAGTGAGCCCAGAGAATATCACGAGTCCAAGTTACACAGTTTATCTGGACGGGCTCCCGTTTCCCCCCCAATTGGCTCCAATCTTCAATGTAATCTTCATTAGTAATACGTCTCATTTCATTGTTTGATTTTTCAGCCAGGATCAAGTGGATATCTTCAGTTGGCGCCTCCTGATTTGACAAATCGAACTGATGATCGATTTGTTGGAATGATTTCCATGACTCAGTTGTATATTAAAAGATTGAATGAAACACAAATCAACCAGCTTGCTTTTGATTGTTATGCGGTAAGATTTTGATCTCATTGATAGGCGAAAACTGAAAATAGAGCATATTTCAAAAATCTGATACTCCAATTTCCATCAATCTGGAAATCCGGAGATTTTCAGACCATCAACGAGACGAACACTGAAATCGCTAACAACACACTGATCAGTTGGAATGGAGGATTTACACGTGTTTCTTCCTCAAATCCTGGCGTTTTTATTGATCCATCTGGTACGGTGACCCATTATTATCCTTTCAAAAACTCATAATTTGAATGTTATTTCAGGGATATGCAGCAGTGTGAAATGTATGTTTGGGCGGCAAGCGAAATCAAACAACTATAATTCAACAGGATCTTGTGGTCGGTTTTTCAATCTTAACTCAATTTTTCGTAAAAAAGGTTTATTTCAGCAAAAGATCGAATCTCCCCAACTGTTTTGAAATGTCCTGCGAATAAAAACGCAACCACAACGGAGGATTTCATAAAAGTCACTTGGTCAGATGATGAGATTTCATTTTTCGACAATATCGGAGTGGTTCGAGTTGATGTGAATTATCACAATGGACAACAGTTTGGAGTGTAAGTGAATTAGAATTTCTAAAGTAAATAGCTTTTGGTCAATCTGTGTTAGATTTCTTTGCAAAGATTCTTCCCAAAAGAACAATCTGTTCAAGAGTAGGTCACAGGAAATTAATTTCTGCCTTGTCTGTCGAGAAATGTTCAAGATAACTTCTTGCCTAATACGTCGTCTATCCAGACATTCTATTCTCTTTCCAGTGGAATCACTGCAGTCCGTTACATTGCATACGACGCCGCTGGAAATACAGCTGAATGCACATTCGACGTGATAGTAGTCCAAAAGTCTTGCCCCTCCAGTGATCAAATAGTTGTGGATGGTGGAAGAATCAGCTTCGGACCAACCAGAATGGCTCCATTCACATCGAAAGTTGTGCTCGTTGAGTGTGATGATAATCTGTATCCGATTGAGAACCGACCAAGATTTTATGTTTGCGATATTATGGTTAGTTGTTTTGTTTTGAATCTGTATTTTGGCAAGTCATTTGATTTGAAGGGTAACTTCCAATACGGTGGATGGGTGGATGATACTCAGAAGAAGTACTACTTACCAGCTTGTGGAAAAACGGTTCCAGCAAAGCAAGAGATCAATGGAACAGTTGTTGGAAGTGGAACTTGCAAAGAGGTTTATTCAATTTATCATGAAGTTTTCTTCCTAATTTGACGCATTCAGGTATTCCAAAAGCTGCGGGATACAATCTGGTCAGCAGCCAACTGTTATCAGCAATCATCCTGTAATATCACGATTCTTCCACCTTGTAATGAAACAAATTCCGTCGGAAACACAAGAGAAACCGGAAATGATGACTTTGCGTTACAGTACACTTTTTCAACAAGGTACCTGAAAGATATGCTCGTTTTTCAAAAATCTAATTCAAACTGTTTTTAGCAATGCAACAGAAACGATCAGCACGAGTGTTTTGAAGGATCTTCAAGATAACTTCAGATTAGTCCGTCAGGATTCTACAGTAGACTGTGATCCATCATTTCCAATTCATGATACAAGTGGAAATGTAACAGTTTGTGGTGAGTTTGTCGCGGGAAGCATAAGTTATTCTGAGCTGGAGAAGGAGCTATAAAATACATTTATCTGAAAATTGGCATTTAATGACAAGGACTGGAAAAGAGGAAACGGAGAAATCTAGCATTTTAGTTTCCCTATTCCATCATCTTCTTTCGTAAATACATATACCGTAAAACCTGTAATAGAGGCGCACTCGCTAGCAACAGTTTGGAGCATCCCATCTCGTCTGTCTTTAAAGATCCAAAAATTTTTTCAACTGAAGAAATATTCTATGAAGCTATGTTTTGTTAGTTAGCAACTTTTTGATATTTCCTTCAGGAACCGAGATATACCGCTGCAAACAGGCACCGTTAGGTGCGCCTCTAATACATGTTTTACGGTATTTGGGAGAGTATCTCTGAAACTACTATGGCTATCAAACAACCGTCTAATACAAAAAGGAGAACCAAATCTCAATTTGTTTTATTGAAAATCTCAACAATAGTGCCTCAACATATGATTTTCAGTAAGCTGCGCTGATGGTACGTTCGCCAACACGACAGCAAATGAATGCACTGATTGTCCCATCGACACATACCGTAACTCAGCAAGTCTTACTCAGACCTCCTGTACTCCTTGTCCGGATAAAATGATAACTGGAGATGTCACAGGAGCAGTTGATGAGTCACAATGTTATCGTATGTTTTGAGTAAGACTAGAAGATAACTCAAGAGGTTTTTTTTAGAAAACTGTATTGCGGGACAATATGAATCAAAAGGAGTGTGTCTTCCATGTCCAGAAGGTACTTTCGCACCAAGAGAAGGACTTCGAAGATGTATTTGTTGTGGGTTCGATCTGTCTACTTTTGGAAGTAAGTTAGCTGAAAAGCATTGAATTTCCTAATAGAATAATGTTCCAGATGGTTCAACTAGTTTCGATGAATGCCAAAGAACATGTGATCCTGGTCAAGAAATGATCAGAAGCGAGACATCATTTGCTCCATATTGTCAGGATTGTGCTGTTGGATTCTACAAAGAAGATACTCGAGGTCCTTGTATTCAGTGTCCACGTGGATTGATAACAGCTTCACATGGATCGAAATCAATAAATGATTGTAATGTTCTTCATTGCATTGATCAAAACACGAGGGTAATGGATATTGAGTATTGAGTTGTTCTAATTGTGAGACTGTTTTCAGAGAAACGGGGACATAAAAGTGGGACCAAATACAACTTACAGTGAAATGTGTATCACTTGTGAGCAAGGAACTTTTCAGGTAATTATCAAAATCAAACCGAGCTAATCATACAATTTTCAGAACAAACCAAACAGTGATTCATGCATACAATGTAGTGATCTATCAGATAATATCACTGATGTTCCAGTCACTTGTCAATCTACGTGTTCAGCTGAAATTCCAACGGAAGGATGTAATTGTCAGTTACAAAAGAATGAAACAAACTCAATGAATATCAGAAATTGTGTTCCGGAAGTGGTAATGGAAACACAACGGTTACATTGATCATTAGATTGATTTCAGCAACCTGATCATAAAAATTCAAATGCAATTAAGATCATATTGCCTATTGTGTTTGGAGTATTGTTGATTATCATTGTGGTTGTGTTGTTTTGCTTCAGAAAACAGTGAGTTTGAGTTTTTACATTAGAAACTATCTCAAAATTCTGAATTTCAGAATTATTGCATGGGTCCGGAAAAACGATACAAGTGACAACCAACACGTGGCAGTTTCTCATTGGAATCCACAGCGAATATCTGAAGAATATTCTCCACACTATACATCAGATTCTCAATCGTCGATTCGTGTTCGAAATAAGCCTCCAGCTCCAACAATTCCTCGACCCAATCTGAGAATAGTGACATCTCGAGAAGAGATGGATCAACTTCCACCTCTTCCATCCTCATCAACACCTTCATTTCATGTTGATTCAGCCTATAATAACAGCAAACATGTCGGATTTTCAAGTGGAATTCCAAGTTCTTCTAGAAATTTTAGATCCAATATTTCCACGATTCAACCTCTGAACTCTTCAAATAATATATTTTTTGAAGCGAATGGATCACCGAAAATAATTAGAGAAAGGACAGATACACTTAGTGATGACAGTAGTTTGGTGAGGATTCTGATCAATTAATTAAACTAATATTTCTTGATTTTCAGGGTTCATTCTTCTGAGATTCGTCAGCTCATTTTGCCAAATACGTTACGGGATTTCAGTTATTATATTTATGTGCTTGTTTGTTTGTTTAAAATAAAAATTTAATTTCAACTTTTAAATAACGATACTCACAGGGAAACCGCTTCAATATTAAGATAACTTCGGTGAAACGACGTTACTTGAATATATTTTCCGACTAAATTTGATATTAAAGAGAATTTCTCTAACTAAAGACAACTTCAGGAGAAAAGATGTCCAAATTGTACCTTAAACTTTCAAGATTTATTACTTAAAATAAAATTATCATCATTATCACTACTACTATTATTATGGAAATTAATCTACACTTGGATCCATATCATTTTCCGATCACTTTCAGTCCAGACTTGATTCTATCAGAGCGTTTGAAGTTAGCCGATTTGCCGCAGACATAAAACTGAATCGGGTAATCATTGAGTGGGCTGAAAGTTTTCAGAATTGTCATAAAATATGGTTGTTATTCTTACTGAAGATGAAAGCTGTTCATATCCTGTCGGATAGACATCCGAGCTCCATCTCCATCATCAAATTCAACGAAATTATGAGAGTTGAGAAACGTCGTATTAACGGCTACGTTGTTGTCCCAACTAGCTTTATATCGATCTGCCCCATTATCACAATCCACTTTACACGGAGCTCGTCCTCCGAGGAAATAGTGGGAGTCAATACCGAATTCAGAATCCTTCGCATCGTCTGGCATCACTGAAAATTAAAATGTTCCGATTGGAACAGTTCCCATCTCCTTCACTTTTTTCCATAACCTTCGTTAACTCTTCAAGAGAATCGAAACCAGTGAGTGCCGCCCCAAAGTCCTCACAATTCCTAATAGCGGTAGGATAATCTATAGGCTGATTGTTTTCAATCTGGAAAGTTTTTCTTAAGTGGTTATCTTTTAGTGCGGCACGGGGTTTGAAACATAGCTGAACGGCCCTTGCGGTACGAAAATCTCAGTTGAAAAACGAACATAATGACAGAAAACTCGGTTTTTACGATCAAATCGAACAACTTCATCGATATGACCAGGTGCGGGAGGACATTCGGCGAATACCCAGTTGAAGGTATCTGAAAACATTTTCTTGAATAATGTGTGAAACAAATACATACGAAGAGTGCAAAGAGCAGGCGCTCTCATTCCAGCCATTGTCGGGAAACGACCATTCCTGGAAAGAGTGTTTTTCAGAGGAAATTGAGCACTGCTTACTTGTTGAAACTCAGACTATGCGAGTGACAGTAATTGTCCTTTCCTCGTTGTTTACCCTGATACAACTGGTAGTCAGCATTGTTTCCATTCTTCTGTTTGAAGTCTTTCAAAGCACAACCGCTGAAACAAAAAGAGTATTCGAATACTCGAAACTTTGAAAAACCCACTCATTCTTAAATGCATTAGTCAAAAAGAATCGTTGATCTTTCAGATGACTCTTGACATCATTGAATTCTTCTTCAATTGCAGTCATTGGATAACTATTAACATTGAGTATATTTCCAATACTTGTACAAATATCTCCAATGTTTTCAGTCGTGAACTTTTCAGCTTTACCATCATAGTTGACTTGGTCGTTGATGGGACGTAAGCCTGTTTGGTGAACTCTGAAAAAACATATTCGAGAGTTCTTCAGGTAGAAAACTAACGTCATAAAACTGGCAGACGGAATGATTGCTCCATCAGTATAGACATGGATGGGATAAATCTCACTGTAGATATCGGCCAAATAAAACATCTCAGCCATTGTCATTCCAGGAGTATACTCGCATATTACTTGATGTTTGGAGTCATGATGATCCATGAGGATAATTCCTTTTCTGGTATCAAACTTATATGCTCCATCTTGAACATACACCGCCGCATTCCCTTTTCCATTCACAAAATAGTCTCTGAGATCGGAAACGTAGACCCATGCATCAAGAATACCGATCATATCTTGGAGGTAATTATTCATCGTGATGGAATAGTAGTGAGCAACTTTCGGTTTCATCAGAGCATCTTTTCCTTGAGTTTCGGCAGAGCACTGATCGATTGCTTTTTCCCACGTGTATTTCTGATCAAAAAGTTTGTAGCATTTTCCGTGAATTTGCCAGTAGTCGTCAGCACATTTCAGGTTGATTTCTGAAATAACAGCATTTTGAATTCTAGAATTACACTGCATCATATTATCGCAGAGCTTTTGGTCACTCACGGAATGTGCAGATTGTTGTTGCTTTTGTTGTTGACTTTGCTCCAATAATGTAGTACGGGAATCTGCTTTCGCAATAATCCTTTGCGTGTTCCTGAAAATATCTCTCGTTTTCTATTTTCCACCTTCAAAGCCTTACGTCGTCTGCTGTCCAAGTCTGCATGTTCACTTCGCATTTATATCCCTTCTCTTCATTATTTGGATCCACATTCGTGATTTTACCATTGAACACGAAGCAATACAACATGGAACTACGATCCGCTTTCCTGTCATACTGTAGTTGGAACTTATCGAATTCATTACCATCGTCGCTTCTTGCCAATGGAATCAGAAAAAGAGCAGAAAGAAGAACGAAATTCTGAAAAAACGGGAGTAAAACTGCACGAAACGCCTAGGGATCGAAACTAACCATTGTTCGCTTTCAACGATTCTTTTGTTCAGTCTTTGAGCCAAGCAGTTGATTGATCAACAGGAGTTCTTGTTGTGACTTCTTTCTTCTTTTCTCCTCCTTTTATGTAGATCCACGGCCTTGTTTTTAGGGTTAATAGGTTTCGGATACAGGACACGGTTTCTTTTTTTTAAAGTGTTTTTTCTTCCAATTTTGAGGTCCCGTAGTTGAGTCTGTTCGTGTTTTTTTGTCCAAGTTCACGTGTTAATTTGAATAAAAAGTGAAATGTTCACGTGTCACGTGTCGGACATCCTTTGAATTTTTTCCAGTCCAATCAGTTTGAGAAATTCGATGAAAATGTTGATGAAACTACTCATCATTTTCGGTCTTCTTGTCCTCGCCAACTCCCAAGTGGATCGTGATTGGAGTTTCCAAAGTATGTGTGCATTCTGGAATGGAGGAAGTTCGTATCGCCCGAGAACGAACGGACTTCAGTCGATGAAAGGAGACAAGTGCACATTCGATTTTCCAGTTTCCACTGACACTCAGGTTCGTTATGAAATACGGATGAGAATCGAAATGATTTTTTATTAGGAATCAGCAAAAAGGTATTGTGAAGACCATGTTCCCTATCATATCAACAAAGCAACACCTGGAATTCCAACCAGATGTGCAGCAGAAGCGACGTTGGTTTGTCAATCTGGATGGATTCAGTTGTTTGGGAGATGTTATAAAATGACAAAAGAACTTATGACGAGAGATGTTGCAGTGGGTCATTGTAAGGCGCAGAAGGACGGTGCAACGATTGCTTTCATTCATAGAGAAACATTGCCGTTTCGAATAAACGGTGAGTAGAAAACCACATTATCAAGTTGACTAGTAGTGATCTATCTCACCGGATTAGCTCCGTGCCATCAGAAATTGTTTCGATACGAACATACACTTGCGCGCGAAACCAGATTACGCAATGGTTGCACCGCCTTTGTATGATGACAACTGTAGAAATGAATTTCAGATTATTTCACTCGTGTTTCTCGTATCTGGGTGGATGCAAGTGAAGCCATCACAAAGGATCTGATCGATACTAATGTGAACGGAAACCTAATTTTGGCACTCGATGGATTCGAGTATAATCTTCCAAATATCGCATTGACTCGTGTGGATCCTTCTAAAACTGCGATGGTTTTATGTGAATATACGCCTCCGATGACATTAGCTGAAAGCCATTATTTGCTAAAAAGATACGGAGAGATATACTATCCAACTATCTTCACATCTGAAAAAGCTTATGTCCGGTCGACGAGCAGTATTCAGAGAAATAATGAGAATAGAATGGCAGATAATGACTATTGTTCGAAACTATTGAAGCCATTCCTCGGAGATGTTAAAGCTCAATCTGCAGTTCCGACGGAAGAAATGTTGAGAGGAATTACAGTGAAAAGGGATGCAACAATCATTCGAACTTCAATTTATTCTGGAGACGCGAAGAAAGAAAGTCGGATAAGTTCAGATTGTACTATAAGTAAAGCAAGGAACTACGGTATTGATTACCCAGGAAATGTGAGTTATTCAGTTATTTTCTTCAACTATACAATATATCTCATGGTTGTTGGCATCATACGATTCTCTCTTGATTTCAGAACGGAAATTCTTTCTTTAAATCACTGAAAGACGATCCAATTTGGAGAAGTGGAGAGCCGAAAGAAACGTGTGACGGTGGTTCGTGGAGTACTGGAATCTCATTGAGTCGAGATAATGACAAGAAACTGGAAGCAATGTCGGATGCTCGCTATGCTCCGATATATTGCCAGACTAACTTTGAGACAATGGGTTATGGAGATTGTCCAGATGGGTTCCAGACGTTCGATCGTAAAGAGATCGGACAGAAATGGTGTCATATATTTGTTTCGAAAAAAAAAAAACACATTTGATGGAGCAGAGTTGGAATGTCAAAAAATGGGAGCCCATGTCAGTGGTTTCACGAATGAAAAAGAGTTGGATTTGATGGATAGTAAGTTGAAAGTATGGTTATTACGAAACAATTTTGTTCAGAAATGTGGGGAGACTCTGACGCTGATCCGAATGACACGGCTTGGCTTGGTGCCAAGAGGCGAGAGGAGTGTATCACAATGGGGATTGTGAATAAAATAGGAGGATTCCATTCAGATGAAAACCATCCCTGTTCACGTCTCCGCGTATTCGAATGGATCAACGGGGTTGCTCCGAATCCTCCTGATTTCCGTGCTCACTGGATTGCTGAGTACGAGCCCAACTTCTCCGGTAACGACGAAAAGTGTGTTTCGCTTCTGAAAGGAACACACAATGTACAAGGATGGTCGAGTAAGCCAATCTTAGCAACAAAGAAACTGAATGATATTCCGTGCAATGAAAGTTTCTACTATTTCTGTGGGCGAGAGGCACCAATTGTGAGAAAGAGCTGAGGAGGTCTATTCTGGAAATCGAATGAAGAATGAGTATTGAGATAACCCCATTTTCTGAAACCGAATGAGAATAAATGTAATTTTTTAAAATCAATTGAGAGTAATTTAAGAATAATGCAAATCTCTACACATTCAAAAGCTGAGTAACATTCATACATCTTTCCGTAAAACCGTTCGGGTTTCTGTATTTTAGATAAGATACTTTCTAGAAAGTTTCATGAATGTATATTTGATTTTGGTTTTTTTGCTCTAGGATAAGTACACGTACATAGAAGCTATGAAATGTGAAGAACTCAACTCAACCTCTGAGTGAGTCAACAATCCAATTCTTACAATTACAGACACTTGATTTACCATCGCTTGATTCACAATCACGGGAAGCCTGCAACCAACTTTTCATAATCTTTTTACGTGTCCCACTCATTTTTCAATAACCAAAACATAAAATATGACTGACCTCTGTGACATGTTCCCGATCAAATGTAAACCAGGACAAGGTCAAACCAGAGAATGTCCTACTGTAGTTGACCACAACAGTTCGAATCAGTTCTCGGTTTCACAAGCCTCCAAATCGACGGTCCCTCTCGAACCTCCTCCCGTCTCATATTCCTTTCCTTCACCAGCGAACCACCAATGTAAGTTTCAAATCAACTGAACTCCGAGACGTTAGACAATATCCCATCCCAATAGCATTGTTGCAGCGGTCCAAGGTATCTCATTCTTCAAATCATTATGCTACAGCTGCGAAAGTTGAAGCTAAGGAGCGACGACGGCCGACGGATCGCAAGAGCAACAACGAGAAGAGGATATGAGAGCAAGTCAGTCTGACTCTGTCTTCCCCCACCATTCTTACTCTGTGTCGTAACCGCATAGGTAACCCAGGAAACCTGGAGAAATGCTATACAACGCGGGCTGAGGTTTGCTTCAGTAGACATGAGTCTGAACTCTTCCGGGTCTAGAATCTTTTAGAAATTGGGATATTTTCTATTCATCTGTCTTCCCCCACCATTCTTACTCTGTGTCGTAACCGCATAGGTAACCCAGGAAACCTGGAGAAATGCTATACAACGCGGGCTGAGGTTTGCTTCAGTAGACATGAGTCTGAACTCTTCCGGGTCTAGAATCTTTTAGAAATTGGGATATTTTCTATTCATCTGTCTTCCCCCACCATTCTTACTCTGTGTCGTAACCGCATAGGTAACCCAGGAAACCTGGAGAAATGCTATACAACGCGGGCTGAGGTTTGCTTCAGTAGACATGAGTCTGAACTCTTCCGGGTCTAGAATCTCTTAGAAATTGGGATATTTTCTATTCATCTGTCTTCCCCCACCATTCTTACTCTGTGTCGTAACCGCATAGGTAACCCAGGAAACCTGGAGAAATGCTATACAACGCGGGCTGAGGTTTGCTTCAGTAGACATGAGTCTGAACT
The DNA here is from genome assembly GCA_002259235.3 of Caenorhabditis latens. Taxonomy (NCBI): domain Eukaryota; kingdom Metazoa; phylum Nematoda; class Chromadorea; order Rhabditida; family Rhabditidae; genus Caenorhabditis; species Caenorhabditis latens. The sequence continues at coordinate 11,502,708 of CM056092.1, read as the reverse complement.
CTTCCGGGTCTAGAATCTTTTAGAAATTGGGATATTTTCTATTCATCTGTCTTCCCCCACCATTCTTACTCTGTGTCGTAACCGCATAGGTAACCCAGGAAACCTGGAGAAATGCTATACAACGCGGGCTGAGGTTTGCTTCAGTAGACATGAGTCTGAACTCTTCCGGGTCTAGAATCTCTTAGAAATTGGGATCTTTTCTATTCATCTGTTTTCACCTACCATTCTTACTCTGTGTCGTAACCGCATAGGTAACCCAGGAAACCTGGAGAAATGCTATACAACGCGGGCTGAGGTTTGCTTCAGTAGACATGAGTCTGAACTCTTCCGGGTCTAGAATCTTTTAGAAATTGGGATCTTTTCTATTCATCTGTCTTCCCCCACCATTCTTACTCTGTGTCGTAACCGCATAGGTAACCCAGGAAACCTGGAGAAATGCTATACAACGCGGGCTGAGGTTTGCTTCAGTAGACATGAGTCTGAACTCTTCCGGGTCTAGAATCTTTTAGAAATTGTGATATTTTCTATTCATCTGTCTTCCCCCACCATTCTTACTCTGTGTCGTAACCGCATAGGTAACCCAGGAAACCTGGAGAAATGCTATACAACGCGGGCTGAGGTTTGCTTCAGTAGACATGAGTCTGAACTCTTCCGGGTCTAGAATCTTTTAGAAATTGGGATCTTTTCTATTCATCTGTTTTCACCTACCATTCTTACTCTGTGTCGTAACCGCATAGGTAACCCAGGAAACCTGGAGAAATGCTATACAACGCGGGCTGAGGTTTGCTTCAGTAGACATGAGTCTGAACTTTTCCGGGTCTAGAATCTTTTAGAAATTGGGATCTTTTCTATTCATCTCTCTTCCCCCACCATTCTTACTCTGTGTCGTAACCGCATAGGTAACCCAGGAAACCTGGAGAAATGCTATACAACGCGGGCTGAGGTTTGCTTCAGTAGACATGAGTCTGAACTCTTCCGGGTCTAGAATCTTTTAGAAATTGGGATCTTTTCTATTCATCTCTCTTCCCCCACCATTCTTACTCTGTGTCGTAACCGCATAGGTAACCCAGGAAACCTAGAGAAATGCTATACAACGCGGGCTGAGGGTTGCTTCAGTAGACATGAGTCTGAACTCTTCCGGGTCTAGAATCTCTTAGAAATTGTGATATTTTCTATTCATCTGTCTTCCCCCACCATTCTTACTCTGTGTCGTAACCGCATAGGTAACCCAGGAAACCTGGAGAAATGCTATACAACGCGGGCTGAGGTTTGCTTCAGTAGACATGAGTCTGAACTCTTCCGGGTCTAGAATCTCTTAAAAATTGTGATATTTTCTATTCATCTGTCTTCCCCCACCATTCTTACTCTGTGTCGCAACCGCATAGGTAACCCAGGAAACCTGGAGAAATGCTATACAACGCGGGCTGAGGTTTGCTTCAGTAGACATGAGTCTGAACTCTTCCGGGTCTAGAATCTCTTAAAAATTGTGATATTTTCTATTCATCTGTCTTCCCCCACCATTCTTACTCTGTGTCGTAACCGCATAGGTAACCCAGGAAACCTGGAGAAATGCTATACAACGCGGGCTGAGGGTTGCTTCAGTAGACATGAGTCTGAACTCTTCCGGGTCTAGAATCTCTTAAAAATTGTGATATTTTCTATTCATCTGTCTTCCCCCACCATTCTTACTCTGTGTCGCAACCGCATAGGTAACCCAGGAAACCTGGAGAAATGCTATACAACGCGGGCTGAGGTTTGCTTCAGTAGACATGAGTCTGAACTCTTCCGGGTCTAGAATCTCTTAGAAATTGTGATATTTTCTATTCATCTCTCTTCCCCCACCATTCTTACTCTGTGTCGTAACCGCATAGGTAACCCAGGAAACCTGGAGAAATGCTATACAACGCGGGCTGAGGGTTGCTTCAGTAGACATGAGTCTGAACTCTTCCGGGTCTAGAATCTTTTAGAAATTGGGATCTTTTCTATTCATCTGTCTTCCCCCACTATTCTTACTCCGTGTCGTAACCGCATAGGTAACCCAGGAAACCTGGAGAAATGCTATACAACGCGGGCTGAGGGTTGCTTCAGTAGACATGAGTCTGAACTCTTCCGGGTCTAGAATCTTTTAGAAATTGGGATCTTTTCTATTCATCTGTCTTCCCCCACCATTCTTACTCTGTGTCGTAACCGCATAGGTAACCCAGGAAACCTGGAGAAATGCTATACAACGCGGGCTGAGGTTTGCTTCAGTAGACATGAGTCTGAACTCTTCCGGGTCTAGAATCTCTTAGAAATTGGGATCTTTTCTATTCATCTGTCTTCCCCCACCATTCTTACTCTGTGTCGCAACCGCATAGGTAACCCAGGAAACCTGGAGAAATGCTATACAACGCGGGCTGAGGTTTGCTTCAGTAGACATGAGTCTGAACTCTTCCGGGTCTAGAATCTCTTAGAAATTGGGATATTTTCTATTCATCTGTCTTCCCCCACCATTCTTACTCTGTGTCGTAACCGCATAGGTAACCCAGGAAACCTGGAGAAATGCTATACAACGCGGGCTGAGGTTTGCTTCAGTAGACATGAGTCTGAACTCTTCCGGGTCTAGAATCTTTTAGAAATTGGGATCTTTTCTATTCATCTGTCTTCCCCCACCATTCTTACTCTGTGTCGTAACCGCATAGGTAACCCAGGAAACCTGGAGAAATGCTATACAACGCGGGCTGAGGTTTGCTTCAGTAGACATGAGTCTGAACTCTTCCGGGTCTAGAATCTCTTAGAAATTGGGATATTTTCTATTCATCTGTCTTCCCCCACCATTCTTACTCTGTGTCGTAACCGCATAGGTAACCCAGGAAACCTGGAGAAATGCTATACAACGCGGGCTGAGGTTTGCTTCAGTAGACATGAGTCTGAACTCTTCCGGGTCTAGAATCTTTTAGAAATTGGGATATTTTCTATTCATCTGTCTTCCCCCACCATTCTTACTCTGTGTCGTAACCGCATAGGTAACCCAGGAAACCTGGAGAAATGCTATACAACGCGGGCTGAGGTTTGCTTCAGTAGACATGAGTCTGAACTCTTCCGGGTCTAGAATCTCTTAGAAATTGGGATCTTTTCTATTCATCTGTCTTCCCCCACCATTCTTACTCTGTGTCGAAACCGCATAGGTAACCCAGGAAACCTGGAGAAATGCTATACAACGCGGGCTGAGGTTTGCTTCAGTAGACATGAGTCTGAACTCTTCCGGGTCTAGAATCTCTTAGAAATTGGGATCTTTTCTATTCATCTGTCTTCCCCCACCATTCTTACTCTGTGTCGTAACCGCATAGGTAACCCAGGAAACCTGGAGAAATGCTATACAACGCGGGCTGAGGTTTGCTTCAGTAGACATGAGTCTGAACTCTTCCGGGTCTAGAATCTCTTAAAAATTGTGATATTTTCTATTCATCTGTCTTCCCCCACCATTCTTACTCTGTGTCGCAACCGCATAGGTAACCCAGGAAACCTGGAGAAATGCTATACAACGCGGGCTGAGGGTTGCTTCAGTAGACATGAGTCTGAACTCTTCCGGGTCTAGAATCTTTTAGAAATTGGGATATTTTCTATTCATCTGTCTTCCCCCACCATTCTTACTCTGTGTCGTAACCGCATAGGTAACCCAGGAAACCTGGAGAAATGCTATACAACGCGGGCTGAGGGTTGCTTCAGTAGACATGAGTCTGAACTCTTCCGGGTCTAGAATTTTTTAGAAATTGGGATCTTTTCTATTCATCTGTCTTCCCCCACCATTCTTACTGTGTCGTAACCGCATAGGTAACCCAGGAAACCTGGAGAAATGCTATACAACGCGGGCTGAGGTTTGCTTCAGTAGACATGAGTCTGAACTCTTCCGGGTCTAGAATCTCTTAGAAATTGGGATCTTTTCTATTCATCTGTCTTCCCCCACCATTCTTACTCTGTGTCGAAACCGCATAGGTAACCCAGGAAACCTGGAGAAATGCTATACAACGCGGGCTGAGGTTTGCTTCAGTAGACATGAGTCTGAACTCTTCCGGGTCTAGAATCTCTTAGAAATTGGGATATTTTCTATTCATCTGTCTTCCCCCACCATTCTTACTCTGTGTCGTAACCGCATAGGTAACCCAGGAAACCTGGAGAAATGCTATACAACGCGGGCTGAGGTTTGCTTCAGTAGACATGAGTCTGAACTCTTCCGGGTCTATAATCTCTTTAAAAATGGTTCTTTACGTTTCTAATTTTAAGGTCGATGAGACTCTTTTTCTGTTGAATAATGCTAGTTTTAATTCTCTTGAGCATTTTTCAAAATCGAGAATTTTTATTAAAAGAATATGTGCAAAGAGTTAAAGTGAAGCCATTCGTAGATTTTGGTACCATAATGTACAATTATTAGTGTAAAAAAGAGGTCGACAGAGTTAAGAGATCGTGATACGGTTGCACAATGGAGCGAGGTTGCGGACACCAGTTCCAGCTACACAGTTACATAATTGACGAACTCCGGCGGTATCGAATCCAGAGTTGATGGCGCATTGCTTGGTAGATTGAACGAGAACGCTATCTGGAGGGAGGTCGAGTCCGCATCCAAGTTTCTTGTAGCAGTTTCCAGTTGATCCACGATCCATACACTTCATCACACAGGTGGCGAATTTCTTTCCGACTGAAAGGAAGGCCTTGGCTTCGGCTTGGATTCCTGGAAAATAGAAAATATTGAATTGAACTAAGAGTTTTGATTGAGTTACCAGATCTCTGCAGGATCGAGTTGACTTCAGTGAAAGCGGCAAGTTTGAGAGTCTCTGGATAACGCTTACGGACCATTCCTCCTCCTGATCGGGAGCATCTGAAAGAATACATTGAGATAATAGTAATCTAGCTGACAAGTCTTTCAAATGTTAAATTTTTAAAAAACTCGATGGGGAAAAAACTCACGCGTTCTGAAGATTTGATTTTTGACAGTTGGCGGCTCTTGTGATTGCTGGCTCCTTTTGGAGCATGCATTGTCTGAGTGCTGGATAGTTTGCACCCATTGCTGCTACGTGGTTTTGACATTGATCCGCGCATTTCATGAATCCTCCGGTGGCACTTCCGAGACACTGTTCGATCTCTCCACATCCACATTGACGAATCATTTGTGATGTGGCAAGAGGCACGATGGATAGGAATAACAGTAAGGAGAAATGCATTCTGGAATATGAAAAATTTAAGAAAATGGCTAAATCAATTATAAAAAATTGTAAAAATGACGCGGCTTGAATGGAAATTCAAAACTAAAGCCAGAGAAAACATAGTTTTTGTAGAAGACAGAAAGAGAAGAGAACATGAAATCTCTCAGAAAACATCTCCCATTTATACTCTTTCTCTCCAATGCTCCTCCCTGTCTCCCGACTCCGCCCACTTTTCATCTTCTTCTAACCAGTATCATCTCCGTATACATTTGTTTGTCTGCGCCTCTCCATCTCCTTACGGAATCACTGCCTGATGTCTTCTTCTTCTTTCTCATTTCAACATCTACACCTACTCGTCTGAAAATGTTGTTTAAACTTGTTATTACCATAGAAGGACACAAGAGAAATAGGAGAAAAAGAGAAGAAAAAAGAGAGAAAGGAGACCGAACAATTGGTCAGAAATGGGCATTTCAAGGACAAATGGATTGTTTCGAAATGGAAAATGACCCTTGGTTTTTATGGAAATGATTAGAAATCTAGCCGTCTGATTGCTTTTGTCTAGGAATCTTTTTGTTTGGCTTCAAATTTTCCTTTTTGATTTATTTCCTTTCGTTTGGAGTTAATTCGTTGGTTCTGTAATTTTTAGCTGAACAGTTTTCTAAACGTTACGTTGAGTGAAAGTTAGGAGATTTGTTGAATTTACACCAAGATCTTCTCATCCATAATCGGTATCTTTTTCGTACGAGCTTCTCTATATACCGTATCCTGGCAGAAAAGTATTCAAGTGCAATCTTCAATAGAAAAACATGTCCCAACGCTACAGATTATCTTCGGTATTCGGATTTCTAGAGTTAAGAAAACTTTATTCTGTGAAGAGCTTTTTTAAACTTTGAAATCAGTCACAAACAGAGGCTTTGGCTCACTATCAGTCTGAAAATTGAGATCATCTCAAATTCTGGTGTACCATTACATCCTCTCAAACTTCAACGTTTATGATTGCAGACAATAAACTCCCTAATTTTGTGCTATACAGAATTTACAACAATCAACTCTAAGGCACCTTTAAGTCGTCAATTTCTCTTTTCAGCTATAATCAACACAAGTTTCCTTCCCAATATCCAAGAAAAAAACTACGAAAACTAAAATATTTTCTAAAGTAGAATTTATTATTCGGTCAAATAAGTGTTTATTCACTTGAATTCAATCCTGCAATCCCCCCCTCCTTCTTGTCCTTTGTACCTTTCTGGTCTCTCTAACTGATCAATGTCCATATCTCTCAAAGGGTCATTTGAAACAAAGAAGAGACTACACTTCGTCTGAATCGTTCCTCGACGAACTTTTGAATCATGACGTCGAATTTTCTTTTTGAGGAATTGAATGGTTTTTATGTTTCTTAACTTGAAAAAACATAACACTTGAACTGTTTTAGTAGTTGTGAAGTTTGAAACTAAAGTGACGTAGTTGATTGAGTGGAAAGAGGGTAGATCAAATCAACAACAGTCACACTTAATCATCTTGATATCTCATAATTTCAGATCAGAAATCTTTGAATCTGGAAATCATTGATCTAGAAGAGAGTATCATCTCAGTCAGTCTTATCATTTTCATCGAATTCGAAGGAAGTGAAATGGTTATTCGTGTTTACTTTGGTTTCTCTCTCTCCCCGTTTCCTTTTAGTTGATCAAAACGATTCATTCTGTGTGTCTGTTTACTGTATTATCCGTATCGACTTGTTTGTGGTTTCTAAGACTTTTCAGATGACGTCAACGGGATCTATTCAGAAGACATCGTTACTGTGTTTACTGAACGATCATATTCACATTGTAACGGAGTGCAAGAAAACATGGAAACAAACATTTCAGGAGAGTGGAATCAGATAAAATGAATGGGATTCTTTGTTTTAGAGATGTTGTTTTTGAAATTGGAAGAGATAAGTTGAGCCAGTGATCCAGAGAATAAAGTTTATGTCTCTGATTGAGCAAAAACGCGTCACAGCTGCGCCAGCTACAGTACATTTCGTAAAAGAAACAGCCATTTCTTGGTTTTTTGCTCTATAATTCAACCAATTTCCAAGTCACAAAAAATCGTCTTCTCATTCAAAACTCCCCCTTTTTTTGTGATTTCTACTCTCTCATTTTCCGTTCATTTTCTCCGATTTCAAGTAGTTTTTCGCCTAAAACGGATGATCTAATTGAATGATTCGGATCAACTTCCTTTTATCCTCTTCGCCGAAGGAATCCACTCATTTACTGACATCATCATTTGATGGCGTGGCATCTCTTCCCCTTTTCGAACTTTTATACTCCTTTGTCCATCTTTTTTTTGCAGAAAATGGCATTGGTCGAGAATTAAAAGGGTTCTCGAGGAAAGGCGATTTTCTTTTATTTCCGAGAATAAAAAGTGTGTTTTTGCCATTGGAAGTTGAGTGACCTTCGTGTCGTTTTTATATATCAAAATTCTCTTTTTTCTTCTTTTTTCCTTTTGGTCACATACTATCAATCACCTACCGAACGAAGAATTTTTGACGGGGGAGGCGAGAGGACACAGATGTAAATAAACGAATAGTTTCCACTTTTTTCGAAACTTGTTCCCATTTTAGTATGTTTTTTGATATAAGGGCTTGTATCAGTACGAGTGGTGCCATAAAAAGATGGAGTATGGTGAATGGGCCACTTCAGAAGTCGAAGGATCTACAGTAACCATTTATAGAAATTTTTAATGATTTATCAGTTAGCCGAGCTGCAAATTGTAGCTATAAAGCTCTGAGAACCTGAAAAAACTCGAAAATTGAGACAGAAATACAATTCGGAAGAAATTCGAAACAGTGAAATCGACGATGACTACTGTATTAAAATCTGGAAATGAAAAGTTCGACCAGCACTGACCGCATATGACCATCGCTTGTTTTTGGGCAAGTTAGGGTGAACACGACAGGTCAGATTACTGTAGGATTACTGTAGTTCCGATATAATACACCTGACTGAATATGCTAAACATGTAAGGCCGATCCCTAACCATCGCTTGCTAACCGCTTACGACGCGCCAGTCATCACATTTTCGATTCGTTTAAAAAAAGTGAAAACCAGTTCATTGTTTGATTAACCCGCACTCAAAATATAAAAATTTGAAAGACCAATATCGAACAGAAAAACTAAAAAATGTGATGAAAATTCCAGATATCAGCGATATAATTCATGGAATATTTGAAGCCGTATCGTATTTCTCTTTGAGTCGATCAAGCATTTCTTGTTGATCAATCCCTGCAAGAAGTTATCAGATGTTTCAGACAACTAGAATGAGAACTTACTCTGAAAGACATGGGGCGCAGAAAACAGAATTCCGCACGTTCCTCCGACAGTGATTCCGAAGAAGACGTAGAGAAGAAGTCGATCGATTATCATTGCCACGTATTTCCAGTCGTCTCGAAACTTTAAATTCAGAGTTGAAATATGATTCACGATTACATCCCCCATCATAAAAGACAGAAACTCACCGATTTATGTTGTTCATCTCGTTTCAAATGTTCTGTTATATACTCGACTGCATCAATTGCTCTGAGAGCATCCGTACTTAATGGATAATATGCAGACGTCTCATTGAGTGTAGTATTTCGAATTGTGGCGGTTCGATCGTCAGCTGATGGACACAGAGGATGATGTGCGGATGGGCTGAGAGTGAATTGACCGACTCCCGGTAGTTGAGCCATTCCAGAACGGACCGCACTTCTTTCGGAAGCGGATTTCGGTCGTTTCATGCAGACAAGTTTTGGGAGATACTGAAAGAAAATAACTATTTTTGTGATAACATTTAGCAATTATCAATCAAGTGTAGTTTTTGAGCCTTCCAATTCAGAAAACCTCAGAATTCTTATTTTTTTTGAATTGAAACTAACTCACTTGTAAGAAAACGACTCGAACCCAATGTGGCATTCGATGAGTTCTCGGTCCACGGAAGTAAACATTGATGATGATTACAGTAACCAGAATAGTGATGACATTTAGTACGAAAGTGAGTAGAAGATATTTCGCCATGAGAGGAATTGTAGAAGATGTTGGTGGAAGAATCTTGGAGACAAGGAGTAAGAACACGACGATGGAGAGGAGAACAGAAATTGTCAACGTGATTTTTTCTCCTGAAATGTTCATATTTTTTTTCTGAAAAGAAGTTGATATTCTCAGAAGCACTTACCAGAATCCGTTGGCAAGAAGAATACAGCCATACTCAAAAAAGCCATTAAAACAGTTGGAATAATCAATACAACAGTGTAGAAAAGAGTCTTTCTTCGAATTCGAACTTGAAATTCAATTCTGGATCTTTTATTGACCAACGAGGCTGGAACATCTATCACATCCCAGATGGAACTGGCAGAGTATTCTGATACATCGACGAGTTCTGCCTGCACAAATTCCAGTTTGATCTCGTTTTCGTTGTACTGAAATTTAACATTTTCAGATGATGGCAAGGGGAAAATGAAATAAATTACCGTCCAACTACCAAATACCAAAGTGCAAACTTGCTCATCAAATGGGAAGAACTCGACATCTGAAATATTCCAGATTTGAATTATGTGAATTGTATTCCGATTTTTGTTTCAGGTTTTTTGTTTTATGTATATTTTTGTCGGGGAAATAGAACCTCAGAAGTGTGTTACAGAGTTGTAGATAGTCCGAAAGTCTACGCGTGGGATGTAGATCAAATATGGAACTCCAATTTTGAAATTCACATGGTTTTGTATAATTTCTTCTCTTCAATGTCATTATGCTGACAAGGTCAAGACTGTTGTTCTGGTACTTTTTTGGTTTTTTCTCTCAAAATCCGAAAAAACTCACCAATAATACAACTGCTCTTGTAAATCGCCGGTGGTACCCATAACATATCTCCTCGATGATTTATTACAACATTACACATGAATGATACTTCGTAATTTCCATCAGCACTGAAAATATTCTCTTCCAGTTTTTTCAAATGAAACAACTCACTTATTGAATAAAACTATATCCGGCAGCCAAACTTTATCAGGGGACACTCGAATCTGTTTGATTTCTCCATAGTTGACAGGATTCCATTTCATTTGGAAATCGTGCCATTGCTGAAATAAAAAAAACAGTTTCTTGAGAAAAAAGAAAAAAGTAAAACTAACCAGTGTCAACCAGACATTTGTGTGCATAACTTGATCTTTTTCGTCCTAAAATTAACATAATTTCCAAATTGAAAATTAAATAAAAGGAGAGGCGACAAACCACATTGATGAGCAGTACAAGTTGTAGAGCCATTTTAACAATTAGTGGGAGTTCGGATGAATTTCGAACTGGCTGAAAATGTGAGTGGGATTAGAGTAATTATCTGAAAATGATTACCTGAATAAGAGAATTATATCCTCTGAATACATCTACCATTAATCTTTCCTCATCATCTGACGCCGAAACTGAAAAAGAAAATTAATTTTGTATCAAAATGAGAACAATATTTGAACCAACCCATTTCCAGATTCTGAGAAGTAGGAAAATAGAAAAAACAAAAGTAAAGTAGGTCAACAACTGTAAACAAATCATATGGAAGTGTTCACAACTTTTTGCATTTTCTCGATCCCCGAGGGAACTATTTGCACGTATTAACCGACAGACTAAAGACGTCGAAAAATCTGAGAAAGGGGGTGGTGTTGAGGGAGAAGATGGAGAAGACGTCAACGCCTTCTTTTTGGTTTTTATGGATGGTCCAAATAGGATCATTATGCACTTTTTGAGAAAGAGGGGTCAAGCTAGGTCGTTTCGCTCAGAAAAATCAGTTTGAACAATTCAGAAGATTTTCGAAATGGAAAGTGTTTTAGAATAGGTTGTCTGTAATTTTTCAAACAAGTTTGAGCGAATTTAGCATAAGCTCTCGTTTTGTGATTGAGAATCTAATTTTGAGAAAATTTTTTAGCGGTAAAAAGTTTAGCACTTTCCAGTAAAAAAGACGAAACTTGAAAGTGTCTCATCGATTCACTAGTTATCCGAAAGTCTCAGTCTTGGTAGATAACTTTTTTTAACCCGGGGCTTAATTTTTCCTGTTTCCGAATTTTTCAATATAAGTTCCGTTTCAGAATTTACACTGGAGGGACATAGCAAACTAGAATATCTGAAACTAAAAACAGCTCGAAGTCTGCTCTTCAATGCCGTGGTACAATATGTGTTTTCCAGATACATTTTCGAATGTCACAACTTTTTTACTGCAAAAATGAACATACTTTCGATCTTTCAGAATGTCTGCCAGGAGCAACTCAAAAAAAATTAGTAAGAATTCAGTGGGCCTTCGAGTGATAGCAATACCAAAATAGGGCCTCAAAATAGACAGTTTTCAGATGTACATTACAGCAATATTACCTCGAGGTTTTCAGAATTTTCAGAAAATCCCATCAATTTTGAGAAATGTTTCAGAGGTATCGTATATTTTTCAGATATTTTTCACATGACAACCATGGCATTCTTGAAAATCTAGAAATTTAGGGTAGTCTGATTTCAGATTAAATGGTACTGTATACCTCAATTTAATGCCTACAGAGATCTTGATTAGACGATCATTTTCCAATTACAGTATATTTTTTCTTCATGAAAAGACTCACCATTACTCGTATTGAGAAGAAAAGCAGTACCTACAGTAAGAAGAAGCCATTTGGAGGACCTCATGAAGAGACCTGAAAGAAGTGTTCATTTTGTAATAATTAAAAAGTATGTCAGTCTGAGTCTCTTGTTCTTCTCCACTTTAAAAGTGGCCATCTACTGAAAAGAGTGAAAAGATTAAAAGAAAAGGGAAAAGAGAAAAGGAAAGAAGGACATGAATGATTGTGTGACAGAGATGGTGTGGTAGAAAAGAAGCGGACGACATGGATTAAATATAGGAAAAGCAGAGAGGAGGGAGCACCACATCATCATCATCCATCCCCTCCTTCTTCCCTATTCTCCGTACATTTTCTGCTGGTCCCTCATTGTTTTTGGGCATTGAAGGAAACGAAAAATGGAAAGATAGAGTGAGCGGAAATGCGGTGGGAAATGGAATTTAATGAGCATGTATTAATAGAGTTTGTCGAGAATTTTTAAATGGAAAAGAGTTGGAAATGAGCCATTGCACTTTGAGGAGTACCCTGTTCTGCAGATTCTGGAGGTTCTAGCACTGATACTTCTAGAACCCTAAGTTTTTAGTCTGGTATTTGACTGATCTGAAATTCTAATTTCAGCTCAAGTTATGGAAAAGGAAGCTAGATTAGCCCCTACCATCGAAAGTGTTCCGAAACCATGAGGAGTTGCACAAAAAAGACGGGCATGATCAAAATGTGGATTCACAATTTGCAGTTGAGAAAGGGAAACTTTATGAGTGTATTATAGAATCATAAAACATACGGAGATTCCAACAGATATTGAGTATGTATATTAAACGAATGGCTCCATTTTTGTAGTTGGAAAGTTAGTTCGAGCATGCAACTGTAGGGAGGAGGGGGGTCGTACAATAAATCTGTCAACTATAAAAATACAGGCTGATGTTTATTCTAAAGATCCGATAAATCAGGGAAATACTGTGACCATGTGACGGTAAAAGGTAAACGCCCTAGAAAAAAGACTCATAATTTATTTGGACATTGGTTGTTTTGTGTGAAAAATTGTTGTTTTCTGGATTCCGGATGACTGTTTTCGAATGAAATGATGGATTAAACATCTATAAATTGAACAATCTGAATCTGAAATCATCAACAAAGGATTCAAAATCATGATCAAGAACACTTGAAATTAGTTTTCCCTCTTTACTTTTAAAATAATATTCTAACACGAAATCGAGAAATAATCCGAAATTCCTACCACAAATGATAATATCTGAAACTCGAAACACATATTTCAATTGTCGAAAATAATTGGAAAATAACAAAAAAGTTTTGTGGTTCGGGTGGTTTGGGAAGCAGTCTCCGTCCCAGTGTCATAAACTAAAAAGTGTTCATTTTTTGATTTGAATGAGTCTTCGGGTCATAACGAGAATGTAGTAAACCAGATGTTTTCTGTATTCTTTTTTCCAGAATAAAAACTGGAAAAGTTTCAATGATTATTGATTGATTGATTAGAGTTTAAAGAGAAAATTCAGAAGAATGAAACGAGAAACGGCGAAAAATGATAGTGTGTAATTTGCTGAGAAGAAACTGAGGACAGCTGCCACTGGAAGCCGCCGACTTGGCGAGCAAGTTATTCGTCAAAAGAGAAACGAGAAATGAGAAAGAAAGATGATGATTTGTCAATGTGACACTTACGAATGAATACCTTGGCAATAAATTCATTTATTTTGATAAGAAAACCTTAGAACAAAACAGAGTGAGAACAAGAACAACCTGAACAAAAAGTGACAAAATGTGAGAAACATGTGAAAAAAGAAAACTAATAATCGCCCGATGACTTTGGTGATTTCTCTCGGTATGCCAATTTTCCATAGTAGACTGTGATGGTTTTGATTTTTGTGTTCAATAAAGATTGCTCAATTTCCATACGAGTTTTTGCCTTGATTGCAAGTTCGGTCAACTGAAAAAAACTAGTTATTATAAAACTCAGAACACGAATTAATGTTACCTGGCTAACTTTTGTGTTTCTTGGCAGAAAATAGGCAATATTCGGGCTAATTTTCAGAGAAACATCGAAAATGTCGATTCCATTTGGACAACAGCCAGTAGCCAAATCGAATTCCTTCGATTTCAGATACGAAGGGCCACCCCATGGTGGACTCAAAAATACTGCATCTACTTTAGGAGCGAGTTTCTTGTCAGCAGCCCAGGTAGCTGCGACGTCGAAAAAGTCGGCGCAGATGAAGTCAATGTAGTCGGCGACACCGTAAACTCGAGCATTTTCTCGAGCACATTTCAGACGCACTGGATCCATATCGATGGCAATTACTGAAAGTGAACATGCATATGAACAGATTTGAATAAATAGAAACTTACCATGAGCTCCACGAAGTGCAAACTGAATAGCATTGCCTCCAACACCAGTAAATGCGTCAACAACAACAGAAACATTGTGACGGACGACACGATCAGCAATGTGTTCAGCAATGGCTTCTGGTGTCACCGAGAACCATCCTTCTCTATCCATAATGATACCTTCGTCGAGACGAGAGAAAAGTCGATAACGTTGATAATAGTATTTGCTGATTTCTGGATCATTTGCATACAGTTTCTCAGCATTCGAAGCAATCAAGTGTTGTTCTGTTTCCGGGTCAAAGTTGAAACGAATTTCTTTCGGATTCAGTGGAGCTGTTGATTCGATTTGAGATTCTGCTGAGCTACTGGACTCCGATGTAGACGCTGTAGATTCTTCAAACTTATCACAACTGAAAATATTTGAAAATCCTATAGTTACTTTACGAGTCATCACTTACACAAACTTCTTTGCATACGACTCATCGATTTGGTATCTGACTTCTTTTATCAAAGGCTTATCAATTTTTATATCTTTATCATTGAGATCATAGAATGAAGGCAACTGAGATTCTTCGAATCCAGGAGCATATCCAAGTCGTTTTACCTGAAAATTATACAATGAAATTTCATAAGACAGGCATTTTTCATACTCTATTGATCATATCTTTACACCGACGAGTCACTTCTTTTGTCTGATAAATGTGATAATCATTCTCAGTTTGTTTCTTGATTAAATCACAATGCTCTGCATAAATTTCCTCGAATGTAACTCCCTCTTTTGTTTCAGTAAATGACTTGGTAATGTTCTGATAATCCGGATTTTCCTGAAAAAAAAAACAAATTATATTAAATTTCACCGCCAAATGATTTCAAACAAACCAATAAGTTCTCATGCTGTTCAATTGGATAGATTGGCTTCATTTCATCACATTTTTTCAACAATTCCTTCTGATTCTCTTCAGTCATTTGACCTCCAAAATCATTAAGCCACGTCCGTTGAATCACCCAAAAGCTTGAAACATCCCAGTATTCTTCGAAAGAATGATAGTTGTACCGTCCCTTTGCCTTCCGTTTTTTCCCTTTTTTCTTATCAGATGACCACTTTGGTAGTACTTCATACGCCATGTCCTTGTCCTCCAGCAATTTGTCAGTCGCTTCTCCTAAAAAATCATTGGTGATTGTCGAAAAATTATTTTTTTTCTTAAAAACCTTACCATTATCTTCTGGTACTGAATCCTGCAGACTCATTTCATCCATGTCTACCTGAATTTGCTCCGCCGGTTGTTTCTCTTCCTTCTTCCGCTTACTTGCTTTGAGAAGCTCGTAGTCTCTGAAAATTTTAGAAAAAAATTAGACTATAAAAAAAATTGCTCTATTTAACAAGTGAGATATATTTTCTTAATTTTTCGCAAATCGAACACAAAAAAATCTGGCAAAAATCCTTTCGCTAGAGCGCATTTTCTTATTGACTTTTCAATAAGTAAAAGTCCGATTATTCTGTACTAAAACAGTTTCCATAATGTTCGTTCTTACTTTATATACGCTCTGGACAACTCTCCTTGGACATAAGCTTTTGAACCATCAGTTTGGATAAAATTGATGCCGAAATGTCCCATTGGAAACCAGGGATATTGGTATTCGCCCTGATCGTCACCAACGCTTTCCGATGACGAATCCATTCAATAGGGACTGGGAAACTAGAATAGTCGGAGCTTATTGAATGAAAAAAGATTTGTTCACAAGTACACAATATATGTGGTTTTCGAAATATGCGAAGCGATGTGAGAGTGAGAGAGACGAGAGAAAAAATATATTAGGGATTAGTCAACCAGGCGGAGGGCACAAAGAAAGCAAGTTTCGCAATACATTTTCGTTTATAATTGTTCCCACAAAAACTTTATTTTCAATTCATTCACGGAGGCAGATACACATTTTAAATTTAATAATTAAAAATTAAAAACAGACAAAGCGAGCCGTAACGATTCAACATTTTTGATAGATGAAAATAATGTGACAAAAACATGAGAGAAATAAAATAAAATATTATGATCATTTTTGACATTTCGACAGGGAAGCCAATGAGTGTGGGGAAATACAATAATTAAGCGAGAGTGGCTTTCTTGTATGCTGCAGCGAGTTTCGGATGAATTTTCTCGGCATTTTGGAATGTTATAATCTTTCCTTCAGACGAACCGATTCCCAAGAATCCCTTTTTCTTTTCCTGAAAGAAAACATATGATCTGGGCCTTATGTTGTCTCCGGAACATACCTTTAGCAATATTTTGACACCATTTGGAATGAACTCTGGCTCCTTGATCTTACAGTACTCGGTTCCCCAATCAGTCTGCCACACTCCCATCATATCCGTACGTTTGCTCAAGACAAGCCGACGATCGGTAACAATAAGGACGATCTTATCACTAATTGATGCATATGTGATGAACTCATCGGTTTCAGCAAGCTCTCCACGATCTGTGTCCTTGAACACTTTGAATCCGTAAGCATCAGCGCTGGAGTATGGTCTGACAATCTTGTCAGCACGAAGAACACGTGGTGGTCGAAGTGGTCCGGCTTCTCTGTTTGTTCCTGCGACAGCACGAACCGAGTTCATGGTTCCACTTGCGAAGTCAACGACTCCGGAAACTGGACGAGTGACAACTCCGATAAGACCTTTTCCAACTCCTTTCACAAAACCGAACCCTCCTTCTTGCTTCGCTCCTTCTATCGGCTTTGTTACTACTCCTGTTATTCCTCCGACAACTCCCATTCCGAGTCCCTTCAATCCACGTGCCATTCCTTCTCCGAATGATTGTGGTTTACGATTAAGATCCTCTTGGCGTTTCTTCATGTAATCATCGTCGAATGTGAGAGCAGCCACTCCTTTACCAACAGTTCCTGTGATACGTCCGACAGCTCCTGCCGCTCCACCAACTGCGTGACCGAACATTGATTGGACTCCGAGAGCTACACCAGCAGCAAACTCTTCTGGTCCTTGAATAGCTCCTTGGAATGGTTGATAGAAAAGATCTTCGACTCCTGCAGATAAATCTCTCACTAATCCGAAAGGATTTCCAATAATGTCGAGTCCCAAAACAAGCACATAAACCTGTTTGATGAATTGCTTAGCATAGTGGGAGATGATTTCTCCGTTCAATTGTTCTGGACTGTAGAATACACACTTTCTCTCAAAATATGCAAGTTTGAAAACAACATCTTGCAATTCTGTTAGTGTGACTCCGACGGAGCGAAGAAGAACATTGATCATTTCGGATTGGATAGGCATCGAAGCTCCAGATGAGGCAGCGTCTCCTGAAGTTCCTCCCTGTGAGAATGATAAATGCATCATGATAGGAGAAATGTGAAGATCATTATAGAAGCTCTTCGGGCGCTGAGAACGATATGTGCTGGCAGTTTCAGAGAGAGTAACGTGGCAGATCTTGAGGTCTTCATCGAACATTTCTTTCTGAAAATAATTAATTATAGTATCAGAACAAAGTAGCTGTCAATAGTTAAACGTACTCCATATGGTTTTCTAGCAACTTCTCCTGAAATGAGCAGAAGCAAAGCATTAATGAGTCCTTGATCAACTTGAACAGCAAATTCTTGAACCAGAACATGAGCGTACTCGATTTCTGCGATGGAAGAGAATTCTGGTTGACGTTGAAGAAGAGAAAGTTCAATGAACGGCTTTGGAGCTGAATTAAACAAGTTTTGAAAACGATTATCCGGGATTAATCTATGCTTACTGTTGTCAACGATAACGCTCTTTGGAGGTGGAACAACGGATAGAACTCGTGAGAAGATACAGGCATCCAACTGAAAATTAAAAGTTTTGTTTCGAGAGAAGAACATCAACGAGAACATTCACAAAGATTTTAGATTTGAACTCAAACTGTACCTGATTGTCAACTTGAATATGGTTAATCTTCGCATGCAATCTTGTTCTTTGAGCACTTTTTCCGTAACTGGCCCACAGTCCTTGCTCGAAGATCCTACGAATTTTCACTTCCTTGCCCTTCTTCTTTTTCAGAATTAGACGATTAACATTGACTTCGAATCCTTCGACAGATTCATACTCATCATTCGGTGTTACAAGATGAGCTTGATACTTCTCCTCGAGAGCTACCATGTATTTGACAGCAAGAGGTTTGAATCTTCCCTTCTTAATCTCTTCTTCCCATAGAATATCTGATGAGGAAATAGCCATGTAGATAATTTCACGTCCAACAATGTTATCAACAACAGAGAGACCGAATCCTTGCAATGAGATTTCCGCTTGCATATCGACAATATCAGTTTCCCAACTTCCATATGCTGCTTTAGCAATATCGACATCCGGTGTGAAGAGAAGCACACGTTGTCTTCCAATCAAGAAATTCGAATAATACGAGAATCGTCTGACATTTTTGTCAATCTGCAAGTCTCCGAATCGATTTTGATCCAACTTGTCTTCGAAATGCCAATCTCCTACATCAACCTCAAGAACCTTTGCATCAACGATGCTTGCCCATGAGAAGTGTGCAAGTTCGTTAGGCCCAACCGATGTCTTCTTGTGTCCCTTTTGTCCGAAAGTAACGGGAACTGTTAGATTGTTCATCACTTGAACTGGGCACATTCCAGGAGTGAATGGAGAGAGGTGGATTGCCACAGAGGATTCTCCAGTGGAGACAGACACTTCAACTCCGATCGAATCTCCATCCATCTGTAAATATTATAAAACAAATGAGTCACAGAGAGTAATAACGGTAACTCACATGACACAAAGTTTCATAATTTTCAGTGATTGGGAACAGAAGTGATTCTGCTTCTGGCTCTTCTTTGTATCGGACACACATCAGTTTTCGTTTCTTACGTTCCTCAGGCCAAACACCAACGCACTGAAATAAAACATTGTTTTGAAAATATCTGCTCTCAAACACTAACCGTCTCGGCAGGTATGTCAATCCACTTCTTCTGTCCCTCTTCACGAATTTCCATTGGGTTTTTACTGAGATTAGAGACCAAGTAGAACGGAGCGAATGTAACAATCTTTGTGAGTCCGGATTGACAAAGTTTGATGTCCACAGTCAGCTGAAACAATGAAGTATAATGCTGAGAAATGCGAATTAAAATTTACATCGAAGTCATTCTGAGCCGATTTACAAGTGATACGAGCTGCATTTCCTACAGTATCCAATGGGAACTCTTCTGACCATTCACTCTCATTCTCGATCTTGACACGAGCCTAAAAAATTGAGGAAGTTACATCGGTGGTAGAAGTTTGATGTTACCTTCTTCTTTTTGGAAAGATCAACAGCAGGGAATGGCAGAATGATGGGATTTTCGTTTGGACCATGTGGAACGGCATCATCGTTCTGGAAAGAAAATACATTACAATAGCCTTTTTACTGCGATTTCTTCGAGTATGTTAGTCAGAAAATTCCCAGAAGAGAATAAGCGAATTTGAAATGTTATTAGTATAACTTTTAAGAAAAAGAAGAAAATGTAGAACCTCCTGAGACGTGATGGCCGACTTCTTTCCGCAAGGTACACACCCGCGCGCTGTGTTTGTCAACATGTTTCCGCTGCTCTCCTATTGAAAAAAGCGGAATTAGTGATAGGGACAATAGATAGATACTAATATGCTACATGTAGAAATCGATTCTAAATACAAGAGAAATCAGAAAGAACATCTGAAAAAAGCATGAAACAGTAAAGTCCAGAAGTGGGGACCCAAAAAACATGAGCACTAGGTTTGACATTTAAAAAGACTCCAGCTCACCACATGTCTTAGCATCTTATCTGTATTATTGACAAGCCAGAACGGAGCGTACAAGTACACTTTCTGATCACCATACTCGCTCGTCCAGTGAAGGCCGAGAAGCTGAAAAAAAACGTTTTTAATAACTCGTTCTTTTTTCGATTCTTCTTACTAATTCGTCAGATCCAGTTTCGGTATTGAGCGCAACGACTTCCAAATCTTTCTTAAGATCTGGAACGGGCATCTCCAAAACGTATTTCTCTCCAAGATAAGTGAGCCATGCTTTGACTGGACTTCCAGCAACAACATTAAGTAGTGTTGATGTTCCAGCAGTCAAGACCTTCTGTTCAGGAAGTTCAATGTTGATATCGAATGGAAGATTGTTATGGAACTCGAGTGGTGGGTAAAGGTGAACATGGAAAATGCTAGTAGTCTGATCGTCAACACCATCTGGAATTTTCTCTTCGTGAACAACTGAATCGATGTAAATTCCGGAGAAGGAGCCATCAGTTGAGTCAGCTTCACAACGAACTGCCTGACGTTTATTGTGCTCGAAATTGTGCCAGCAGAGTGATTCAAATGATACTTCGTACCTGAAGAATAACTTTACCTTTGTTGCAAAGTTTCAAAATTCTTACTTGTCATCAACTGGTTTTAAGTAAATATCTCCAGATGGGGAGAAAAGTAATGGAACAGCCAATGGAATAGTTTCTCCATGCTCGACAGTTCCGAACAGATCCAAAGTCGTATCTCGCTTTGAATACAACTCGACGGCGTACGAGAGATGATTTGTGAACTTAACGTGAGAGTTGAGAGTGACAAGACGACGATTGTTCTCAATTGTAGTTTCGGCAACAATGAGCCATTTGTGACCTCCTTCACTGACTTTCGGCAAATGAATGATTCGTTTCTCAGCTCGTCCGATTTTCGTTTCACGAACGGTTCCAGTTAACTCGAATTTCAAATCACCTGTGACTTCTTCTTGTTCGATACTCAATCGGCGATCTTCAACTTTGCTCTTCTTGTTCTTCAGGAAAACGTCGATGAAATCTCCATGAGTAGCATCAACAGGCTCGCCACTTTCACTAACTCTGATTGTTTCGGTGTCGAGAACTTTCACAGCAATTCCAGTTTCATTCAGAACAACGAAAGGAGAAATTCCAGGGAGTTGACGTGTTTGGGTTGGTGTGATTTGTTTGGCAGCAGTAGCGAAAGCTTCGGAGAGCTTATTGAGCAACGAGAGAAGTGATTTTGTAACAGTGACATTCAGCATTTTGTCGGCTTCGATTTTCACTTCAGTTTGAGGAGAAGTGTCATTTGAATCTTGCTTGTTGCGGGATTTCATCTGAAAAAGTTACTAATGAGTATTCGGAACATAACTTGCAATAACCTACATTCATCGCCAATCTCCAGCGCTCGTATTCTCCTTTTTCGTTCTCAACCGGCTCGATAATGGGTTCCCACACACTGACTGACTCGTTATAATATGACATTTGAAGGGAAATTCCAGAAGAAACACGCATCGCTGATGACCAATCATGAGCTTCCGCATTGATGAGCATATCGAGGAAGATAAGAGGAACAGGTATCTAAATGTATATATTTTAATTTGAAAACATATTGTCCTAGTGAACTCACAGCTCCAGTTCCAGCTTCCAATGTGAATGATATTCTCTCAATTTCTACTGTTGCATTCTCCTTTCCAATCATCGAATCGGTTCGGCTTTTCTCTTCTTGTGTAGCATCTTCCTCGACTTCAACAGCTTCTTGAGCGACTGGTGCAGCAAAGAACCAATATTTTCTGTGGTCGATTGCCTTCGCATCGAAGTAGTTAGGCCATTTGCGTAGTTTTGCAATCTTCTGGCTAACCGATCCAGTCTCTCCTGTCGCACTACTCTTGGCGAATTCAGCCGACACTGCAGACAGGAGACGAATAATTGATGGAGACATCTTGATATCCATCGCAGACATCTTGAGTACTGCATCAGTAGTTTTTCGTTCTGTATTCATGTTGACAAGTGCCTCAATTTTGACGGGAGTCAACACTTGATAAGTAACTTCGTTTCGACGCTTCGTCTCATAGAAACTCGAGAAAATCGTCAAGTTCTCCACAGCAACATTCATCTTGGTGTCTTTGGTTTGTTCGTTTGGATGGGAAGCAGCCGTAACATTGAAGGAAAGGATCAACGCTTGAGTCGACTCTGGGTGCATCGAATCTTCGACAAGAATAACTTCAACTCCGTGCATGTCACAGTCGATAGCAATAGTTCCAACTGGTTGTGGTGGTCCTGCAGGAGTTTTCACACCTCCTGTTGAAGTTGCAGAAGCACTCGCTGTAGCCTTCGTCGGTACATTAGATGTTATAGCTTCTTTTTCCAACTGTTCTTCTGACTGTGGAACATTGAAGAATCGAGTGAGACATCCTAAGAATTCAGGACAGAGACAGATAAAGAAAGCGGACATTTTCAGTCGAATTTGTTTGTTTGCTTCGGCATCTTGATTGAAACTCATATCCAGGAAACGATCTCCCTTTGATCCCTTCTTGTCCATCAACTTCGAAATTTTCGTCTTCTCTTTTCTCTCATCATCCATTGTGAATGCATCAAGTGACATGGCGAAAATAATAGAGTTATCTTCTCCTATTTTTCCTGACGTCTTCACATTGTTAAGACGAAGAGCTGCGAATGCATCAGACTCGTTTCTAGCACCATTAACCGATTCTCCCTCATAGAGGACTGCGGAAATCTTGTCCAAAACGAATTGGAAGACAATTCGAGTGTGTGATTTCTCAACGACAGGTGGACCTGCGTCCGCTTCGCGATCTTTCTTCTCTTTTTCCTTTCCTGGTGTCGTTGGAGCAACCGTTGTGTTCGAAGATTCGAGAGATGGTGGCGGTGGTGGTGGAGGAACTGCTAGATCCGCTCCTTCTGCCAGATTACCGGAGAGCGTTTGCATCAATGTCTTGTAATCAGCATCTGACATTTCTGCTTCAATAGAATGAAGATGAGCATCCACGACAATTTCAGGTAGTTGTTTCACAGCAGCAAATGTCAAATTTCGTTGAAGAGCCAATTTGAATGAAATAGGCTTCAAGATCATACATGAAGACGAAACTGCAGAAACATCTTCGTTCATCACTCCCATTCCAAACGAGCAATCTGTCATTTGGATGTCCATTCTATCAATAATTGCTTTTGGATATTGCGAGTCTCCACGAATCTCATTCTTGAGTGCCAGTCGACCGAGATGGAGAACAATGACGTCACGAGAAGTTGAAAGTCTTGGAACAACAATGAATGGTGCCTCCAGAATGACATCGAGTTGAATACGTGGAGGAGATTGCTCCATGATCTGTTTGACATTCTGAGCAGCAGTTACAGCTCTTTCTGCGGCCGCTGCCTGAGCAGCTTGAGCAGCACGGACAGCTTCATTCTGGAATGGTGCGATCCACGCCATCAGACGGGCCAACCACAGATTAAGGAAGACGAATCTCATCTGCGCAAGACGCATTTTGACTACCATATCGACTTCCGAAGTTTTCATCAGAGCACGTTGTTCATCAGTTCGTTGATACTGCACGAAATCGAAACGAAGCATATCTTCTTTACCAGTCACTGAGAGCAACTTCTTGTATACAGCTCCGGTGGTTCGATCCTTCATTGATATCGAACGGAGAGTTGCAACCACTTCCATTGCCTTTTCGGTGATTTTCACATTAGCGTGAATCTGA
This sequence comes from Caenorhabditis latens, assembly GCA_002259235.3. Classification (NCBI taxonomy): domain Eukaryota; kingdom Metazoa; phylum Nematoda; class Chromadorea; order Rhabditida; family Rhabditidae; genus Caenorhabditis; species Caenorhabditis latens. The sequence continues at coordinate 11,479,129 of CM056092.1, read as the reverse complement.
AAATTTACAAAATTATATAATTTAGCATAGCACGTAAGGCATACATGTTCAATCGCCAAGCTAGTCTCCAATGACTTTTGGGTTCCAATATTGAGTGCCAAACTTCCGAAAGACGCCTTGATACGTTGCTTGATGTTTCTTGATGTATCGAGTTCAGCAGCTGCAGAGGATCCTACAGTTTTCTTTCTTTGACGTTTTTCTCTCGTTGAAGACGAAGCGCTCAATGAAGCAATCGACATGACACTGTCACTGAGCTTTCTGCTGATCTTGCGAGCTGTTTCTTCGACTTTGTCTTCTTCTGGGGTATTCTTCTGAAGCTCGGCGAGTTGTGACTGGAGAGCTTCTCCGAATGCTTTGAGCTCAAGAACTCCTTGCTGATGAAGAGAAACAACTAATTTGGTGAATGTGAAATCCACAGCTTGTTCAGTGAGTGCATACTCTGTTGCAAAGAATGGAGACTCCGGATTAGCCTGGACAAACTTCAATGTCATCAGCGAACCTTGATGATCATCGTTGTCAATAAGATAGAGATGTTCTCGTTTCGAATCCAAAGAGCTGAACTCAGGCATAGACACTTTGATTGATCCGAGCTCGGCAGTAACAACCATATCGAATGTACGCATTTGGAGTTTGCAGGCCATTTTCAAGATGGAAACGTCACAGAAAACAGCATCCTTCCGGTAGACGATAACTCCGATTTGGTTCAAACGAAGATCGAGTTCAATTTGAACTTGCTGTTCACTTGTTTTCTTCTTCTTTTGTTTCTCATCCTCATCTTCACCATCGTCTTTTTGAGTCACATCTTCTTCCATCTCTTCAGCTTCCATTATAGTACGCATCTTAGCACGATCTTTGATCTTTGCGTCCGGAACCACTTCCAATTCCTTCTCCGCTTTGGTTTTCTCGTCAGCTTTCGGTGTTGGAATGGAAAGAGCAAGTTTCATCAAGCCGATAAGACGAACATCTGAAAAGCAAATGATGTTTGAAAAATTCGAAAGCTAAATATATCTCACCTGAAATTCCGATAACAATATCTGGTAAATCTCCGAGAATTCTCATTTTGGCTAGACGAAGATCATCTATGGAACTTTTATGGATTTGAATATCCAATCCTGTTGGCTTGAGAACATGTAGTGGTGACTCTTTTTCGAAGACACAACCCTCGGCAGTCTCAACATTTTCAGCAAATGCAATTACAACATTGCTCAGCTTAACATGGAATCTGTCATAAGCTTTCTCCATCAGGGCAGACAACTTGTCCATTCCAGAGGTGTTCACAGTTGCAGTATCGACAGTGACAACAGACAAAAGTCCCATGTCGGCAAGCAGGGTTGGCTTATCAGCATCGTAGATACCGCCTTCACTCACATAAACTCGAGCCGGTTGAATTTGAACATCGAGTACGAGACGAGAACGATGTTCAACTGCGTGAGCAAGTCCGGTAACTGATCTTGTTTTGACTTCTTCGTAACGAGACATCGCAAGAGCAGTGAGTTGATTAAGACGAACTGACTCTGGCGGCTTGAACACATCAATCGCATTATTGATAGCAGGTGCCTGATATTTGACGTTGATTGGAGCAATCGCGAGCTTAACAAGTTGGTCGTAGTCTCCTTTGAGTGGATTAGTATCGAGAAGGAAATACATCCATGGAACAGATGGATCACGGACACGAATAACTTCTGATCCACAACCGTCCATTCGAAGTTCTTGAATCGAAGATTCAACGCTAAACAAACAAATTTATAGGAAAACCTTATTATAGTATTAACTCACTGCATAGCTCCAGCACTCGGACGTTGCTCCACACTTGCTTTCAATTTCAGAAGTTGCATTGAAACAGCTCCATCGACAACAATAGCTACCTGACCAAGTTTGAATTCGAATCGATTTTCCACGAATTCTTTCGGATAGTTTGTGGGTGGAATGTTCTCTTGATAGTCGATTGCTTCGAAAAGCTTCGCCTTTTCCTCTGGTGTCATTGCTTCTTGGAATTGAGATCCAAAGTCTTTTCCTCCCTTCTTGTTCTTATCTGGTGCAGGCCCACCTCCTCCACTTCCAAAGAAGCTTTTACCCCAAGCAACCCATCCTTGTGGCTTGTCTTCTTGGCGAGTCAATCCTTGACGATCGATTTCCAACTCAGCTTGTTGGCGTGCAACGTTAACATTGAAAACGTCAAGTTTCTTCTCAGCATCTTTGATAGTTGCTTCCACTTCTGCTCCAGGACTAGCTTCTGTTTGACGGCGAACCCATGCCTTTTGGTACTTTCGAACAAGATTTCGATGTTTCTGCATGCGATCCCAAGACCAATTGTGTCTACGGCGTCTGACTTTTTCTTCGAGGATCGAAGTGTAAGCGAATCGCCACCATTGTTTGTAATGTCCTTTGAATTCGTTGAGATTCGGGCGATACTTGAGATATTGACTAGCTGCGTTAAAACGTTCTTGTGCTTCGAGGAATAGAAGAATGTCCTGATATTGGAACTTTCCAATGGCGAGCGCTAAGGCATGCATATCCACAGCGAGATCGATCTTCGGAATAGTCCAATGAGAGCCATCAGTTTCTGGTTTCTGATTCAACTTCAGTTTAGCCTCCATCTGAATCGGCTCCAGAATATACTTGAAGCCTTCCGGTGGGTTCTTTCCGTTGTGAATAGTTTCCTGTAATCTCTTCCGGATCGCTTCCTTATCATCAAGATCAGAAATGAATTCTGCAGAAGAGTTCCAATAAACCGCCAAATTCTGAAGTGACACGAGCTTGTAGATGATTTTCACCGTCTCCTTGTGAATTGTCTCTTTCCAATTCTCGTCAGTTGTCTAAAAGAGAGAAGTAATGAACTGTATCAAATTAAAGTAAAGAATCATACCTTGAAATTGAGTTTCTCGAGAGTGACTCCCATTGCAAACGGACGATGACGATTGGTGTATCTGTCTTCGAAACGGACATGAATGTTCGAAACGGATATCTGAAATCAGACTTTTTTTGAGAAGTTTATATATTTCTACCTGAAGATTTTTGATAATCTGCGTAATCATCTTTTCAGTAAAAGTGTCCGCTTGTGGATCTTTTGGCTTTCTGCGTTCTTTGCGTGCTTCTTCAAGTCGCGCCAACGTCTTCTGCTTGATTTCTTGAATATTTTTGGCCGCTTTCTCCTCATTGTACACTACTCCTTTGTTCGGAACAACGATCAAGTTGAGGCCATCAACGGTGGCGATGACAGGCTCATTATAGAGATTCTTCCACGGAATTTTGAGTACCAAAGACGAGAGATAGCCGTATTTGAGCTTGATCGGCAAATCGAAATCATCGAGAGCCGTTTCCTTCACTTGTAAATTATCGAGTTTTACATCTCCTGTAATATTTTATTCACATAACGAAGATAAAGCCAAAATATACCTCCCCAAATGCCAATATTCAGTTGGGAAGAGTCCAAATTGTCGACAAAGTCACCGAGAAACCTGTTGAGCAGGTCGGCGACTAGCGACTCAAAAACCATTCTGAAAAACAAAATCTATGTAGCTGATATTGGAAAGGAAAAGCAGAAGAAGGCGAAAAGTTACGATTGGGAGAGAAAGCACAATAAATTTTTTTAGAAAAGCAATCTTATCTTGCGGAAGAAGAAAAAAGACGAGAAAACCAAAAAAGTATATGGAACATGATGCGTAAACAAAACAGGTACTTTTTGTAGCGTTGTGTTCAAAAGAGAAGAAAGAGAAGACGAAAATTAAAAATATATCAAAAATTATGTTTTGTTTGCTCACAGGACGGGAATAGAAAAGGAAAGGGACACTAGACAGTTTATGGGGAGAAATGGTGAGAACTGTCAGTTTCAGACATCGGAAATAAATGACTAACGCAAGTAAAACCGGAAAGTAATTCTTCTTTCGGAGTAAAAATTTCTGAAATTTTTAACCGCGCTTCTAGAATTATACTTATTACTTCTCTGAATTTTAAACAATTTCTCCGGTGATAACAGCATATCTTATCTTTTCATTTTTCTTATCAGAGTGTAAAGTACTTTATAAAGTGCTTCGCTGACTTTCTGACCTCCAGTAGGAAAATATTGAGGGATAGAAATATTGAGCAGGTGACCCTTCGTTCCATGGTCTCTCTAGCGATCGGAAGTAATACATCAACACCGATGAGTCAAAAATTTTCACAAAAACTTCAAAAACTGCATCAAAGTTAGAGCTGGACCGAAGAAAAATACTAAAATAAAAATGAGTTCCATAAAATATCTGTATGATCATGTTTTATGGTGCCTAAGACTGAAAACAGCCATCCCAAACTGGCGACTCTATACTTCAAAGACCAAAAAAACAACACAAATTGTTTATCTTTCTCTATTTTTGCTCGCGAAGCAATATTTCAGCTTTTTAACTAATTCTACTCTCTCATTACTAGCGTTAGAGCGTCTCAACTGAATTAGAAAATGTTTCTAAACGATTTCACTGACGAAAACTGACAGGAGAACCTCAAAAATCCAACAGAGTTCAAATGTTTGTGAGTGAATGTCATGCAGTGAAATGAGAGGAGACGAGGGAGATTGTGGGCGCCAAATGAGAGGCGCAGACGGTTAGACAATGTTGTTTACAGCTGCCTCTTTTTTCGTTTCATTGCCACAAAAAACAGAGAGGGAACCCTTTTAACGATAGATTCAGGGAACGATGTGGATGTCTAAATTCAATATTGAGTCATAGACTGGTATTTAAACAGAATAGGAAACCGTGTCGTTTTGTGTTACTGTAGAATTCAAAGAAGAAAACAATTATGTGGCCACATGTACCTATTCACGTCTGGAAAAAAAACGTTCTTTACTTGATTCATTTACCGGAAAAAACGTTGTTCTTCTGTCAGCAATAACAGCGTGTATGTTACTATTTTGAAGTTGTAGCAAGTCGAAAACTGAAGTCCTGAAATCTCCTGAATCAAAATTGTTTCGTATCCTATTCGCATTATCTATCATGACGTCTTTTTCATCTCTTGTGAGACTCGAATTGCAACTAGAAGAAAGTATATTGTCTGGAACTGGACACTTCAGGTTTTCTCAGGTAGAGATGTAGTGAAAGGCGCAGTAAGTGAATCCAATATAACTGCTGCTGGCTTGACATTTTCTTTCCCGATTTAGTCCCATTTACCGCCACGGACTCTATACAGACGGAAAATGAGACTGACTCCGTGTGCTGCCAGCACGCCGTTTACCTGTGCCTTCAACCGCTCGGCCACTGGTGGCATTGAACACGAAGGGTCAATGGGTGTACATCTCAAGGAGGCATTTCATTTTTTCAACGCGAAAAGAATGAGAAAAATAAACGCATCTCCAGAAATGAGTTATGGCTGGCAACATGTGAATCGACAGAGAAACTCAGTTGAACGTTATTACTACATTAGTAAAGAGAATTTTCCAGATCTCATGGTTCCGTACTCAACCTCACTTACAGTAATCCTCAATTCAAACGTTGCCTCTGCATCTCAGAGCTATTTTCGGTATGCGTTCTGTTCAATTCCAATTCACCACTCAAAAATCACCAAGACACATTTCATTTCTTCGAAAAACTTCTTATGATCGTATTCTTCTATTGTTGTATTCCTCGACGCAATTATCTCTTCTTTCCTCCCCTTCAAAAAAGAGCTCTGCTTTAGTATTTTTTCGGAAATGTGCTCAGCAGTGCGCGATGAATTATGGCTACTACTGCTCGACGAGCTTGTCGTTGGGAAGAAGAGAGATCCGTTTCCAGGTACTCGCCGAGAGAGAAAAAAGAAGAGCTCTTTGTTTCCATCAACATTCTCTTTTTTTGTTGCTCCGTCTTCTTCATTTTCATATTCCAACACACGTTCTATTCCTATTTCGTATCTAAATGACGGATGAAGTTGTCGAGAAATGTATCTGCCAGATTTGTCAATGCGGGTTAGTTCATGTGGAAATACAGTTCAGAAAACTCTCAGAATCAAATTAGAACAGTTTGAAATTTGATAAGAAAAAAGAAAAATCAAAAACCAGTTTTGTCTAAATTCAGGCGACACAAATGTGATCACGTGGATGCGGATTTAGGGTTTGGGAATGGAATCGAGGAGAATCAAACCGAATATGGGATGCAATATCCCGCAAAACAGGCTCCAAGGCAAGTAATCCATTTCCGTTGGTTGATGGTTAGCTATCTGTTTGTCTGTCATAAAAAGACTTTCGTTGCGCTCATAAAATGTAGTTACATTCGAGGTACGGTAGCCAATTTAAAAGTGTTAGTGATCGAAAGGTGTGAAACAAAAATGAGGGTTATTATGTAGATCTTATCACTAAAAAGGTTTCAACTTTTATTATGAACAACATATTTTGGCAAACAAAAAGAAATCCGGCAATCGATGAGTAAATAATCCAGGGGTCAGTTCCCATTTCAAAGCTTATTTTGGAGTTTTGTTATTATAAATTTACAAAATAGATTTTGTAATGTGACCCGCTTGAATGTGTCAGATGAATTTCGAAATATCATCTTCAGGGAACGTCTCGCTCGCTCTCGAAACGCCACTTTTCTATCTGATGGTGACTTTGATGGAACTACAATCAATCGTCAAGACTACGGGGTGAAAAAGGTTCGACATCAATCTTCAGTCATTATTTTTTCAAAAACTCGATCCCCTAGGTTGCCCGAAACGCCCCCTTCAAGTTCGTGGACTCCGGGCAGATGGATTCTGGAGAATTCCTCGCGGACACCACTCATAAAACTGATTTCCAGGGAAAATCTGTTAGTTTATTCGTTTGATTAGCCTCTGTGAGAATATGAGTTGACAGGTGAATCGTCAAAATGCACTTCGTCCAACCACAAATGGGCTTCAAAGTGGAGAATTCGAGGGTTACACGACGCATAAGTCAGATTTTGATTACAAAGGAGTAGGGAGTTGAACTGAGATGTGAAAGGAATCAATCGACTTTTATTGCAGGATCCACGTACCGGAGTCATCCGTGGACCTCAAGATGCACAATTATTCTCTGGACCCTTCAATTCTACAACTACCAATCGAGCGGATTTCGATAAGAAACAGGTAAACTATCTTGTTTTTTTTTCTAAAAGTTCAATTTGAGTTTCAGGCTGAAAGAAGTGGAATTCTGAGGGGACCAACAAGTACAAATATGTTCGGAGGACAGTTCAATGGGCAGACAACGAACAAAGCAGATTACGATCAGAAGCAGGTAGATCATTCCTAAATATTCTAGATACAATTTCGAGCAATTCAGGCCGAACGGAGTGGAATAATCCGAGGAGGTACAGATGCACAATTATTCTCCGGCCCTTTCAACGGACAGACTACTAATAAAGCTGACTATGATCAGAAACAGGTAAGTCTATATGAAGGATGTCGTCCTAAACGAGATTGTTGCAGGCGGAACGATCTGGAATCATGCGTGGTGCAACGGGAGGTCAGCTGTTTACAGGACCATTCAATGGCCAGACTACCAATAAATCTGATTATGATTTGAAGCAGGTGAGTATAAATACAAGTATGGAACTCCTAATGTTTGAACGGAAAACCAAAAAAAACTCGGGAATTTCAGAGTTCTCAATACTAGCATGTCATTGTCCCAACACAGTTTTTTTTACAATTTAGCTGATGAATAACAGAAAGTGGAGTCAGATGAATTTCAAGTGAATTTTTTGATACGTGAATTGTAATTTCTTCATAAAAATATATTGATCCTGGGAGAGTGCTCCAAACCCAAAAAGTAGAATTCAGTGAAACATTTCCGACCTCTCATTATGAGAACAATAAAGCTAGTAAATAATTCACCCCGCTCAGGCCGAACGAATGGGAATTCTCCGCGGTCCAACCAGTACTGAAATGTTTTCTGGACCGTTCAATGGCACCACAACCAACAAAGCTGACTATGATCAGAAGCAGGTATGACTACTTCTCACACTACAGTAACCCATTTGTTTCAGGGTGAAAGATCAGAAATCTTAAGAGGTCCAACGAGTACCGAAATGTTCTCTGGACCGTTTAATGGAACTACAACGAACAAAAGTGATTATGATAGAAAACAAGTGAGAAAGTTTATAGTTCGTTGTTTGTATATTTGAATTTCTATTTTTGAAGGCTGATCGTCAACGACCACGAGCACCCGCAGACGGTCGATTGTCAGCTGGTCCATTTTATGATTCAACTACGAATAGAGCAGATTTTGATAGAAAACAGGCTGGACGTCCGATGCCATTCAGAGCAGCCGATGATTCTCAACTGACGTCTTCAAGTCCATTTCTAGTTTTATCCACAAATCGAGCAGACTACGTGGGAAAACAGGTGAGCGATGTTCTTTCCTATGTTTTTGTCCCCTCACAATCGGTTTTAATCTCAATTCATAAGTTTTTATTCTGTTCAGGGTGATCGTGCTCTCCCAATTAGAAACACAAATGATTCATCCACCCTCTCAATTGCCGCTCCATTCGACGGCGAATCAACGAATCATGCAGATTTCCAACGAAGAAAAGGCGAAAAATCCAAAATGACACGTCCCCATTCCTCGTCCAATTTATTGTCGTCTGGTGCCTCGAAGTTCGACGCAACGACCACGACACGCGCCGATTTTATTCAGAAACCGCACGTCAGGTAGACTTTTTCTCATATGTGTTTCTCTTTTTCAAACTATTGTTCTCTCTCGATTTCTTCCTGTTCAATGAGTAATACCTTGTCACTTTTTTGAATGGACGGGAAGTAAAGAATGGAATGTTCACCCACCTCAACAGACAGACAGTTTTATGTGATTCTGGTGGCCTTGGAATTCGAAATTCTGGAATGTGAGAAAATCCAATTAGTCTTTTGAATCGATCAAATTTCTGTGAATGGATTATTTTCAGAATTGAGTTCAAATTCTTTGGAATTCCCACTAGTGTGTAGATTGATCCCAGATCCAAATGTCCGTAGCTAAAGACTTTTCCACAGCTTCATTTCTATAGTTGACCTCTTTTTGATAGGTCCGGTAGTTTTCGAGACACGCGTTTTCGAAGAACCACAACTGGAACTTAGAAATAATGAAAGTCTCTACCTTTTCCAACTTTATAGGATAGGTAAATTCATTTTGATATTATTTACACGTTTTCGAGCTCCCATTCTAAAGAAATATTCGAATAGTGTCTTTCCAGAGTGATAAACGTAAAACCACGAGATGATTCCTTCTCTGGACACGTCTCTCGATTTGATGCGGACACCACTTATCATGATGGTTTCCAGGAGAAAAGCGGTTAGTTCCTAATCTTATTCTGTTCAAAACTAATCAATTTTCAGCCGAGAAGCTTCCATTACAACGAACGAAAGATGAACTGACTGTTGGAAATGGAAAATTCTACGGAGAGACCACACAACACAGTGATTTCATTGAGAAACATGTTGATATCTGTCCAGCTGAAAAAGTTTTAACGAGACGGTTCGAATCAGAATTGCTGATCAGACTTCTGAAACAAATTTTAATTCCAGAGATCGGTCATTCGAATTCAAAAGAACTGCAAATGGACATCGATTCTACGAGCAACGTGTCACTCATGGAACTATTCAACCCAATCGTCTTGTTCCTGTCGAGGCTTAACTTCCAATTTATATTCTTCTCATTTCAATTTTTGAGCTTTCAATCTTATTAGCTAGTTTACCACAAAACGTCTTTCCGTGTTTACTAAACGAAATGTTTTTCGTTTCCTGTCTAGAATTAGGCACGTATTTGGTATGGTGTTAGGTGAATAAATATTTGAATTGAACATAATGCGAGGAGGTTTTCTTGAGAATAATAAGAGAAAAAGTGTAGTTTTAGATCATTTTATGGACTGAGTTAGTTTGAATTTAACAAGGGGAGTTCATGACGAGGCGAGTTGAACTTTATCTAAAAATTGGACCTCTGGTACTTTCAACCCTGCTGATTTCAAAAATGCAAGACAAATCAGCGAAATGCTCACGTGAACCGAGTTATGACCGGTCAAACTTACAATTCTACAGCAGAAGTGTCAATGAAAACGTGAAAAGCCTATCTATCGGTTCTTCTAGAAACGGCCCGGTTTATACTTTTTTCCAGAAGGATCTGTTATTTAGATTGACCGAATTTACAGAAAAAGATCTACATTTCTGTAGAGACCAACTTTTTGATAGCACCCGTGGTTTTATGGTTTCAGATGAGCGTATCTCAAAAGCTATTTGAGATATCAAAAAGGTTTTAACAACAATAAAAAATAGCTAGACTTGGAGCATAAGTTCAATTAAAGTAGCCTGGTTACATTGAAGTTCTCCTAAAGTTGGTAACCTGGCATCGCAAGTATAACATGTGGTTCATACTGCAAAGTAGACTGTTTAAAAAACATACATAGGAAAGTTGGCACACACTATATTTTTCGCATTGAACGTGACAATATTACCTGAAATGTATTTGAGTTCATACTACATATAGCCCACATTCAACTTGTAAAATATTGCACCGAACATTTTCGTAACTGATCTTTTCTCCAAACCACCCACAGACAAAAAACCTTCCGAAAATATGTGAAATTCCCCGAGTGACATTATATTTGTGTCAATACCCGAATGACCATTCGGGGGGAAACAAGTAAAAGTAATCAAAGTTTTCATACTGACCGATACAAAAAAACAATGTAATCAGACAAACAAATAAACAGAGTAATAGGGGAGAACTATGAAGAAATATGAGGAAATTCTGTGTGTTTTTGTTTGTTTTCAAAACTTTTTAGTTACCGAAAAACAGAATTTTCTTAACTTAAGAAAGGAGCGGACGTCTGATTCACCTCGCATTTAGGGAAAAGCATTGAAAGAAAATGATAAGGAAGTAGAAAATAAACAAGAGAGGGAAGTAGGCGGAACTTGAAATCAAAATAAAAGCATTGGAGTTCACCGTGTAATTTCAGTTAGCATTTTGGGCTATTTCTGAAATCGTTTACTTTTTTTTTCTGTCTGTCAATTTTTTTGTAGCTAACTGTTACTGCTTTTTCCGAGCGGATTGCATGACCTTATTTCTTCATTACTTTAATCAAAAATGTTCCGATAGCTGTTCAAGCTTTCGGAATCTCAATTCATTTGCTCGCCATCCTACTGAAATTGACGTTTCCCTTCAAGAATTCCAGACTCTAGAGTTATCAGAACTACATATCTAGAAGTGGTCAACAACAAAGATGAAGATCATTTTTAAGAGTGAATCAATTCGTTTTTTGAACATCTCATTTCGTACAGTTTTTATCGAAAAACGTGCAACACGTAAACTTTTCTTTCGACACTCTCAAAGCTCCTCATTTTGATTTCCTGGTACAGATCATATCCAAAGTAACCAAGAACATTGTGATCTATAATCAAAGTTTTATACTGATCTTTAGATACAGTCCCCTCTTGACATGACCCCTCTCATTTCTCTTTTTTCTATTCTTCAAAAATCGCAACTGCAATTGCTCATATGACCTATCAGTTCTATTTTGTACTTCCTACGCACATACGTGTGAGTGTCACTCTTTTAATATTTATCTCTGATTTTGATCTACCTCTCTCTCCTCCCCCTTCTTCCTTTCTCTTCTTCACCTATTTTCCGACTCAACCTAGCTCTTATTTCATATTATTTACCTTCGACAAATCACGGATCAGTTTCAAAAACGATTCGAATAAAAGACTCATTTCCCACACCCCGACTTCACACTATTTTTTGACCTCCCAAACTTCCATCCGAGTGTTCCGTGCATTTTTTGATACAATATTCTTGCGAGTGCACATAAAACAAGTTTTTCTTCCGTTTCACCACGGTGGGTGTACTTTGGAATTTTGGTATGTTTGTAGTTAGTCTTTTTTGAGAAATTCTGAAACTTGTTGCGAATTTGTTTAGAAGATTCTTCGATATTTTAAAATGTGGGCAAGTTTTGATTGATGGAATCTTTTTTTATGTCTTGTAATCTCAGTTTGTGGCTTCTTACTGTCACAAGTCGCTTCACCGTCATGGGTCAAAAAATCAAAGAATGAAGGGCGAACTTAAGAACTTAAAAGCTTATCGGATTTTCAGCAGAATGTGTGACAAAGTTTTTGAAATTCTTGAAATCGTTCAATAAGTAAGTGTTGTTTTCTCATTGATTATTCTACAGTAACCCCGAATGAGCCCGTCACAAATATTATGCTTGCGTATCAAGCAGTAATCGATATCCATTTTAGTTATCAACGACTTTGATAGCTCTGCTTGTTTTGGAGATATAACCATTAAAGATGGAATCCAGAAAAAATTGAAAACTAGGTCAAAATAGAATTCTGAGCAAAATAATCATTCGTAAGGCCTCCATAAACTCTAGAAGATGTTGGACTTGAAATGTATTGGGAATCTGATGTTTTTTTTTTGCTTCCATCTGCTTCGAAACATGACAGTTTTCTAAAAATGAAAAAACTTTTGAGAGAAAATCTGAACATCTCGATTTCAGTCAGAGATAACTCCAACCATATGAATACCATTTTCCAATAAATCATACAGATTTCTATTCAACTGGGGCATAACAAAGCCAATACAATAAATCTCAGTAGACAGGAGAAAAAAGGGAAAAGCTGCCAATAGCTTCGACTAATCTATAGATATATATGTGTCAGCTGTTGTTGCCCGCGCGGCGATCCTCATTTCATTGGCAAAACGAAGAAGAGAAAAAGTACCAGTTGTCTTCTTCTTCGTCTTTTTCTTCATATTCTTTTCTTTTTTCCCGTACTTCCTGCCCAATAATGTGTTGTCTTCTCTCTTCTTCAATCATCATCGCCTACCAGTTATTTCACACATTTCGGATTCCTCTTCTTATATAAATTTCATCCAAATTTTCAACAAAATGAAATGAATCAAGGAGTGAGAGAGAAAGAGAAAGTAAATATTTGTTTGATTTCATTTAGCTCCGCGCGGAGCAAAGTAAGAGGTGGTAAGATATTGAGGGTGGTGATGGGAGGAGGTGGAGGTAAAAAGAGAAAAAAAGAGAAAATAGACAAAACGTACCTCAATTCATTCGATACTTGCCTCCACCTCTTCATCATCTTCGTCTCTTTTCCCTCATCTAGAAATACCGGTTGGCCATCCCTTCACTTCTTATTCCTCCCTCACATATTTATTTCATTTCGATTATAATAAGGCACCCTTTGGCGAAGCCCACCTTTCGATTAATGTGTGAATTGGCCTCACATTCCGAAATCTTCTTCAAATCTCACAATTCTGATCTTATCTTTCTGAAGCTTCATCATATTTTTTCTCTTCTTTTTTTCGTTTTTTTCAAGGTTTTTCTTTAATTAGTTTAGTTGTCTTCGTTTCTGCCCTCTTGTGTGTGTTCTTTCTGTTGCAATTGCCCAAACTGCCACATTCCTCTCTCAATTTGACCCCCTTCTTCTTCTTCTTCTTCTTCTGATTCTTCTGTTTCTCTTTTTTCTTTAAAGAAGGCGTTACTGTCATAAAGGACACTTTTCGCTTTTTGATATGATAATAACACGTTTCTTGCGAAAAAATGGAGGGAATGAAATTGCACTTTGCAGCTTTGAGAAGACCGATAAAGCTTTTTATAGCGTCTGTTCATAGTCACGTATACTTCTTGAATTGACAAAAATGGTTCTTGCCAGGTACACTCGAAAACTTCAACACCGTCCGTCGTTTCTCGTATTTTCTCTTCTTTGTGGTCTTTCCTTCTTCCTTTTTGATCCGTCTCTCATTTCAGATCCATAACAAAAATGGGAGCATTTGGTAACAGTGCGTATGGAGCCCGAGGTCGGCTCGTCAAATTCTCATATATAGTCACTGCACTCATTTCAATCGTAAGTCATTCACATAACTTTTATTTTTCAAAATCAAAACCGCCTTGCAACGAAAACAATGCAAATTAGACCAAGGTAACCTTGACGAAAAAAAGGAGAAAAAACGTCACAGACCTAGACACAGAAACAATATTTTTTGGTTCCTTATTTCTTTTCTTTTTGATATAAGTGATCAGATAATATGTACAGTGAAACAGCAAAAAGAAAGAAACGAATGATGTCTGTTTGAACTTTTGACATCCAATTGAGAGAGGAAAAAAGAGAGAAAAAGGGAACGGAAGAGTTGAAAATAGAAAAGTGACTGTCAAGTGATTGTGGTTTGTTCGAACAAAAAACAACTTTCTTTTAACTATTTTTTGAGTAATTTACTGAGATGCTCAACATTTTTTTCTTAAAAACTCAAAAGCTTTCAGCTCTTCTCAATAAGCTGTATATGCTACGGTATCTGGTTGCTTGCCCGTCGATCCCAATATGCAGAACTTGTTTCTCCCTCACTTTATGTGGATGTTGGAAGAATTCTCGTGATTATCAGTATCCTTTCAATCGCCAACTATCTGATATGCTTCTATGCAATTTTCAAGGAAATGAGGTGTATTGTCACATCGGTAAGTTCTTTTCTCTCTACTCTTCTTAAACTTCTATTAAAACTTTGTTCTTTTTAGTGCGCAGTTGCTTCTATTGTCATCGCCGTAATGCTCATTATCGGCGGATTGATCGGATTGAATTTCCGTGACCAACTGACTCATTATACACCATTAAACCTGAAAATGCTCACCTCACTTCGAGAACTTTATGGAACACACGATATGAAGGGAATCACCGAATCATGGGATGCTCTTCAGTCTAATGTGAGTTGTTGAAGACTAGTTTGCTTTGAAAAAACATATATTTCAGTTCAAATGTTGTGGTGTCAATGGTACTGATGACGCCCAAATTTGGAAGACGTCGAAATGGTATATGCATCAAAAGGCTCCAAAAGCACTGATTCCAGAGTCTTGGTGAGTTGTTTTCTGATATTTGGATATGCAGTAGTACGGTAGAGAGGTCAAGCGGAAAAGCATTTAAAAGTAAAAGTTTATTGGGAATTTTTTTTTGATTTTCAAGCCAAAACATCGGAAACCAGAGAAAACCGTATTTCAAAGCTCTTAGTATGGTTTTCTCGTTATGCACTAAAAATGTTTTTAGTGCGGACTGAAATTTCAAAATTATGTTACTTTTCGTCATTAATTGTGAAAAATAATTTTTTATTTTAAAATTAGGTATCAAGAATCCTTTGAAATCTGGTTCTCAGTTTTCAGTCAAATTCTGCGTGATTATAGTAAAACCAGCTCTCACAATTTCTCAATTTTAGCTGCATACCATCCGAAATCGAGGAATGTCGAACGAATCCATTTGGAAGTGCAACGCCTCCATACTACACAAAA
Organism: Caenorhabditis latens; assembly: GCA_002259235.3. Classification (NCBI taxonomy): domain Eukaryota; kingdom Metazoa; phylum Nematoda; class Chromadorea; order Rhabditida; family Rhabditidae; genus Caenorhabditis; species Caenorhabditis latens. Next base: position 11,463,923 of record CM056092.1, on the reverse strand, counting down.
ACATGTTACGAACCACTACAAAACGATCTGTTACACGTTATGAATGTGGCTTCTTGGCTGTGTATAACCAACGCCATTGTACAGGTAAACTGATAACTTTCTGGAATTCAAAAATTAAAATTTTCCTACGTTTCAGATTATACCATCAATCGCCAGTTGCTGGTATTCGAGACTTATTCGAAAATAATCACACTTTCTTGATTATCCTCAATTATTCACCCGAAGGAAGTATCTTGAAGCGGAGTCCCTCTTTCAGCAAATGCGCTCCACTGCTCACTTGCTCAAACGTGCGTTCAATCCACTTCAAGAGACTCTCCTTACAATGTTCTCACATTCATCATCACATCTTCTTATTCTCTTTCATTTCTTCTTCGATCGCTGCAATCCAACACGACACCTATTCATCGAAACGGGTCAATCACATTCAACTCGCTTTAGGCGCAGCTGCAAAATCACTCTCTCACAAGTTTCTTCTTTATTTCACAATTCGATTTTTAAAATTCTGTAAATTTTCTTCGTCTTCTGTATGTAATAATGATCCCCTTTGGCGGGTATTTGAAAAAGTTTTATGTGGAATCAAAAAATAAAAAAATAGTTTCTTTTTTGAACATTTGATAAGTGAAACAACGCTACCAACTACATAATAAATACAAATAATTTAATTAAAAATCTGGATAAAAATTAGAACATTTTTATGAAAAACATGGTTGCTTAAAACTTCTTTCTCTCGACGAAAGTACACGTAGAACAACATTTTTGGCGAACTTCCATTGAATCGCATCTGAAAGTTGTAGGGTATTACTGTACCTGAGTCAACAGAGTTATTTTTTGATCTCAAAAAAAGGTTTTTGACGGGTTGAGGAGATGATAAGTGATAGAATAAATAAAACGTTGGCGGATGGTTTCGATTGTTTAATGTGAAAATTTGAGCATTTCGAGCAAAAAAAAGGAAAAATTGACAGTAAAGAGAAAAGGTAAACTTACGAATGGAACAGTTTGATAATGTCACAGAAACGGGATTGGTCTTGGCACGAAGCGTCTGTAAATAGGTTATTTAGTTGAATAGTTGATATGATATCACATGGTTTTTTGGGGGTGAGAAAGCAAAGAGCATTCTTCAAGAAATTCAGAAAAGCGAAAATTACGTGCAACATCTGTAAAAGAACTCTAATATCTTACCTCTCTGGTAAAGGGCGCTTGCAGTTGGCATACAAGGTGGAAGTGGTTCATCAGCAACACATGCTCTCGCTGAGTGGGGTCGTCTCATTTGTTCACAATTCCTGCCTGCTGGACGTCCGGATGATATCCAGACACAGGAGAGTAGACGAAGTTGGACACCTCCTGTGCCACATTCCGAACTACAAGATCCCCAGTCGGAGGTTCTCCACTCGGCTTTGCAGTTTTCTGGAAATACGATTTTGAAATTCATACTTCAAGTATTTCTTTTGACTTACGATTTGGACAATCCATAGTGGTAGCTGGTCGATTTGTAATATCACAATGTTGAATGTCAACAGTTGTTCCATTTGTGAATCGACAAGTAACGTTTCTTCGTTTCTGCGCCAACATACTGCCGACACATCTCTGAGAAGAGCATTCCGACCACTGAGAGGCTTCCCATCTTGGACAATCCTCACGATGACATGGACGAGTTTCTGGTGGACGAACTGATGCAAGTGACTCACAAATCGAGTTGTCAACATTTCTAGTCTCTCCGTGGAATGTGACTTTACAAGAGAGACCACGAGCCTGATATCCAGCGACGTGGCACGTCTTCTGTCTGCATTCAGACCAATGTCCAATATCCCATCTGGCTACCAATTCATTTCCGTATTTCTTCAGTTGTTCACGTGCTTTTTCGTCATTTGGAGCAGTGAGCAATGCTTCAATTAGGGAAACGTTCATCTTGTGAAGCACGTTTGCTTGTTCACGAATCACGTCTTCTCTGATCGCTTCAGTTGAGGGTCGTTGCTTATTTCTATTGGATGGCAGTTGTACTTTTGGTGATAAATCTGGTCGAGTAGCCGGAAAATCTCTATATTTGAAATTCAGAGTAACATTTCCTTGAAGTCTATCAGTGAAACATTCATAAACTCCAGCATCTTCCATTCTTGCATGGAATACTCTCAAATTTCCATTTGCAGACACTTTGATATGAGCGTCATTCTTGATTCTCTTTCCATTCTTCTTCCAATAAATCTTCTTTTTATCGAATTTCTTCGCTGGGCACTTAATCTTAATACTGGTTCCTTGATAGAGAGTGGCCACTCCTCCGATTCCTAAAGTCAACTTTTTCTGCTCAACGTTTTGTTCGAAGACACGATTTGTGAGGAGTTCAGGACGAGCACACGATCCGAAACTGCAGACTTCGACGGACTGTGGCTTGGTGTTAGCATCACATTCAACATCTGGACGTCGCTGAGTCTTTCCTCTTGAATCCCTGATTTCACACCATACTTGACGACGTCGTTCTCCAGAATCGCAAGAGCGAGAGCATTCAGTCCATTGTGCAGTCTGAAAATTGGGATTACTCCGTTGAAACTTCGAAATCTTAAAAATGTCAAAATATTGAATATTGAATAATTTTACAGACAACGAGACCAAAAAAGAGCGATATTAAATTTTCGGTATTGTTCCTCTACTTTTAAACCGATTTTTCGAAAAACTTACCACCCAAGTTGGCGGACAAGCAATCACATTGCATGTCTCTGTTTCCTGTGGCTTCTTGAAATGACATCGATCATCTCTCAACACGATATGAGCATCTGCTCCGTCAGTCTTGCTTACTGTTTGAGCACATTTTACACTTCTTCTTGCAGTTCCACTTCCACAAGAAACCGAGCATTCAGAATATTTAGAAGTCAACCAGAACGGTGGGCATGGATGTTGATTACACGGACGACTCTTCTCTGGTGGACGACGACGAGCATCGCATTGAGACCATTGAACTGATTTCCCGGTTGCCACTTGGATACATTTCAGAGCTGCTTTCTGTTTTCCACCGAGACAAGAGGCACTGCATTGAGTCCAGTCACCGTATCTCCATTGATTTGGAGCCTCATCTTCATTTAGTTTGGAGTCCTCTTGAAGTGGACAACTTCTGACTTCACATGATTCGAAGAGTTTCGGTTGTTCTTGATCTGAAATTATTTCTATTTTCTCCTTCAAAAATTCCCTTCATGAACGAAAAACTAAAAGTTCCTCGATGACCTCTACCAAAGAACCAAATTAATTATGCAGGTCGCATGATGAATCTTTTCTTTTTCAATCCAAAAAGTCAGTCATTCGTGAGTCTCGAATAAAAAACGTCTTCTTCTTCCAATTTTTTTCGCTTTGAATTCATTCTCACATACCCTGACATTCAGACATTGGCAGTTTGATGGGCGCCGAGGAGATCGGATTGACGGCTACACATTCAACGGTGCGCGACATGACACCAGTTCCGCAAGTCGAAGAGCATGTACTCCATTCTCCAGCGACTAGTCTGCAATTTTCGATTATATAGAATAGAATCGAACGGAAAGAGCTAGAAGTTTTTTAGTACAACTTTGTGGTTTCTGGAAAAGAAAACAAGTGTCGTAGTAAATGTGAAGAATTTCGGGAACATAGACATCAAATTCGTAATCAAGATGGGATTTCCAGGCTGTTTCAGAAGAAATGTTGTTTGTTTGTAGGTCAAAATCAGTTTCAGCTATTAGACATCTGTGCGCGCCAGCGGCAAACAATTGATGGAGCATTAATTCTATCCAAAGGGTTCGAAACTGATCTGTACAAATGCAAACCCTGGAGAAACTCGGCCTACGATTTCGACAGTTTTTTTCAGAAATTCAAAAATAAATATCTAGAAGTGCTTATGTGGCTCACCGCGCTAAAAAATTTTGGTAATGTATGATTTTCAGTAATTTCAGACAATACGAGCCATACAACTCATTATTCAAAAAAAATTCAAAATATAAATGAATTAAATTCATATTTCCAAGACATTTCTCCTTTACCCTACCTTGGTGCCTGCCAATCATTGTGATTATCCATTGACCCAAACGTGTTTCCATCCAAATATGCGCGGTCGTTCCAGTCCAAACTGAAAGTTCTAATTGTTTTCTTTTAACCTCTGATTCTAAAATTTATATTTCTCCCCTTCCTTCTTTCTTTCCCAAAACTCTTCCCATCATCTGCGGTGCCCTCCCAAAAACTATCATTTTGCGTTTTGACTCCCCGTTTTCCTCTAATCCCATGGTGCTCTCTTGCGCACAACCACAAGAAAAATGACAAATGGGCGTGTGTATATTCCTTCGGATCACGCTTTTTTCTCGATTTTTGGGTCTTTTTATTTTTAGTTCGAAGAGAACTCGCAGGAGAAGACGAACTCACTCAAAACTCTCTTCCCTATGCAAAACAATTAAAAATCTATTCGAGATTCTTTCTTTGTTCTCTTCTTTCTCTCCCATGGGACCACCGTTTTTTTCGAATTCTCCACAATCAGATAACAATTTTTAGATAAGAATACATTCAAAAGACATGAGAAAAAAGAAAAGGAAGCCGACCCCTTTGAGCCAACAACTCAGTTGATAATGGGTATGGCGGCATGGAAGAAAAAGGGTTCGGGTGGATTATGATGCAATGGGAGAGAAGGGTCAAAATGATAGATGATGGGTGAAGGGAAAATGGGAAATGGCAACTGGTACAACTGATGACTTTTGGTCAAACAGAGAGTTGCTGTGGTGTCATAGTGAAACATGGATGGACAACATGAAGTCAGATCAAACAACACGAAGTATGTAGAAATGATAGTTTGAATTGGAAAATGAAACTTTTCGCTAATATTTCAGCAACGAGTTATGGCACTGGAAATTGTTCATGGAAGCAGACCATGCATCTAATTAGGTGTAATACTCCCGAAACTTGTATGTAACTTTTAACGGGTCTTCCAGCTCTTTGAAAACAATCAAAATTTGGGATAATTATTTTTATAAATTATGAGTCTGCATCGTACACTGGTAAGTTTTAAGATGCGAGGCAAGTCTTGCAGAAAACGGATGCGCCTCTCTGCAGATCACCACCAGAAAGCACTCAAAATTGTTAATGAGATCAGAAACTGTTCGAAGGACGGGAAATAATGGGTTCCGGAACGAAAGTGATACAACTGGAAAGCTGAAGTCATTGAGACTCAGTTCAACTTTCAGATTCAGAATAAAGACAAGATGACCCAAGATGACTTCAAGGTTTGGAATGCCCCGTTTCAACTGCAGAAGTCACGAATTTCTATTCATCAATATTCAGATACTTGAACGATAAGGGATCTACTTGGAATCCTTTTTCATCAGGGCACCTCACCCGTGCAAAACGAGAAACTAGAATATCTCACAGCTGTCTTAAAGCTACAGTAATCTCAACACCATTCAGAACACTAGAAATCTCTACTCTCTGCCCTTCCAAACACATCAATTTTGAAGAATTCAGTGGTTCGAAGTGGTTTTGTATGTTGCACCCAATTGTTTGTGTGTATATACTAACTTCCAACATCTCTCTGGAGACTAAATAGAAGCAACATCTCTCTCTCTCTCTAGTCGTTTGCACTTTGTTTCCCTCCCATTTCACCTCTCATCAAAAATCATAGTGCTTCTCCTTCCTCTTCCCAATTCTTCCAAAAACTTCCATGCCGATGGACATCATAATTGTTGGTGTTCTTCTCGTGTTGACCAGTCGAGAGGAAATCCACAAATAAATAATGAACAGGAGCAGCGGCTCAATGGACCAAACACACTTATCCACACTTTTCCGATTATTTCAAATGGGACCGCCCTTCTTCTTCTTCTTGTGTCACACCCATTATGTCATTTCATTTCATTTTGGCGGAACTATAGAAGACGTTGAAAGGTGACGATGATTATGAAAAGAGTCAAGAAGAAGAAGAAGTTTTGAAAAAGGAGAAGACGTGGAAATTTGAAGATTCTCTTCTTCTTCGAAAGAATTAGCATAATGAGATGATGAGGAACGTCGGAAAAGTGACAAATCGGAAAAAGGAAACCCGTGTCCCTATTGTTGGAATAATTTCATCTATCATTTGGAAGCGAGTTGATTTATGAAAATGAAGAAATGCGGAACTCAATGGAGGCTAAATTTAGATAAAGTCAAGGTGAATGTTCTCGAAAATTATGCAACAAGAATGTCATTAGCAAGAGGTTGAAATATTTCTAGTTAGAGAGAAGCTAAAAATAGCACAGATAAACTATAAGTTTTCGGCGTTTTAGCCTTTCAGCGTTTCAGCTTCTGCCCATAATCTTAGTTATAGTTTACAATTGTTTTGAAACTCCTGCTAATAGCCTAGCTTATGAACTGCTTCTTTCATGTCTCAATAAAAGAAAACTAAAGCTACGTATATGTCTCCAATGAAAGAAAAATTAGGTATACTTCAGGATAATTTTAAGACTAAAAATGGGCTGCAGTGCCGAATCACTTCTTTGAGATAGTCGGTGTATCCGATAAAATTTACTTCATACCTGGAGCCCAGTAGGAGCTACCGACGTGAATGTTCTACAACTCTCCGTTTTGCTATCTACCTGTATATGCCTTAGCTCAACTCAACCAGCTTACAATCGAACAGAAGACTATGAATACTCTCCGACAACTTCGAACACACCAAGAACTCCAACTCATTCTAGACTTGCTTTCTTCTAATTCTCACTGTTTCTCAGATTGTTTACTCCTACTAGACCTTCCGTATTTCCCTCAATTTCTAAAGTCATTTCACACCTCTTGATTTCTGAAGTGGGCCACACTCCCTGTGTGAACCCTCCTTATGCTCCTTTACCCTTTGGGAGAGGGTGTCTACTTCCCATCTGTCATCACTCAATGCTAATGAACCTTACTTGTTCCAGGATGCATCTAGTTATGTGGAACGTTGATAATTGTTGAATTTCAACAAAGGGGAATTAAAGGAAAACTTACAAGGCGGCGGTGCAGCATGATGCTGAAATAAAAAGTAGAATAGGGAGCATCATGCTCCTGATCCGTGAAGGAAGAGCTCCAAGAATTCAGAAGATTCTTTTCGGGGACCCTTCAAGAAGTTTTTCTCTCTCGGAAACAAATGGAGACGAAAAAAGACAGAGAGATGGGGCGGGCACGCCCAATTATTGAATGAAGAGCAGAGGTTTCGGTGGGCGGGGCTTAAAAGGAGAATAGAAGGGAGAGAGCACACACCCCCCGACGACCCATCAATTTATTTCACGCAGGAGAAGAAGACAAGAGAAAAAAGAAGAAGAAGACGTTGCTTCTCTTGAATGTCGCCAAAAATAAAAGGAGCAGCGGCAAAGAACAATAGTAGTAGTAGAAAACAGAAGAGAGGAAAGGGGCACTTTTGAATTTGATAGACTCAGATTTTCGATGGGGTACAAACTTGTTGTTTTGTGTACTAGTCGTGTTGAAAAGAAAGTGAGTATTTGGAGAAGATGATCGTTTGATCAATCATTCGGAGTTTTGGAAAATCTACAGTACCGACAAGAATGAAGTTCTTTCCGTTTCCATAAATTTGAGAGTTGCTAATTGGGTTACTGATTGTAATATCAGTTTTTATCAAGAACGTAGAACAATGAATCATTTTTGCAGTGGAAACTTCGTTGTCTCTGTATATAATTACACTTTCTTCAAATAAACTTTCAGCATTCAGAAAAGGACAGTATTCATGGATTTAAAAGTGAAAGTTGAGATGTGATATACATTCTACACAAGACTAGAAATCTTTAATCAGTGGTACCACTGGTACCGACTAGATTACAGCTCTCAGTTTTCGACTGGAAATAGAGAAACTCATCTTTTCAAGTTTCCAGTCAGAAATAATCGGTTGAACACTCGGCAGTCGTGTGGCAACTTTAGGGCGGAAGTTGAGGTCGATTCGGCTTTAGATCGGATCTTGCTCACCTTCTGGCCGGAAGTTGAGGATGGTTCGGCTTTAGGTCGGATCTAGGTCACCTTTTGGGCGGAAGTTGGAGCAGTTTCGGTACTTTTCCCCGCAAGTTTAAGGAACCGCGGCTTCAGATCGGATCTTGGTCACCTTCTGGACAGAAGTTAAGATAATGTCGGCTTTAGCTCGGACATTGGTCGGCTTCTGATCACAAGTTTCGATCTGACGGTCCGCTGTTCGGAAGTTGATCGGACCTTGGTCGGATTTTAAGAGCGTCGCGTGTCTTGCAACGCGTGTTTGTTGTTTTTTCATTCATTTTTCAAAGTTCTATTTATTATTTCATATGACTGATTATCGTTTTTTGAGTCAATTTCGCTTGTTTTCATCAAGTCTCACATTATTTTTTTATACAGATTACAAAAAAATCTTGGAAGTCAACGAATTTCGATAGTGGAGGTGCTCATGCTCAATCGGAAAGTTATTGTAAGTAGATTTTTAACTCATAATCGAAAATTTCTATTTATTTTTCAGGTTTTCGTTAAAAAGTCAATAACGCGAACTTTCTACATGGAATGTATCGTCCACAAGGTAACATATAAAAGTGACAAAGCATACTTTGATAATGTGTTTTACAGAAATTCTCTACCGAAGTCTACATCTAGACAACAAATCGAGCACATCAGGATTACTTCGAAAAATAATTGTATATACTTGTTTTTTTGTATTTTTTCTAAGTTTTTGAAAATGTGTACTTCTTTATGTATAGTTTTCTCTTGTAAATAAACTGTAATCTATGATTCAGCTGTTTTAATGCGCGAAAAATAAATCAATGAGGCGATCGAGGGGTTCCATGCGGTCCGTGTCCGAAGTTGGTCGGAAGTTGGTCGTTACTTGGTCGGCTTTAGTAGCGGTCTTGTCCAGAATACGACCAACCTCCGAGCTGAAGCCGACCAACTTCCGTGCTAAAGCTGCCAGTGACTGCCGAGCAGGGCGATTTTCTTGAACAAAACTAGCAAATACTGGCCCAGTTCACAGGAGAACAACCCGAATCAGTTTTCGGTGTTCTCCCGGCGATTCCTTGCCAGGAGCTGCTTCTTCTCTCATTTTTCAAAATTATCAAAGCTTGCCCAAAACCAAATATTCTGATGTCGAAGGTTTTACCTCCCGTGGTACTATGGCTTGATTGAAGTGTTTTTCGATGATTACCGTGTTGTATCAGTTTGTCTCACCACTGAATCCGGGAACAGTTATTTTCTCAAACGACGATTAAGAATGCTCAAACTTCCCTTGATCAGAATTTCAAGTTATATCCTTAACCCTAAAATAGAGTCACAGGTGCAACAACCTTGTTCTGATTCTGGTAATTTTCTTCTTCCGTTTTCCAGTTAGTAAGGATCCTTCTTCCCATCCCATTCATTTTCTCTAAATCCACCTTGTTCCCAGAACTACAGTAATCCTCCATGTTCCTATCATTTATTTCCTCTTTCTCCTCAAAAATGGCAACATTCACTTTCCGAAATCCCCTTGGGTAACTTCAATAATCCTCAGTTTCTTCTACATTTCTCTCCACCATTTTTTACCCTCTTCATCCTTTTTTTCCGTTTGAAGTTAAGACATCTAGTAGTAGTAATTTTTCTTTTTTTCCTTTTTTTTGTTCAAATCTTTTCCGAAAAGTAGTATTACACTACTAAACGCGTAATCTTTGAAGGAAAAAAGTACATTTGAACTGAATTTTTGGATGGAAGAAGAGGGAAGAAATGAGAAGTTTAGTAAGATGGTGATTGATGAGAAATTGGTGGAAAGTAGGAGCGAATGGGGGATTGTAGGGCAAGAGAGACACCATAAAACGTACATTTTTCCCTGAACAAGGGTGAAAGGGTTCAAAAATATTAATGTCATGCAGTTTTACATTTCGAGCAGGAAAAGTTTGTCGTGGTGACAGATACCTTATACGATTCTTGATCGAAATTGGGAAGTTTTTAGTTTGATTATCTATATTTGAAAATTCAAAGAATCTGATTACCAAAAGGACAAGAAATTTCGGAGCTTCAAATGATCTCATTTCACAATTCCAACCTATCGGGAAAAAAACGAACTCCCCGAGAAACAGTGGAGTACGTATTCGACATAATTAGTTCACATGATTCCTTTATTAGAATCTCTCTTACCTATTAGTCGCCAAACTACACGGCATTCCAGCATAACACGTAGTCTCTTGTCGAGGTCTTCCTCCTTCATCACAATCCGACCCCCCTACACATGCCACGTGACGACGACGGACTCCTTGACCACACGACGCTGTGCATTTCGACCATTTTCCAGCTTCCCAACGACCACAAGATGTTGAAATACAGTTCTCTTCTCCAATCTGTGCAAACAAAGAAAGTGAATAATTGTCTGATTGATTCAAAAGATACCGGTCTTGTTCCGTTTTCACAAAATGAATCAGGTACATGAACTGTTACATTATGAGCAGTCTGCACGCAGTATACTTCTCTTTTTCTTGTTCCTGAACCACAATGAGGAATACATTCCGACCAGTCCGCTGCCATCCATCTGGAAATAAAAAAGATCTTTCTCTTTTCAAGAAATGCCAAGAGTGATCACAGCATCTAGAAAGCATAGAAGAACATTGTCATTAGTCTAAAATAGAAGTGATAAAACATAGCCATTCTTCAGAATTTCAGAATTAAATTCAGTGAAATCTCGAATCGTGAATTTGTGATTGAAAAGAAAACAAAAAAAAGAAATGAAAAGAACAATCAATCATCCCCTTCATTCTTATGGGGCACACTTTTTATCAGCTTACCACCTGCATTCCGACAGAAAACACAAAAAACTCACCGGCATCTGAAAAGGGGATTAATTATAGAGAGAGGTCAACAGGTACAATTTTATAAGAACTTTGGGAGAAAAGTTATTATTTTACAGTTTCTTTCAGTCAGTAAGTCTCGGATTGTCAATCCCTTTCAGAATTGATTTTTTTGTATATTTCAAGTAAAAATCTCATTATTCATTTCTCGTCTGCTTCTGAGGTATCGATGTTTTTTGAAACAAAAAGTTTAAGAAATCAGAAACATTTTAATGGAGCACTGGAAAAGCCAGGCGCTGAAAAGTTTCAGAGTTTAATGATATCGAACAAAAAACAACAGGTCAGTGTAAACTACAAGTTCTGATAAAACAAAAACTTTTTCGATTCAGCTAATAGTTTTAGAAGAAAAATGGGCACTATGCATGGAGAAGCAATATTTAAAAATCTCGAAAATGTCAAACCTCGACGGACAAATGAGCATCGGACATGGTCTCGCTTCAACTTTTGGTCTCAATTTATCAGCACATAATCTCTCTGGAACAACTCTTCCACTGATTGCATTCACACAAACAACAATTGGTTGACTTGTGGATGCAATCGAACGGCCTGCGCCAGACCAGTCGACGATATCATCACAGTTTGATGCACACGCTGTGTATTCTTCTGGAATTTGGTTCTCAGGTTTTAAAGTCTTCGGAGCGAATAAGAAAAACTCACCTGACACTTTCCAGATAAACTTTCCATTGTCACACGTATCACCCCGTCCACCACATACTCCACAGGCATCAAATCGGAAAGAGGAACCTATCAAACCATCACAACCGACGATCTGAAATAACGAGGAAGTACAGATGGTATTTAAGGTTTGACCTACCTGACAAGCTCCTTTACTACAAACCGCGCGACTTGTAGCTGCTTGACACGGTGTTCCATCATCAACTCTCCACAAAAAGTTGGCTCCGGTAACTCGAGAGCGACACACAACTTCGCACTGAAAACAATGAGTTCATCGGGGATACATGACAAATCATTTCCCTGATTTCTGAACCTTCATAAAATGGAACCGACTTGGAATTATCCGGTTAAGAACCGACAAAAATTGAGATGACACAAATCGTAACAATATCCGACCTCGTGGCCCTAGTAAGAGAGATTCTACATCACCAATCCTGTGAAAAATGCATACTATGCATTCTTGAAATGCTCACCTGTTGCCTCGACACAATCTCCTCTCCACCACAAATCGTATCCCTAGCTAATCTAGACTTTGACTCGCATGTCTTTTGAGCACAAACTTTGAATCGAACCGATTCTCCTGAGCATTTTGAGGTAAGACATCGGCGTAACTGACGAGAGACTCCACCACCACACTGGAAAAATGAATATAAAAAATTGATCAGAAGTAGATCAGAAAAACGAACCGTTTTGGTGCATGAACTCCACGGACTCCATGCAGCCCAACTAAGAGCATCCACGTGAAAACTGGCGAGGAGCAAGTGGAAAAGAAGAAATACTACGAAATGAAAACACTCCATTCTCAGTCATCTTACGCTTTGCTTCATTGTTTTTTTTTTGAATTTCAAAGATGGATAGGGGAAGATATCTGGAAGAAATGGAAACTCTTACGGGAATTGGGGAAGTTTTGAGAGAGAATAAATATAGAGTACGAAAGAATTCAAATTGTGGATGAAGAGAGTTGAAGAAGATGAATTGGCTTTTTGAGAAGTTTTTAACAGAGGAAAATATAGACATTGAGTGATTTTTCAGTGAAGATTTGAAAGTATAAGTAGGGGGATGTTCTCAGAAATCCAACAAGGAAGTATTACTGGCATACTGTAGTTTCATATTTTCAGTGAAATGATATTCTATTTGACTCTAATCAAACTCTGGCAATATTCGAGTAAAATTTTTAAAAATTGACAATTTAAAGCATGGTGAATTGGAATTTCCTAACTTTTTCTATTTTCTACATCAGGTATGACATCGGTGAGCGTTCAGAGTATGTGCATACCAAAACCATTCTGACAATGAATCCAGAGAACTTCAAACTATTTCCCACATTGACAAATAAAAAAATCGTCAAAGTGAAAGTACTGATAGAGAGGGAAAAATGGACAAAAAATGTCGAGGGATAACTGCGGAAATCAAATCAAAAGTGTCAAGGAACGTTGCCATTCTGTCTCTCAATAAATGTCAGAAACAAGAAAAAGATGGAAGAAGAGAGAGAGAAAAATTGGGAAGAGAGAATAAACTGCACGTGGCATACAAGTAGTTCGGAAAATACATTGGAGGATAGTCCGGCCTGGAAATATGAATATGAATATGGTTTAGAAGCAGGTTGCGTTTAGAGTAAATGTTTAGAGAATGAATTTTTAAAAAAGGACCAATAAACAACTCTAAAAAAAACCTAACTCCAGACATAGGTATTTCAATAGAAAACTTTTTTTCAAAAAAATGAACAACGAAAAATCGAGAGGGGGCAATTCAACGGGAAATGACTGACGGGGAGAAACCGACGACCAATGGGATTTATGGAATGAGGAATATACTGAAAAAATAGAAAAACGAAGAGTAGCTGGAAAGGAATTCGTAGGTTTTCCAAGGAGAAGAGATTGAACTAATTTTCGATTGACAAAAAACAACTATTAAAATATTCTTACCATTGCAAAGAATATAAAAAGAAAAAGGAGAGTCAAAAATTCGAGTTTTTCTTTCGTAAGAAAACTCAGAAAAAAGAAAGGAAAAGTCGTGAAAAGAAACAAAAAAAGCCAAGAAAAAGACAATAGGTAGTAGACCACCCCCACCTGGGTACCTTCATTATAGTATTCTACTCTCATTTGGAATTTTACAAAAAAGTAGAAAAAGGAGAAGAGGTTTTTGGATTCTGACGTAGGAATTTTAAGAGGGAAAAAGAAAAGAAAAAGTCAGTCATTGAAAAAATAATCATTATCTTCATAAAGTTTTGGATAGTGTGAAACCTAGAAAACATTTCCTATGTATTTTGAGCTTCGGTATAAGTCCAACAAACTGAAAATTATTATTCTACACGCATTCAAGTTATGTATCTACCGTAACACTACAGTAACCTGAATTCAATATAAGAGGCAGAAACAAAGTACGATTTTTTCAATTCAAAATTGATCATTTGAAATAATTTTTGTTCAAAGGGCGGAGCATAAAAGAATTTTGTATTGAGGAAATATCAACGACAAAATCACAGACAGAACTACAATTTAGTATGAAGAAGACCTGAGATTTCTCTGCAGCTCACAGACCAAAACTAACTTTAGAGCTCAAAAAAAGAGAAAACTTCAAAAGTTGAAGTGATTAACCAGGAAAAAAGTATTGCAACCAAACAGAACTTTAAAATAAGAGTGGTTAATCTGAAGGTTAATCTGAAAATGTTTTATAATTATTAACTAACACACACCACCAAATATATCTTCAGAGCTCAAAAATTTACGGGCACTCAAGAGAAAACTTCAAAAGTTGGAGTGATTATAAAAAAGGAACCAGGAAAAAAGTATTGCAACCGGACAGAACTTCGAAATAAGAGTGCTGAAAAAGAAAAAGCTAAAATGTCGTATAACTTCGAACTCGAGGATTAACTCCCACCGTTACAAAAGCGTAACCGGGATACTGTATTTTTCTAATTCGCAAGAGAAACTCTGAAAGTCTTCATAGTTTTTTCTATAAAACCCAAAAACCTTTAGTTTATTCAGGTTGAGTTAGTTGTTGTATCCATAATATTTCAAAAATAAACGTCTCTTCCATGGCGGCCAGAACCTTGTTATAGACGAGCACTGACTTCTTCTTTTTTCTTCCCAAATCGGGTTAGCTCCTCCTCCTTCTCCTTCTTCTTTTCTGCCTTCCAAAAGTCTTGTTTTAGGAGAAAAGAAGAAATGTGGTTTCAACGAAAAACGAGGGAACACACGGACCAAATTATGGGGTTCAACGAAGTCCGACAGGGAATGGTAAACGGCTAAACAAAGAAAAAAAGAGGAAAAGGGAGATGAGAAAAAGTTATGAATATATAGAGAGTCTGTTAGTTTTAGAAGGCGTGGCGGTCCCTGGAGATGGGCCAAAAGGACCCCGGAAGACAAAGAAAAACGAAGAGAGAAGTTGGGCCAGGAGCAAGAAAGAAGGAGAAGAAGAAGATGTGGTGCTCCTCGAGCATTCTTATAAATGTTGTTCCTCCTTTCCTTTTTTCTACAACTCTCTTGGTCCCCTCACCCATTATACAGAAAAGATGAAGAAGCAAAAAGACACTCTCTTTTAGGCAAAAGGCGCCACTTTTTTCCCTCTGATTTTGACGCCTTGTTCTTTCTATTCTCCTTTTCTGGTGCTGCGGTGCTTTTTGAAAGAAAAACGGGACCGGAAAACATTACTTTTTATGGGTTCCGAAGATCTTTTTAGTAGATGGCAAGGACAACGGAGATTAGTTTTATGGGTACAAGAGGTATAGGATTATCAGCACACGACGAAACTTTTAAAGTGAGCCGAGTTGACAGCTCCACGATGTTGGCGGTCAGAAAAAAACTCAGCTTCTGGAAAAAATCTGAAACCACGTAAATTCGCTTCAACGGATAACCCCGAAGAAGCTTCTCCAAAATTTATTGTGTTCAACACATTCTTTCGAATGGTCGAAATCCATGCTAACCTTGGTTAACTGGGTTAAAACCAACTAGAACAGCGAGTGGCGACGACCTATGCTGCGGCGTGTACCGACACATGCCGGGTTCCGCCGCTCACTATGTTTTCTGTGGGAGAAGGCTCCGCCCACTTCCTCGTTCAGCGGGGAAACAGGGAAAATTTCGTTTTTTTTTCCTAATTTTTCGATGGAATGGATAAATGATCAAAATGGAGTCATTAGAAAATTTATTTATATAATTTCCAGATTTCATTCAAACAGAAAATTAAAAATTAAATCAAATCCAGTCGTCATTCATTCAATTATTTCCTATTTCACATCCAATCTCTATTTCTTTCTTCCCCAATAATTTTGTTGATAGTATCCATTGTATCCATTATTTCCGTATCCATATGGTTGATATCCTCCACCATATCCACCTCCATAGTATCCTCCGTGATGATGGTGATGATGGTGTTCATGGGAATGGGAATAGGAGTGAGAGTGGTGGGCGTATGTTACTGAAAACGGGAAAAAATGAATAAAAATGATTTAAAAATAAAAAATTCCTGCTTACCAACAGTCAAAACGAGCACAATAAGAAGTACAAAAATCCTCTGCTGGTTTATCATTTTTTGTTTCTTTTTGGGTAACTTGATCCAGTTCATTCATCTATTTATACGCCTTTTTCTATATCTGTTTTCGCCAAACAAAGCGGTTTTTTGGTCAGAAGATTCGGTGACATCAACAGACGCCCGAATACTAAAGAATACACTGATAACAGACATCAAATCAGAATCAGAACGTGGGGAGACGTGTTACGGAGAGACGGAATGATATCATAATTAAAGGAAGACGGGCAACAATGTGATGAAGACATTTTGTTATTTCAGACTATATTTGGGAAATTTTTTATCACGAAGAACTATAGAAATTTGAACTAGAAACAAGATCCTTTTGTTGTTCGGTGAACATTTTGAAAACAATGTAACCAAGTTCTGAAAAATTATAACAATTTAGGTGGTCACTTATTCGTCTTTCTGGTATCTGATGGGCGAAATATTTACTTTAAGGAGAAAAATGAAAAATTTCCCTGTTTCTCCGCTGAAAGAAAAGAACGAGGAAAGTGGGCGGAGACTTCTCCTACAGGAAACATATATAAATAAATTTTCTAATGACTCCATTTTGATCATTTATCCATTCCATCGAAAAATTAGGAAAAAAAAACGAAATTTTCCCTGTTTCCCCGCTGAACGAGGAAGTGGGCGGAGCCTTCTCCCACAGAAAACATAGTGAGCGGCGGAACCCGGCAGGCGTCGGTACACGCCGCAGTATTGGTCGTCGCCACTCGCCCTTCTCATTGGTTTTAACCCAGTTAACCAAGGTTAGCATGGATTTCGACCATTCGTAAGAATGTGTTGAACACATATAAATTTTGGACAAGCTTCTTCGGGGTTATCCGTCGAAGCGAAAATATATAGTTTTAAAATGATTCAGTTAGTCATTCATATACTCTTAATCGACTCCCGCAACTACTAGCTGTTTGAAATAAAATATTCATTTACAAGAAAATTTTTTACATTTTTACAGAATTAATTTTTACAAGATAAGTCAAGCATATGATGTAGTCGTTGAGGAATTCAATGGATAAATCTCATGTCATTCACTTCTTTCTTCCCCAATGGTTTCCGTGATAGTATCCGCCATAAGGATTGAATCCGCCTCCTCCTAGCAGTCCTCCGTGATGATGTCCATGGAATTCATGAGAGTGAGAGAAGGAATGAGACCATCCTCCGAGAGCTCCTGAAAATGATAACAATCAAAAATGATGAAAAAATTAATGGAACTCACCAACAACAGCCATCAACAAGACCAAAAAGAAAGAAAGATTCTTATGATTCATTTTAAAATGATTCTTGAGAATTGATACCCATTCGGTCTCTATTTATACCCCCACCTAGATTGTTTTTGTTTTTAAAAGGTAAGGGGGTTTCCCCCGAATCAAGTGATTAAGAAAACATTATCATCTGAAACTTCGTCGAGAAAATGACGCACTGAAGACAATATTTACTCGAATTCAATGGGTATCGAGCTATCAAAAATCAATGATATCATAAAAGAAAACAAGACATCAAATATCTTTTTATTAAACACAGAACACGATGGAACCCATATTTGGGAACTGGAATTTCAAGTTTAGTGGAACTAGGATGCGACCAATGGGACGACCATCATCTCGTGATGCTCCGCTTGTTTGGCAAATGCCTCGTGTGGATCAGAAGAGTCCTTGGCCTGAAATAAAACCATGTGGAATTTCAGTTATCAATTTCAGAGGCACACTTACGTTTGCAGTCAAAAGAACGAGTTTGTCAGTTTTCTGTTCTCCATTCAATCTCAACACATCAATTTTAACCGTCGAATGTGGCTCAGCGAATCCGAAAACTGGGTTGACACGGTAGAGAGCATTGTCCGAACATTTGACCTTATAGGCCTTACGTTCTCCAGAGGTATTCTTCAATTCCACTTGACTGACACCTCCAAGAGTCTGGTATTGAAGTTTAGCTGGAGCAACACTCAATTGATTGGAGTGCTTGATGGCATTGACTTCTTCAACCAAAGACTTTGCGGCTTGAGTTCCACCAGTCGATTGCTGACAAATTACAATTGGAAACACACACTTCTTCTCATTTCTTACCGCTTTTGGAGCAGCAGCACAGGCAGCTACGATCTTCGAGCTCTTTCCAGACTTCTCCATCTTATTCTGAGCATCAGAATCGAGACGACGAGTCTTGCGACTCTTCGAGCTCTTCGAACTCTTGCGAGAAGACTTCGTTGATCTCGTCGACTTCTCAGAAGCAGATGTTCCAGAAGCAGCAGAAGCAGATGACGTGGCAGCTCCCTTCACTGCCTTCTTCGACTTGCTTGATTTTCCAGATTTTCCAGACTTTCCTTTCTTCAAAGATTTCGCCGACTTTCCTTTCTTTCCAGACTTCGAAGATCTCTTCGAGCGTTGACTCTTCGAACGATGGGATCTCGAAGACTTTCCACTCTTCGATCCCTTGGCAGATTTCGACGATCTCGTCGATTTGGTACTCTTGTTCTTGTTTTTGGCATGGGTCTGAAAATTCAATTGATTGAGTGTTCTTGTGGTTTTGGGTCGCGTGGCTCAGCTTCATCTGTCGGCTAAGATTGTCTACGTACTCTCCCTCACGAGCTTTGACTGTGTGACCGTGTGGTATACGCACATGAGCGGGACGCGAGCAGCGCAGGTTCGGTTTCGCCCCCTTGATGATTTTTTTCACGTGGATTGTTGTATTACCGTCTTACGATCCTTGGCACAAAACGCGATGGCAGCAGCCATCGGTAACGACGTAGTCACGATTGCAGTCAATGGGACGAGCATTCTTGTACGAGCACCAGAGGCACAACTCTCTCTTCTTCCTTCGTAACTTCGAACTGAAGCTTTCTGTTGATTGATTCCTACTTTTATAATGACACTCATGACCTCGACATGACCTCAACCTGACACGGTTTCTAGGATTTCACGTTTAGAAAGATCTTATCTCTAGTTCAACCTCTTGGGAAATGAAATGAATTCAGTTTTGTTTTCTTCACGTTAAATTGTCGAAAAATGATCGGCGCACCTTTGAAACCACTAGAGGAAAACGGGAAAAGAAGAGATAGTACTAGTGAGCAACTCTATCAACTAAACACAATTAAAACATCTTATTCAGGTTCCATCGATGCTTCTACTTGTACTGTTCAGGAGAGTATGGCGTCCGGTGACAATTTTCTAGCCGGACTCTCACGTGTTGAACAACCAGCACGCCAACTAACTATCGTGACCAGTAAGAAAAACAAAATTATTTGCCGCCAGCAGGGGTCGAACCTGCGACCTTGGGCTTATTAGACCCACGCTCTAACCGACTGAGCTATGGCGGCCACATTTTCCGTCTTGTCTTCTTGTCTACAAATTTCGAAGGTCGCTCGGTGAGAAAAGACTGGTTGCGTCATTCTTTCTTTGTCTGCCTCTCGCACTCTTGTACTCCGCAGTTACCCCTTTCTTCATGGGCCTCCTTAGCTCAGTTGGTAGAGCGTGAGACTTTTAATCTTAAGGTCAGGGGTTCGAGTCCCCTAGGTGGCTTGATTTTTTGTTTATTTTTTCTCAATTATTTTTTACCTTCAGTGTCAAATGCCGAGCATATGGGCCTCATTTTCCCAAACTGGGTTCGCTTGTGTTATCGCCGCGGCCCAATGGAGTACACGCCCTACGATATGAATATGCCTCCAAAGCTGGTGCCTCGTCCACCTTTGCAATATAAATTTGATCCACCACTCACCGAGCGAGGACATATTGTGGCTGAAACATATGGTCGTGGATTGATTAGTCATGGAGTTCGCCCATATGAAATATTCTGTTCTCCGGATATGAAATCAGTTCAAACTGCTGCTGGTGTGGTGAAAGGACTCGGATTGTCTTTCACTTCAGTGAGACAACTCCTCCAGAAGCGTATATAATGTTTGTCCTTCAGATCAACATTGAACCAGCTTTGATGAGTTATCGACAAATGCTTCCAGCTCGTTTCCAAGAAATGTTGCTCTCACCAAAAACGGTGAGTAGTTTTTTTGTCGCTTTTGATTGAATTGAAAATTTCAGTTCTTTGGTCTTGGATATCCAATTAACACTCAATATATTCCACTCCGTGGAGGAATTGTTCCGTCTGAAAATATCGAATCTTACAATTTGCGCATCCAGTCATTCTTCAATGAGCGTATCGCTAAAATTGAGCAAAAGTAATTTTAGGACTCACTTTTAAATTTTACTTGAAACTTTCTAGATATGTGATTGTAATTTCTGATAATGTGATGGTTGACATGTCTCAAAATATTCGTATCGATACGGTCGATGATATATTGAAAAGCACGAGAAAGCATACATGTCAACGGAATTTCATTTCACTTCAGAAGGGAGAGGTATGATTTCAAATTACTATAAATTGCCACTGAATTTCTGATGCATATTTTCAGGCCCACCTTCTCCAGGATCCAGTCATGCCACTCACCAAAAGTCTCTATTGTGTAAAACCATTCTATTGGTCGGAAGTTCCATTGAAACTGTCGGTTCCAAATCATCCGGAACTCAACCAGAATTGAACTCAACTCAAATGATAAACATTTTTATTAGAATGTTTTGGTTTTCGGGAAGAAGGCACTGTAGACAAATAATTGAGCGTTTTGACTGTTTTTGACGGGAAGAAAGAAAACAAACGGGAAGAAAATGAGAACCTGAAGACAGGAGGGGTGAAAGATCAAAAATATACAGATAGATAGGAAAGAGGGGGAATAAATGAGAGAGACTACAGGAAACTAGAAGTTATCGATCCGTCGTTTAGATGCATGATGGAGTAGCTGACGATTCCGTTGGCGAGTTACTAAGAATGTCACTGTGACACAACAGAACAGAGCAAGTAAGATGGCAGTTGAGAAGATTACTGTAGATGTTTTGGATAGACAGACTTCGGATGCAGATTGGAATGAGAGGGATTGAGGAGGACTGTTCGTGTCTGGAATGGATAACTTCTTTGAAATTGTTTTGAAACTTTAAAAAAAGATTTTGACTTGGCAAGTGGGATGCCAAACTTAGGGAGTCTAATACTCTAGGTGAGCTCGTCAGCCTTTCAACTTCTTAATTCAAGCTTGAAATATCACAAACCTTTCCGTTCCTTATCCTCAACTGGAAGTACAATCACATCCACTGAAACATCTGTTTCCATTTCCCCAGCAGTCCTTCTCACTTTCGTCGATGAAGACGTTGGAAGTGTACTTCCTCCTCCAAATACTCTTGGAGTTATCAACTCTTCCATCTCCTCATCTTCATTATTCATATTCAATTTTCCAGTTGTTCCAGTCACAATTGGTTTGAAAGTGACAAGATCTGGTGGTAGATGAGATACTGTAGGTACAGTAGTCCTTAAGGTAACCACCTGCATCACAATATCATCTTCAGTTGTGTCATTCAATGGACTGTCACGTCGATATGGGTTAGGAGTGTCCTCCTCTTCACTAATTCTCTGAATATCTTTTGGTCCCTTAAACGGTGGAACGTGGTGTGGAGGTGGTCCTCCTGGTCCATTTTTATGGAATACTGTAGGATGTGGAGGTCCCAAAATGATTGGTTGGAAGGCGTCAGGTTTGATGTATCCAGGGACACGTGGCGTTGATTCATGCTCGTGGAATTGGGCTTCTGCGCTCAAATCGTTCTCACTGTGATGATTATCTGCATGATTGTCGTTTCCAAGATTCACAAATTTGTGTCCGGACGGAACTCCTCCAGCTACCCGAGGGGGATGAATTCCATGAGAATGACCAGAACATTGAGGAGGAGTGATTCCCTCACAGCCTCCGTCATGTTTATAACAGAGTTGGACAGTGCAGGTGAAATATAATTGGACCTGTAAAGAAGATATTTGGTTTGGAATCTCCTCATGTTCTATGAAATCTACAAACCTTATCCGCATATTTGAATACATGAGCATTTGTATACGCAGAAATTGCTCCGGATTCATATTCAATTTGTGGGAGGAGGAATGGATCTGTTGAGCATCTGAAATCAGTTTCCTAGATTTGTATCCACCAAGAACTTTATGATGAAATCTCCTTCCTTCGTCGACCCCACCCCTCTCGCATCAACTGAATAGTAGCCGTCGCGAGCCCGGTTTTTGTCGGTACACTGTTTAACCCTACACCCCTCGTCTCACTTTCATTTTATCGCTTCTTCGGCTTATTAGCTAAGATCAAAGTGTAGTATCTGTTCTTATCGTATTAACCTACGGTATACACTCGAATGAGTGTAATAAAGGTTATATGATTTTTGGAACCTAGGAAAGACTCGGGGCTTGCTCCGACTTTCCAAGGGTCGTCCTGGCGTTGCACTGCTGCCAGGCTCGGCCCAGTCCCCGTGGGGACAAAAATAAAATAAAAGTGCTTCAAAAAAGTTTTCATACTTCTGGAAGAGTATATCAATCCTTTGTACGATTTCACTTTCTATGATCGTTTTGTGAATTGGGAAGTTCGCTCCTAGAACCAATTCTGTATTCTTACCCTCGATCATCCACTAATTCAAACTTGTTTCCGTGACCATCATCTGCGTAACAACTGTGAATCAATATTCCGTAGACGTGACTGGCATCTGAAACTCAAATATTTAATAGAATCATATTTTCCAGACTCTGAAACCTTGATCACATCTCCAAACATGTGTAACCTTCTGCCCAACCTGGGCAAATCTCAACACATGTCCCTCGATGCCGTCTTTCAAATGATATGCGCAGACTGGGAGAGAATATTCTTGATCTACGTGTTGAGGAGCCAAAGTTCTGAAATTGAAGAATTTATTTCATATAAACAGATCATTTATTCATCCTACCCAACGTCAATTTCCGTATTCAATCCTTTGATCGACTCCAGGAAAAAACAACGAATACTGAATGCTCGATCCATTCCAGTCACAAAAAACGGATGAAAAGAGGTGATCATTGTGAAGGAAAATGAGATTCCACGCGGATGAAGTGTCCTTTGACGCCGCATGTTACATGCTCCAATTGGAATTGTAAACTCCTGTGGAGAGGAGTGAGCATCTGCTGAGTGTTGAACACAATGCTGTTTATCAGACTCTCCGTCCACGTATATTCTACCTAAACTAGGCAGTTTGAAATCGAGAAACCTTGGAAAGTTTTTACCATTGAATGGATGTTCTGTGTTGACTTTGACCCGAATCGTGTCGATTCCACAGAAGACTTCTGGTTTTCCGACGACTCCATTTTGAATTTCAAAACTTGATATGGCAGTGGGGCAATACAGAAAAAGGAGGAACTGAAATTAAACAATTCGACGGCATCTACAAAGTTTTGTCGAATTTGATTTGTTTTGACAACGTTTCATTTAGCAATGTTGTTCTCAACATATAAATTTACAGACATACAGTATTAGAAAGGAACAAATTTGTATTACTTTGAACTGTTTATAACAAAAATTTGGTAAAAGATGCATTCTATCTGATAAAACAAAGTTTAAAAGTAACAACAAACCTTCAAAAAGAAGTGCCACCACATTTTTGGTAGAGCTAAACAATAGTAGAAGATGTTAGCTTCCTCCGGACAAAACAAAACAAAAAACAAACAATCGAATGGTGTATAAACTGTGTTTAGAATAGAATAAAGAGGTTCATTTGGACGGAGTCTTCCATTAAATACTGGTAGTCGTTAGCACTGCCCGCCCCGTCGCTCATTATTATTGCCGCGTCGTGGCTAATACCACTTTTTTACCGATTCACATTTATCGGAAAGAAGGAAAAAAAGAAGAAGGAGAGGGTCTGTCTCCGATGGGGATTCGTGAAGGCTTCTTAGCTTTATTACGTATATATCAGTGTATCTCATCATCTTTTTTCATTTAGAGAAAAGACATTGTATAACTGGTTTCTCTTCTCTTTGAGTTAGAGTATCCGGCGGGAAATCAGTTCGAGAACAATCTTTTACAAGGGATTCGAGAGATGAATCAAAGCTAGGGAACAGTTAGAAATCCTATTATCAGTTTCCAAATTCCCTCAAAGAATCCAAAATTGTGTTTCGCTCGAAATTGATAAAGTTAGGAAGCCTATCCCAGAGTCCACTGCTGCCTCAATTTTTGAGTTTTGGTTCTCATAACAAAAGGAAGAGAGAGCGCACAGAGAAGTCAGACACTACTCTAGCTTCTCTGCGTCCACGCTTTCTCTCAAATTACAGTTGTTTGGTACCTGTCGTAGAGTGGAAGAATCAGAAAACTTCAAAATAACCGAGTTTATTATCTAACAGGCACTAAACATTTCAGTTAAAACATACACGTATTGAGATCAAATATAACCGGCAACTGCTGATAAGCTCTCCCATCTCCGTCTTTCCACTTCATCGAATTGTTTCCGTAAATACATTTCAATTTCTTTTTTCGAAACAACCAAATTCTCATCCATTTTCCAAAAGTCTGGGGATCCGCATTGTTCTAATTTCAATTTCGAAGAAAACGGAGATCTCCAATTGAACTGTCCGAATATTCTGGAAAATTTCTTGAGTTTTATGAATTCTTGGGGAGGTTACTTACGTGTTAACAAGGAATCCCTGGCTCAAGAATACTTCATTTGTATCTTTCAACCCGTGAAGCATAAAATCCCTTGTTGGGTTCCATTTTGAATCTGTCAACCAGATGTCTCTGACCCATCCCGTTCCCTGAAGTTCATCTAATCAAAATCTGGAACTATAGAGACAAAATAAGCAACCTTCTTTAATATTCTCGCTCGATCAAACTCATGAACATCTCCCATTACAGTCCGAATACATGCTTCGAATGTGAATAAGTCCCTATAATTCTCAGCTTTCTCCCAGATTTTCTTGCAAATTTGAGATTCATCAGATAGTTGTGGATAGAATGTTTGTTGAAGGTAAATCTAGAAAAAAACTTCGAGTCGGCGTTCAAAACCAGAAGTTAGATTACATGAAGCGCTCCATTATCAGTTCCGTGGAAACTGTTTGGAAGATTTGATTCGAAATCAGCAAACTTTCGGAGAAATGCCTTCGCCCATGGTGTATTGCGAACAATATATGATCCAGCTGCAACTTCCCAATTCACAAAACGATCATAGAAAGTCAAATCGTACAAAGGATTGATATACTCTTCCAGAAGCCTGAAAACTAACTGATTTTCCTTTGAAGCACTTTCATTTTATTTTTGTCCCCACGAGGACTGGGCCGAGCCTGGCAGCAGTGCAACGCCAGGACGACCCTTGGAAAGTCGGAGCAAGCCCCGAGTCTTTCCTAGGTTCCAAAAATCATATAACCTTTATTACACTCATTCGAGTGTATACCGTAGGTTAATACGATAAGAACAGATACTACACTTTGATCTTAGCTAATAAGCCGAAGAAGCGATAAAATGAAAGTGAGACGAGGGGTGTAGCGTTAAACAGTGTACCGACAAAAACCGGGCTCGCGACGGCTACCGTTCAGTTGAGGCGAGAGGGGTGGGGTCGATGAAGGAAGAAGGTTTCATCATAAAGTTCTAAAAACTCACACATGAGGGTTCACGACTGCAATATCTGCATCTAGAAACACCAACCAATCAGATTTCTCCAACAATTCCGCAACGATACAATGTCGTCGAAACATAAACTGCAAACTGTTATTGTTTTTTAACTTCACAACTGATCAAATAAGTCTTCAAAACTCACATCTTTCTGGTCACAAACCCCTCGAAAATCGTCATCTTCCACCAACCGAAACGTATAATTGTGCATTTTACAGTAACATCTCATGGATCTCAGAGCTGTTGTATACTCTTTTTCAGCTCCTTTTATACTTGATACCACCATAACAACACTTATATTCAGGTGACGATGAGTGGATATTCGGGATATTCGAAATTGCTCAGTTTTTGGATCCTGAATTCAGAAAATTCTTATTTTTTCAGTAGAACAATGATAACTTACATGATGAATATCCTCAAAAATGATATGTGAAACAAAGCATACGGTGAAAAGTAATCCAAAAAATAGTGCACTGTGTTTTATTCGAAACTGAGTTCTTCTCATTCTAATGAAAAAGAAAATGTGGGTTAGTGGTAAGAGAGAATGTGTCCTTGAACTGTTCTCTCTGTCCCCTTCCGAATCCCTCAAAAAGATTGGAAACTGAGATTTTCCTGAGTAGAATTGGGAGAAGAAGAGGAAAAAGAGAACGGATGGATGGAGAGTGGAGATGTCTATAACAAGGCGGCTAAAGCCAAAAGATCTTCAGATGAGAGATATTCAGGGCGTGGTGTAATACACACAAATTATGACCTGAAAACTCACTTTCAGAAAGAAAAAGCATGTCTTATTACTTTTTTCCTTTCTGATCTACACTCCAGGAAGATTCTGGATACAGGAATGTTTCTGGAATGTATCCTAAAAAGCTATAAGATACCTTTGATGACACGAAAAAACTCGCATCAGATCGAACAAAGGGAAATGTGAAAAAATATTCAAAATTCAACCTCTTTTCGACTTCTCAGATTAATTTTTAATTTGTTAATTCACAACTTCCTATAATTAGTATCCACTTCAAAAACTATGAAAAAATTCAAAAAGAGGTTACCTCAGGGTTATCCGTCGAAGCCAAAGCACGTATACATTAACACTTCGAGTGATTGCTCGCGAACACAATTCAAATTTCCACGTAAAACAACGATGATAGTTTTTTTTGTTGATTTACACATATTTACACATAAGATGGAAAAAAAAGCAGAAAAAAAATCTTTGAAGAAAGAATAATTTTTATTCTTGGTTCCACTATTCTGTTCGCCACCACAATCGTTGGATACTGCCTGATGACGATTTGTGGAACATTTGTATTCTTGCTCAAATCAAAAAAAAAACAAGCGGGATACGGTAGATCTAGTAACCAATAGACATTCAAACACACTTTAACAACAATGTATCCTAAAAAGCAATGTGTGAAGGTTTCTCATCAGATAGAACAAAGGGAACTGCTAGCAAACGTACAGCTTTTGATTGTATAGTGTGATTCTCGAAAAACCTGTAAAAATCTGAGAAGTCAAAGTTGCATTTCATTCCATTCAAGTGAGCTGAGGGGGCGGAGACTTCCTGCACACCAAGAATAGGAAATAATGGATACAATGGATACTATCAACAAAATTATTGGAGAAAAAATAAATAGCAAATGGATGTGAAATTGGAGTTGGTTGAATGAATGACGACTGGATTTGATTTGATTATTAACTTTCTTTTTATATGAAATCTGGAAATTATATAAATAACTGTTTCATGGCATTGCATTTCGATGGTTTATACATTCCATCGAAAAATCTGAAAAATTAAGTTTCCCCGCTGCAAAAGACGACAGAGAAAAGTGGGCGGAGACTTCTCCCATAGAAAACATAGCGAGTGGCGGAACCCGGCGTATGTCGGTACACACCGCAGCATAGGTCGTCGCCTCTCTCTGCTCTCGTTGGTTTTAACCCAGTTAACCAAGGTTAGCATGGATTTCGACCATTCGAAAGAATGTGTTGAACACAAATAAATTTTGGACAAGCTTCTTCGGGGTTATCCGTCGAAGCGAAAATCTGTATGATGTGGTTGTTTACGTTCGAAATTAACATTTCCACGTTAATCCACGTAGCTGTTTTTACAATTCACACCACGTAAAATGCAAAACAAAAGTGTCCTTCGAAGAGAAAATCTTTTTTTTAATCATTTGCTTCACCATGTTGTTTGCTATCATTATCGTTGGATCTTGGCTTATGACGACTTGTGGAATATTTGTATTCTTGACTCTCTCAAACACCGGGAAACAGGCGGAATACGGTAGATATAGTAACCCATCGACATCCAGATTGACTTTTCCTGCTAATTTGGCCTGGGCTATTCAAGAATCACCCGCTTTCTTCATCCCATTTTATTTTTACTGGACGGATCAACATTTGACAGAATTCGGACAATTCTTGACATGTCTGATGATGTTTCATTATGCCTATCGATCTTTTATCTATCCATTTTTGTTGAATTCGAAGAACCAATCTCCTGTTGAAATTGTATTGATGGCATTTGCATTCTGTACATGGAATGGCTTTATTCAAGGATCCTGGAACGCCTATTACCAACCGGAATTCGATAAATTTCATCCCAGATTTTTTGTTTTCTTCGGCGTCTGGCTTTTTGTGGTGAGTCTTTCTCGACGTTCTCTCAAAATATCGTTTTTCCAGATTGGATTCATAATTCATTTGATTTCCGACCTTCACCTTATTTCTCTTCGGCGAAATAATCCTGCTGGATCATATGGGATCCCTCGTGGCCATCTATTTGAATATATCAGTTGTCCCAACTACTTTGGAGAATGTCTTCAATGGATTGGATACGCGATTGCAGCGCGTAGTTTTCCAGCTATCGCTTTTGCATTCTTCACTGTTTGTAATCTTGCTCCGCGAGCAATGTCTCATCACAAATGGTATAAAGAGAAATTTGAGGAGAAGTACCCAAACGACAGAATGGCTCTCGTGCCGAAACTTTGGTGACTAATATTTCTATGTCTTATATGAAACGATTTTTTGTTGTATAAATCTTTATTATTTGAATTTCCCTCTAATTTATTTGAGGTCGTGGACTAACTCCTACATGCCAATATTAGTCCCTCTCGATTTACGGCGCTTGTGTGCGAATTAATTTTGCATCGAATATCGTTTTTTGTTTAGCAATTGGTAAAATTCCGGCACATAATTTAATATTTTCAGTAATTCAACTGCTAGAAACATGTTAGGTCCGTTTGATGAGGGTGCGGGGCCGAGTAGTAGCTACAACCCGCCTATTCTTGAGGTGAGATATCGGCTTTCTAGCTTTCACAACAGAGCTTTCCGTATATTTTCTCACACAAATAGCGTTTTTCAATTTTTGCAGGAAGAAGTCGAAACGCCAGGCGATGAAATCGGATGTAATAGCATTGAAGAATTGCTGATTTTCAATGAAACTTACTCTGAAATTTTGGATGTTTCTATTCAACTCATAGAGCAGCAATTAGCCGATAACCGCCAGAGACAAAATCAATTGAAGGAAGAATATCGCTTGTATAATCGTGCTGACATCACCAAACGAAAAGTTCCAGTGCATTTGTACATGCCGCCATACTTCAAAGATGAGAACAACATGTGTCCACCGATGAGTGCCGAGGCTCGTGAGAAGCAAGACTTGAAATGGTTTGATCCATTGATGAGAGAAGAAAAAAAGTGGACGCCGTCTGAAATTAGAACACTCCGCGACGCTGTCAAAGAAGCGATGGTTAGTCACCAAGTCCAACCACTGTGCTCCAGAAGAGACATCATTGTGGGCAAGCTTCGTGTCGCTGATATCACAACTACCAACAACGAAAGACGTCAATGGACTATGGAACTGGAAGATTTGATGAGAAAAATTAGTTATATCAAAGCGAAAACTGATGAAGACGTTTTGACAGCTTCGGCTGATTATTCAGTTGTTCCATGGAATGCTATTGCCAATGTTGATGTAAATTACTTCCTACTCTTACAATAATTATTTATGAGAGATTTTCAGTTCAAAGGAACTCGGACTGAGTGGGCGGTGAAGTCGAAATGGTGCAATGAGTTGAATCCGAAATGGAACAAAGACGCGTGGACTAGTGATGAGCTTGACAAGTTGAAAGAGCTTCGAGAAAGCCCTAAATTCGTTTCATGGCAGCTTCTTGCTCTTAGTCTTGGCACTCGACGTACATCGTACCAATGTATGGAAAAATACAAAACTGAAATTTCTCAGCATTCGAAGTGAGTTAAAAAATTTACTCAATCACTTATTAGATGATTTTTTGCAGAGAGTGGACTCAAGACGAAGATACGAAACTTATTGCTCTCACTAAACTGACATCGATCAACGGACTCATCCAATGGGATAAAGTGGCACAATTCATGCCAGGAAGAACTCGTCAACAAGTGAGAACTCGTTTTTCACATACTCTCGATTCTTCTGTTAAACATGGACGTTGGACTGATCAAGAAGATATGGTTGGTTTCTGCAAGTTATTCTCAATTGACGTAACTTTTTGTTTCAGCTTCTTATAAGTGCTGTCTCTCGCTATGGCGCCAAAGATTGGGCGAAGGTCGCTCAAGCAGTTCAAAACCGAAACGATTCGCAATGTCGTGAGCGATGGACAAATGTTTTGAATCGATCAGCTCATGTCAATGAGAGATTCACTCTTGCAGAAGATGAACAATTGTTATACGCTGTTAAAGTATTCGGAAAAGGAAACTGGGCGAAATGTCAATTGTTGCTTCCAAAGAAAACACCAAAACAGTTAAGAAGAAGATATTTACAATTGATTGCAGCCAAGTTGAGAGTAAGTTTTATAACCATTTCTTCTGAGTTTGTTGTACTGAGTAATTATAGCTTGCTGCCGGATTCTGTAATGCTGTGGACGCGATGAAATCAGGAAGACGTGCTCCAGAGGAAGACGAACTTGATGAGGAAGACATACAAGAAGCGGAAAAAATTCCGAATGATCTCATGAAAGAGGTAAGTTAGGCTTGTTGTGTTGAGTAATTTCACTATATTTTTCCACTTCTAGATATACGAAAAACTTGCAAAAGACAATCCGGATGTAGAAGAATCTCCAGAAGAGTTTTACAAAAGAATTAATGAAATGGAAATTCCGGCAGCTGCTCGTATTCGTGTTCTTAAGAACAATCCGTGTTACAAAACCGTTGAGAGTCATATCAATTCAATTGTTAAGAAACACAAAGACATGGAGGAGGTTGACAAAGAATTGAAATCAAGTCAAATTCTTCAGTCGCTCAAGCTTTGCGAAACGTAAGTTTCATATTATAGCGTCATTGACAATATCAGTTCTTCAGAGATATTCGCTACATGATTGAGAAAAGTAAGACTTTGGCTCGTTATTACATGGCGAGAAGATATCAAAAAGTAAGCGTGTTTCAGTGTTTTATAACTTTTATCATCCCAATTTTCAGAATGTCGACCAGATCGGCTGTCGCGTTCGCCCAATAAACATCAAAATGGAACCAGGAATCAAGCCAAACATTAAGCCAGAAGATACTGAAGAGGAGAAACGAATGCTCATTGTTGAGTCATTGTGCTCTGCTATTCGCAAACACGACATGGTTGATTGGGGTAAAAAGTTTTGGACTGACCACCGATTCGACGCTTCTCGTACTGCCAAGAGATTCGCTGAGAAAGTGAGAGCTCCCAAATTGAACGAGATAATGTAAATTCTAATATTCAGATGCTCTGCAAAAAGTCGGATGAAGTTGCTGAATGGAGTCTTCGTGTTGGGTCGAATGACTGCGATTCGAGTGATATCCACTGCCCACCAAAAGCTACACTTCCACCAACTCCCGCTTCGTTTGATATGACGAAAATGATTCAAAGAGCACGTGCTGGGTTGAATCGTCTCTCTGCAGAACACTTTTATCCAGTCGATGTCGGTTTGGATCAACAACCAAAATTCACGAATTTCGATAGAGAGAAATTGGATGAGAATAGAAGAATGAATATTGGTCTCTCCAGCGATATAACCAACAGCACTGCATATGCAAAGTTTTACGTAAGCTGAGAAAATATTTGTACTGCAATTCAATGACAATCAACTTTATTAGGCCCGCATGCGTACGCTTCTTCTCGAACCAATGCGTCTCCAAATGGCCCGAGAATCGACTACTGAAGAAACCAAACGACTCGCTCTCTGTCTTGCTGAAGAACGAGCTCATGAAGAAGAGGAAGTGGCAGTCCACAATAGACTGAGACCACAGATGCCGGGTACTTCATCTACTGTAACACCAACTTCCATTGCACGTGTTTTAAATGTAAGCTCAAAAATCTGTGTTAATTCTAGAATATTTCAATGATTTATAGAACGGAATGAAAATAAACACCGCTGATATTCTGGACAAAGACACTTCTGACAAAGTCGACATGAAACGAAAACTCAAAGCGGTAACATTTCATTTTCAGAAAAAGTATACAGTCGATAATTTTCAGACCATTGATCAAGTTGCGAAAAAACCGTGCCGTATCACTCCAGCTCCAAGTCACATTTCTATCAATTCTGAATCCACTGATATGTCTTAAACATACGCGTAGTTAACTTTTATTGACTGTAATATCCTGATTATATCTGTAAATCACATATTTTTGATATCAAGTAATATCATCAGATGCTTTACGAAAACCGGTAAGTTTTGTTCATCTCACTTCGTTTCATATTTAATTTCTAGGTTTTAACTGATTACCGGTAACTTTCAGTTCAATAATAAACATGTTCTGTTAACTTTCATAATTTTATTCTTATACATTTTCGGTTGTCGCTACCGTTGCCATATCTGATTTGCCGTAAGTAACTTTTAATATACGATTCATGTAGCCGCTCTCAAAATGCAAATGGAAACGACTGAAAGCGAGAAAACCCGATTCGAAGTGGAATGCGAGTTTGTTCAGGCGCTTGGCAACCCTAACTATCTCAACTGTGAGTTCATACACCTTTATTGGCAGTAAATATGTGAAAATAGAATTTTGCGATTCACTTTCTGTTGTGTTTCGTGCTAATAGAGAACACTTTGTAATAATCACTACTTTAGTGATTCAGAATAATAGGATAAGGGGCAAGGGGGTATAATATCTCCGAAACAGTCACGTTCCGGAGCCAGGTATAAAACTACAACTGAATATATAACGAGAGAAAAAAGGATGACAATTCCTCTTCGCGGGCAACTGTGGGAATACGAGGGAAAGCGGTTAGATCAAAAAGATAGATCAAAAATAATATAAATCTTTGTGACTAACACGGTAATTCAAAGTGAACCTATGCAAACGCGCTCTATTGAGAAAAATCGCTTACCTAAATTTTTTGTTCAAACTGAAAAACTTTGACAAAAAATAGGTTTCAGGAGATATATAATCGAGAAAGGCCAATTTTTTGGAAAAACAAAAAATATTGAAAAATTGCAATTTAGGCGTCAAATAATATTACCAAAATGTAGTCTCAACAAAGCGCGTTTGCATAGGTTACGATTGAATCATCGTGGACTAACTAAACAACGTCACAACACTTTCAATATTTCTATTTCAGTCCTCGCGCAACGTGGTTACTTCAAAGAAGAGTATTTCGTCAACTATCTCAAATATCTGCTTTACTGGAAAAAGCCCGAATATGCTAGATGTTTGAAATTCCCTCAATGTCTTCACATGCTCGAAGCATTACAAAGTCAACAGTTTCGTGATGCCATGGCATATGGTAGTGACTTGCATCAAATGATGTTCTGCAGTTCCTTCCTTTCAGGGCCAAGTGCGAAATTCGTCGAGGATCAAGTTGTTCTCCAGTGGCAGTTCTACCTTCGTAAACGACATCGTTTATGCATGATGCCAGAGGACGAAGGTCAAGAATTGGTTGATTCAGAAGAGGAAGTTGAGCAACCGTCGGAAGAAAAGGACACCGAGGAAGATACAGATGAAGAGGAAGAAGCAAAGAACACAAAAGTAACAGAAGGAACTGAAGATAAAAAAGATAAAGAAGCAACTGAAGAAACCCAACCAGACGCAGAAATGGTAGATGTGGCTGAATCCACAAGCTAACTTGATTAATGTTACGTATTGCATAAAACTGTATTTATATATAATCAAATCCTGAACTTCATTTTAATATACATTTTACAGACAATGGAGCTATCCAAATGATATGAAAACTGTTGCTAGTAGATCACACTAAACAGGGAACGAAAAATACGAGGTAATTTTTGACAGGCCGGAAAGTAATGTAAAAGTTTCAATTGGTGCATATACAAGTATGGTGGCTACATTCGTTTCGTTTGTCTTGACATCATTGTGGCGTCGCTGACGAAAGTGTTTTGTCGGAAAGCGGATGTTTCAAGAACAGTTACATCACTATTGGTAGCCTTTGATAAATGTGCTGAAGCGGCTTGGAAAGCTTTGAGACCCGATGGCGATGGGAATATGTTGATGAAAAATGTGTTGTAGGAAGATGCAAATAGATCAGCATCTTCGTCACTAATAGTCGGACATCCAGCTGGATGTACGGCGGCTTTTTCATCAGCGAACTGATGTGATGTAAAATCTTGGCCATCGATTATCTGATGGCGTCCTGTTCTGATTTCCAACCTGGAATACATACATTTTCTATGATTTAATATGTTTGTAGGAAACTCACAATCGTAGCCTTTCTCTAATTGTTTCCTCTCCCCAAGCAACTTGCACAACGAAATCAGTACCAGGAATCGCTCGTTTTCGATATGATGCCATTGAAGAAGTCGAAGCAGTAGACATTGCAGAAGACGTTCGATGATTTGAAAACTCGTCGTAATGACCAAGATATGAAGTATCAATTCGAACCTCAACGCGTTTGTCGCACTGTTTATGAACGACAACTCCTCGAGCTGGATAAAATTGAACAAAGTCGTTTGGAACTGGTCGCATTGCTGAATCGTAAACTGTCATCAGCGCGAAACCCGTCCTGAAATAAACCATTTGATGAATAGATGGAAATGTATTTCTTACCGAGTTCCACTGTTATTCAACTTGAACGATATACGTCCCATATTTGACGCCATCATCACGAACTCAGATGCATTATCAGTTGGTCGCAGATCTGTTTCAGAGTATGGTGAAATTTTCGCGAATCCGCCATAACCCCAAACTGGGATCTGAAAAACTTGAATAATATAACTGTTTTCTAGGAATTTCTTACACTTTGAGTGAAATTTTGTGCGGGGACTTCAACTTTAAGAAACATGTTATAACGGCCAATCAAAGTTGGAGTAAATGCAACACGAAGTTTTGTACTTTTCTTCGGATCTATCATTGCCATCTTGTTATCAAGAATCTGTACTTCTGATTTTACGCTGTCAATAGTCGAACGAACTTGACATGGCCGTTCAGATATATTCTCAATTTCAATCTCGATTGTCAATGTCTCATTCTGAGGCACGGTGCCAAAAGCTATTCTCGTCGCGTGGATTTTCAATGGCTTCATTGTTCCAGATGATGTTTGGGCGTAATTTCCACCAACTGTCATAGTCGAAGAAGCACGTGACATTGTTCGAACTGAGCTCACTGAATCGCGTCCACCCCGACTATTTTGAATGGTAGTTGTCGAGTTGATAATTGGGACGACAGTGCTCACAGACGAATCTGAGAACCCTCCTCGCTGACGAGAAGAACGATCGTTTTTTGCAGTCGACAATCTACTCGAGTTACTCGTAAAGTTAGTTGTGTTAGAGTTGTTCAGGTCAGCCGTAGTGGCACCATTGCGTTGAGATTCTTGAGATTTCCGATAGTTCGAAACACTCTGAGACGCTGGTGTACCGTTAAATGAAGAATTGGAAGTTGTCTGCTTGTTTGACTCAGAACTTTGAGTTTTTGATTGCTTTTGTTGAGGAAATTGTGGCTTGGCTCCTTTCGTTGATCTTAAGTTACAGTTTTATGATAAACGAATCAAAATATTCACAAACTTACAATACGAAATTCGGTTTAGAAGGTTGAGTCTGTCGTTTCTTTCGAATTTCCTCAAGAGCCTCAAACAGATTCTTATCAACATTCCCATCACTAAGAACTTTCGCCACGATTGAATCACTGATCGTTCTATTGGAAAGCAGAGTGTCGGATGTTGTTGCTGTGTTCGGTGTGATTGGATTTGTTGGATGCCGTGTTTGATAGTTTCTTGGAGTACCGGAAGTGCGTTGTGGACTATATTCATAGATCGTTGAAAACTCAAGAGATGGCAAACCACGTTGACCGATACGATTTCCTCCAGCTGCAAAAACTGTTTATTGATTCAAAATATGGGTTGATGTCTGTCTTACGTCTTTTGGGTGTACTTGTCTTTTCTTCCAGAAATTTTGTCGAGTTCATTGGAGATGTCGTGAAGATATTTCTTTCAGGAGAAATCCTTCGACTCATTGGTTCATTTTCATCGTTCACTTTCTCGGAGGAAGCCTTTCCAACTCGACTTACGTCCTGCTTTCGTTGAGCGAATGGATCCTTTTTCGAACTCAAATTGGCGAAAATAAGCCCTGGTGAATTATTTTGCACTTCAGGAGTTGGCTGCTTTTCATAGTGGCAAACGGATGGTTCCCATGAGTTTTGCTTATCTCTGGCTGGTGACGCAAACTTATTAATCAGCTCACTTTCAGGAAATAGCCGCTCTGCTCGGTTATCATCAGCGAAAAACTTATCAGTGTATTGATCGATCGCATTTCCTGAAAAATTGAAACTGAATTTATGTGAAAGGTGTCAGCATAAATTCTTGAACAGTGTGACATCTTTTTCATAAGTTCCAAACAAAAAGTGAAATATTACCTCCACTCTGAAATCCGAATTGGCTCGACAAATCATTTGACTTGTCACTCAACACACTCGGAGGGCGAGTGGTAACTCGCGAACTTGTATTCGACCGAATATCTTCTCGGTCCTCCCGAATTGTTGGCAACTCTCTTGGTGTGCGAAGACTTGGTTTATATCGATTTTCAGCCCGAAAGTTTTCATTAGTTGGTGCGACATCTTCTTCTTCACAATCAACAGAGCCCTCCGGATTATCTGTAAAAATATGTAAATTCAAAGTATTTTTTGATAACAATTACAGAAAGATTCAACATCTTCGAGGGGTGCATCTTCGATGGAGACATCATCAAACTGGTCATCCACCAGGTCCATCGGAACTTCTTCGTCCATTTTTATTGAAAATTAGTATTCTAGTATCTGAAAATGGATATTTTCAGCAATTTTGATTAAATGTGGATAATATATTCGAAGTCCGCGGTAATTCCTCAAAAAAATTCGGTGAAGTCTGTGAACACGGTGACGCGCAACTGCAGACTATTTTTCACCGTACTCCTAGAGAAGCCTTTGCCTTTTTTGTCACATTTCGCTATAAAATCAATTCTATTGATAAAACTTTAAATATTCACTAAAAATGACGGATATCGATGAAAGATTAGGTCGCGCTAGTAGTCACCCGAGATTTCTTCCTGTGGATCAACAAGCAGTAAAGTAAATTTTGCGAATTTGAATATTGCTTTAATAAATCAAATAACATTTTCAGCGACCCTCTTTCGAAGTTGATCTCCGACTATGAGCTATCTCAAGCTTATCACGATTGGGAGCTGCTCGATTTGATTCAAAAAGTGGAGAGAAATAATCCGGAACGATGTTCAAAGGCTCCAAAATTCGTTTCTCGGCTTTTAACACACAAATCAGCACCCATTCGGAAATCAGCATTTGCTGCATGTATCACAATTCTCTCATTTCCACAGAGCGTAGGTTTGCATCTAATTGAAAGTTTTTCATTTAACATATTACTATATTTCAGCCCCGTCGAATGATGCTGGACGCCTATCGTATGGCTCTTTGTAATTCAAATTATCAAGTGGCTCAGTATGCTCTTTCTCTTCTTCCACAATTTGTAGACGTTTGCCCGGGTAAACAATTATATTTCTCAATATAGTAAAAATGTTTTTTTTTTTCAGAGGAAGCCAACAACCTGATAAAGTTCGGAGCAGCTGCTTACAACAAATTGCCAGCACCTTCCACAGATATTGAAATGTATCTTTCCAGGGCATATACTAAAGCGTCACAATAATTTAGGATTCAATTTTAAAATTTCGGCTCAGATTTCTCATTTTCTTATTCTGTTACGGGTTCACTGTAAATTCCAATAAACCGACTTTTTCTTCAGATTGTGTTCTCTACTTTAAATATCTCAACAGGATTCATATGTTCCTTCAATATTTATCGATTTCCAGTTTTCCTCTCCAACTTTTATTTGATTTTTAAGATGACTATATCCTCAAGAGAACGTCGATGTGCACGTCTTCTCACTCAAGCAGACGCCATTTCATATTTCGAGAAATACAAAAGAGTTCGGACCACTGATATGAAAGTGCAACAATGCCAATCGGTAGCATTCAACTGCGACGGAACAAAACTCGTGTGTGGAGCCTTCGACAAAAAAGTCAGTGTAGCGAACGTAGATGGAGGACGATTGAGGTTCTCATGGGTCGGATCTAGTCATACATCTTCTGTTGAGCAGGTAAGAAAGATGAATTTTCGAAACTTATTTTTGTAGAAATCAAGTTTCAGGTAGCATGCAGTGAGAAACAACCAAACATGTTCGCTTCGGCAAGTGCGGATCGTAATATCTGTGTTTGGGATATCAGGCAGAGTAAACCAACACATCGGATTTCGAACAAAGTCGGAAACTTCTTTATCTCTTGGTCGCCTTGTGATCAATACTTCATATTTTTGGACAAAGATAATCGGGTCAATACGGTCGATATCAGAAGCTATCAAGTAGTTAATGTAAGTGAACATATTAATACAACGAGTTATACATTCCTATTTTCAGACACACGACATGAAAACATTCTCCCACGAACTCACATTCCATCCTTTATCCAACCATGTTTTTGTCGCTGAATCAGGAGGGAAAGTGGAGATTTTGAAGTTTACTGGCGGTGCTCTCGAACCAGTCACCACAATTCAAGCGCATTCTCATCAAGTCGATTGCTTGGCTCTTTCAATTTCAAAAGACGGACAGAAACTGGCAGTCGGAGCATCTGATGCATCTTGTTCACTCTGGGATCTTGATGAACTGATCTGTGAGAAGGTTATTCCAAGGTTAGTACATTATTGTATCGTTTTAATACACAAAAATTTATTATTTTCAGACATGACTACGGTATACGAACAGTTTCCTTCTCATGCAATGGACAACTTCTTGCTTCTGGATCCGAAGATCACTCGATCGATATCGCCTATGTTCCAGATGGATCTAGATGTTACGAGATCAAGCATACCGGTGAAACGTATTCAGTTGCCTGGCATCCGAGTTCTCTTCTTCTTGCTTACACTGCATCAGATGGTATGGACGGCAGAGAGTCACCGCTTGTAAAAACTTTTGGTCACAGTACTGTGTGATTTTTCCTGTTTCAATAATTTTATCATGTGTTCTCTCTCAAATTGATCTGATTTTTAAAATAATAATTTATTCTTCACTTCAGTATTACAACAAAAAAGAAGACAAGAAAACCGAAAAAAAACTGAAGAGATCGAAAAAAATACAAACAACTGATTTAAACGGTACTGCCTTTGTTTCCGAAAAGTTCTGCAACCAACTTTTGTTTCTCCTCAGTCGACAAGTCGCTCTTCCAGATTTTTATTTCTTCCTTCAACAAGGAAACCTCTTCCTGATGTTTCTTTTCAAGTTCTTTCTTTTCCTCTTCTATTCCAACGATCTTTTTCAAGCATTCATCCTTGAATTTGTCATCGCTTTTGGATTTGAGATTCAAGAACTCGACACTCTTTTCCAAATGCTCATTTTTGAAAATCAATTGACTGTATCTTTTCTGTTGAGCTCTCAAAAGAAGAATATTCTTCCACTTCTCGTTCAATTCCTTGTTTTTCTCTAAAAGCGCTTTGTTCTCTTCAATTATCTCTTCTACATTTCTGCTCGACAAACTATGCAGATGATTCTGCAATTCTTGGTTTTTATCCTCCAGCTCTTTGTTATTCTGCCTGAGTGAATCGATAGTTTCTTGCAGGTAGTCTATCATCGTGCTCTGATAATCATTCTCCACTTCCTCACACTCCAAAGTCGTAACGCTCACTGACATGGTTCTAGATCTGAAAATAACACCGAAAACTGTGAAAATCAAACTAAGAAATAATGACTGAACAATAAAAAAAAGAACACTCAATAAAGGTAGACTGCGTGAATGAGTGACCCGGGTGCTCATCAAGGGTGAGCGTAACATGGACAGCGCAGACACCTCCCGAAATCGATTCTTGGACAGTACACCGGGGATACGGTATAGTTGACTGCTGGGATGATTTCTGCATATCTTTCAGGTGTCTGAAAAAAAAAACAGGCAATTAGAATCTTATCCGTGTTTATTTTTCTTCATTTATTTTTTCCTACCCAATCCATGTTCAACCTTCTTTTCAGAATAATTCAAATAATTTAAATCACTAAATATCTACCAATTCACATTTAGTGGTTTGA
This sequence comes from Caenorhabditis latens, assembly GCA_002259235.3. NCBI lineage: Eukaryota > Metazoa > Nematoda > Chromadorea > Rhabditida > Rhabditidae > Caenorhabditis > Caenorhabditis latens. The sequence goes on along the minus strand of CM056092.1, from coordinate 11,423,976 downwards.
TGTCATTGTTTACTCCTCTTCGTCTCACTCTCCTTTCTCACTCTTTTTTATCTTTTGTTGTCGGAGTGTCTAAAGTGACGTGTCGACATGTTTGTATGCGGCCAAGTCGACTATCGACTTTTATTTTGGGGGCCTAGCCGATGAAAGTCGGTTTTACAGTCGACAGGGGAGGGCCGCAGACATTGTTTTTTATAGCACACATCGTGTAGTCCCCGAGGACAATACCTGAAAGTTGCTAATTTTCTGTCTTTGTTCTCGCTGTTGTTCTCTTTCAAACCGTTTAAAAGCAGTTTTATTCATTTCCTTCAATATTGATCAGTTAAAAAATGGAAAACATTCACTTTTCAGACAAATCACTTTAATTCGTATCGTGCAAAATGTCCAAAAACGAATTAACGTCAGTCGCGTGGTCTTTTTTTCTGAAGGTTGATGATGAGAAAGTGAGATGTCAATTATGCAATAAAGAACTGAAATACTTCCACTCAACATCGGGGATGATATCACATATAAGGTCAACTCATGAAAATGAATTGAGAGAGTTGCAAAATGAAAACGTTAGTCAAAAGATTATAACATCTGAAATCGTAGTATACGTTTTCAGAAGCAACTCCGAGTTCGTGCTCCGCGTGGAAATCCAGCCATTAATTATGAAGAAGCCACCGAGAATCTGATTATGTGAGCAATTCTTGGTAAAATATTCAGGACTCACAACATGAATTACAGGGCAATATGCACTTCTGGCGCCTCTTTCCAATTACTGAAAAACTCATGGTTTCGAAAATTCTGCCGTATGCTAGATCCCAATTTTACCTTACCAACTCCAGATGCCGCCAGAAAAACTATTTCAAAGCATGCCACATCATATATCACAAAAATGATGGAACAATTGAGTGCAGTGGATGTTCGTGGTTTTACGAGAAGAAGTAATAGTGTAAATGTTGTGTTTTCAGAAATTTTTCATCTCGTTCGACAGTTGGGAAGACAAATATGAAAACTTCTCAATATATGTTGTGTTCCTATACTACACTGATGATCAGTATAATAAGAAAAAAGTTGTGAGTTTACTTTGGAAAAAAACGTCTATATCATTGACGGGTTTTCAGTTACTCGGTATTCGAAGCATTGCTGGAAAGGTCACATCGGAAAACATTGAAGAATTAGCAACCGGACTGCTAATTGAATATAATCTTGATTTTTCGAAAATTATGGGAACAATCACCGATGAAAGATCAAATTTGCAAGGATTTTTGAACACGAATGGTTACCATCAGTAAGAGACAGTTGAATGAATGTAAAATGAAAAATAATTCAGAGTTCATTGTGCAGCTGAATCTTTATCACATATTGTAACCGCTGCTTCTGAAATCCCGTTGCTTGTTGAAGTGATGAATAAAGTCAACGGCTTGGTGTCGCACTTGTCAAGATCGAAATCCGAAAGAACACGATTCAGAGAGTAACTAGTGTGATCAATGTTCTGAAAGTAAAATAGTTATCTTCCAGAAGCTCAGCATCACTCAAAATTGAAGGTAGACTCCCACTTTTGTTCCGTACCGACAGACCAGGCAGATGCATTTCTCTTGCTCGAGCTTTTCTTGCTCATGTAAATAATGTTGTTGAAAGTCACTTCAATTAATAATATTTTCAGTACGAGAGCATCAAATCATTGGCGCGCGGCGAGGAGTTTACATTGTCCGAACAAGAAAAGCAGAATCTCGAAATCTTTGTTCAATGTGCAACTCCTTATCTTGAAGCCATCAATCAGGTTATAAGTTCCTTCTGATAAATAGTTGTCTAACTTGAAGATTTCAGGTCGAATCAGACAAAACATTTTGCTCAGAAGTTCTGATCCATTTCGCAAGTCTTTCCGACTTCCTCAACAATCAGAGACAAAATAATCCAGTTTTTAAGGTTCTCACAGAACAAACCGTTCATCAGTAAGTCATTATCACTCTTCTTCGGACATTCATTATTATTATCTAGGTTCCAAAGCTTCCTGGAAAATGACATTGCACTTCTTACAACATTTTTAGACCCGAGATTGTCTTATACAGACGGAGTATTGCTGCAAAAAAGCTGGAAAGACGTTGAAAAACTAGTTGAAAGTTATTGCGGTGAGACAAACGTTTTGCAAGAGCATTCTTGATATCCTCTTTCAGCAGATAACTATCGCTGCATCAATGCATCAAATGATCAGAACCCGGAACCTTCCGCCAAACGTAAAAGACCATCGGACACACATTTTTCGAAATTTATCGAGTCTTTGACACAATCCACTGTTCCAGGATCTATAGAGGTAGAAATTTAGTTCCAATAAATCGAGTAACACATGCATTTTCAGACTGAAATCGTCAATTACAAAGCTTCAGTCTTGACTTATCGAGTTGCATTAGATTCGTGTCCGTTGCAGTATTGGAGAATGAATCAATCACGTTTCCCAACGCTTTGTCGCCTCGCAAAAGATGTTCTAAGCGCCCCACAATCTTCTATTCAAGCCGAGAGATATTTTAGGTTGGTTAATCTATTAGTTTTGAATAAAAAAATTCAATATTGAATTTCAGTGAATGCGCAGAAGTTGTTTCCTCATCCACACGCAATCGTCACTCCGCCAATTCATTGAATGAAACTTTGCTGAATTCTGCACTCGGAATTATAAAGTTTGTCTCTAATCAGTCTTACTGCTCTATTATAAATAATACTTCCAGAAGAATGGATACAGATCCACAGTGGAATGAAGACGAAGAAAGTGACGGAGAATCAGATGAGGAACCAGACGCTGCCGACAATTTCAATGCATGGGAACCCTCTACCGACCCAACAAGTTATGAACTCTCGGCAGTCAAAGAAGAGAACTTTTAACAATTTTAACTATCAATCGTTGTCTTTCAATTATAAAATTTACTTGTTAATTTTAAGATATCTCTGAATAAAAAACAGGATACGTCTCGTGAATTCAAAAATAGTTCTTCAAATAGTAAGACTCTGATTCGAAATCCATCCACCCTCATTCTGGCAATTTTACAATTGTCAAGTTGAAAATCCAAACTATTGAACTTTAAAAAGTACGTGAACTCATTCAGAAATTCTGATTTCGATGTCTATCAGAATTTATTCATTCACACTGTCGACTATCCGAGAAAATGGTGAAGTCTTCGAAGAAAGAAAAAAATGAAACGGTAAGAATTCCAGTTAGGGCATCCCGATAGTCGTAGATAGAGATGGATAGAGTTTTCTTAGAAAATACGAAAAACCATTTCTAGGCCACTCCTCCAGAATCCGATACATTCAACATCAATCTATTCGTTACAATGCTAGAATCTTCGTGTCGAATTCAAGTGTCAACTGCTCTCTACTTCTTCCGAAAAGCGTTTGCAAGCATCCACGATGGATCGGATATTTTGATCAGAGATCAGTTTTATGTCAGGATTGTATGTTTTTCAGATATAGTGTGGGAGCACTGACTATTTGAAATTTTCAGAAAAACGGAGTTTTGAATGCACTTCGTAGTGAGATTCTGGATGTCGACGGAGAGATTAATGCAGTTTGGATCATTACAAACATGTGTTGTATCAGTAAAGAAGTGACTCATCTCTTCGTGAATTCGGTTCGTCTGAAGGGAAATTCATACTTGATTTCAAAGTTTTCAGAATGTTCTCGAGGTTCTAACTCAACTTATTCGCTCTTCGAACCCTCGTCTTTCCAATCAATCCGTCTGGGCGATTGCAAATATTTCAGCTGATTGTGTCAGCTGTAAAACGATGTGTCGTAGACCTAAACTTTTGAAAGTGCAGTATACGTTTCAGTTCTAAAAGTAGCTTTTGATATTCAGATACTCTCAAAAATGTTACAAAACTCGCATCAACTCGAAGATACCGAACGTCGTCAACTCATTTGGTGTATCAATAATATTCTAACCGGAGGTAGAGCTACCATGCTTGCTCCAATTGCTCGATCTTTCATTCGAACATTTTCTAATTTGATTCTTGACACTGAAGTGATTCAAAGGATGAACTGTGCTCCAATGGTTCTATGGACTTTGGCGAACTTGGTGGATATCACTCATGATACGACGAGGGTTAGTTTTAAAAATGATCACGATAACATTTTGAACATTTTCCTAGTTGGTAACTTTCTGAAATTTCAGCTGTTCAGAGAGATAAAAGGGCTTAAAATTAGAACCTCAACTAATTAGGGCAAGCAAAACTTGCTTTGAAACTCTTCTATGAAAACAAACTCTTCGTATTTTCGTGTGTTAGAAATGATTTTTTTTCAGATCGATATGCTCCAATCCCAAACGAATCTCGTCGAACACGTTATTCTTCTATTCCTTGATGAAAACGAGAAGCCATCTCACGCGGCAGCTCTCCGTCTACTCGGAAATATTGCTGTTGGAAGTGATATTCAGACAGATCAATTACTCGCTAAAATTAACTTTAGATATGTTTTGGTATCTGAAATCTTAATAATTATTGATTTTGCAATCTAGTTTTTTCAGCATCGCGCAATGTCAATTCCAGAGCATCACTGCGAAGTCGCCTGGATTTACTCGAACATTGTGGCCGGTGCGGTAAGACACGTAGATTTCGGTAAATTTGAAATTTATTAAATTAAAAAACGTTTCCAATTATTCCAGTTCTGGAAGATTCTGATCGATTCTATAGATGGCTGTTGTCTGGAATCAATTCTGAGATACCTCGATTCAGAAAGGTATTATTTCACTGGAACACTTAATGTCATATAACTATATTTCATTTCTTCGCAGGAATCTCTTTGGATCGTTGGAAATCTTCTGGCAACAGCAGATGAATATCAACGTTCCCAACTCGTTGAGTTCGGAATTATCCACCATCTTCCGGATCTTTTGAAGTACGACGATGGTCGATTGAATGAAAAAGGAGCCGTCACGGCTACGGAATTGCTAAGAGAGAATCCGTGGCAATATAGATTGTATAAAGATCTTGATATACTTGGATGTATTGATGCATTGGGACCACAGGTAACTTCACAAGACAGACGGTTGTAATTTGGTTGAAAATATAATACTAAGCTAATATAGTTAGTAGGCTGAAACTTTAGCGGTTCTGAAAATGTAATAATTTTGTTTAAAACAAAAATAATGAGCGGGTTCGTTGGATAGTTAGTAAATCTTGATCAACCGAACATTGACTTTCCAATCACTTGAACTTTTCAGAACAAAACAATTTTCTTAAAATTCGAAATTCTTTCAGTATTCGACTCAGAAAGCTGAGCTCCAAATGTTGTTGAATGAGCTGGAGCCTCCGAAACGTATGGAGAAACATCCCGAGTGTCGAGCGGTGTGTTATAGTAAACTTCCGAATGATTCGTCTATTTGATTTCAGATAAACTTATTTATTCAGCTCGATAGAAATTTAAAAGCGAAAGCAGAGAAAAGCAAAATATTGAGAACACAAAACAGTGAAAAAAAGCAAATATAAAGAAATTGGTTCCGCGGGAAAATAGAAATTTAGAAAAGAAACAAAAACAAAGAATAAGATAGAAATTTAGAAGAGAAAAATGGGCAAAAAAGGTGGGGGAAAGTGATGAAAAAGAAGAATCAGTAACCTACTTAACCGTAACGGCATGGCACTGGGGAAAGAGAGAAAGAGACCTGTGAAGAGGGAAAGTGGACATAATAATACAGGAACAGATCGAGAAAAGAGAGAAGAATTGTTTAAATTTCTAATCAAATGAGAAGATAGAATTCAAAAATTAAAAGACTAGGGTGGGCAGTCCTAGAAAATCATTTAAGAAACTAGCTCCATTGAAAGAAAACAACATTCACACACAGAATTTTGTTGAGCAATGAGCAAGATTGGTGACACGTGGGGGGAGGGAAAAAGAAAAAAAAGAGAAAAAGATTACAAGCATTTGAAAGTCGAAAAGAATAAAGCCAAAAATTAAAACATTGGGGAGAGAAAAGGGATGAGATTATGGGTGGTTGGGATGGAACTACTTGTTCAAAATGATGGAGTTGATGATGCTCACTGTCTTGGCAGACGACTTTCCTTGGACGAAAGTGTCGTGGTCTCCTTCGACGACGTGCACCTGAAAAAGGATTTAATTTGATTATGGAAAAGGTTGATGGCTTATTTTATATCTAGAACTGAACGAAATGTCAACATACATCAGAATCATCAGAAACTTGGCTGATTCCATAATCTCTTCCAACATCCTCCTCACGGGCAGCTCCTTGCTCAGCTCTGATCAGTGTGATATGTCCACGGAACTTTCTCTCTGGCTTGTACCTGCAAAATTTATGGTTTTAGAAAATATCTTCTCACTCAAGGGAAACTCACTTATCAGCCATGAGGAACTTGGAATGCATAGCCATACAGGCGAATGCAACAGTCTCATCTGACTTGAAGAGTCCAGTTGTCATGACGGTGTCCACCACCTTCTGCACACGGGCCTTGAATCCAGATTGTTGGAGAAGTTCGACGCGGAACTTCTTGTAGTCAACATTGGCGAAACGGAGAGTCATGGCACACATGATCTCAGATTCGAAGAGTGGATTGTTGACGAGGGTATCTCCAGTGACTCCGAAGGCCATACGGTAGACCTGTAATATTTTGAAAGTAAGGAAATGAGGTCATTAATTAATTAATGATAACTTACATTACGGTATGTCTGCATGTAGAGATGGGATCCATCGAGAAGAACCAACTTCTCAACAGCATCTTGTCCATCGGATTGTTGAAGCATGCAAGCCATCTCGAATCCGATGCAAGCTCCATAAGAGTATCCAATGAGTCGGTATGGTCCGGTTGGTTGGATCTTCTTCATCTCACGGATGTAGCACTTCGCGACGTCTTCGATGGAAGTTTGTGGGACGTTCTTGGTCGATTGGAAGCAATAGACTGGGAATTCACACTTGGACATGACCTTCTTGAGAGGGGTGGCAATTCCTTCGATGGAGTGAACGAAGAAAGTGATTGGTCCTTCCTCAACCTTGTTGGCCTTCACGATGATATCTTGTGGGTCCAAGTCGTTGACGTCGACTCTCATCTTGAACAATTGGTTCATTTGCTTCTCGAGCATCTCAACCGTGTTCAACTCGGCATCTCTTTCTCCGTCCTTCTTCATCTCCAACTCATTCACTTGAAGAGCAGTTCCACCGGTTCCTCCTTGCTCGGCGAGTTGTTGAAGTTTGTTGAGAGTGAGAGTACGGATGTCTTTCATTGAAAGAACAATATCGTAATCTCTCTCAAGAGCCTGCTTGATCTCAACTCCCATCAACGAATCAAGTCCCAAATCTCCAAGATTTGCATCTGGATTCAATTGAGAGATGTCATTGACTCCAAGGATATGAGCGATGGTTTGCATCAAGTTTCCACCTCCAGCACTCTTCTTCGCTCCCATGTCAGCCTTGATGAACGAGGAGACGATTGGATGGTTCCATGACAAGAAGTTGTCAAGGGAAGACAAGCAAGATGGCATTCTTTGTGGAAGAGTTCCTCCGACAACGGTGTTGTTGTCTCCCATGTTTTCAAGAATGACTCCGACATCTCCGATAGCTCCCCATTGGATGGCAATTCCTGGGTATCCATCAGCACGACGTTGGTCGATCATTCTCTCCATAGTAGAGTTAGACCATCCGTAGTTGGTTTGTCCAGCATTACCACGTCCAGAGGTGATGGAAGAGAACACGACGAACCTGAATACAAATTATTGAATTATTGAATTAGCCTTTTTCGTTTAACTAACCATTTCAAAGTTTCCTTATCCGAATGGTCACGAGTAGCATAGTCCAAATTGATGGTTCCGTAGTATTTAGCCTCGGCGGCATCCTTGAAGTTCTGGATGTTCTGGTTCTCAAACAAGCAATCACGGAGAACCATAGCCAAGTGGAAGACTCCTCCGAGTGGTCCCATTTGGGTACATTGCTTGACGAGCTCAACAGCATCAGACTTCTTGGAAATGTTCAAGGTGGAGACAAGAACGGAGACTCCAGTTCTTCTCCAGAAGTGAACACATCTTGCTTGGTATCCAGTACGGATTCCGGTTCTTGAGGTGAGCACAAGTTTGCGAGCTCCACGGTTGATGAGCCATTGAGCCAACTCGAGTCCGAATCCTCCGAGTCCTCCGGTGATCAGGTAGACGTGTTGTGGATGGCAGAGAGTACGGCAGATAGCACGAACCGAGATTCTCGATGGTGGGCAGATCTTGGTGCTTTCCTCGGTACGGATCTCCATGATAACCTTTCCGATGTGCTTTCCGGCAGACATGAAACGGAAAGCCTCCTCAGACTTGTTAGCTGGGAACGAGTGAGAGTGAAGTGGTTTGACGACTCCGCTCTTGATTCCTTGCTCCAAAAGACGAGCGATCTCCTTCCATTCCTCCAAATCTCCAACAGTTGGGTCCATGATCGAATCAAGGAGAATTCCGTGAATCGAGACGTTGTCCAAGAGCTTGGCCATTCCGAGGGAAGAGTTTTGAGACAAGTCGACCTTTCCGATCTCGAGGAAACGACCGTGACGAGCCAAGCATCTGAGAGAAGCTTGCAGCATTTCGTTGGCAAGAGAGTTGAGAACAATGTTGACTCCACGTCCCTTGGTGTGTTGACGGATATGGAGTTCAAAGTCCGCAGAACGAGAGTTCGCGAAGTGATGTTCCTGGAGTTGTGGGAACAGATTCTTCAAGAATTGACGCTTCTCAGCAGATCCGACAGTGGTGAAGACCTCACATCCAGCAGCCAAAGCAATAGCAATAGCGGCTTGTCCGACTCCTCCGGCTCCTCCATGGATGAGAACCTTATCTCCCTTCTTCATCATTCCACGTCTAACCAAAGCATAGTAAGCAGTGGTGTAGACAACTGGAACGGTTGATGCTTCAGCGAGAGTCCAGTCACTTGGAACCTCCCAAGCGTAGTCTCTATCAACCATGACAGTTGTAGCAAGAGCTTGAGCTGGAAGGATTCCCATCAATCGAGTTCCATCCTTAAGACGCCCAGAGAACTCCATTCCGAGGAGGCATTCACGATCGGCAAAGTTTCCTGGGATGGCATCTGGTGGAAGACGTCCATAGGCGAGCATGATGTCACGGAAGTTGATTGGAGCATAGTAGACAGAGCACAACTCTTGAGACGACTTGGTCTTGGCCATCGAATCGAAGTATTGATTTGGAGACTCGAACCAGGTAAGAGAAGAGACATCTCCACGAGTGAGAGTGTTGATGAAAGCATGCTCGCAGTCCTTGTAGACGTGAGCGTCCTCATCCTTCACAACGATGTGACGCATCGATCCCCATTGTCCGTCCATGTAGTCGTTGGCATGGAGATCGAGATCAATGATCTTCTTGGTCTCCTCATCATCAATAGTCCAGACAGGTGGTCCATCACGGATTGCCTTGGTAGCAGACATATCGAAGGCGGAACGGAATCTGTTTGACTTCAGATTCTCCTCAACGAAGCAAAGAGCGAGTCCGACGATTCCGTTGTTACGGCATTTGTTACTGACAAGCCAGATTGTCTTCGCATCAGGCTCATTCAATCTCTCTTCAACGGTCTTCTGGAGTGGCTCGATCCATGAGAACTCCTTGATGTCATCAACATCGATGAAAGCTGGATCACGTGGAACGGAAGCAACACGACGGATGGCATAGGTGGTGGTCATGAGAGCTGGATCAGATTGGAAGTTGCAAATCTTGAATCCGGTAGCCTTGAAGATCTCAAGAAGTTGCTCATGGGTGAAGAATTGGGTGTACTTGCGATCAGCATCTCCAGCCATTTCATTTCCGAGAAGAGACTCAAGGGCAAGAGCAATTTCAAATTGAGATGTCACTTCAACGACCAACAAGAATCCATCGTCACGAATCAAGTGCTTGCAGGCTTCAATGAAAGCGATTGGATTAGCCTTCTTGTTCAAGACTTTGTCCAAAAGAACGTAGTCCATGTTCTTAACTTCTCCATGTCCAGTGAAGTTCTCATCCAGAACAATCTTCTGCTTCTTTCCTCCAACAATCTCAAGAGTGCTCTCATCCAAATGATCGACATTTGCTCCAATGCACATGTAATCAACTTCGAGAAGTGGATGAGATGAGTTGGCTTCAATGCAATGACGAATTTGATCGGTTGAGACCAAGTCGACGGCGGCCATCTTGGCGTGATGTCCAGCGGAGTTTTCAATGCAAATATCTTGAAGACTCTTGACGATTCTGTCGTTGATGACAGCTCCAGCCCAGAGACGATCCAACTCAAAGATTCCACGAACGCTCTTCAACTTTCCAACGACCATTTCAGCGAAATCATCAGAATCAGGGATCTTGAACAATTCGGTGAAATGTGGAAGGATGGTACACTTTCCATCGTGCATGAAACGAGTGACGGTGTCATCCAAAACAACTTCATTGAGCGATGCCTTGAGTACGGGCAAAGCCTTCTCAATGAGAGGTCCATTCGTCAATTTCTTGAGGAGACCAGCCTTCTGCCAGTTGGAGAATCCATTGTAGAGAGTTTGCTTGATGACGGCAGCGTAGTCCTTGAGAATGGTACTTGTCTCTGGTTGCTCCTTGAGACAGTTCTGGTCGAAATGTGGGACGAAGTAGACCTTCTCGTGGTAGAGTTGTCCGGAGACTTGAATTCTTCTGGCAACAGAATGGGCATTCAAGTCACAGCATTCAACTCCTCCAGCAATACATCCATTGGTTGAATGATCGTTTCTCAGCTCAACCACTTGGATTCCGTCTCTCTCGACAACATGTTCCAAATGCTTATTTGGATCGATACGGAGATGACGAACGCGAGTTGGAAGACGAAGAGTGTCGGATCTCTCAGCAAGAAGAGCGGTTTGGAGAAGGGAGTCCAAGAAAGTGACCCAGTTTCCAGTCCAGTACAAGTATCCACGTTCTCCAGAGTTGCAGGTCTTGTAGATTCCACGGAAAGCCTGTCCGTACTCGTATCCTCTGAGGAGGAACTCCTTGTAGGCATCCTCAGTGTCCAACTCAATACGGTCAGCAATTTCAGAAGTGCGAATGTCTTCAAGCTTTCCGTAGTAGAATGGTTGGTTGTCTTCTGGAACGTAGATTCTTCCAGAAGCAGCGACTTGTTCATCGGAGATGATCTCGAAGTATCCGTTTCCAGGGGACAAGACAACGTCCAATTTGACTGAAAACAAAGTAATTAGTACTAGATAATTAGCTTAATTAGACTTACTTGGCTTGGTTACAATGGTAGCAGAGTAGACATTGATGTTCTCGAAGACAACTGGAGTCTTTTGGAAGTCCAAACTCTTCAGCTTGCACAAAGTCTTCCAGGCGAGAACCATGTGTCCGGTGAATGGATAGAGAACACGACCGTCGATGCAATGGTCAAGAAGGTAGGCTTCCTGAAAATTTAATTTAATGAGTTTGAAAGATTCACAAACAATTTTACCTTTGAGTCAGCAGCGAATGGATCGATGTTGTAGGTAGCCGAGGCTGGAATGGAGCCACCACCTCCAGCAACCATATGACGTCCATCAATGGTCTGCCAGTCTTGAGAGTGATCCCATTGCCACATTGGACCAATCATCGGAGTTCCCTTTGGAACGACTCCCTTGTATTGACCTCCTGGATAGAGTTCCGAGATCTGGATGTTGACTCCGGCTTGGTAGATCTTTCCGAGGGATCCCAAGAAGCTCTCGAGCTCGTCATCGTTCTCGGACTTTGGCTTGTTCATGAGTCCAACGTTGGTGACGGTCTTCTGGAGAGAACGACGGAGAATGGCTTGCATCAAAGAGTGCGGAGCCATTTCGATAGTGACGGCGTTTGCTGGAATCTTTTGAAGAGCTTCGTAGAAAAGAACTGGAGAGCACGCGTTATGGACGTGGTACTCAGCAGAGCAGGTGGCGGCCAAATCGGATTCCCAGTCTTCTTCTGGAATGGATGTAGAAATCCACTTGGAAGATCTTGGTTTCGGCTCTGGAACAGCAGTTCTCATCGACTCAATCATCTCGTCCTTGACAGCCAACATAGCTGGAGAGTGGAATGGAATTCCAGATGTATCGACAACCTTGGCGAAGATGTCCTTCTCCTTGAGTTGAGCACAGAACGTGGCAACTCCTTCAGCATCTCCAGAGATGGTAACAGAGTCAGCTCCGTTGTGACAAGCAGCGACGACACCCTTTGGAGCTTGAGCCTTCACTTCCTCCCAAGTCAATCCAACGGCAGCCATAGCTCCCTTGATTTCGGTGTGCTTCATGATGGTGGTTCCACGATGGTAAGCCAATCTCATGGTTTGTTCACGAGTGATTCCTCCGTCAGCATATCCGCATCCCATTTCTCCAGTCGAGTGACCGATGATACCATCTGGAGAGACTCCGAGAGCAGTAAGGGTATCGGTCAACGCGATTTGGATAGCAGTGATGGCAAGCATGCAGTTCATGGTGTTGTTGGAATATTGTTCTGGATCTGGGTTGCACAACATTCCATAAACATCAAGTCCGTACTCTTCAAGAGTCTTGGAAGAAGCACGAAGAGATTCATCGAACATTGGAATCTTCATGAGCTTGATAGCCATGCCTGGCCACTGAGATCCCATTCCAGAGTAGATGAAGTAGATTGGACGTGGTTCGGTGATTGGAACCTTGGTGATGTTTTTCATTGGAGATTGAGCATTCTCTCTATCCAAGAGCATGTATCCACGGAATGGAAGAAGGTTGGCTGGCATGTTGGCTTGGTTGGCCAACAAGGCTTGAAGGTAGAGATTCTCCTTGTTTGCCTCGATTTCAGCGAACATCTTCTCGACGGATTCCTGGGTTCTTCCACAGTATCTGAAAATTTCATGTTTTAAAAATGAGTTTGGTGCTTCAAGAATAAGGAAATTTTAGACGCTCCAAAATTTTTTGTGAACTTACGTCACAATCTTGGTGAATGGATGTTGGTGGATAGCTGGAGCAACATGATCGGCAGCTCTCAAGATGACGTGAGTGTTGGATCCTCCGAATCCGAACGAGTTGACTCCAATCACACCTCCTGGAAGTGGAGTTGGTTCCGTGACAACCTTCAAACGCCCGTCGACAAGTCCCGGAATGTATTGATTTGGAGTGTTGTAGTGCAAGTTTGGTGGAATCATTTGACGCTCGATGGCAAGAAGAATCTTGGTCAAAGAGCAGACTCCAGATGCTGGTTCAGCATGTCCCATGTTAGATTTGACTGATCCAATCAACAAAGAATCGGATCGGTTGGAGCAGAAAACTTGACAGATGGCGTTGGCTTCCTGTGGATCTCCGACCTTGGTTCCGGTTCCGTGAGATTCAACGTAGTAGACTGAATTTGGATCAACTCCAGCCTCCGAATAGACTTCTTGCAACAATTGTGCTTGTCTCTCTCCTGATGGGAAGGTTATGCCCTGTTCCTTGTATCCATCAGTGTTCGACTTCGCGTGAAGTACGGTTGCATAAATTCTTTGAGCCTTCTTCTTTCTTTGAATGAAGATTGCTGCGACTCCTTCAGTACGACAGTAACCATCTCCAGAGTCATCGAATGAACGACAGCTTCCCTTATCTGTGAGCATGCCCAGTCTCAAGAATTGGAGTGCTGCCGTTGGAGTCAAAGTGAGATGAGCTCCGGCGACAAGTGCGGCGTCGCATTGGCCCTGAAAGAAGAATCACTGTTTTAATATCCTTCAAAATTTCTGAAATTCTTACTTGTCTGATAGAGTCGATGGCAAGTTGAAGTGCCAATAATGAAGACGAGCAAGCGGTGTCCACTGAGAATGATGGACCTTGCAAGTCGAATGTGTATGAGATTCGATTAGAGAACATAGAACGCACGCAACCCGTCAACGTGTAGCCCGTTACCGATTCAGGGTCTTGTGTCAGTGCTCCGGATGTTTCTGAAGCGGAGCATCCGACGAACACTCCGGTTTTGGATCCGCGGAGATCAATGGGATTTATGCCTGAAAAGAGAAAAAGGTTTAGTTTGAGATGCTGCGTTTGGTGTTGTTTTTCATGATTGCACTAACAGGGGTTGCGAACTTTCAAAAGTGGTAATTTTCCAATTTTTTAATTAGTTAATTGGTCTAGTACTAATTGGTCAATATTTTTCCCCGTTTCTGAGAATGGCTATTTTGAAGATGCGTCCCCGAATCACATTTTTGCAAATTTTTGTGGTTTGTGCTTGTTTTAAGTCTAATTAATTTTTGAATTGACAATTAATTTGTACAAGTTATGATCGGACAATTTCAGGCTTGGCAATGTCAACAACTATCTTTCACTTAAAATTTCAAAAAGAACGTTCCACACTTTTGGAATAAAAATTCAGAAACAGTTCTCAAAAACTACAGTATCAGAATTCGAAAATCTTAGCAACCACAAACATTCCATGCTTTCCAGTACAAAATATCTACTGTTGAGAGAGTGTTACAAGGTTTCAAGTTGTCTAATAGCTTCCATTTAAATACCTAGATTTTTATTTTTGTAGTTGGATACTTTTTTGCACGAATCCGTCCTAGAAGTGGGAATCACTTTGCCTGGCTGTAGCTCTAGACCGGTACAAAACAGTTTTCAACTACAAAAGCTCTAGACCTGCTTTTCGCACCTCACAAGAATCAAATTCATTGCTCTATCAAATAATTTGTGACACAATTTCAAATCTAGCAATTTTCTACTAAAACACGAAACAATCCTAGTTTCCTGACGGGTACTCTTAATCCCTCTGCACTTCCCCCAGTTTCAATTTCCTCTCTGATAATACCTTTTCCCCGTTTTTCATTTGTTTGACTTGTTCTTCTTCAATATTTTCTCGCCTAAATCATAAAAGTGGAACATCCTACTTGTAGCGGGGTCAGTAGTGCGCGCGCATCCCTCCCCCTTCAAGGTTACCACTGCCCGGTACTACATCACACACTTTTTCCGCATTTCCGTCGCCTATATCCCGAAGAGAAAAAAAGAAGAGAGAGAGATAGAGAAGACGACGTACCCGCATCAACCATTGCCTCCCACGAAGCTTCCAATAGAATCCGAACTTGTGGATCCATAAAATTTGCTTGTTTCGGTGTAACTTGGAAAAAGCCCGCATCGAATTTCTTCAATTCCTTCAGTTTTCCGTGTCGTTTTGGTAGATCATAGAAGCCTGGCGGCCATCTGAGATCATCTTCGGTTACCAAGTCCTCTCCGGCAAGAAGCAAATCTCCGAATTCTTTGACGTTGTCGCATCTGAAATTTAGAAGATGTTAGGTGGCTGCTTCTGGAGCTCTACGACTGAAATACCTTGGGAATCGGCCCGAGACTCCCGAGATAACGATATCGTCCTGCTTCTGCCACCAACTATTTGATTCCATGTTGTCCGAAGACTGTAATTATTCAATTGGTCTACTAATTAGCTAATTAGGGTTGGATTAAAAAGGGAAAAGAAGGAGGAGGACAGAGATTTTTGGTGTTTTGAAATTGTCTGAAATGAGGAAAACTTATTGATTGTATTCGTACAAAACACCGGACAACACTTGTGAATGAGGCGTGTACTCGGAATGACAAAAGAAAAGAAGGAAGAATACAAGAAGAAGAAGAAGAAGACGTTGAGGCTGACCGGACAACGAAAACTAGGAGAAGAAGAAGACGATGCGGATGCGAGCGCCCTGCGCGGTAGAGATGGTAAAAGATAAAAAGAAGAGGGACGGGAAAAACCTTCGAGAGGAAGACACGATCTGCCTATTAGGTTCGAAAGACACCAACTTTTTTTCTAATTTTAGGAGGTGGGGTGAGGAGGCAAAAACCCGAGATTCTGCTGATAATGAGGGGAGGAGGGACGTCTTCTGAAGTGGGGAGGACATCTTCTGGACTGTTGAAGGGGGATGGACTTTTCTTCTGATTTATCAAGAGCAATTAGACTTTTGAGTAGACTATAATTAGGAAATTGTCAGAAAGAAACTTTTTCAGATGACGTGACGAAGGAATTCTAAGTGACGAAGGAAGAATTATGGTGCCACTGATCTACAGTCTCAGCTGTTCCCCAGAAAGCACGATTTCGGGTTTGCTCATGCTCCATTCTTATCAGCTTTTCAAAAACATCCGATTACGAGACAAAGTTCAGAAAAAATCTAGGAATAATCAGAGAACCTTCCAGAATAATTTTCCGGAATTCAAATGAGAGAGTCATCTGATTCAGTCGAGACGAATGTTATTCTACGTCTTCTAAGTTTTGGCTATTTATCCTATTTCTAAAATCATCATATGACATTAAACCCGAACGAGCTATTTGAAAGATCTAGAATTGTGAAATGATGACAATATACCGGATTCGGGTCGTCCTCTTTCATTTGCCTCGTCATCAAGAAAAATCGGTTATTCCCATTAAGATGAGATAGGAATCGGGGGATGGCTGATCCATCCGAAAAGTCTTCGAGACCCGTGTCATTTGAAACGGAAAAGATGAAGAAGAAAAAGAGAAAAAGGAGAAGAGAACTCGCAGAAAAGGTTGAGATGAGAAGAAGAGATTATCAGCGGTCCTCCGAGAGAAAATGATGAGACGGCGTCCCTGAGTTGTCTCCTATCTCTCATCAAAAGAAAAAGGAAAAGAGTTAACCTGTGTGATTCAATCTAAGAAGATACGGTATCCCTCTTTCTGATCCGTTGTCGATAAACCATCCACTGGCCGGCGACCCCCGAAAGTATGACAGGAAAAAAGGAGAAGAAGTAAAGGAAGAAGAGGATACAATACACGAAGAAAATGATTTTGCGGGAGAGATAAGCGAAGAAAAATGAAGAACAAAGTTTGCTGAATGGCCGCATTCTTTCATTCTCTCGCCCTCTTTTAAGCCTTTCAAGACGGCTCTGTAATGTGGGCGGAGCCTAAGGAGAGCAGAAAAAAACAGACGGAAGGGGAGGAGAGATGGGAACGAAGTGATGGAATTGAGGGATGGGACGGCAGGGGAGGGACGGGGGACGCTATAAATAGAAATTTACCTGAGAATTGTCAGAAATACGTTCCCAAGTTCCGCTAGAATCGGACGATCCTTCACCAGTGTTATCCATCGTTCGAATTCTGAAAATTGATGAGTGTTTGAGAGAGAGTTTCGAAATTCGAGAGAGAGAGAGAGTACAAAGGAGGATATAAATATAGAGAGAATTATTCTTTAGGAGAGTGAAACTTTTTGTTTTTCTGTATGAGAGCTCTGATTAGTGTAAGGTCGATCTACGGTAACTTTTTTCTAATGCTTTATAATGCTTCTTTTTAAATACTTGGTTTATGATAACGGTAGAGATCTTAAGGGCTTTCTTACTGTATTTAGATGAATCTAGAGGATTTAGATCCCGAAAATGTTGACCTACAATTACTGTAACCCCCTATTTAAAAAGAACCTAAACTGAAAACACAGTGATGACATCATACAGGTCAGAGGACCCAGAACCAGTTTTTTGAGGGTTGTAAAGGATTGAAATGGACACAGTTATAGTCAAAACTTGAGTCAGAGTACTCAAGTTGACTCAGAATGAATCGAAAGATTTTGGTGATCAGGTAAAAAATTCGTCGAATAGTTTGTTTCTTCTTTCATGTCAACTCCCAACCATTCTTGGGCTACATAAGAAGAAACAAGTGAGAGGTGACGATGGGAATAGACGAGATGAATGTATGGAAAAAAGTGGGCGGCCGAATCGGGACGATTTTCGACAACTGAATGTCCTATCCGAGAGAATAGCGTACAGTCATAAAAGAGGGATTCGACCTTGGGACATGATCGCATCGATGTAAACGATTGGTGGTCAAAGCCAAGAGGAGAGCGAGAGGAGGTCAGAACCTACTTATTATCCATCTCCCTCCCTCCCCGTTTGTGTTCGTTAAAAGTTGCATTCGTGGCCCCCTCCCGGGAGAGAAGATGTTTGCAGTTTTTGCAGTTCACGTGATTTGTTAATGAACGAAATCTCTTCAATTGAGTACACGATTATCTAATTCAGAAGTTTGTGTACTTTGACCGAATTCAGCTAACGCCTACTGGTTCTTGAAAATGGAAAAGGCGGGAAGGTTTGAACAGAAAAAAACGTATAGAGCCAAATTCGAAAATCCTCGGTTTTTCTGCTTATAAGAGGCGGTACTTTCATAGTCTGAAGCTCTTTCAGTGAGGCTTCGATTTCTCGGTTCTTGTATTTTTCTTAACTTTTGAATTGTCGCCCAATCAGATCTGAAGGCAGAGGTTTTATGAAATCTCAAAAAATATGAATAGCTTCTTTGTAATTAAAATGACTGAGACTCGAACTACGAAGGTACCACTTTTTTAATCAGGTGAGAATCACCGGGTTTAATTTTTAAATGCTAGTTTCTGGTTATTTTATACCTAAAGAGTTCTTTTTTCACTTTATGACGTCAGTCTTTCTGGCCCACCTTCAAAGAACAAGATCGTGTAGGCGTTAGCTGAATTCGTTCAAAGTACGTTATCAGCCACCCGCAGGATGTCACCGACACAAAAAGGTGTCAACCATTTGGATGTACCTTGCAAAGTTTGACCCCATTTCGTTAAAACAAGATGCGTATTTGGGATGGTATGATCTCTTTTTTATTGAGAAGAATTAGATGTCTTTGCAGCTAAAAGTTTAGAAGCACTTGTTTGGTTTTTGAAGAAAAAGCGAAAATCTGGTTTCGAATGGAAACAAAAAAGTGCAACTGATCTCATTGATTCTGCAAAGATCAAGAGTTTTCTAAACGGTTTCTTTGATTTCTGCTGTTGCTGCAACAAAGGTCACTCGGAGAGAAATCAGGTACCAAAGGACAGGTTCTGAACCAAAAATCTAAAATCACTCTTTTGCAGATTCTGTACTTTTTGTGGAGATGTGACTAAAGACACTGTATATTCTAGTTACATCAGATTTTTTCTCTTTGAGTTGATTCTTGAAACCTAAGTCTTCATTTTAGCTGATGACAACTTTTCGACAGCGTTCCTGTGAGTAGATGCGAAAGATGGAGAGAGTGCAGAGAAGCTAGGGTGTCTGACTCTCTGCGTCTCCTCCGTTTCGCTGTACGTGTCCATTGTCTTCGTTGACTTTTATTGCAATAGCTAGGAGTACAAGTTTTCAACTACAAAAAAAAGATCTAGATATTTATAATGTGATCAGAAAAGTTTAGAGCAACGGAATCATTTACAACTTGAAAGTTTTTCTTAAGAGTTGGAGCATTTGGACTCAAAACCGCTATATTCGTTAAGTAGAGTCTAGGTGGGTAATCCTTTTGCAGAATGGGAAAAAATTAAACTTTCTAATCTAATTTCACTTTGGAAAACTCAAAAATCTTACTCAGAAGTTAGTAGAAACTGGATGATTTCTAACAAAAAGCAATTTTCCATTATTCTTCAAGAATTTCATTTTCGTATCGAGAAAAAGTCTGAATCCGCTTCTTCCAGATATCTCAAACTTTCTAAATCTCTAAACCAAATCTTCTCACTTTGCAAAAAAGAGAAACTATGACACATAAGAGAAGGTAAAGAATCATCGGAATTTGATCAATTTCCTAAATGAAAAATGGTAGGCGGCGGATGGGAAGACGAAAGAGAAACATCACTTTACAGTCACATCCAATCGACTCGGAGAGCAAGAAGAAATAGATTGGAAAACTGTTTTTTTGCGTGGGATGAAGAAGGAAAAATATAATTCGTACAGTTTGAAACAAAATAGAGGACTGTAACTTCAAAATCAAAACCGCAACCAAAAGACACGATGTAATTACATCATTTCTGGTTTCTATCATCAATTAAAATGTCGTTTTGACCGAGACATCGAACCACCCAAAATTGATAAAATTACTGATTTGTGTGTGGTTTTTGGAGGAGATGACGTAAAAGAGAAAGTATACAATCGGTCTGGAGTGACATTGGCGCGCGAAACATTTGGATGATTGTCACTTTCGATGTTACAAATGGAGATATCTGAAACAGAGAACTTCAAAACGAAATCCTTCGGGAACTGAGACGAATTGAGTTCAAAAGCAAGAAAAAGGTATCGAAATTTTCAATAACATTTTTCGAACTCTGAAAAGTTTGAAGAACATTTAACTGCTGACTACTGCATTTTTACGAAATTTCTCATCTCCTAAATCTATCAATTTCAAAATATCTGTTTTCGCCAAGTCTCCCCAAGCTCATTTCTCAAAGAAACATGCACAGAAAACCCTATTCGATTGAGTCCATTTTTTCTTATTTACAGTAGTCTCAGAATCTTACAAGGGCCCTACAGTAACACATCATCATTTGTTCCCTACTGTTCCACTAAAGAGCGGAGGACCGGTAGTACAGTAATCCTCCGGTATCATACATCAGAACTATTTCCCAACATTCAGGCGATTCGTTTGGATCGAAAAACAATTATTCATGGGTTCATTCTCCTCCAAAAATGTCTCCACCGGCACAGATCTTATCTTAAAAAGAGACTGGAACCATGTCATTCGAGAGGGATGGCACCACCATTCAACTGTCCAAAGTGTTTCGTTTTTTGTAGTTTGACAAATGAAACGTCATCAAAATAATGTTGATCTATTCATCTGAGAATCCCCATTTCACAGTGCAATTCAACAAACAAATTGATAAGATGTTGATGACGTCTCCTTCCCCTTTTTGATGATGTTTGGAATTCTCATCATACCATTTTTCTCTTTTTTTCCCTACTTTTTCTGTTTGTATTGTGGCTTGGTTAGCGTTAGATTTCTATCTTTTTTATTATTTCTCTTTTAAAGATTCAGAAAAAGATTAGAAAAAGTGAGAAGAAGAGAGGGTACATGTGACCTGAAATGAGGGAAAATTGAGTCTGTAACTGGTTTTTCGAATGAATTAGATGAAACTACAAGAGACTAATTTTGAGAAATGGGACGGTTTAATGAGTTTTTCTTGATGGAATCGTATTTCGAAAGTACTCAGGTATTATATCAATTAATGCGGGTAGGGGGATTGAAAAGACTACAGTAATCACTATAACGGTGTCGTGGAGCTACGAGTTTTGCTTCGGTCAGCGTCGAGTTCAAACCTAATTGTAAGCATTGAAGTTATCTTCACAATCTTGTCGTAAACGCCAAAAACGTACTGAAACAATATATTTGACCTAATATTGGACATCTTTTATCTATTTTAGTAAACAATTGCATATCTCTCTGAAAGTCACAGACTGAAAATTTAGACTTAAGACCCACCAAAATGAAAAAAAATAAAATGAAACAACATTTCTAAGAAAATAAATTCTGGCGTATGTCGGATTTTATATCAACACGAAAATCCGTAAAAAACCAATACACAGACACGAAATTCCAGAATCTGATTTCAATCTTCCCATTTCAAACTACATTCGAATCCAGCTCGTTTGGAATATGGCAATCGTGTGTTTAGGTTGGCATCTGGTGAAATAAGAAACACGTTCTTCTCTTCCTCTGTTTACAATATTATCAGATTGAAAAATGCGCGTTACGGGGAGAGAAAAGACGGAGGAATATGAGTTTGATTAGGATTAAATGAGACTTCAACATAGGCTTTAGCATTTTCAGTGTTAAACTTCTCCACTATTCATTCATCATTTCTCACATGTTTTTTTTAGATAACACAATTTGGTGTACTTTCTTTGCAAGTCTCTGACAACTATGCTTCGCCGATTATCTTCATACTTTTTCTGCGATGTGCCCTTCCATCTTCTAATGATTGAAGCTACAGTAGACCCACACTTATCTAGTTTTCGGAATCTTTTGAACATGAAATCAAAGTTAATGGAAATCTGAACCTTCGACTTCGTTTTTGTTGTTAATGTGTTTAACAAGAAAGATGCAGAAAAGTGTTTATCAACAGAAAAAAAATGCATTAAAATTGTTATTTTAAATAAAACAGTCAAACAACAAAAGTTCCGTTTAATTCGATACAGAAAACACGAAAATGTAAGATTCAAATCCGGACTGATGCCAATTACAAATTCCCTTCTCCAGATATTCTTCCCAATTTACTGGTGTATTTTCAGTGTTTATGAGTCTGAAAATAATATTTCAAATGAATTGTTCTGAATGAAATAGTTTTATTACTTACCCTGAAGTTTTCTGATAGTGGAAGACCGTCGTGGTGAATTCAATCGGTCTGTTCCTAATTCTCTGAGAGATTTTCCTGATCCAATCGAATGAACCATTCCGAATGCAGCTGACTGAATATTTTCAGAAAGTTCTCTGAATCTGAAACTCAGAAAGTATCTCAGCATACTAGTAAGTGATTTCTGCATTGAAAAGAATAACCGTTAAATTGAAGAAGATTGCCGAGTGTTACCAAACACTCTCGATATTAAAAGCAGTAGCATTTACTGATGGTGAGAACAAAGTGGAAACTCTTGAAACAACACTGCAGAACTGAGAAACTGAATTGGATAACGAGACATATTTACAAAAGAAGAAGAAACCGTTTCAGAAGAATCCTGACGGGGAAACAGTGTAAAAACCGTAACGGGCAAATAGAAGAAATGGAAAATTTTGGAGTGTTCGAAAGGAAAAATAGAAAAATTTTATAACTACACAAAATTTAAACAGAAAAAGCCAAGACACAAAATTTTCGTACTTGATGTACTCAATTCGATGGTTATCTCTTTTTCTTTTTGAATCGAAATTCCTTTCAAACTACATTCGAATCCAGCTCGTTTGGAATATGGCAATCGCGTGTTTAGGTTGGCATTTGGTGAAATAAGAAACACGTTCTTCTCTTCTTCTGTTTACAATATTATCAGATTGAAAAATGCGCGTTACGGGGAAAGAAAAGACGGAGGATCAGGAGTTCGATTAGGAGGAAAAGAGACTTCAAAAAAGGGTTTATTCTCTCTGTGTTGAACTTTCTTCTCACTAATTATTCACCATTTCTCACATGTTTTTAGACACTTTGAGAATGTTTTCACATGTTTTATTCCGAAGATCTTCTACTATTATTGTTTGTTTTCTCGTTTTGATATTCTTAATCGCTTTTTATTATCAGATGGAAACGTACAAGATTGTGGAAGAGGTTTGTTCAGTTTTTTTCATTTCAAATTTGATTCAATCCGATTGATTTATGGTCTAGAGAGACAAGACAATGCGTTAATTTGGTTTTTTTCGTTAGCGGGGGTTTATCGATGATATAACTATTCGTTGAGCCTCGTGCAGTAAGCTGAAAAATGGGCTCCGGGACGTTTCGACACCAGACATTTCGACACCGCGACAACTCGACACTGCGACATCTCGACACCGCGACATTTCGACACCAGACATTTCGACACCATTGAAAAATGAGTAAAATTTGTCTCAAAAAGGAGGTGGTTTTAGGGTTTGAAGGGTCCGGGGTTCGACACCGGGTGCTGGGAAAAGTGTTTTTTTTATTTTTCGCTTTTTGGTACCAATCTGACAACCAGGGTTCGACCCCCACGGGTGTCAATTTATTTATTTTTTTACTTTTAACATTTTGGTACTAATCTGACGTCCGGGATTCGACTCTTGATGCTGGCAAGTCTTTTTTGACTTTGTTTTCTGACATATTTCTTAATTTAAGCTAAATAGAAGTATTATTGCGAGGAAAATAAGTATAATTGTTGGTCAAACAACTTTAAGTGGATCAAATCATATGATGATAACTCGAATGTTCCAGAAAATCACTCCCGGAATACGGAGAAACTTTTCTCAAACATATGAAATAGGGAATGGTTTTTCAAGAACATGTACAAATTGTTTGACCAACAGTTATTCCTACCTTTTTTGCAATAACACTTCTATCTAGCTTAAATGAAGAAATATGTCAGAAAACAAAGTCAAAAAAGACTTGCCAGCATCAAGAGTCGAATCCCGGAGGTCAGATTAGTACCAAAATGTCAAAAGTAAAAAACAAAAATAAATTGACATCCGTGGGGGTCGAACCCTGGTTGTCAGATTGGTACCAAAAAGCGAAAAATAAAAATAAAACACTTTTCCCAGCACCCGGTGCCAAACCCCGGACCCTTCAAACCCTAAAGCCACCTCTTTTTTGAGACAATTTTTACTCATTTTTCAATGGTGTCGAAATGTCTGGTGTCGAAATGTCTGGTGTCGAGATGTCCGGTGTCGAAATGTCGCGGTGTCGAAATGTCTGGTGTCGAAACGTCCCGGAGCCGAAAAATGCTGTTCTTCTATTAATTCAAGTTAATCATTAATAGATTATTATCGCCTAATCATAGAATGTCAGAGAGTCGAAGAAACTGAAGCTACTACTCCTATTCATCCTCATTCATAAACTGTTTTAATTGATAACTCCCTCGTCTGTTAGATGATTGAAAGTCGAATAAAGTTCACCCACTCAAAACTATTTATTTTCAGAAAGCAGAGCTGCCAGACCAATTCTCCCTGTCCAGAAGCTTGCAAAGTAAACAACTTGATATAACTGTTTTGATAATTGTGAATGATTCTGAAAGTGCTGAAAGAGAATATGATATTGCTCTCAACTCGGTTCGATGTTACTGTGAAGCGAAAAAATATCGACTCGAGATTGCAGAAGACACCGATTTCAGACATTTTTGTCAGCAGGAGAATGCGAGTTTTTCATATTTTTTAAACTGAACCAAAAGCAGGAGACTTATTTGTTTATTTTATTTTCAATTTTTTGAACTTCCATCTAAATTCTCATGAAAATTATTTGATATTTCAGAGCATGTTCCGCCGACATTGTATAGTTGCCCATCTTCTTCGAGAAAGTGATTACGTGTTTCTACTAGGACCTGGAATGGCTGTAGTTAACAACGATATGTAAGTTCAAGTCTTTTTTGATTTCTAACCAACTGAATTTCAGAAGATTGGAAGAGTTTATCGATGAAAAATATGACATGACGATGTACGATAAGTTCACAAGCTGGGAGATTGATACTAGTGAGTTTTCAGATTTCAATTACTGATTTTAATTACAAAAAATAAATAATTTATAGGTTCGTATGTCGTCAAAAACACAGTTTGGTCGCGTGATTTCCTCATGAAACTTGCCGAATTCGAAACGAAAATTCCATCTTCCAGCAATGACAACACTGCACTTCATGTACCACAAACTTCAAATTCAGTAGAAAATTAACAACACTTTCAGATTCTTCTTCAAAAAACGTTCTACCCACAGTTCACAGAGGAAGCCGGAAAATGTCTGAAAATCTTAGAAAGTCTGGAATTTTCTACTGGAAATCAGCAGATTATGTACACTTTCGAAGCATGTATTCGATCTGTAATTGGGGAAATTCATGAATTCGATAATTTGAGAATAATCAAAAAGGTTGGAAGATAACTTGGTCCTATTTGCATTCCAGTGTTTCAGGGCACCGCTTGGACAAGAGAAATCTGGTTGACTGATTCGAAATGGAGTCAAAATAGAGATTTCATGCTGAACGGACTGAAAAATGCTCATCAAACGACGTTTGCTCATGGAGTTTTATCGAATATGTATGTGAAACCCTGTCATTTTTCAATGGTTTCCATTTCTCAGTTCTTCCAGATTACTCGGCAGGCAGACGTGGAGATCTCCATTTATAAATCCACCAAATCAAGGTGAATGTGACTTTTCGAAATGGGAATATGATCGATCTCTGATAACATCAAAAGCTGAAATTGATGAATATCTGATGGAAAAATTTGACGAAGTGGAGAAAATGAGGTGGCAAAGTTTAGCTGCAGTTGGAAATTATATGAGTAAAGATTGACTATTTCGCTTTAGATTTGTAATAAACTTCAAATGTTCCGTTTAAAGATCTACAAAATAAAAGTCAACGGGAAAGCAATAATGCATTTTTTCCGGAGCATATACCGTAAAAACTTTATTTGACGTGCTCCTCTAATAGTGGTGCCCTCCGACGGAACATTTGAACAATAGAGTTGCATGCACCTCAAATAAAGTTTTTACGGTAAGTATTATCGCTTCAACGGATAACCCCGAAGAAGCTTGTCCAAAATTTATTTGTGTTCAACACATTCTTTCGAATGGTCGAAATCCATGCTAACCTTGGTTAACTGGGTTAAAACCAACGAGAACAGCGAGAGGCGACGACCAATACTGCGGCGTGTACCGACACCTGCCGGGTTCCGCCGCTCGCTATGTTTTCTGTGGGAGAAGTCTCCGCCCACTTTCCTCGGTCGTCCTTTTCAGCGGGAAACGGGAAATCTATGATTTTGGAGGGAAGAAAAGAAGAAGAAAGCTGTTTTACTTTTTAAATTTTTGCTACAAATAGATGAGAAATGAAGAGTTGTTTAGTTTTGAGTGTCTTTCAGAAAATAATTGATTTCAAGGAGCAGATCCTTTTCAGGCTCATATTCAAACCCACCCCATTTTCCTCCTCTTGAATATCTCCGACTACTTTTCGCAAATTCGTAGTAAAAAGGTGAAATACAAATTGTCATCGTTCGGAAGACGCGTCCCTTTCTTCACCATGACAATAGCCCATCGACAATACATTTTCTCCTCAAAGTGCACATTAATGTTTCATCTTCATGGTGACTCCGCCTTGTCGTCAAGGAGCACAACCCTTCTTCTCTTCGACCACTTCTTTTTCGTCCACTTTACATTTTGTTATTCTCACTGAGCAGATACAACACGATGCCTCAGTACAAAGGAAGCGTGAGTTAGCTTTTTTTATAGTTTTAAAATCAAAACCTTTATTGAATTTTAGCGCGAAGTAATATCAATCCACGTTGGTCAAGCAGGTGTTCAAATCGGAAATGCATGTTGGGAGTTGTTTTGTCTGGAACATGGAATCCAACCTGATGGATACCATGTGGAAGACGATTCATATGATGAAGAAACCGAGACAATCAACACGTTTTTCGCTGAAACAGCTGGTGGGAAGCATGTTCCAAGGTGTCTCTTTGTGGATCTGGAACCAACTGTTGTAGGTCAGTAGCATTGAATAGAGGTCTGGGTCATGATGTCCTCGGAGAGTCAACTGAATCCACGCAGAAATAGTTTTTGGTTCAGTTCTTCCAAGAAAGTCAGCCTCCAAATTCCAAATCTCTATTTCTGCATTCCCACAAACTTCATAATCCTTCAATCATTATTCAATTTTCAGATGAAGTTCGAACCGGAACCTACCGTAGTCTCTTCCACCCGGAGCAACTACTTTCTGGAAAAGAAGACGCAGCTAATTGCTATGCGAGAGGAAGATACACGATTGGAAGAGAAATGATTGATGTGAGAGTTCGAAGCTTACAATTATTTTTTAAATTTCAATTTCAGGTGGTGATGGATCGTGTAAAACGGCTAGCAGAAAACTGCAATGGACTCCAGGGATTCGTAATATTTCATTCATTCGGAGGAGGAACAGGATCTGGGTTCTTATCACTTCTCATGGAAAGACTCTCGACTGAATACGGAAAGAAACCAAAACTAGAGTTTGCAATCTACCCAGCACCACAAGTCTCCACGTCAATGGTTGAACCGTACAACTCAATTCTGATGACACATACGACTCTCGAGCATTCGGACTGCACATTTATGGTGGATAACGAGGCGATTTATGATATATGCAGAAGGAATTTAGACCTGGCAAGGTATTTTCACAAAACACATTCGTTTATTCAAAACATCTCTTTTTCATCTTCTATCTTTTTCTTGTATTCTTTTCTCTATTCATCCGTTGACACGAATCAAATTGACATCTGGGATCCAGCGTTGCTGAAAAAAGACAGTTTAGTTGCAGCGAGATAACTGAAACTCACTCTGGAATCTCGAGAGCAGTAGTAACATCTTGAGAAGATCTACTCAAATCACTCAAAATACTGACAGCAGTGAGAACATCCTGCGACGAGCGAATCGACTCAATTTCATTGGCAGTGAGAACCGATTGAGTACTTCCAGAAGCAATGCTTCTCGCAGTGTTCACTCCAGTTGTTGGTGAATCAATCTCGATTGCAGTGAGCACGTCTTTCGACTCTCTATCCGAAAGGGAAGTAGCAGAACGAGCAGTACGAGTGGAGAGAAGATTCGGCTCTGGCAGTTGAGCAGTCAAGATTCCTGGAGATTGAGCCTTCAGCTGACTCATCGTAGTAAAATCTCTCGCAGATCTGACGCTGAGAAGATTTGGTTCCAGAGAGTTGGCAGTGCGAACACTCAAAAGATTTGGTTCTGGAGACTGAGCAGTCAGAACTCCCTCGTTCTTCGTGAAAACACCTGGGCTACGAGCAGAATAGACACTCAGAAGATTCGGTTCAAGTGAGTTGGCAGTACGAGTGCTCAAAAGATTTGGCTCAACGCTTTGGGCGGTACGAATGGTTTCCGATGAACGACCGGTTGCTAGAGACATCTCGGATCCAGATTCACAGGCGGTACGGAGTTGTGCCATTTCGGCGTCAGAAAGCTTGTTGTTCTTTGCGAATTCACGTTCGAGACGCTGACAAGTGACAGGTCCAAGGAGAGTGACGAGTTGGGCAAAGGTGAATTTCTCTTTGTGAAGATCAACTCCTTTTGGTGCTCCTCCCTAAAAGACATTGATTTTCTGAGTGGCCAAATTCATTTACCTACCGAATTTCCCTCACTCAAATTCGGATTCGAGGTACTTCCATCAACAGCAGTATGAGTATCCGCATCTCCGTGAGTCGTGAAAAAAACTTGTCCGTTGATGATTTGAGGAATCACAATGGCATTGTCAAATGACTCGATCTTGGCGCTAAACTTTTACAATTTCGTGATATGTTTAGTATTCACACCTTACCGAATATCCTTCGCATTGATAGGAGTTCCAGTCAAGAACGGACGATCCGGTGCATCG
This sequence comes from Caenorhabditis latens, assembly GCA_002259235.3. Lineage (NCBI taxonomy): Eukaryota > Metazoa > Nematoda > Chromadorea > Rhabditida > Rhabditidae > Caenorhabditis > Caenorhabditis latens. The sequence goes on along the minus strand of CM056092.1, from coordinate 11,395,321 downwards.
CGTGAATAGGTTTGATCCTTATTCGCCTGATTCTGGAGGTCACGAAGAATGTATTCAGAATCGATTTTCTTGACAGACTGAGACTTTACGTCCGCTGGATTCTTGTTCAACTCGGCCAGCACGTACTGCGATTTTCTCTGATCCAATTGCTCTGAAAATGAAAAAACTGTTTCAGGGAGTTTATTATATTCTGAATACCTCCAAGAGCTTGGCCATACTGATCGCACAAATACTTGCTTCGCTCATTCGGATTCATTCTTCACTTTGAGATGTCTGTTTTCGTTGGGTCGATTATTTTTTGGATAGTCGATTGAGAACTGATCGATTCGAAATTTTTGTTGTTTAGGATGATTTCTTATCTTTTCAAATGAGGGTGCCACGCTTAGTTACACGAAGAAATTTGACGTTCGGTCGCGTTGATAATTGTAGTTATTCTCTTCACGTATTGTAGTCACCCTGTGGTTACAGTAGTTGCATTGACCGGAAAAACAATCATACTTGCATGGAAGTCAATTCCAAAGTGATAGACAGGTCGAGTAGGCGATAAGGTTTGTTAAACGTTCAGAGCCTCTGAAACTGAAAAAGATTACTGTTCCTCATTTCGAGTGTCGCAGGTACCAGAGAACAAAAAAAAACAAAAAAATCACACCTATTCCTAAATTTATTTCAGACCAACATACACTAATCTAAACCGTCTCGTTGCTCAAATCATCAGCTCAATCACCGCTTCTCTCCGCTTCGAAGGAGCTCTGAATGTGGATCTCACCGAATTTCAGACTAATCTGGTAGGCCCTGTTTCCAACTTCTCCAACTTCTCAACCCATCATTCCAGGTTCCCTACCCACGTATTCATTTCCCTCTAGTCACATATGCTCCACTTGTCTCTGCTGAACGTGCGTCTCACGAACAGAATACGGTAGCTGACATGACTCATGCCTGCTTTGAACCAGGTTACCAAATGGTCAAATGTGATCCGAGACGCGGAAAGTATATGGCAGTTTGTCTGTTGTATCGAGGAGATGTTGTACCGAAAGACATCAATTCAGCCATTGCGTCAGTCAAAACAAAACGGACGGTGCAATTTGTGGAATGGTTTGGAGAGAAAGAAGGGGGAATTTCCATAAAATGATGTTATTCGTTAAGGTGTCCAACTGGTTTCAAAGTCGGAATCAACTATCAACCACCAACTGTTGTTCCGGGTGGAGATTTGGGAAAACAAACGAGAAGTGTTTGCATGATTAGGTAGACTGTTTTCAGTCGATTTTGTCTTTGAACTTTGTTGTTTCTTTCAGTAATACAACTGCAATTGCTGAGGCATGGGCACGATTGGATCACAAGTTTGACTTGATGTATGCTAAACGTGCATTCGTGCACTGGTATGTTGGAGAAGGTTAGTTCGAGTAAATAGACACGTGGCTTCTTATTACGATTCTTAATTTTCATTTTTAGGAATGGAAGAAGGAGAATTCTCAGAGGCTCGAGAAGACATGGCAGCACTCGAAAAAGATTACGAGGAGATCGGAGAAGATGAACTACCGGATGACATTGACGATCAATCGTATCGTGGAAGAAGTGCTGCTTCCAGATATTAGATGAATTCGAAATTCATTGTTTCAAAAAATCACTGTATTCTGGGGAAAAATATTTATTCATAATTATTATATTTAGTGTTAGTAAATGTGCTCTACTGTTAATCGAACATGCTATCGATAGAGCTCATAAAATATCTACAATCATCAGCATTGGAAACCAAAAAAGACACCCGCACATTTATAATTATTTCACAACATATAAATAATCTATAATCAAAATTGTATTAATTCAATAAATATAGTTTTCTTCTCACTGCGAATTCCTTCTTTCTGGCAAATATGAACTTCTGGTTGATCTACTGTCGAATGTTGATTGTTCACACTGAAAAATAGAATTTCAAGATCAAAAACGGGAAATGATCAATTCTGAATTCAAAAAAACAGATAGTTGTAATCTAGAACTCAGATAATGAAGAAATCAGATTCTAGATTTCAAATCTCAGAATTCTAAACCCACTTTCCAAGATTCAAACTCCAGAGTTCAGAATTCAGAATCCAGAATCGGAATTCTGAAATTCAAGGGCCAGTGTCTAGATTTACGAATTGGGAATCCAAAATTAAGAATCCATAGTCCAAAACTCAGAGGTCATAGTCTGAAGTCAGAAAGCTTTTCTCCTGAACTCTAAATCTTTAAACGTCAACTTCGAATCCTGCTACTAGAATCTTAATTTCAGACTTCAAAATCCTCGAAATCAAAAAACAATTATTTTAAAATTACCTGAACGATTGATTTCTTCGGATAAATAAACATGAATTGTCTCGACGGACTCTCTGATTCTTCCACTGGATTTGTGTGAGTTCTGAAATCTTTTCGTTTTTAGAAGTCGGTAATTCAGAATCCATCACTTACCTCCGAACTGGCGATTTTGTGTAAGCAGTCGGTGTTGGTGGAAGTGAACTATTTGGAAGTGATTTCACAACACGAATCGTCGTTCTTTTCGGTGCAATTCCCGTTTCCACGTCTTCTGTTTTTGCAGTTGATCGACCCAAACATTTGTGGAAAGGTTGACGGATACGAGTGGAATACTGAAAAGAGAAATCAGTTTAAGCGGAATTTGAGAGATGCAGAAATGTTTAGAGTTGGTCAAACATCATTCTGATTTTTTGAATAAATAAGGTTTCGTAATGTGGTGTCCTTGTATTGAGAACTTTGATGCAACAATGCCAAAATTGGGGAAAAAGTTAGGAATCTTCGGTCATGGAATATGGATTCTGGTTACTAAACTCAGAATTCGGAGTTCCACGTCTAGTGATTCAAGGTTCGGATTCCTGGTTCCTGAATTCTAGATTTGGATTTCAGCCTCATAAGTTCTGGCTCGAATGATTTTTTTTTATATCAGAGACCCTGTTTTCGATATCTGGAAATAGGATTCATTTTCTAGAAAATCTCGAGAAAATACACTTTAAAGAAACGAGTGAAAGTTTGAATTGGTGATAATTGAAACAGAAACTCAATTACTTATTGGTATTGTCTGGATCAATCAATACTCCCAGATCATCAGTTTTTTTCGTTGGAGCTCCTTCCATTTTTTCTCCAAAACTCACCATAAACAACAAAATCAACGTGGCAACAGCCAACGCAGCCAAAATAATAGAAACAAGAACAAAGTCAATAATACTTTCAGCCATATTTCAGGTCACTTTTCGAAAGAGAAGAAGAGGAAATTCTTTGTAAAACGTTTCGTTTTATACAACAGCGAATTCAACGTTTTCACACCGAAATGCGTCAATGCCGGTGAGAATGATGGTTTGGTTACAGAATGAAATCACTGTTTTTCTCTCGGAAAGAATGATTGGAAAACGTGATGAGAGATATTCAAAATGAGCCTATGTTTGCCTGGGACAGGGGATTTGCATAAATTTCGTTTTTTTTTCTTCCTCGCGACCATGTTAACGGTCAAATGATCTCGATCAATCTGAGGAATGACCGGAAAGAACGCCGGAGAAGTACGTCATCAATCAATATTTTCATTTTTGGTGAAGGAAAAGCGAAGTAAAAAAGCAAGTGATGTTGTTAGAATTCACGGAAGAGAAAGTAGTTGAACTTATGCTGTGGGGAATTCCTTCTTTCAACTTCCGACTTCAGTTTTCCGGGCTTTTTTTCGCTTCCGAATTCCCTCTTCCGACTTCGTTTTTCGAAAAAATTTATTATCGGAATAAAAAATCCCGACATTTTTTACAAGGCCACTGATCTACCGGAACGCCCACTCATCATCAAGATTTCTTCTGCAAGATCAGGGCACGGTTTCGGAAGTTTGGTGGAAAAATATCAAATTTCAAGAAAAATAGATCAAAATTTGGTGAAAAAGTGGTATTTTTAAATTTTTCTACCCGCGAAGCCAATGTAAACCGAACTGAAACCGTGCCCTGATCTTGCAGAAGAAATGTTGATGATAAGTGAGTGTTCCGGTAGATCAGTGGCGCGATTTGTAAAAAATATCGGAAATTTTTTATTCCGATAACACTTCCACACAGCTCTGTTCTAAATACCCCTTCTCCACTTCCACATGCGAGTCGATGATGTGTTCTTGAGGTGGGTTCAGAATTCATCAGACGTCAGAAATTTCAAAATTTCCTAAATTATCAGAGTATGTGACACACGAATCGTTGGGGATTCTGACAGCAATCATGTTATCCGCGAGTGGCAACTTCGTGAGGGGAAGTACGAGGAACTCGGAACCACCGACGAAGCATGCCTTCTTGATGCTGATCAGCCGTGGAAAGAGTTGCCAAGAATCAAAGCGACCACCGAAAAACTTACGCTCGTCTAGATCACATCATAATATCGTGTTAATCTGTTTTACCGATCTATTTTGATATTTTTTTGTTTTTTGAATTTTTCTTATCCCCTCTTGTTCATATTTTTAAAACATATTCTGTGATACAGTATCCCATCAAAATTTTCGTGTGAAATATTTAAATAAATTTTGTTATTTAAGTTCTGTTTTCTAGTTACCTTTAATGTCTGTGAGTATTTCAATGCTTCAGTGATAAAATTCATGAATTCTTTGAATGGTCCGTCCAAGCAATTCTAATTTACACGCGAATCTTAATTGCAATGAGGATAGTGTTGACAGAGAAAAGAGATAGAGACGCAGACATTCTGTGCCTACTGTCATCAACATCTGCTTCGATCGTATGGTAATTTGAACAAGTATATCGATTTATGTTGTTCTTATTCTTATAACAGTTGCAATCGAATTGTAATCTTTTGATATCCCTTCTCGGATTTCATCATTTTCACAGATCCACTTTTTTCGGAAATGCCATGTAACCAGCATTCGAAATATCTCCATTCGAGTCTGGAATATACACAATATCTTCTTTTTTATTCAACTACAACCCATAAGGATCCCGATCGATTCAGACTTATCTACAGTAAATTAGAGACTCTCAATCGTGATGAAACAGTGGCTGAAAATGATATGTATCAGCTGAGATTTCTAGAATGTTCAGTCAAAAATCAGTGGATCGATTATGAGAGATTTAGCAGAGAGCGGGAAGAGGAGTGGAAACAAGTGGTTCGATTTGAAAACATATTCTCGAATCCAGTTATTTTTCAGAAATTTGGTAGTTTAATTATCAACTCAATTTTGGGAATAAAAATTTGCTACGTCCAATACTATATCTTTCTTAATCACAGAATGCCTTGGATTATGGAATATTTTATGAGCGCCGCATCATACTGGCTGTATATAATTGCTATTTACGCATGGTGAGTTCTGAATCAAATAGAAACGGAACAGACTCCAAACGGAGCAAGTTTTCAGAAACAGGGACGTGCTAATAAGAATTTAGAGCAATACTTATTATATTATTTCAATTTCAGGATTTTTATGTATTCTGCGGAAGCAGTCGATCCACCGAAAAGTAACAAAAGTTTCCAATCGGATATAAAAGATTCGATCCCAAATTCAACAGAATTCATCCGCCTGCAACTGAATCTAATCAATGAACATTCTGAGAAAATGGAGTCGTTCAGAATGCGCTGTCAAACTGCAGTTCTTCTTCAAATGAGAACGGTAATTAACAAATTAGTAGTTCTTTTCACTTTGATATATTTCAGTTCATCATCGCCTCGATCTTATTCATCTTCTACTTCTTGTTCCGACAATATCATGAGACCGAAGAAAACGAACACGCATGGGTTTGCATTCTTGCATGTTTCTTTGTAATATATTTGCTGGTAACATGTACTGGTTATTTGTCTCTCATAAGCTACCCTCATGCTTCAATTTACGGTGCCCGTCCACAAAACTTTATTGAAAAAAACTATATTTGCAGGAATTGTAAAAATCATTTTAGATAATATTTATCTTGTTGGTCCCAGATCTTTTTTTGAAAGAGATTTGTTTTCAATTCTGTTCAGGTGGTTTTTTGAAAAAAGACCTCCCTTCAATCCTGCACGTTACCTTTTTAATAAAATATTTGAATAATGTTTTTTAAAGTAAATTCGAATATAGGATTCAGGAATATGGAATTTTTAAACTCAGAATTCTGATGCTGGGATTAGGGATTCAAAAGTCGAGGTCCTGCTTTTTGAATTCAAGATTCGAGATTCTAGATTCTAAATAGACAAATTCGAAATTCCGATTATGAATTCTGATGTGTCACGATATCAATCCGTATTGCCAATACTAGATTTTCGACTCGGAGTTCCATATAACTGTTTCTTTTCTCTGAAGTTTCACTGTTTCTTATAGGACTCTGTTTTTTCAAATTCTAACACTGTCAAAATCTCTGGATTACAAGTTTTCCAGGATTTTCTACTATTTTGAAACTAAGAAAAGTTGTATAACTGATATTCAAAATGAATCAATGTTTTCCTGAGACTTTTTTTCTGAGGAATGACCGAAAAGAACGCCGGAGTAGTACGTCATCAATAAATTTTTTCATTTTTACAAAAGCGAAATAGAAAAGCAAGTGATGTTGTTAGAATTCAAGGAAAAGGAAATAGTACAATTGAAGGAAGTTGAACATATTTTAAAGTTAGACTGTATACAAACACATACATGATAGAAGCTCGTTTCTCAGTTTTTACAATAATGTTAAGTTAGGAGTGAATAATAAATAGATCTTCAATCGGAAGATAGGGAAGTGAAAGGGAAGAATATTTGAAACCTATTTGGCCAAATAAATAGTCAAACCAATGATGAAAATGAGAATAACAAAGAAACAGAGAAGAAGAAGCTTCTTTTGGCGAGCTTTCTGGTTGTAGTAGACTGCTTGCTGCACATTCTGAGCTCCCTGGAAAATAAATGGTAATGAGAAAACTGATTGAGAAGTTAGATAAAAGTGAATTCAGATAATGAATTTGAGGATATGAATTTAAGATCCTAAATGAAGATTCCAGAATTCAGAACTCAGAGTCGAGACTCGCAGATCTAGGATACATAACTAAGAGTGCCCAATCCAGTATCAAAAAATCAGAATGAAAAATCCAGAAAGGAAATTATCCCATCAGGAACATACAGTCCGAAAACAAGAATTCAAAATCTAGAAGCTTTGTTTGAAGTTCTGAATCCATGATCTCTCAATTTTAGAACAATTTTTATTTTTAAATCATCTCTATTCAGTTACAACAAGCAAGAACCATTCTAAAAACTTTAAAAAAAAACGAACCTGTTCTACATAAATCTGTGCATGCTCAACGTTTGCTTCAATAGAATCCACCATGTCACCTTGCTCATGAACGATATTTGCGAGTTCGGCAAAAATCTGTAGCCAATTTTAATTTTTCAACTGCTAAATTATCGATGAGAAACTCACCGCATTTACATCCCCAATATCTCTCTCCAACTGTTGCAATGCATGTTGCCGTTCTTTGATATCAGCCAAATTTCCTTGTTGCTGAGCCGTCATTTGCATTTGTCCACTTCTTCTTTGATTTCCGTACATTTCGTTCTCATCTCGAGCGGCTTGTGCATCCATTTCTGCAGCCACCATTCCAGCTTTTTCAGTTTGTGCTGCTCTTCGCTGAGATGCTTGAAGACGGTTGAGAACTCCAATGTATTCATTTTGAAGACGTTCACGAACACCACGAAGATTTTTCTGAAGTTTTTGAACATTTCTTCCAAATCACTTTCAAAAGTAAAACTTACATCAGAGTTACTCATCACAACCAACTTTTTCAGCAATGCATTCGTATCTTTCGATAATTCCTGAGCATCGTGAGCTTTCTGAAACAGATAAAATTTGCTTTAAATTATTATTTCTTATGAAGTAATCAACCTTATTGAAAAGCTCTCGCTCTCGTTGCCCGGCAGCACTGCTATCTGACAGATTTGTGATGAATGACTCCAATTGGATTACTGTAAAATTGATATTACTGTAGGTTGAACGATCGAAATCATACCTTGTTGATTCAGATCTTGAATATTGAGTTGAAGCTGACTGACTGTCTCATTACCAGCATCTCGATTGAAATCCATTCTGGCTTGGAGATAAGCTTCAAACTGAAAATTACGAGAATTAAAAAATCAATAAAAACTGCAAAAAACACACAGACACTCAAAGAAACTAGAAAAAAGTGGTTTAGATAGAATGAGCGAGACTGAGTGTAAACACGCTCCATAGAAGAAAAAGTATATGAATAAGGAGTTCGTGATGGAGCCAAAAAAGTAAATAAGAGTTTTAAGTTTTTGTTGAGTTAGAAAAGTAAATAATGTTTGATCTGGCAGTAGAAAATTTCAGCGAAATGATGCTTTGATGATTGATTCATCGTTTCTTTATTATATTGTTGTAAACAATTTTTATTACGAAATTTTCGGAAACCCATGTTGCTGAAAGAGACTTAAGGAAGTATTCCAATAACAGTCAAACTCGAAAAAAGAATCGATAGAAAATCTAGTTTCTAGAGGCATGTCTTTTATAAACGAATGAATGTGGGTGTGTAATATGACACACTTTTGTTTGTAATGAGGAATATATGTATACAAAATGTTCGTATTCTATCGATTGACGCTTTTTATTTTTAAAATTGAAGATTTCCGTTAGAATAAATGTATCAGTTATATAATTTTCAGCTCGAACCGCAAAAAAATCCCTGAAAATTCAGAAAATATCATACTTCCGGGTCAAACGGCATCACTGTGAATCAACGCGAACAATAAATCGAAATGAATTGAATTCATTCAAAAAACATATAGAACGATCAACGTGTGACGAGAAGAGAAAGAGGGCATATAGCAACAGACAAAAACGTGTTTTCAAAACAGAATTAGAGTATTGAAATTTAAATAATTTGAGAGAATCAGAACAATCAGAGGTATATTTGAGTACTTTGAATTAGATGAGAATAAGTGAAATAAAGAGTTATGAAACCCCTGAATTATAAAATAGAGAAGTAATAGTACAGAAGTTCTGAGTATCAAAGAAGAAAAACAACGAGATGAAAACGAACTGCAAACAAATATGAAAATGCAACAAGAATAGCACAGATTTAGAATGAATTCACAGATTCTAGTCACTCCATGTCATTGTCGTCCTTCTCATCGGCCGCCTCACTGATTTGACGCTCGATGAGAGCAGCCATATCCTCGAATTCGTCGTCATCATCAGAAGCAGATACATCCTCGTCTTGATTGTCTTCGTCGTCGTCGTCGTCATCCATGTTTGTTGGAGCAACATGTCCCTTCTAAAAGAAATATATGAAATTTCAAAGTTAGGACTATGCCTAAACTTACTTCATCATCCACATCAAAAACGTCATCTTTATCGCTTTCTGGAACAATTCTTCCTTCTTTACGAGATCTTGATAGCAGAGCTTTGTATGACATTGGCGACTCACCATCATCTTCTTCTGAGCCTGACTCCTGCAATCAAAATTCAAAATGCTTTTTATGTGTCAAACGCTTACTTCTTCTCCATCATCCATCTCTGGACAATGCTTTCTCTTCTGGCCTCTTCCCTGCGCATCACTGCTTTCTGGTTCCTCATTTCTTTCGCTCACATTCTTCTTCTCTTTTTCATCCTCTCGATCAATTTTCTCTTTCTCTGCAATTTTATCTCTCTTATCTCTTTGAACTTTATCGTCTTTTCGATCGTCTGGCCCATCATCATCCTCATCGTCGTCATTATCGCCTTCTTCTTCATCCTCATCCGACAGTGCTTCGTCAACTTCATTATTCATATCAGCCAAAGCAGCCTTACCAATCGTATCCATATTCGACAGATCATTTACATATTTCGATCCGAGTGGTCGTCCAACTGGTGGAGTGCTCTCTTTTGTCAATTCGAATTGCTTTTCATCTGCTTTCATCCACTTTTCGACACAAGCATACACCCATTGCACAGTGACAACATTCTTTCCGAGACGATGAGCTAGATTTACTTTTCTGAAGCTAATATGATTCCAATTAAATTTTAAACAAAAATACATACGATGTTCCGTATCTAGCTCCGACGACATGAGTGACTTCCTCCACAACTTCTGGAACAATTGTGGCGCCGAATTGCAAGCAAAGACGGTATATGTCGGTTCTCTCCAGTTTTTCTCCAGTTGGTACTATTCCAGAAAAAACAATGACACATCCATCAAGTACTTTGTGTCGTTCCTCTTTGATCACTTCTTTCACGTCAAGCAACGCCTGATCAGCATCTTTCAAGTCGTGTTTCTCATAGTATTTGTCATGAATATTCGTCAAAACTCTTTCGATTTCTTCTAAAACTCGATCCTCATGAGCATCGTCTTCAATTTGAACTGGCATTTGCTCTTTCGAATCTTTCGGTGCATTGATATCACCGACTTCTTTGAAGAATCGATAAGGTTTGATTTGAATCAACGCTTCAGAATATTGCCATACATCAGCTCTATCGTCGATAATCACCACGAGGTTGTCGCCACAAGGGAACAGTGCCTGGAATAGTTTATTTAAAAGGATTCTAGAATGAATATCTCACTTTCAAGTTTTTTGTCTTGTGTTGAGCCGAGAAAAGTTCATCTCTTGAGAGAATTCGTTGCCCAAATAGACGCTCATCTGGATCCAATATTTTAGCGATTCGATGAGCATACTGTCTCTGTCCGTATGTCACAATATGCATCTCATACATTGCTGCCATTTTGTTCAAAAATTCAGTGGTATGAGGGCGAAGTTTGGTGGTGTAGACTCGAGAGTGCAGATTGAATTTGGTAATGTCTTTGTGCTGAAAATAAAACATACAATTTTTATTTCAAACTAAAACCATACTTTTTCTGCGTCCGCCGACATTGGTTTATCCGAAGTGTGAATAATTGTTTGATCCAGATCAACAAGAAGAACTAATTTTCTTGTAGTGATCAAGTTTGTTTCATCAGCTGAACCAATTTCCTTCGCGAGCTGAAATATTATAAATGATTGAAACAGTCACATTTCCACTAGATTACCGAATCAGATACGATAAGTTCTGGTACATGATGGATCATAGAAACATTCGCCGTCGCCTGTTCTTTCCGTTGTCCAGCTCTTCCTCCTTTCTCTCGCAGATCTTTCCCACAATCTCCGCACATATCTTTGATAACAATATCATGCAGGCATTCGGACATAGTCGCGATAACTTGTCCCTAAATTTGAAATTTTTTGTTTCTTTAAATTTCGGAATTGTCTCGAATACCTTACTCAACGCCACTCCAGGCTTCAGTCCTTTTCCAAACGAAACCACTCCGTCGCAAGGTGCTTTAATCTTTCCAGCAACTTCTCCTTTAATTTTAAACTCCAGAAGTACCGCATCTTTGAGTACAAATGTTCCGTCAATAGCTTTCATATGGCCTGCAGTGCAATCTGGTGCACTTTCATCAAATACAACTTCCATCTGAAGAAAAATGAGTGTTCGTATATGTCACAATTCAAATTTGACGCTGATATGTTAGGTTGCTTCAAAATCTTTAGGGCTCACATGTGTCAAATCAAAAATTGTTTTGAAACTAGGGCGTCGGAAAGGTTTTTCTAAAAAAAGCACTTTTCGACTATCTGTAAAATATGCATAGGTATTGATATTGTTTGCGGCAGAAATAAAACCGAGATACAAAAAAAGCACAAAGTTAAAAAAAAATAAATTAAATCGAAAGATGTAACCGAAAAATATTTCATTCCAATGGGTACAAGAAACAAATATGATAATGAAACAAAAAGCTTTCAGCGATTCTATGATCCTAAGCGAATCGATGAAAAGACAGAAACAGATAAAAATGAAATATAGTTAAGTTTATGAAAATTGGGAGGGACAGAGAGGTAACAGGAAATAAATTTGTCTACAATGAACTAGAAGACATGGAATGGGAATCTGGGATATAGAAGGATATTGGGTGCCAAAAACAACGGGACGAGAAAGAAACATAATAAATACACAGAAGAAATGATAGAAACGGCTATTAAAGATCGAACTTGATTTTGGTATTCTTGTGCATGCTGACTGTTGACCCACTTGCTGATAGTTGACGAGACGACTTCTGCTTCTAAAAGTTATTGCTTCATTGAGAGAAACACTTGATAAGATTAATTATTTTACCTTGTCCTTATCTCCAATGCTTTCCACATCCGTTTCGTCTTTCTTACGACGATCTTGCTTGGAACGCTGAAAATGTCGAACTCTTATATGTTCAAACCGATATCAAAACTCACGTCTTCCTCTTCTTGTTCTTTCGTCGATGAGGACGAGGAGTATTGACGAACTCTGATGTTCGATGCAGTTTTGCTCGAAGTGACAGTGAACGAAACGGGTTTCCGAGCAAGGGTAGGTACGGTTTTCGAGGAGGACGAGGAAACTTTCACAGTATCAGCTCTTTGAAGTCTTTCGTGAACGGAACGCCTTGGCTTCTCTGGAACTAATTCCTTGACCTTTTCTTTTCGTTCTTTCTCTTTGTTCTTCTCGCGTTCCTTCTCTTTTTGCCTCTCCTTTTCAGCCTCCTTTTCCTTTTCCTTCAGGCGTTCTTTCTCCTTTTCTTTCTCCCTTTCCCGTTCCTTCTCCTTTTCTTTTTCCTTCGCACGTTCTTTCTCTCTTTCTTTCTCTTTTTCCTTTTCCCGCTTCTTGTCACGTTCGTCCCTTTCCTTTCTCTTCTCCTTCTCATGATCTTCCTTCTTCCGATCTTTCTCTCGATCAGACTCTTTGCGATCATCTTTGCTCTTTTCGTCACGCTTCACTTTGATCTTCGGAGCCTGTAACTTCTTTTAAAACATTAACCTATGATTCTTGATATTTCGAAATAGTTCTCAACTATTTTTTAAATGATTTAACTTACATCACTGTCATACTCCTCATGTTCACGATCGCGTTTCCGCTCTTTCTTCTTGTCATCTTCTTCCTGACGCTTGTCACTCTCCTTCTTTTTCTCCTTACGATCATCTACATCATCCTCCTTTTTCTCTTTCTCTTTGTTTCTTTCACTACGATCAGTTGTGTTGTAGCTTTCGGTACGGTTCTTTTCTTTCTTTCGTTCCTTCTTATCAGAGTCATCCTCATCATCGTACTTCTTGTCAGAATCTCTCTCCTTCTTTCTATGCTTTCTATCATCTTCTTGGTCAGAATCAGCATCTCTTCTATCTTTCTTCGCTTTTTTCTCCTTCTTGTGCTTCTTATGCTTCTTTCTTCTTCTCTCCTCATCTTCATCATCTCCATCTTCTTCCTTACGGTGGTGCTTTTTGCTCTTCTTACTTTTCTTATGTTTTCTGGATTTCTTCGCTCCTTCATCATCCTCATCTGCTGTATTCAATGTCGAAGATTGAGATTCTTTCTCTTTCCGGTCGGTCTCTTCGTCCTCTTTCTCTTGATTTTCCTTCATTTCGACTTCGGCCTCCATTTCTTCATCATCCTCTTCTTCTTCTTCAAGAGGCATTCTCTCTTCTTTAGTTTCAGCTACTTCAGCTTCACTAGTTTCCATTGCTTGATTCACAGAATCCAAAGATTTTTCACGAGAAGGGAGACTGTTCTCTTCGTCCACAGGTTCTTCGTCTGCCGCTGGCTCATCCTCGTCGACGGCTTTTGATACTGGAGATAGATTATTCTCTTCGTGTGGTGTCGAGCTTTCCTCATCGTTCAAATTCTCTTTTTCCTCAGTGACCCGAGTCTCTTCAACAGTTTCCGGTGCAAGCGCATTACCGTACTCCGCAATGATCCCATCTATCTCATCCTCATCTTTCGACTCCACATCTTTGTTTGCTCTGAAAAAGCATGAACATAATCACATGTCAAAGTTGTTAGTAAGAACAACACAATCTAGATGAGAATCAACGACGGTCATGTGCCTTTCTCAGATTCTTAATTTACAAATTGTTTTGAAACTAAACATCTAAAGGTGAAATTACTTGCTAGGAACTAATTAAAGTTAGGTTTTCTGCTAATTATATTTAGAACTAACCGCTCTCTGGTGTCTTCTTCCATCTTTTCTTCACGATCTTTCTTTCTTCCATCGTCTCTCTTTCTGTCTCTTCGTTTTTCTTCGTCCCGATCTCTACGATGAGATGACGAGGAAGCCGACACTTTTGAATCCTTGCTTCTAGCACTGCTTCTCGCGTCACGGTGATCACGATGCTCCCGGTGATCACGATGATCCCGATACTCACGATCACGATCTCTCTCGCGATCACGTTCTCTTCTGTGATCATCACGTCTCGTGCGTTCTTTTTCAACGCTTCTCCTCTTCTTCGATGACTCCTTTTCACGGCGTCTGCGACGTTGACGCTCCTCTTCATCTGAATACGATGTGGCAGACGATGATGATGACGATGATGAAGAATCTCTGTAGCGTTTTAAAAAACTATATTATAGCATATGATTCTACCAATTTAAAGCTTACCGTCTTCTACGACTTCTAGAATCATGTCTCTCTTTATGTCGCGGCCTATCTTTGTCTCTACGCTTATCATGTCTGTCTTTGGTTTGAAGGAAGGCGCTCCATTCTTCACTAATAGTTGATACACGAGGACCCGACGATGCTGCAGGAGGGAATCCGGCAGTATAGGCAGCAATGCTGAAACTATTCGGAAAATAAGACATTTGGCTTATTCAAATGAAACTAACCCATAATTGAGAGAAACTGGTTGGTTTTGTGGGACAGCCGCATTCGGAATACCGGCAACGGCCTGAGGGAAGTGAGGAAGACCAGTGACTCCTGGAATTCCTGGCGGAAGCTCGTGATGAAGACGTGGAGGCGGCAGGCTGACATCTTGAACAATACTGGCGCTAGCGGGGGTGGATGATGAAGGGATACAGGGAACAGCAAGGGCAGTCTGCATAGAAAAAATACATCAGATTCAATCCTTTTTCAGAATATATGCGCTTACCTGTGATGGAGGAACTGTTGAAACCGCAACGGATGGTACAGGCTGAGAAACTAAAGCACTTCCAGGAAAAATTCCAGATGTCAATTGTTGAGAAGAAATTGCATTAGATGAGGCAGGTGCTTTCAGCCCAATACGAATTCTAATTTGTTCTGGCTCTTGTATTCCTTGAGCCGTTGGTTGTCCGGGAGCACCGGCACTGAGCCATGCAGCAGCTGCATCTCGGAGAGTTTTATTCGGTATGATACTGGTAATAGACAGATCACGTCCACAATCAGCTCCTGGACACTTTCTGTTCTCCGGGTCTATTATCCTTTGCTCGATGCACTCGGCACAGTACGAATTACCGCAACATGAAGTAACAATGGCTTCTTTAAATAGAGATTGGCACAGCGGACAAAGCAATTCTGGTGGTACTTTACGATCGGCCTGAGCTGGCGACGAAGACCCGTCTTCGAGCTGAAAAGTTGTGAAATGCAAATGGAACAAATCTTTTCAGTTAGCTATGGTCATTCTTTCAAATCTTACCTTCTTGGCTAATGTATCCTGTCGAGCTTTCCAGTGCATTATTGGGACTACATACTTTCCGCTTGGATGCAGCATCGCTGCTGGATCATCCGCAGTAGTTTCCATTAACTCTTGCGATGGTATTCCTGTTGTCCGCTTTGTGTTGAGCTGAAAATAGAGACACTTTTGCTGAAAATTAGAACAACTATTGCGGGCGGCAATGGTGGATGTCGATGACTGCACCCAGAGACGAAAGTGGTCTGCAATTTGTTGGGAAAACGATTCGCACCTAAAAAATGCTGAAAACCATTTCAATCGTGTTAATTAAATTAGAAAAGTCCCAATAAAAAACTACAAAAATGGGTGTTTTATCTTCTTTCATCGCACACACACAATATTTTATACAAACGAGCAAAATAGAGCTCATATAGAAGAAAGGGCTCCGCGAGGAGGTACAAAAAAGACAGAAGTAGGCAGGAGGTGAGTCCGTTTTATGCATTACCATCGGGCAGTTTTTGTACCAGTGTCCCGGCTGATAGCAGCGATTGCATGTGTATGTTGGTGGCGGTGGTCCAGTCATAATTCCTTGTGGTCGCCGTCGGAAGCTGGAAAAATAGTAACGCTGAATAACTTTTGACATAAAAATTAGAAAAAAAAACGATTTGAATGTTTGAAAATTCTTACTTTGATGGATCATAAGCTCTAGTTGATTGATCTCTGATGTGATTGAGTCGTTCTGCTTCATCCATATTTTCAAACTCAGCCTGAAAGAAATTCAGTTTTATGTTTTGATAAGGCTTTTACAAAGCTAGACTTACCGAACCAATATGGATATTTGGATCAAGGGAAGAAGACGAGGCATCTGCTTGATTGACCATGCCAGAATTCACACCGGCTCTGAACAATTAAATTTATGTTTATATTTTCTAAATAGAAAAATCAATTGACTTACTGGACTTTTTGAACTTTAGCTGCATCCTTTCTGGGGGATCTCTGAACTATTATAGATGAGTTTCTCGGAATCAGCTCATCATCTGTATACATTTTCTTAGTGTGTGCATTCTGAAAATTCTCTGAATTAAAACTGTGATTTCTTATGAGCAATTTCCCACCTGAAGCTGCAACTCAAAGAGCTCCAATTTTAGATTTTCCTTGGCGCAAATCTCACGAACGAGCTGTTCTCCGCGTATATGCAACCCATCAAACTGCAGTGTTTTGTAATCGAGCTCCGCTCGGAACTTGTAGTGAATTGACGACATTTAAATACCCACGTTCCGAATAAATTCTGAAATGATGATGAATTAATTTTTCGAGAAGTGAACGGGAAGTGAATTTTAAAAACGTATAAGTGTTAATTTTAGATAATAACGTAGTACGATACTTAGAATCAAAAAAATCAATAGCACACAATAGAAGGTCGAAGAAAAACTATAGACTGAACGAGAAAATTTCGAAATGTGACAATGCACACGAATCGACGACGGCCGCAAACACGCGCGCGAAACACCATGACGTAACAATGCACAGCTAGTAGAAAACGCGTTGGAAAGAGGAAGATTGCGAGGAATCAGGGACATTTTGTGCAAACAAAACGTGAAATTCACCAAAAAGGCATTAAAATGGAGATCAGATGAAAAATGACGCTGTCTGTGAAGCATTTCAGAAGCAGTATCCAAGCAACCGAAAGAGAAAGTGAAATGTTTTTTTTTCCGTCGGGGGAAGAAAGGAAGGAGGAGAAATCGACTAGAGGCAGTCACATGCAAACGAAACAGAAAACATACAAACACAGCGGTGTGTTTACGGGTGACGGAGAAAAGGGGTTGAATAAATCAATATTATAGTGAACGAACGCTTGCTATGAATGAATGAGGAATTATTGTCTGGTCGAATCGGAAAATATTGGGTCGACACTGGTCGACAGAGGGAAAACTCGGATCCGATAGGGTTCCAGCTATAATCTGTGGGCACTGAATAATGAATAAACTCAACCCCATTCGGAACAAAATCTGCGAAATAGAACACAATTGCATACCGTGAAAGATTTGAAAATCAGAACGGCGATAACTACTGCGTAAATGGTTTCATTGGATTATCTTTGGGAGCACATTTTACGAGATTACTGTATTTTACTGTAGAGTTGTTTTGGGATTCATTCTATTACGATTATATAATTTTCAGTTTCTTAGATACAGTAATCTGATTTCAACCCAAAATGCTCTGTGGTTTGTTGATCGATGATTCACATTCCCATCATTTTCTCCTCGAAAAAACTTCGGGATCATAAAATTTTCTCTCGATTTTCTCGAATTCCCATGGAGTTTATTGGCTTGAAACGGCGATTCGATTAACATACGGGTATATAAGAAGACCCGCTCCGTTGAATTTTTCATGTGGAATCAAAATCATGAACACGCTCTTGGTACGTTTCTTCCTTTCTCTTTTCTTAAATAATTTCTGATTTTCCAGATCTTGCTTCTTTCTCTTTTTGTTCTCGGAACTCTTGGTCAATCCTCGGAAAACGAAGATGTCAACAAGAATTCGTTCGACGAAGAAGTTCAATCATTCCTCGGCCGAACCATGCCACCAGCCGATTGCCCTGGACAGGTCTGCCCAAAAGGATTCTATTGTCGAAAAGGAGTCTGTACTCTCTGGCAACCTGTGAGGAAATTCTCTGCGGTCCGTAAAGACTGCCGTAAAGACTCAGATTGCCCTGGAACTGATTTGTGTAGCAGTCGGGAATGTAAGCCGGTGTCTTATTTTCAAAGATGCAACGAAATGAGTGAAATGAGTGAATGTCCGGAAGAGAATTCTTGTGAGTTCGGATTGTGTCGTTATATGTTGGATATCGAAGTTTTCGACGATCAGAACCCAAAGCATGTCGTCTTGAACAACTCGATTGCTTCTGGAATGTAATGCGAGGAGAGATATGAAAGTCCACATAATATGTACTGTCACAAAGTATTCTGTTTTTAAATTACCAGAACGAATAAATCATTTAATTGCAATTTTTATAGTTTTGGAGACAAGCATGAGTGTCAGAAGAGTGTCTTTTTATGAAGACAGTATGAATTTTTTATCAAGGGACATAGGGATGGAGTCAGTATGAAAAAGTCCCGTTTGGTTTTGTTTCTCTGTTACTTCAAGTTACGGAAAATTCTGAATAATTCTCTCAGGACCTCTTCCGTGACCTCAGCCCAGTGTCCTCGATTCACGTGGAATCTTTGAAGTAGGACTTCGGTATAAAAGAAGACTCTCACCTCAGATTTTTTAATCAGAAACCAGAATCATGAGTAAGCTTTTGGTAAGTGTCCTCCCTCTTCCTATCCTCTAACACTTTTTCTTTTTCCAGGTGTTGCTTCTCTCCGTCTTTGTCCTCGGGACTCTCTCCTATATTCCTGATGTTGACGATGTCGTTGATCAAGCACTCGATGATACCGAACCAATGGGAGGATCCATGCCAATTGCTGATTGCCCTGGACAAATCTGCCCGAAAGGATTCTACTGCCGTAAAGGAGTTTGCACTCTCTGGCAACCTATCAAGAAATTTACTGGCTTTGAGGATCAGGACAACGTCCCAGATAGACGCAAGCGTAAATCGAAGAGATTCATCAATAAGAACATGAGACCCGCAATGAATTGCAAGGAGAGATATGAATGCCCACATGGTATGACATGTACCAAAGGATTGTGTCAATGAACTTGTAAAGATGATAAATAATTTCTTTGTTGTCTTTCTTTGTCCGGTTGTTTTAGATCTAGAGACCGAACTAGTTGTGCATGAAATGGTGAAGGCGCTTTCCATACTGTAGTATGCCACGAGATTTCTCGGAAAATGAGCTCCAAACCTTCCAATTAAAGTTTTGAAGTCAGAAATTCGTCTGAATGTTGTCTCAATGCCACAGAAATTAACCAGTCAATTAGGAGGAATTTGGGAAGAAAGTGAAGAAAGATTAAGAAGCAAGAACAACAAATGATCACAGGAAATCGAACATGTAACTTCGAACTTCTGATCCACTTAGAAGTATATCTGAATGATGTTTTCTCAATGCTGAATGCAGTACTCTCACATTAAATTAACAAAATTTGCATTTATTCCAAACTCCATACAAATCTAAACACAATGTCCCCGAGAACAGTACATTCTCAATGGACACTGAAAATTTGTCATGCAATACATTCCCAATAAAAATTGTCGAACTCCATTGTGCTTCTCACATTTTCCGTTTATACATTTGTAGTTTCTCGGGCAGAATGCGGAAGTGATGCATCGGCTATCTTCGAATGATTGACAGTATCCATGATGACATACTTCGTTTTGAGGGCATTGAGTGGAACGACGACATGTTCGATGAGCTGGTGTTATGAAGGGAATGGTAAGGAGAATCTGAAAAACTTAATGTGAAATATAAACTTCTTGATACTGGACTAGACTGACCAAAAATGTTGGTAATTGATGTTTCAGTCAGAAAACATTAACTGTGAAAATGTGACATTAGTGGTCATAGTCGCTACTTTTAAACACCATTTTGATGAAACTTGAAGCTTCATTTTTGTAAATGAGAACTCTGTGCTGGAGATCTTTCTAAAGACAGATTCCTATTTTGGTTATTGGAATGATTTGATTCAAACAGAGTTCAATTCAAGAAAACATTTCAAGATAAGTCCAAAACAATTACAGAAAAGTCAATTACTTCCTGAGACACCTTTTAAGTTTGTCTACATCCGCTCAAATAGAAAATCCTAGACCTGTAAAACTCTTCTCACCCTACCTCAAACACATTCTATCTCAATTCTATCTCAATCACATATTTAATTTGAACCTCGGAACGGAAAACCCATGAATACACGATAGTTTACAACTGAATCCAGGATAAAAAAAAACTCACCAGAAAGAGTGTCTTCATCACACGCATTGGAAATTCAAATGAGTGTTTTTCCATTCTCTTTTCACGGGTATGGGTAGTGTCATTGACTGCTGACTCAATCCTAATTCAATTTCATTCGAATAATACAAGGAAAACAGAATAATTAGCACATATTCTGTTAGTTCAACCTGATTCGATTTGAGTGTCTCCGAGTGGGAGAGCATTAGAAATCGCTTTGTATAAATATATACTATACACCTACGACTGGAAATACATAATATGTTTTGTGTGAACAAAATTTTAGTGGGCGGGAAGTGGTGTATTTTTTTAGGTTGCTTATCTTTTTGAATGAATAAACAAATAAATCTGAAAAAAAGTGAAACAGCCGTTTCCTAGATCAGTACACTTGTAATAAAATGCCCGACAGCATATTTTTGTGAAAAATTACTTTTCATAACTGAACATGCAAGATAATATATCTTCTGCTTTTAGATAATTCCAGACAAACAGATTTTCACAAGGCCATGAAAAATTGGTTTTGATTGTGTTCTGACCCCAATTGTTGATATGAAATAAGTTGCTGGACAATTTTCCTTTATTTTTCAAACTCTTATTGAGAAATCCAATTAAATCTAGGCTTCGAAATTGCCCGCAGCTTCAGTTGTCGTCTCCATAGTTTAGAGGATTCTTTCTCATCTCTGCCTGAAAAATCTATGAATCCGTTCCACCTACATTTTGAACCTAATCCTTCTGATCAGTGACGACTAGCTTCTCCTCCAAACGTATGCTAACCAAGCCACAAGAAATCATATTTTCCCACATCTGAATCCCATTAGAACCCTCCAAATGAAACGTGCCAACATATTTTTTCTCTATTTTCCTTACTTCTTTATTGGTTTTTCGCCCCCATCAATCGCCCCATCTACCATCTGTTATCTATCAGAAAGCCGCCTGAGTCCAATAAATAATGTGGTGAGCGTCGAGCCATCACATCCTTGTTTTTCTTTCTGTTATCTTTTTCACATTTTCTCACACTCTTCCGTCTTTTTTCACTGTTTTTTCAGTTAAAAGTGACAAATGAAATGTCAAAAAGTGAGTCAATGACATCTGTTTTCAATTCATTTTCAAGAGAAGTTCTTCAAAATGTTCCGTTTCCTCTTAACCGCAGATCCTTTTCTCCTTTTCCTTTTTTCAAAAATCTGTGCTCTCAGAGTCAAAATGAAGAGAGCAAATATTGTGTTAGATATCAAAGAAAGTTTTAAAACCCAAAGATTCTTATTGATCTTACCGCACCGAACCGCCCAATGATACGTGTTCATGTTCATTTTACAGAGAAAAAGAATGTTATTTAATTGAAAAGAGAAGAAGAAAATGGGTGTGTGTCGGAGGATATTCAAGAATTATGAACCAACAGAACTCACCATTTGCGTCACTATTTGTTGTGGTAAGAACTTTATTTCAGATCTAGATTAGATTTCCCGAATTCTAGTACTGACGACTAAAACATAATTCTTTTGACAAGATACTTACCTATACCTCAAACTTTTTGATGTGATAAATAGCTGTTCAAGTTACGTGTTGTCTCTCTGAGAAGAGAAACGAACTTGGCCGGAGATCACCAGAAGCATAATACAGTACTAGCCAAGAAGACGGTCCCACTTGCAGTTTTCAGTTGAAAATGGTCAATTCAATTTTGTGAATGTGCCATACCACGGCGTTATTTTTCAACATTTATGAAATGTGGAGATCAAACATATAGTTTTATGTTTGTAATTTACAACTTTTGGTAAAAACTCAGCCTGAAAAGTTATAGTCCATCAAATTATACAACTCAAAAATTCAACATTTTAGCACTAAAAAAAGGGCAATGATTGCAAGAAATTACCTTGCCAATTTATAGCTTCTCAGGATGTGCCCGTAGAGAAAAGTTGTCAACTACAAATAGAAAGCTCTACTTTTGATCCACATAAAAACTTCCCCTTGTGAGATAATCGATGAGCACACCCACATATTTGCCATTTTGAACGGAAAACTGCAAGTGTTGTTTCTTTATGGTCAGTACTGTATCCCCAGAGACTATGAGAACGGTAGAAAAGTTAATGTTAAAAATAACGTTTTCTCGAATCAGTTATCAACTAATTATGTTTCAGAACCCCGCGCACCACCCAGATTCGACCACTGGAATATCTCCAAACCCGGGTACCCACCAAAGATAATTTCATGCTCAAGAGGTACTCCTCCCCCATTCAGATGTCACTCATCCAACACTTTCAGGGTCCACGAATCACGATGAAAACAGAGAGAAAAGATCGAAAAGAAAGATGGTAAAAAGAAGAAAGAAGTCAGATATTTCCGAAAAATCTGGAAAGTCTGAAAAGGAATTTGATAATGTGGAAGTTCAAATATTATCAGATCAACCACTTCTTCATTCTGATTCTGCTACTTTGATTTCTGATGACGTGGAGACGATGATGTCATCTCCGGAAATTGTGGAAAGAAGGGATACTGTAGATGAAATTACGGTAACTGACTTTGATGGAAAACAACTGGAAGCACATGATCACCACGTGTCAATGACGTCATTGGATAGTATTGCTGGACTGGGAGGAATGATGTCAATGCCAGAGGATTCAGACGACGTTGGGATGGCGAAGGGAGTGAGGAATTCAGAAGACAACAATGAGAAGTCGACACCAGGAGAAGAGATAATTGAGATAGAAACAATCAAACAAAAGGAGAGCAAGAAGAAATTTGATCTACTTCTCAATGGTGACGTGGAAATTCCAACAGTACCGTCTGTGATGAACGACGTGGAGAATTCGAAGAAGAAAATGATTGTTCGGAGAAAAAAGAAGTCAACAACTCCGGAGAGTGAGTTTATTTGTTTTGTGGGAATATCTTCTTTTATTTTCAGCCGCTCCTCGCTACCGTGAATTCACGGAGACCTCCATCAACATGTATATTGAGATGAATAAACAGAACATTGGAGAATTCATTTGGGATCAACAATGCACACGAATAGATGCTCTTGTAGCACCGATTATTGAATTGGATCGGACAACGACACCGGAAATTCCAGTGGAAATTGAGATTTTCGATTAAACAGAAGAAATAAACTCATTTTTCTATAGCTATTTTTGATATTTAGTGGGAATGGGGCACTTCAAAATTGGGGATCGACACTACGATTACCACCAACAACCAAAAAATGAGTCATGAATTCAAGCCCACATGGTAACATATTTTACAGAAAAAAACTATTTTAGACTCTTCTCCATCTCCTTCAACTTCTCAAGTACCATTCTATTAGTTTCCAGAAGGATCTTTCCCCAAAATCAGGAGTCTTTTCATTGAACAACCACTGATCAATTTCCATTGTTATTCATCCACCGATATTTCAAAACTGTTCTTTTCTTTTCTTTTCTAATCAAACATTCGGCAAATCCAAAAAATATGAGAGAAATAGTGTGTGACCTGTGAGAGATGTAGAGATATCCGCCCACAAAAACAAACAAGTTCGAAACGAAAAAAGAGAAAAAAGGATCTCGAGTGTGGAGGTGAAGGCTTTCTTTTCTCGTCTCAATCAACACAGACTTTGAAACAAAAAGGTTATATATCAGTTGATATTTTTACTTGACTTTACATTATTCGAATTGTACTAAACATGTCTATTGCATGCGCCAGAATTGGTAAGTCTCGAATTTATAGGGTTACTGTAGATAAAGAAGCACAAGATACTGTAGATTCTGTAGAAATGACTGTAGATTACGGTAGATGAACAACCTAGAAAAGTTTATTAGGTGTTTCGTATCTAATTAGTTAAAGTTATATGACAATAATCAGAATTTCTGGTTGAAATAGATGAAATAAATCAGAAAATTTACCTAAAAGACCCATTGGAAAATATAGATGACCGGGCTCGAGTTCAGTAAAATATCTAAAAATGAAATTGTTTCGGTAATCAATCTGATTTTCACATTAATTCGGTTTTATGAAATTATGAAGTTTGAGAAATCAAAGACTTCAGGAAAAAACACCAAAGCGTTTCAAAAATTCAGAGATTATAAAATCTGAATTTGACAGTTTTCCTAAGATGGTTACTGGACCTACAGTAATACTTCAGTGACCTGAATCCTAGAATAGCGTTCGAATAACTGATGAGAAGTCCACAATACACTCCAATTTCCATTTCGTTTCTAATCAGTCTGGAAAAGATAAAGTGATTGACTCTGCTGTTCGAATACTCAAATAAAAATAGTAACCTCATGAAATGACGTGCTTCTTCTACTTCTCATCCCCCTCACTGGAAAACTTCAGAAATCAGGCATCAGCTGCCGTGTTCTCTCGAAAAGATAACTGATTTTCGAGAGTTTTCGAGAGTGAAATTTTACAATAAGTTGAGGGGCATCCCCCCTTCGCTCTTCTTCTCAAACGTCAGAAGTTTCTCGTTTTCATTTAGTTGTTGTTTGAGAAATTAGACCATTGAGCTTTTCAGTTTCACTCTAGAAACCCCCCGTCTTGAACCTCATCATATCTATTATTATGTCAATTCCAGAGAAGTCTCTATTCGACAAATTCAAAGAGATGGAGCAGAATCAGGCTATCAGGAATAAAGGTAACACATTTTTGTGGAAAGTTGTATTAATCATTTTTTGATTTTTTTTTCAGATAACGTTTATTCAAAAGACTTTGAAGCAAAGAAATTAGACAAGGACAGCAGCGAGTACGGACGCCCGAAACCAGGAACATTGACAGAGCAAAGAGCCAAAAAAGCAGGTAACACAACAATTATTTTCTGAAATATCAGCCGGCTCCCATTTTACCGCGGTGTAACTCTACAAAAGATCAAATCCCACCCATAAACTATTTTATAATCAATTTATTTGATTTTTCAGCGGCACATGTTCACAGAGAAATGCTGACACTGTGTGAGGTTCTGGAGGATTACGGTAAGAAGGACAAGGAAGGAGAGCCAACCAGAATCACATTCGGAAGACTTTTCACAATCTATGTCAATATTTCTGATAAGGTAAGTTAGCTGATGTTCTTTTTCAATATCAATTTTAAAACATCCACAAATTTTCAGGTGGTGGGAACACTTCTCCGTGCCCGCAAACACAAAATGGTAGATTTCGAAGGAGAAATGTTGTTCCAAAAGAGAGATGATCATGTTGTAATCACACTTCTTCTCGAGGGAACAGAATTAAAAGAAGCTATTCGTGCACACGCAGCAGCTAATCCAAAGGATTGATGGAGGCGAGGAGAAGAGAAAAAGAAGAAGATGTAAATATGTTTCCGTTCTTGTTTTTCCCTCTCAACCTGTTAGTTATCGGGTTTTTCATTATGAAAATGTATTAATTTTATATATTTTTCTGAAGAAAAAGAACAATAAATAACTTTTCCGGATTCTTGGCACACTGAAGAAAGAAGGGCTTCTTGTATGGGCTTTCGGTTTTTTTAAACGCGGGGTACAATGAGATCGGAGAAGGCAGAATGGCTCGTCGTCCGCACTCTCTTCCGGTTTTCAGAAATTTTATGTCTACGAAAAGCCATGGTATCAGAAAGTGATCAACTGACAAAATATTCTAACTTTAATGCTGATGATTTCGTTAGTTGATTTGTTTATAATAGCGCTGATTGTGCTACAGATATCATGGATTGACTGCTTTATAACACTTAGTACCTTGAATTTTATCATTGGAGCGCACTTTTATCTTACCTGAATCCTTAATAGACTCATGCACTTTTCTTGGAGAAATGGAATACATTTGATAAATATCTGAACCCCATCAATTCCAGATGGAGAGTCTTAACAAAGAGAGAAGTAGTGAAGGCAGATCATCTCGTTTACCATCTCTTCTAACTTCATAAATTGAAGTGATAACAAAACAAAGTGCTCCAAATTACATCCAAATTATCTAATTTGTTGACTATTATTGAAAACACTTCATCATATAATAGTTGTCCTTTGCGAGTCTCAGAATAGTCAATTGGTTTCCATTATGAAACACAAAGTTCTTTTTGAAAGATCAGCTTTATCACCTAATCATCAGCCAACCGTGAACATCAAACATCTTGAACAAGTCTATAATTACAAATAGAATTTTAAGATTTTTCTCTCCTTGCTTCCCTCTCTCTCTCTTTTTTTTTCCATTTTGCTAGATTTCTGCTCCGAAGAGTAACAAGTAGATAGAGAAGGCGCAGCAGGTGGTACTAATTAGCAAGAAGAAACGAATGAAGTATACATATAGATGAGACTGCTTAGCAACGAGCACGCGGACACATCATGAGAGATTATGATAGAAGAGAAGCACGCAAAACGGGGCGAAATGGGGGAGAGGAGGTCATCGAAAAGAGAGGAAACGGATGCATATATTTAGAGAGATACCCCTATTTTATCATTTCGAAATGCCTTTTTCGTTTCTTTTTACCCTTTTTCACAGGAAATTGAATCTGATATTTTGGCAACACTTTTTTCGTCACAGTTTTCTTCTTCCATTTTCCTTCAGATTATTCCAGAAATGTCACGGAAACCAGCAGATTCCTCCGATTTCTCGGATATGTATAAAGTTCCGAAGAAATCAAATACCAACTTGGCTCGGAGTATCAGGAAACGGGAGTTCAGTTATGTAGATCGACAGGTTAGTTGAGGAGAGGGAAAGCAAGTTACGAGGGTTTCATAAGATAATCGGGTGTACCAACTGTTTGTTTCAATCTGAGTTTTTACTTAAAATTTGATTGTAGAATTTCGCGAGAGAACTGGAAGCACACTTGCAAAAGTTAGTACAGATTTCAATGAAATTGAATTTTTGAATTTTTGAAATTTTGTAGTGATTGTCCAATTCTACTGTATCGGGCCTGAACTTTTTCGAATGATTCCCGAGCGAGTGTCGGCGAGATAACTAAAATAAAAGAATGTAATGTGGATGGCCAATGATTTTGTTGTCTAGGAGCAGAGAGACTCAGTTGCTCGCTAGGCGGTGTCCTTTCTGAATCACCGAACATGAAGAACTCTTAGAAATCAAACCTCGCAGTTAGAAAAACCTCATTTTTAAAAAATTTTTTGAGTTTCATTTGTTTTCAGCTTTGAGTTATTGAGGTAATCAACACTTTCAATCTGATATTCCAATACAGATCCTTATCAGAACATCTTGATTACAGAACTAAAACAAAACGTATCTGGTACGAGTTAAATCTAAGTCTCGACTATTTTGGGAGCTTTTAATGATCTCGGTATTCGTAGAATCCATTTGTAAAAGTTTGGTCTCTTGGGACAGGAATTCTTATTTCGAAAATAACTTCTCTCATTAAGCCAAATAAAAGATTCTGTATATGCCAGGCTTCTGAGTTCAAACATGTTTCCTAAGGTAGGTAAGACCCAATATATTCTCCTCAAAAAGCACGGAAAATGACTAAAAATTCTGAGAAGCTAAAATAATCTTGTGAATATCATCCTCCCAGTCCTTTCACTCCCATCTCTTCGTCTTCTTCGCTCTTCTCAATTCTTTAGAATTCGGGTAATTGTTAGTTTATAAGCTGTACACATCTCTTCTCCTCTTCTCATATCTGAAAAGGGTATCAAAAAAGAAATAGAACAGGTAACTGAGGAGACGCAGAGAACAGGCTCCGATGGGTAAACTTGGAGTGTGCCATTTACAGCTTGTTCTCGTCTCGCTTTATCGTCATTCATCATTTTTTCTTTCTCTATTCTTCTTCCGTCTATTTTCTGAATGTCTTCGGAAAAAGAAAGTGATGAGGACCAGAAATCGATGAAAAGTGGTCGAAAGATCACATTTACAGCTAAGAAACATTGGAGGAGACTATCACATATTGTAGATGGAGTGGGCAGAAAAATACTTTTTTTGATTTTGTGATTTTTACCTTGAATGATTTCAGAAAGCAAGCAAACCAACTCCGTTGAGCAAAGATGATTGGAAGTCACCGAGAAGTGAAGATTCATTTGATTTGTGAGTTGATTGTGTTGGAAATGGGATATGATAGGGAACAAAAAAGATAACTGATCAAACTATTATCCTTGAAAAGTATGATTTGTGTTTCCCAACAATGATAAAAAGCAGGTTTCAAGGCTAGCTCTCAGCAAAAGTGGGAAAACGGAAATGTATTTTCTTTCATTTCCGTTTTCCTACCCTCAATGAATCTAGTTTTCTGTTAATCCAAGTGAAACCCAGTCCCTATCAGTTTGCTAAACGATGTCTTCCAGACTGGATCCTTCTAATTCTTCAAAAGAGCCAACTACCAGCTCTCGTCCTCTTCCAATTCCAACTATTCGTCCTCCAGAAGTTGTCATTCAAATAGATGAAGTCGATTCCCCGATCCTCGGATTAATAGATGAATCAGACGATCATTATCCAGATGTATTCGATGAGAGCAGGCGTGGAAGACTGGAACCTTCCTCATCAATTGATGCACACTCTCTTTCAGCAACGAGGTCTTCAAGTGTAATCGAAGATGATGTCAGGTCTCAAATCTCATTTGTAATGAGAGAAAGATTACATTCAATAGCAAAAGAAGTGCATAGAAGGACATCTGCAGTTCGAGAAGATTTGATCAGAGAGACCCCAGAAGACACTGTTTCCGTTGCATCGAATATTCCGAAACAAAATGAACATCGCCCCAGTTTGATGTCTTTGATTGGTTTGCAGGTGGGACAAAAAGATTTTAAAAAGCGAAGATTTTATTTTCATAAACTTATACATGAAAAGAAAACTTAAGTCCAAAATCGTAGCCATGACTTTTCATTTGGTGTTCTTGAATTTAAAGCTTTTGGTATTCCGTCTGATGGATCGCATCTCGATTGAGAAGATGGTGTCCTACTGTGCTTTTGTCCATGAGGGAGCGGTGTCTTCGGACGAGAAATTCTTCTAATTTTTGGTTGATGGCCTCCCAAAAGAGGGGTAGAAGGAGTAGGTGGCTGGAATTGTTCAAGATTGATTGCTTTGATCCATTAAACTGGATTCTTTATCATTCAACGATCCGCTCTTCTCGAGAACTTACCGTAGCTAAAAATTCTGGATCCGATACAGTTTGTGTCTTCATCAGTGACTTCTGTCCTGGCGCGTTATCCGATTTCATATTGGAAACAAATGTTCCTTGGTCAGTTCTACTTGGTAGAGATTTCTCATGATGGCGACGAGCTGGTGTAGCTGGTCGAGGTGGAGGGCTCACCTGAAATTTTAATCGGAGAAATGTTTTGAAATTTTCTGGCTCGCGACTCACCTCAACAGCAGTTCCAATAAATTCAGCAATGTCCTCTTGTGTATTTTGAAGTTCCAATTCCGAATCATTTTTCCTAAATTTTATATTCGCATTCCCTCCTGGCGGTGTATTCTCTGGTAATGTAGGGAATTCTTTTACATTGATTTTCTCCAATTTTCTCTTTTTCTCTCTCTTCTTATCCAGTTTTATAGCTCTCCTCATTTCTCGTTCCGCTTCCACAGTCCTCCAACTTCTCTCCGACTTTTCTCCTCTTGATTTCAGTAGTTTTTTCTTCAATTCTTTCTCGATATCTTTCAGTTTGAAATGACGTTCTTGCAGTGTCGTTCGTTCATCAGGTATTTCTAAAATAAGGTTTTTTAAATCTAACATTTGATAACCGATGGACACCCGTAACTCACCATAACTACAAGCTGATCTACCTATCCATGAGACTAGAAGCAATAGAGCGACACCGAAAACCCAAGAGATAACTATTCCACGAAATCGTTGATTGTAGTAAACGTCTTCCGGATCAAACTTGTACTTTCTTTTCGCTTCTTCATAATTCACCTGGTGTTCCATCAAAATATCAGAAATTGAATTCGTGAATTCAAGAAGTTCTTCAAGTTTTTGTGGGAGAATCTTTTTGATTTTCTCTAATTCACAAGTCTCATTCTTATCACATAAATAGAGAGCATCATTCGAATTGATTTGATTGAGTAATTTCTCTCTCATCATCAAAAAAATCGTGGATTTCTCATGAGAAAAATCTCGATGTCCACGAGAGAAAAACTTGAAACAGTAGTGCTTGCCTGGACGAATTAGCAGTCCAACTTCTCTTCGATTCTTCAATTTTTCCAAATCTTTTTCACTCGGATCTTTCGCTTTTTTGCAGTGTTTCTTATTAAATATTTTATGAGAAGAAGACGTTGGCATACTGTAGTTCAACAATTGCATCGAAAGATTCGGAGCATTTTTATGTAAACTATTCAATATCGATTGAAAATGCTCTACTGCTTTTTTACTACTTCCTGCTTTGGCGATTTTGGGAACTGTTGATACATCACGAGAAATAGTGTATACTGCTTCCTGGAAAATTCTGAATGGGATAGAATCTCCCGTTGCCTACTCACCATAATTTCACTGAAATCCCAGCAATTTCCTTCTACAATTTCACAAAAACAAACTGTGAAAGTGGACTGAACTTCACACTGTATCAGCTCTCTTCCGTCGCGAGTTGTCATCTGAAATTTCGAATTCAAAAATCTAGCTGCTCTGATACTCATCTTCTTACCCATTCCGTTGCTGGATGAGAAGATGTTTCATTGAAATGCACTGCTGTTAAGATTAGATTTTTGAATTGATGATCGTATTTAATTTTGATTTCGACGAAGTCCTAAGAAATGGGAGTTAAAGAATGGAGATATGAAGAGGAACTGACCCGATAACTTGAAGCATATTCACTTTGAAAGACTATTAAAACCATCAAAAGTAAATTCATTTTGGTTGAATTGGAGGGAGAATATAGAAATGACGAGGAGGGATGGGTTGGTCGGACAAATCAAAATATTAACGTGACTTGGTTAGAAAAAAGAAACGATTACGGTAGCCAAATATCGGCGATACAGATGAAGTAATTCTGACTGGTTCACCCTGAATATACCACGTGTAGATCAAAAAACACTCGAAAAATTCGAGCTTGACTTTCTTCAGAATCGTGCCGAGTCTCCAAGTGCTGTTGCTCAAAAAAAGTTATTTGGATTCTCACTGAAAGGAACATTCCATCCCTACGGTCGATTCTACATGACATGGCTCTCTTTGGTTACTCTCTGCTTTCTTTACAATGCATTCTGTATTCCTCTTCGATCCAGTTATCCATATCAGACAACTGAAAATTGGATGTATTGGTTCATGGTTGACTACATTTGTGATGCGGTTTATATTATCGATATGTTGATTATAAAACCAAGACTTCGATTCACGAGAGGAGGTATTCAAGTGGTACGGTTTCAGTGAACACTAGTATCTGAAATTGTTCACGAAATTTCAGAAAACCCTGGGAGACACTCAAAAACACTACCTGATGACTCGAACACTAAAACTCGATATTTTGAGTATTCTTCCGACGGATTTCGTGTATTTTGCAGTTGGAAAAAAGCCGATTTATAGGATGAATCGAGTTTTAAAAGTGGGTAGTAGATAATATCTTTGATTTTTAAATACATTTTCAGATAAATTCGTTCTGGTTGCTTTTCGATATGCTTGATAACTCCTTCGCCAATCCATATGCTATCAGGTAACACTAAAGACTAAAGATTGAGAAGTTGAAAGACTTAATTCTAGAATCGCTCGGACACTTTCTTACATGATTTACATCATTCATTGTAATAGTTGTGTTTATTATAAACTCTCTGCAATGCAAGCATTCGGACAAATCGCCTATCTGGAAAATGGAAAGTGGTATCTGAACAAATGGGTTTACAATAATCAAGGTGAGATTTTGTAAGATTAGTTCTAGAAAGAAAGCGAATTTTCAGGCAACGCCTACATCCGTTGCTTCTATTTCACTGCAGCAGTAGCCACATCAACAGGAAATAACCCAGCACCGACTAACGTTATTGAGTAAGTTCTCCAGATCATAAAGACGGATCCGGAGGCTTTTTGAAAACTTAGTTCCAAATAACTTGTATCACATTTTAAATAACTTGTGTTCTTTTTCGTTTTACAAAACTCTACTCGTTACAGATACATCTACATGACATGTTCTTGGATGATGGGAGTGTTCGTATTCGCTTTGCTTCTCGGTCAGATTCGAGATATTGTCTCCAATGCGAACAGGAATCGAGAAGAATTCCAGAGAAAAATGGATTTGGCACTCGGGGAATGTCAGAAACTTGGTCAGTCACTTATTCCAGAATTCCAATATTTTCCAAAAATATATTCAGGTCTGAAACAAGAAACCACAAATCGAGTTCGTGACTGGTTCATCTACACGTGGCAACAACAGAAAACTCTTGGTACTTTGTTCTCGCAATCCGCTTCACTTTTCCCATTTTTCTGTTACAGATGAGAAGAAATTGATAGAGAAACTTCCATTGAAACTGCAAACCGATTTGGCTTTATCCGTCCATTACACCACGTTGAGCAAAGTACAACTGTTTCAAGATTGCGATCGGGCTCTTTTGAGAGATTTGGTTTTGAAACTGAGACCTGTTATCTTTTTGCCTGGAGATATGATTTGTTTGAAGGTGAGCATCTTATTCACCTCGGTTCCAGTGAAATCATGATTTCAGGGAGATGTCGGTAAAGAAATGTACATCATTAACCAAGGAATTCTTCAAGTTGTCGGAGGAGATCACAATGAAAAAGTGTTTGCCGAACTGATGCAAGGAGCTGTTTTCGGAGAGATTAGTTTACTGGCAATTGGTGGAAATAACAGAAGAACAGCATCTATCCGTGCAAAAGGATACTGTACTCTTTTCGTTTTGGCGAAGGAAGATTTGAATGACGTCATCAGATATTATCCACAGGCTCAGGCTATTTTGAGGAGAAAAGCAGCGGCAATGTTGAAAAATGATAAGAAGAGTGATGAGAAGACGGAGAAAATCAAGCAGCAGGCGGAGTTGGAGGACAGGTGTAAGATTAATCCACGACAAGTTCCCAAGTTGATTACGGTGAGGAAAATTAGATTGTTTAAAAGGTTGATTCGGAAAGTTTCAGCTGATCGCGAACATGGAGGAAATGAATGAAAACAAGGGAGTAAGAGATTTGAAGAAAGCAATCGAAGAGGAAACAGGTGAGGCTTCAGGCTCAATCAAATACTCAAATAGGGTCTACTTTCATTCCAGACAAATCCCGTCGCCAATCAATCTACTATCCATGGAGTACACTTCAAAGAGACGATGAAGACGAAGAAGAGTGGAATGAAGAAGATTTATCATCTGTTGGAGAGGATACTGATATTGAACCAATGGATAATCATGAAGGCCCAATGGATGATGACGTGGATCCCATGGAAGATATTGATCTGGCAGCAGAAGTGCCTCATTCAGATGAAGATGACGATTGGGAAAAACCAGGACCATCGGGAACCAAGAAGCTGCATGCTGACTAATATATTATTTTGTTCCTATTTAATCAAGTCAATGAAATTATTTTTCGACGAAATTTTTATTTCAGCCAGAAATCAGTTCACAAATCACAGAGTGAATTTGTCCCTCCTTGCTCCCAGTCATACGGGTGTTCTGGTTGTGGATTACGACGCATTGCACGGCGAAGAATCTGAAAATACATGTTTTAAAATGATCAGAACCGTTATGAGTTATGAAAAACGTACATTATAAATACTTGTATAATCTGGATTCGAGAAATAAGTATATGAATCAATGAGCATCATTATTTCCCTCAACTCTTCCATTGGACAAGCCCCTTTCAAGAACTGATAAATGCCTGGTTGCTGACGACTTTGTTGTTTGACTCTCACAACATTTAGGACATCTGGAAGTCCTTTCCATGGAAGATATCCAGTTATCATCTCAACGAGAACATAA
This sequence comes from Caenorhabditis latens, assembly GCA_002259235.3. Classification (NCBI taxonomy): domain Eukaryota; kingdom Metazoa; phylum Nematoda; class Chromadorea; order Rhabditida; family Rhabditidae; genus Caenorhabditis; species Caenorhabditis latens. Next base: position 11,361,338 of record CM056092.1, on the reverse strand, counting down.
AGTGTCGATTCTAGATCATCTTTACGGCTCAGTTCCTGGAATTGATGGCAGTTCAGAGAGGCGTATCTTACGGTTCCACGGAATTCCACATGCTCACGTGGCTTTCGGATTTGATTCTGAAATGTTTTCAAAATTAGAGAGTTCTCCAAGTTGTATACTTGCCTTCGAATCCACGTACTTTCTCGCAATCCCAAAACTCAACAGAAACATTTTTCCGACTTCTCCACGATCTTTCCGTCCGAAACAAATGTTCGATGGTTTGAGATCTCGATGAATGTATCCACACATATGAAGGTCTTCAAGGGCTTCGACGATTTGAATTCCGACACTCAAGGCGCAATTGACGGAGATTGTTCCAGTGTTCGATGTCTTCATGTAGTCCTGAAAAAGTTGTGATGTTTTGAATACTCTATTGTGGCAAATATGCTCTACTGGGACATTTCGAGCGGTGAATAGCTTATGAACGGCATGATGGAACAGTTTAAAACACCGGTGAGCTCATGAGTTCAATGCAGAAAACTAATCTTCAAAAAGAGAATGCTGCACCCAACCACAATCCATCAAACGTACCACAAGAGCCCTTCCAACCATATGCATGACAATGTAATGTATGTTCTGGAACTTTCCAATATCTTCGATATCACAGAAATGACGAGAATTCTTTTTCGATATCTTCTGCAACACAAACGCCTCCACTTTCAGCATCTGAAACAATTCCTATCTCCTTCAATTCATTTTTTCTCCTTTCCCACCTGCAACGGACTCTGTGCACTTTCACATTTCAATGCAAACTGTTTATTATTTGGCATGTTGTTTGGTGTATTACACGCATAAATATAGCTGAAATCACCCTGTGCAATTTTCTTGTCGATTGTCCACTTATAGACCTGGAATGGGAAAATAAAAGAAGTTGTTCTTGAAGAGGTTGGATACCTGAGTGCCAGGAGACAAATTCGAAACGTCGAGAGTTTTATCCATTTTTGTACCGCCTCTCGCTTCTTGTTAGAAAAATATAATCGGAAATGAGAAAGGTTGTGAAAGTTTTTTGAAAATTGATTATTGGGATAGAGAGAAATAAAAATTGGAACGATGCGTCGTAAATAAAAATTAAAAGATCTGGTTTTTAAAACATCAAGAAAAAATGGAAAATCTACAGAAATGCAGGATCCAAAAGAAAGCATAAAAGGTTTGCTCCCTCTTTGGTTTGTCTGTGAGCTTGTTATCTATAGATATATAAACTGTATCCCCTATTTGAATCCCGATTCAGTTGTCGATCGTCTTCTTACAGTACCCACTCCACCACGTCATTTATCGAAAAAATAATCATTCATGAATTACATAATAAACATTTGTTTACGTTCGATATTACCTAGATTAATCTCTTTCACGAGGACTCGAGTCGGATCTCGACAGAAAAAAACTGGTTCTATGAGATATTTTTCACACATTTTATTCCTTCTCTTTGATTTGATTCATTCCAATTCCAACATTCACTTCTCTCACTCTCTTCTGACCCCATTGTGAAATGGCCACTGCAGTTGAAATTGCTTTGGCCAAGCAACCATACTTCGACTTGAATGCTCTCTGTAAAACTGTCTTCGTGACCTATAAAGCTGGTCCCAAGCTAGATAAACTGGTGACTGTTCAGTCGCAATATGTGGTAGGCTCGAAAACTTTAGATTAAAAAATTCAAATGGATTTAGGATATATGCAACAAACCCGGTGTTCGTGGAACTGTAGTCTCTCTGGCTGGATCTCCAGGGTCTCACAATGACATCAAGTACATGAGAGACTCTTTCGAAAGACATAATATTCGCTTGGTTTGCACAAATTGGCCTGGATCGGAGTTCGTGACAGGTGAGACTCACCTGAAAATTTATAGTGCAATTGGATTCAGGCGGCCTTCGGGATAGCTACACTAATGATGAACGGAACTCTTATGTGAAAGCATTGATGGAAAAATTGGGAATGAAAAATGTGGAGAAACTGATTGTAATGGGACATTCGAGAGGAGGAGAAAGTGCTCTACAGTTGGCTTGTATTCTGTCGGTAGGTCAATTCAATTGATCTATTTTTAATATGAGTGTTTAGGAGGACAGAAGTTGGCCATTGATTGGAGCAGTGATGATCAATTCGCCTGGATTTGTAATGCATAGAGGAATATCTGTAAGGTATCATCACAGTTTAAAAAAACTGATTTTAAGATTTCTGAAACTCTCTTTTTAAAAATAAAAATGATAAATACTTTTGAAATAATCCTTTATTATCAGGCTGATGCATAAGTTTCTTTCTTTTTTTGGGTAACTTTTGAACTGAATTTTCTAGAAGACTTATAATTCCCATAATGAGAATAATAGTTGGTTAGTACCTATAACTCATTGTGATTATACCTGTGACTTGACGTCCGCCATCTGCTTAACCTCAGCCGTAAACACGTCAAAACACATAAGGAACCCTTTTTGGTACCATTCTTAGTCTCCATTTTTTTCCTAGAAAATGTTGACAAGAAAGGGTGAATTTTTTAAATTGAAACAAGCAAGAAAAGGTATGTATGAAAAACAAATAAAAACATTCCAACTGAGAAACGATAGTTCAGTGCCCGCCTCTGAAGAAAGGTGAGGATCACCTATTTTGGGATGTGCGAGTATTTTCGATTTTTCATTAACGCTAGATAGGGAAATTGATGGAAATGTTTAGTTTTTAGTAGAGTAGACATTGATGTTTTTAAATTCACTTTGTTTTAGATATTCACGCAATTTGTCTTGATTCGCAAGAAGAGTGAAGGCAACTTCATCAAATTCACATGATTTTTGAGTTTGGTGAAGCCTACAGCTCGTACCTCTGAAGCAATTCACTAGATCTTTTGCACAATTACAGAGCAATGTATCTACTGTTAAATATTAATAACAAAATAATTCAGACTTGTTTGTGAGGGTTGAGAAGAGACCTTGACTTCACTCAGGTCTAGTACACAAAATTTTTCAAAAGCGCAAAAACCATTGCAAACATATCACCCAAGTTTTATCAATTAATTTGATGGCTTTGTCGTAAATTTTTTTGTGGTATAACTTACTCATGTTACCCTCTATCTTTTACAAATAGTTTGGTATAAGTGCGCTCTCAAATATTTCTGTAATCTGTTTGAACCTAGATCAACAATGATTTCTCGTTGTTGTCGAGAGTCTGATTGTAACTTTTTTGTTTTTAACATTCCGACCGAAAACTAAAATGCGAAAACAAGATAAAGTATTTTTCTATGAATTTTATACAACTTCCCGTAAAGATCTTCAAATTTTGATATCAATGCGGCTAGAACCAAAAAACTTTCCAAAATAGGCATTTGGTTGGCCACCGAAAAAACGTTCGTTTTCACGAGCGGACTGTCCATGCACTAACTTGAAACACTATGTGTTAGTCACTAAAGAGGTCATAAAAATGCAAAAAAGTTTGGGTTGAAAAACAATCTCACTGCTGAGAAACAGAAGACCAAAGTCACACCTTCAAAAAAGAAAGAAACTTATGCATCAGCCTAATATTTTCAATACTTCAGAATGGGAACAATCAACACACTCGCATATCTTATAAAACTTCGATGGAAGATGATTGATTGTGTTCTCTTTCCTGTGCTTGATTGGTGTATGTTTAACTTTTAAAAGAAGGCAAAGTAGTGAGAGTTTTCAGTTTACAACGACTTCATCGGTCTCCGTGTTGCCGATGGCAAAGTGTCGGCAGCTGCAATTCTGCCAATGCAGACATTTGCATTCGAGAAACAAAAAGCTTCGATGGATGAAATGAAAAAGAAACCATGGGTTTGTACATTATGATTTTGTTGAGTTTTTTGAAAGAACGTTCCTACAATGGGTGTAGTCACAAAACAGATAATCTCTTATTAGGTGCCACATAGCTCGAAAAACTTTTGGTTTTGGATTTAATCCTGACAATAAAACAGACGAAGTATTCTTTATGTGGAAGGAAGATACTCTGTGATACTCTGTGTTCCTTAAAAGGTTTCATTTAAGGTTCGAATGTTCTATGCATATGGATCGAAAGACTTCCTCGTTGCTGAATCCGATTCAGAAGAACTGGCAATGTATTTCAAAGGAGATCATTATGTGAGCCATCATTTCGTTTTGTCATTCATTCTAACTCTATTTCAGGTAATAAAAGACAAAAAAGAATCAGAAGAAGCTATTCCAAAAATCTGGAATAGTTACGCCAACGGACAACCATACGTGACTGCAAACTTCACTGAAGAAGGTCATTATCTTCAGAAGACTTATCCAGAATTCTTGATTCAAGTACTCGGAGGAATGTTTGATGTGGAGACAAAGAGTTCCAAATAAATGTGTTTATTACATTACATAATATGTACAAAAAGAAAAAGATGAGGGGAAAAACAAAGAACCGATACATAAAATATGTTTGAAATGGTGGAGAAACAACAAAATATATAATATCGATTGATTTTGAAACTAGTTAGGCAAAAAGATGAGGAGCATTATATGAAATTATAGCAGTACACATGAAGAGAAAAGCAGAGAAAGCGAGAAAACAAATACGATCAACGACTCGACTTGCGAACATCCAATCGGCTTGTAGTGCATGCATTGCCTCTTCTTTTCGAACACGAGCTGATATGACACGAAGTTCATTCAGAATATGATGGAAATGACGATCTTCGAATGGAGATTTCGGAGTGTTCGGTTTATAGATATTGTTGTTATTTGAGGGATTCAATTGCGGAGATTTGTGATTTATTAAACCGTTTTCCATTGGACGCTGAAAATATGTTGAGATGGAGAGTATTATGGAAGAATATTTGTTTTCAAACTTACCGTAACTTTAGTACACGCGTATTTATTTATTGATGATTCCAATCCTCCATTCATATGTGTTGTTGGCAATCCTTTCATTCCAACAATTGCCGTATTCGTTCTCTTTGGAGACGGAGACTTCTTGTTATCTGGATTTCCTGTTGATAAATCTAAATGAACTGCTTTGTCGACTGCAGAATGACCATTTCCATTCGGACGAGTTAGGATATGTCGTTCCACTTCTATCAGATATTGTTTTTGTTTTCTATAAATATGATATGGTGTGGAAATTCGATAGATGTATACAAGAACTCACTGTTTATTGTCAGAAGCATAATGTGCTCCATGAACTGACATTTCCAGAACATCGGGTCGTTCCATTCCGAGAAGAGCAGGTAGCCAATTCAATAGCAGTGTTTTTAACTGAAATATATTCATTTCAATCAGAAAAGGTATTCAGTTATTGACTCACAAATTTGTTCATAGGTTTATATTGCTCCGGTGATCGATGATGGAAGTTCAGTGCAATTACAGTACAAACAACGGAAGCACCAACTTCAAACATTATACAAGAAAAGTAGATTTCTGGAATGTTTTCGGATGCTTTATTAGGTGGATTCTGAGTTGGAAACTCACGGATCAACGGCAGAGCATCACTTGTTTGAGGCATTGCTTCCGCCACCATAATCATGAAGACGCAAAGAGACATGAAGATTGTTACTCCTGAATTTAATTTTTATCTCGAAGTTTACATCAACCTGAAACATACCTAGATTCAATTTTTCTCCACAATCAGCAGGCAATGTGAAACTCAAGAGAGCCAATGATGAGATGAGCATACACGGAAGAAGGAGATTGAACCCATAATACAACGTTCTTCTTCGAATTGAAACAGTAAAAGTGACGTCATAATATGGTTCAGGACAACACTCGTAGAAGAAGATAGACCGTCGAGACGTCAGTCCAAGTAGTTCCCATTCACCATTTGGTTTATATGTTGCTGGGGAGATAGTGGTATTGATGAGATCAGTGAAGAATCCAGAATACGTCCACGAACCGAATTTCATTGTGCAGTGTTGAGTGTCGAATGGAAAATATGCGATGTCGATTGCACAACTTGAACGGATGATTGCTGGAGGGATCCACGTCACATTTCCAGTACTGCAAAATAAGTTTTGGTAAATGTGTTTTTGATTCTCTAGAATTCTCTTTTAGTCGTCGAATATGATGCATTGGTCAACACAAAACACCGTATTTCAGTACCCTAAAACTTACTATAAAACCACTGCATTCACCGGCCACGTACTATCAAATTGTTGATCTACACTGTTATACAACAACACATCAGGCTTCCAGATGTTGTTAATTGGAAGTCGAACTTCTTTTATGTTCCCGAATTCTGATGGATCCCAAGTCAAGTAATGATCCGTCCAAGACATTCTCAACCATACATTCGAATTCATTATTTGATGCTTTTCATCCTGAAATTTATCGTTTTTGAGAAGTTTCTCAATCGATGAACCTACAATATCGAGGATCTGTTGATAATCCATTCCAAGATGCACCACCACCGCTTCACTCTCATTTCGAACGGGTCTCGCCAATTTATTATAGTTTTCAGCCAATTTTGCATAGAGTCTCCGTTCATGATCACCCGTCCAGATTACTGAAATTTAAAATTTTTATTGATTATTTGGAATCTACATGATATAATTTTTTTACTCAGATGATTTTTTTCCAAAATTTTACCTTTAGCAGATTCGAGTCCATTAATGAATATAGTAACTGAGACTATCAGTTGGCAAATGTTGTTGATCATTTATGTTTTTTCTCCCCTGATGAAAAAATAATTTCAGAAACAAAAGGACCCACAAAAAATGAGTGAAAACAGGGAAGAAAAATAGATGAATGTCATGTTTTTATAGAGAAGAGCTGAGAGGACAAAACAAGATTAATCGGAAAGAATACATCTCATTCAATTGAATATTCTCAACTACAGTAATCCATCTGAAAAAAAACGAAAAGAAGAAAGATGAACAAATAGATAAGGAGGCACATTCTCAAAGTGTTCGAACACATCAATCTTGGTGTATTGGGACGGAGAAAAATGGAAAAAATGGAAAAGGTGAGGTCGAAAATCCAGAAGATTTTTGATTTGAAGGAGGAAGTTTTGGGGTCGGAGAGTTGAAAATTGAGAGGTCAATTAACGAGAATGAAAAAAGATTTATTGAGGTGTCTAGAGGAGAAGTGACGTAAAATGGAGGTTTTAATAGTTCTACAAAACGGAATTGAGCTCTTACAGTAGTCAGGATTGGAGTTATTTTTCAACTTTTTACTCGGAAAACTACAAAAATTAGAATCGCAACAATTTTCGGCTCAATCCGAATACCGAATGCGTTCTCCGATTCCCTATTTTTTTTTTCATCTGGAAATGACATGAACATAAACATACATAGCAAGTTATAACTAAAATTTGCAGACCCTTCAATATTCATTATTGAAAACAATGTTCTCATTAGGAACAATCCCTGTGTTTTCTAGTTGCTCAAAGAGAGAGTTTAGCTCAAACACTTAACCAAATAGTTTAAACTTGTCTCAATTTCCGTCTCAATTTGATCATATTTTTTGGAAAAAAAGAGCTAGACAATCGAATTTCTAACAAAGTGGTTACTGAAGACGAAGAGACAGATACTAGACCAAACTGAACAGAATTTGAATTGGGAGAAGTCGAAACGAAAACGTGTTCGAATAGAGAAAACAAGCTTCTTTTTTCTTTCGGAAAGAAAGATTAACCATTGAGATTGATAATATGTAGAAGGGCCCCTCTCTCAAAGATTTTGACCTCTTCCCAGGGGACTCATATCCAGAAGACCTTCTTTTCACAAACCGCCCATGATCATGAGCTTATTCAACTCTTTTCCTCTCGTTTTACTTGTGTTTTTTTTCGTGTTTTTTGAGATAGGAAACAATATTTGAATAGTTGGAAAAAGAAGAGTTGCAGAAGAGAATCATGTGAGTAAACACTAGAAAAAACTCATATGAAGAAAAAGAGTTTTCTTTGGTCTCGAAGGTTTTTGGGGGAGTAAATCTGAAAATTGCACGTTTTGTGGTATCCTCATTTGTATTGATCAGTGAGTTCAAAGAGTATCTTCTTCTATGAAAAATAAGAGAAAATTAGAGGGTTATTCAGAAAGTGAGGGATAGAGTACAACGAAAAATGAGAAGTGTTCTCACTGAAAATGAGTATCGAGTAGGCGAGACATTAGTCTGATTATCCGAGAGAAAATTAGAGAAAATGTTAATTGGAAACTTTGAGAATATTATTCAAGAGCTTGACTGCAACCGTTGGACCCTAAATGTTTTGAATCCAGTAGTTTGTGTACTACAGGATGTTAAGTTTTGTTTCTATTCAAAATCAGTTTTATTGAAAAAAAATGAATCGGATAACGGCCGTCCGAGTTTTCTGTTCAGAAATTCAAAATGTTTGCAACGATTTTTTTTTGAATGTTTTCCTCGAAACTGGAAAAAGCAAACTTTGGCCGCTCCATCAAAAGTACCCCGAAGATTTTGGAGATTTGTACTTGGAAATTCTTGTTCGACCTGATGTTTCTATCTGATTCTCTCTTTCTCAGTCAAACTTGAAACTAGTTGGGTTACTGTACCTCCAGATACAGAAGACCTGCGGTAGCTTGTGATCACAATGGCTCAAGACACAACCTATTTTCAATCACAACTTCAGGGACTCTTTTATCTGTGTTCCCACGGAACATCTACCTGATTATTGAAGTTTCTGAAAATAACTGCTCACTGTGGGAAAGTTACTTGAAACCTAGAACTACAACAGAACAGAAAGCAAGAATCAGAATCAGAGAAAAGTTTGATGCATATTTACTTCCAAAAAAACATCTCTCACACGTTTGTCTCTGTTTGACGTAAATCCGTAATACAACTTCCAAAAACAAATGAAAAATGTCTCCAAACACAAAAATCTCTATACTTTTCTTTGTCTCTAACACCAAAAATCCCACCGTATGAAGTGAAGCGAAAGTAAATGAATTGTCAGGAAAATGAGAGGTCTTCACTTTGGTTTTTAGAAGACTTTTTCTTCTTCTTCCTTCTCAAGCCTTTCCCATCTTATGTTTTTTCAAGCTGTGAAAAAAAGGAAAATGAGACCTGGTTGGAGAGCAAAAAATGAAAAAAACGAGGAGGAGAGGAAGAGGAAAAGGGTATGAGGCCACCAAGATTTACCGACATTTTGGAAATAAGAGAAGACGAAGAAGACGTCTTTCCTGAAGTCGTTATTTAGAATTCTCAACAACGACGACGCGCAGTTTCGTGGGAATATTCGGAAAGGTTGAACAAAGAGAAGCATGTGATCGAAGAGTTCTTGGAAGAAGAAGAAGATAGTGTCAAGTCATCAGTTACTCATCAATCGTTTTGTTGGGTGGATCAAAGTATCAAAGAATTGAAAGATCTAGTAAAAAGTTGGGATCTAGGGGATCTGGATAACTATTAGAGTGCTCAAATGGAACACTTTATAGGAACACAGATCGTGTGGATAGAAATGAGAGTTGATCAACACTCTTAAAGGGTTTCAGGCTGTAGACAAATCATCATTGGAAGTCCGAACGAGAGGAATTTAATTCTAAAAGATCAGTGGAGAAGTGCAGAAACCTCACATCAGTTCTAGATTCAAGTGATTCTTTTATCTACATTACTCATAGAACTATTGGAATACAGGGAAATGCATAGAGTCCACTTGGATGTCATCGGCATCTAAAAATTTCTTGAATTTGATCTCCGCGACATGAAGTTTATCAAATCCGGTTCTACTGGAAGGTAGTGACTGGTAAGAATTGCATTGGATCATCACAAAATCAAATTGGTGTCAAGTTTTCTGACCTACCTTTCATCTTTAAACAGCTCGAAGCTTTTTCTGAAACTCTTGAAATTTCACCCAATGGATGATTCAAGAACAAAGTTTTCATAGGGACTACAATGTTTGTTTATTTTCTCCCACCTCCCCAATAACTAACCTCGAAATAGTGCAACTATTAAAACTACGCCGACTTCAACCTTTCGACTCATCGTCGTCGTCTTTCGTGACGTGGCATCTGTGAACTTCTGAAAATAAAACACTTCAGAATATGACTAAACGAAACAAAACACACAAAATGAAGAACTATCAAGTGTCGGTATTAAACGCCTTCTGATTCTCTAGAATATTCCAAATCTTCTCACGATTTGGTTTGCAACTTCAAAACGTCTACGAGAGAATCATACGATAATGTATTCTTTCACGTGAAAAAGGGGAAAGTTTCCAATTTGTTCAGGTAAGAAAAAGGGGAAAAGTATCCGATTACTCATGAGGTACCAGGATACAAGACATAAAAAAATAGCTGAAAGAGGAGGCGGATAAATATATACATGGAAATTAGTGAGTAGAGAGAAATTGTGAAAAGATATTAGAAGATAGAAAGTTCTTTTTGAAATGTGATGTCCGGAAAGGGAAACAATAATTGAAAAAATGTCGGCGGGAAATGAATATGTATTAAATTTCGCCTCGAATCTCTCAAAAAGTTTCTTTTTCGAATCGAAGATTATCCCTTTTAGACACTTAAGATGGGAAGATCGAAGAATAGACAAAAAATAGAATAGTTTCGAGATTTTGATGAAATAGAATGAATATGGAAAAACGTACAAAATGCAAAAATTTCTATGGATAAATACTACTTTCAGGTTTTTCGGTCCAGTTGAATTTCTGAAACCAATACTAAAAATAGGCAGAACTATTCAAACTACATAGGTTGTGAAGATTCATAAAGCAAATAGAAACCGACGGAAATAGGTGAAATTTGAAACAATGAATCAAAGATTTATGTAAAATGTAGACAGGAAGATGTAGTAAAAACCAACGAAAAAATTCTTCGAAGTTGAGAAAATGTTTCATTGAAATAACGAAAACGTTCTTTCAAAGTTTGATGTTCATCTAGGTTTTCTCAGGAACCCAAACAATCAATCTTTCAAAACAGAATGAACAGAACTGAACAAACGAATCTTTCGACTCTAGAATAACAATTTCAGAGAAAGAGATGTAATCCAATTGTATCTTTCGTTCTGCACTAAGATTCGAAATATAAAACCGGAGGAAACTCCAAATTGCAAGAAGATTAAACCAAGGACATTCAAAAGAAAAATTAATTTTGAGAACCCTGCTCAAATTAAAAGTCATCAAACCTTTGGGTCACGTGCTCTCATCTAATGCCAATACCAAAACTCATCCACGAACCCGTCCGAAAAAATTGGACTTTTTTCGGACATCCCATGAGTTTGACCAAATCTGTCCGAAATTGAGCTCAAAAATCGGGACTCTTTTTATTTTAGAAAAGAGCACGAGGAGAGATGCCCCCTAAATGTCTGCCCCTCGGGGCACGGAAGACATGAAAAATGGAAGATGATGATGATAATATTTTGTGGAAGAAATAGAGAAGAAAATGAGACAAAAGAAGAAGAAGATTGAGTGGATTATTTCAGGTTTCATTCCTTCTTATTATCAGGGGTTGTACTATTGGAGAGCGAGCGGACAGTCAGTTTCTCACAAAAAAGAGATTGTTCACGTCGGCAGTTGTTAAGATTCCATTGATTTAAATTCACTTGCTGTTGTAAAAATGCATATTTCAGTCTGATCATAACAAATGAATAATCCAAAAAATACAACACACTCAGAAAAACCATCGGTTTTTAAATCACAACTTTCTATTTTCTGTCCGTATTCCAGTCAAAAGAGGTTCTCACCGAAACTGAGATCCATCTGATACGAGTGAATATTTCGGTTGGTAGCCAGACTTTGTAGCCTCTTCGTGTCTAGCACTGCGTTATCCAACAACTTCTCAACTCTATTTTGAAATTGTCGTCGTTGGAAACTAGTCGGAGACTCATAAATTCCGATTTCATCTGAAGTGTAACACTATATCATTTTCTAAACTAAACACCTTTTCTTCAGAAGATAAATTTCTACACAAATACCATGAAACAATCCAAAAACATAGCATCTAGATGAATATATTATTTGTGCCATACATTTTAGAAGTGAGCCTCAATTTGGTACCGTAACCCATTTCAAATATTTTTGACTCGACTAAACATTTCCGAGTTTACGACATCACCATTAGTGAATAACCTGAACATACTGAAATCCAAAATAAACTAATCGTCGGTCATAAAACATAAAAACCGAACAAAACTACGCACCACCCTGCAACCAGAAAAAGAAGACACAACAAAAAAAGAAAATAAATTATTTTTCGGAGCTCTTCTCCTCCTTTTTTCTTCTTCGGAAGAGCAACATGATGAGCATATGAGTAGTAGTTTTGACAGAATTGAACGGGAGGTCCAAACAAGAAAAACAAGAAATTGAACATGAAATGGGAGGGAGAAAATAAATATAAACTTAGACAGGAAAAGCGGAAGAGGACTTCTGAATTACATTTGAAATATAGTTGACAAGAATGTATATGACACATACATAAAAAGGAAATGATGAACAATTATAGAACATTTAGAGAAATCCATGTCTTCCTTTGACATCATCTGATGTTTAGGTATCTCTGTCGTTTTCTGAATCCACGAAATCTGGAAGTTTCTGAAATGAATTCTTCTGGAATAAGGAACCGAAAGAAGCGTAGAATAATGCATGATAACTGGATTTTTTACGAGTTTTTTCAAGGTTCCTTGTGTCTTTTGTTTGATTTTTTGAGGTTGCATTTTGAAGGAAGTCGAAAGACCAAAGGCAAAAACTAGTTTTCAAAAACAGCTCATTCTACCGAGTGGATTGGGATCTTCGAAATTGGAGAAAAAGGATATAATTAATGCAAAAGAGAGGAGTATAACTCAGTGATCAGATCTCTGGTAAAACCAGTAATTGATTGGAGTAGGTGGAGTTGATCGTAGAACGGAAATCTAGATGATAGGAATAAAATCGAATAAAAATAACAGGAATAAAATTCCGAGATCGGAACTATGGATAAATCCAGTAAGAGTATGGAAGAAAGGAATAAAATTCCGAGATCGGAACTATGGATAAATCCAGTAAGAGTATGGAAGAAAGGAATAAAATTCCGAGATCGGAACTATGGATAAATTCAGTAAGAGTATGGAAGAAAGGAATAAAATTCCGAGATCGGAACTATGGATAAATTCAGTAAGAGTATGGAAGAAAGGAATAAAATTCCGAGATCGGAACTATGGATAAATCCAGTAAGAGTATGGGAGAAAGGAATAAAATCCCGAGATCGGAACTATGGATAAATTCAGTAAGAGTATGGAAGAAAGGAATAAAATTCCGAGATCGGAACTATGGACAAATTCAGTAAGAGTATGGGAGAAAGGAATAAAATCCCGAGATCGGAACTATGGATAAATCCAGTAAGAGTATGGGAGAAAGGAATAAAATTCCGAGATCGGAACTATGGATAAATCCAGTAAGAGTATGGGAGAAAGGAATAAAATTCCGAGATCGGAACTATGGATAAATCCAGTAAGAGTATGGGAGAAAGGAATAAAATTCCGAGATCGGAACTATGGATAAATTCAGTAAGAGTATGGGAGAAAGGAATAAAATTCCGAGATCGGAACTATGGATAAATTCAGTAAGAGTATGGAAGAAAGGAATAAAATTCCGAGATCGGAACTATGGATAAATTCAGTAAGAGTATGGGAGAAAGGAATAAAATCCCGAGATCGGAACTATGGATAAATCCAGTAAGAGTATGGAAGAAAGGAATAAAATTCCGAGATCGGAACTATGGATAAATTCAGTAAGAGTATGGAAGAAAGGAATAAAATTCCGAGATCGGAACTATGGATAAATTCAGTAAGAGTATGGAAGAAAGGAATAAAATTCCGAGATCGGAACTATGGACAAATTCAGTAAGAGTATGGGAGAAAGGAATAAAATCCCGAGATCGGAACTATGGATAAATCCAGTAAGAGTATGGGAGAAAGGAATAAAATTCCGAGATCGGAACTATGGATAAATTCAGTAAGAGTATGGAAGAAAGGAATAAAATTCCGAGATCGGAACTATGGATAAATCCAGTAAGAGTATGGGAGAAAGGAATAAAATTCCGAGATCGGAACTATGGATAAATCCAGTAAGAGTATGGAAGAAAGGAATAAAATTCCGAGATCGGAACTATGGATAAATTCAGTAAGAGTATGGAAGAAAGGAATAAAATTCCGAGATCGGAACTATGGATAAATCCAGTAAGAGTATGGGAGAAAGGAATAAAATCCCGAGATCGGAACTATGGATAAATTCAGTAAGAGTATGGAAGAAAGGAATAAAATTCCGAGATCGGAACTATGGATAAATTCAGTAAGAGTATGGAAGAAAGGAATAAAATTCCGAGATCGGAACTATGGATAAATCCAGTAAGAGTATGGGAGAAAGGAATAAAATCCCGAGATCGGAACTATGGATAAATTCAGTAAGAGTATGGAAGAAAGGAATAAAATTCCGAGATCGGAACTATGGATAAATTCAGTAAGAGTATGGAAGAAAGGAATAAAATTCCGAGATCGGAACTATGGACAAATTCAGTAAGAGTATGGGAGAAAGGAATAAAATCCCGAGATCGGAACTATGGATAAATTCAGTAAGAGTATGGAAGAAAGGAATAAAATTCCGAGATCGGAACTATGGATAAATTCAGTAAGAGTATGGGAGAAAGGAATAAAATCCCGAGATCGGAACTATGGATAAATTCAGTAAGAGTATGGGAGAAAGGAATAAAATCCCGAGATCGGAACTATGGATAAATCCAGTAAGAGTATGGGAGAAAGGAATAAAATCCCGAGATCGGAACTATGGATAAATTCAGTAAGAGTATGGAAGAAAGGAATAAAATTCCGAGATCGGAACTATGGATAAATTCAGTAAGAGTATGGAAGAAAGGAATAAAATTCCGAGATCGGAACTATGGATAAATCCAGTAAGAGTATGGGAGAAAGGAATAAAATCCCGAGATCGGAACTATGGATAAATTCAGTAAGAGTATGGAAGAAAGGAATAAAATCCCGAGATCGGAACTATGGATAAATTCAGTAAGAGTATGGAAGAAAGGAATAAAATCCCGAGATCGGAACTATGGATAAATTCAGTAAGAGTATGGAAGAAAGGAATAAAATTCCGAGATCGGAACTATGGATAAATTCAGTAAGAGTATGGAAGAAAGGAATAAAATTCCGAGATCGGAACTATGGATAAATTCAGTAAGAGTATGGAAGAAAGGAATAAAATCCCGAGATCGGAACTATGGATAAATTCAGTAAGAGTATGGGAGAAAGGAATAAAATCCCGAGATCGGAACTATGGATAAATCCAGTAAGAGTATGGAAGAAAGGAATAAAATTCCGAGATCGGAACTATGGATAAATTCAGTAAGAGTATGACAGAAAGGAATAAAATTCCGAGATCGGAACTATGGATAAATTCAGTAAGAGTATGGAAGAAAGGAATAAAATCCCGAGATCGGAACTATGGATAAATTCAGTAAGAGTATGGAAGAAAGGAATAAAATTCCGAGATCGGAACTATGGATAAATTCAGTAAGAGTATGGAAGAAAGGAATAAAATTCCGAGATCGGAACTATGGATAAATTCAGTAAGAGTATGGAAGAAAGGAATAAAATCCCGAGATCGGAACTATGGATAAATCCAGTAAGAGTATGGAAGAAAGGAATAAAATCCCGAGATCGGAACTATGGATAAATTCAGTAAGAGTATGGAAGAAAGGAATAAAATCCCGAGATCGGAACTATGGATAAATTCAGTAAGAGTATGGAAGAAAGGAATAAAATTCCGAGATCGGAACTATGGATAAATTCAGTAAGAGTATGGAAGAAAGGAATAAAATTCCGAGATCGGAACTATGGACAAATCCAGTAAGAGTATGGGAGAAAGGAATAAAATCCCGAGATCGGAACTATGGATAAATTCAGTAAGAGTATGGAAGAAAGGAATAAAATCCCGAGATCGGAACTATGGATAAATCCAGTAAGAGTATGGAAGAAAGGAATAAAATCCCGAGATCGGAACTATGGATAAATTCAGTAAGAGTATGGAAGAAAGGAATAAAATTCCGAGATCGGAACTATGGACAAATCCAGTAAGAGTATGGAAGAAAGGAATAAAATCCCGAGATCGGAACTATGGATAAATCCAGTAAGAGTATGGAAGAAAGGAATAAAATCCCGAGATCGGAACTATGGATAAATTCAGTAAGAGTATGGAAGAAAGGAATAAAATTCCGAGATCGGAACTATGGATAAATTCAGTAAGAGTATGGAAGAAAGGAATAAAATCCCGAGATCGGAACTATGGATAAATCCAGTAAGAGTATGGAAGAAAGGAATAAAATTCCGAGATCGGAACTATGGATAAATTCAGTAAGAGTATGGAAGAAAGGAATAAAATCCCGAGATCGGAACTATGGATAAATTCAGTAAGAGTATGGAAGAAAGGAATAAAATTCCGAGATCGGAACTATGGATAAATTCAGTAAGAGTATGGAAGAAAGGAATAAAATCCCGAGATCGGAACTATGGATAAATTCAGTAAGAGTATGGAAGAAAGGAATAAAATCCCGAGATCGGAACTATGGATAAATTCAGTAAGAGTATGGAAGAAAGGAATAAAATCCCGAGATCGGAACTATGGATAAATCCAGTAAGAGTATGGGAGAAAGGAATAAAATCCCGAGATCGGAACTATGGATAAATTCAGTAAGAGTATGGAAGAAAGGAATAAAATCCCGAGATCGGAACTATGGATAAATCCAGTAAGAGTATGGGTGAATGACACATACATAAAAAGGAAATGGAAATCTGACACCTTCTCTTATTAATCCCACTAGGTATGGGGAATGAAAAACGCAGAGAGACGCAGATAAGCTAGAGTTTCTGACTTCTCTGCGTCTCTCTTTCCTCTTGAAGACTTTGAATGCGCATATCTCAAAGGCCTGACGAGCTATTGAAAATTTATCAACAAGTGAAATGTGTAAAATTTGTCGCTTAATTATTTTGTAGTTGATAACTTTTTTTGGAAATTTTCTGCAGAGAGTTGTGAGGTGTTGAAGTAAACCAGCTTCGTTTTGCTTAGACAGCTCGGGTTTTGAATTTCTACATTCGGTAACTGTTTAGGTAGCCACTGTGAAAAAGTTTTGGCTCTTTAAGGTTACGGATGCTCCAATGTCTGCGTTTTTGAAGTCCCACACTTCAATTTTGGGCAAAGGTATGCTGTGGAGGAGATCAATGTCAAATTCTATCCTAAGATGATCACTTCCGCCTATTGGCACAAGAGTCTGTATACTACTTATTGCTGTGTTCGAGAATGCGACGTCAAGTATGTTGTCTTTTCTTGTTGGTTGTGATATGAATTGCTTTAGATTATTTGTGATGCAGAAGTCAATCAACAGTTTTCCTAGAAGGGTCTCGGAAAGGGGCGTTGGCTCATTCCATTTAATTTTGTTGATGTTAAAATCCCCCACTAGGTCTAGGCCCCGTTAGACACAGACTGGAAGACAACTACCACAAAGGTAGATGTAACAATTTAATAATGGGAACATAAAAAAAGGAACTGGGAAAACATTTGTTAGTTTTCGTTGATGGGATAAGGGTTCATGTCGTCGTCGATTGGAGAATCCGATGCGTTTCTGTCTCATTGCCTTCAATCTAAACTAAATGTACCTAAAACAGACTGAAATGTTAAAGTACAGAGCAGGCGCAATCTGGTATTTTACACTACCGTAGTCTATGTATTATGAGGCTTCTTCTTGTGTTAACTTCCTACACATTTTTAGTTTGTGATCTGGAAATGTTTTGATGATGTTCTGAAATTGGTTCTTTGTTTAGTCACATTCTCGATTTTTTAATGTTTACATTTGGAGAAGGATACTGTAGCTTACATGGATGCTGTAGCTGATCTTATTGGTTAATGGATGATTCATGATTCAGAATCCAGAATCCAGGATTCAGAGTTTGATAGAAGTCTTGTTGGAAAATATCAAGTTCATAAATAAACATTTTTATTCTCATTATTTAGAGTCAAATGTTCGATCACTCGATTTTCTCATAGATGCAAATAATAGCATTGGTGATTTCTTCAATCTTAACTGGTGAAACCAAATCATCATTATGTCTCCACAATCCTCCTTCGGATTTTAAAACAACGGTCGCATGACCAACATCTGCGTGTTGCTCTCGTTCAATTATAGATTTGAGTTCATAGTCATAGCTAAACAAAGTATTCCCATCGGTCCCATTTAACACGACATTTGCTGACAGCACCTTCGTTCCGTGCATTCTCATGACCTGAGGAAAAAACTTAAGACAAGAATGAGTATGGGGATTAACAGTGTTTTTTGACATGATGGCGTTTGCGGACAAAACATCAAAATAAACGTAAACTAAGATGCTTTGGTCGCAAACGCGGTCACGTTAAAAACCCTTGAACCCCAAACTTGTTCTTGTCCCCTCTCCCCCTCTTTAGTTTACGGTAAAAACGCTTACCAGTATTTCCGGAACCTTGGTAAATGTTTCCTTGATTTCATTTACATCCAATATCATTTTCCGTGTTCCCTCTCTCTTTGATTTTAGTTCGAATTGGAACAATCGGTGAATATCATCATTCCATTCCATCATCGACTGCAAAAAACCAACGGAAGATCCAACTAAACCAGGAAGAAAGATTAGATTTGAATCATCTTTGGACATCGGACTGAACATTAACGTTCTCATGATTGTGGAGAGATTTAGTTGATGATCTTGATTTTGGGTGAGGAACAAACTGCTTGCTCCGAACATTGAAACAATCAAGGGGAAGTGCTTGTCAATACGACTCAGTTTCTCGCAAATTTGATTTACAGGATTCAGGTTGAGGAGGCATTTCCATACAGCAGCAAAATAGCAGGTATTTGAGGTTTTCGAAAGACTTGATAGCTTAGTCTTATCAACTTTTCTCGAAGTTCGTTGAATCAATCCTAAAAGCTTCTTCATCAGAGTATGATTTTCCAGTATCGCGTGCAAACTCTTCTTCAATTCTTGACAACAGAAACGTTCGTCTTCAATTCTACGTGCGTTTGTTTCTGATGATTTACAGGTGAATTTCAGACAATCGATGACTCCTCCTTCAATTAAATACCTTGACCCTATTTCTGTTTCTTTCAATAAATCGATCAGCTTCGGAACATAATTCCATATGAAGTAGTTACTACTCGCTTTTGAATTCTCAATGTCGAAACGACTGTTGGATTGATCGAGAATTTCCAGAATTTTTTGAATTAGTCCCACTCGATTAGTGCATAAATCGAATGCAGATATCACTAGTTGCTCCAAGTTTTCATGTCTTTCAATTGAAGGCCAAACAAGTACGAACAAGTTCTGTGCCCATTCCATAGATTCGTTTGAGAAATATGTGACTTTCGCCAAAATTTGCATACAAAGGAGTAATGCGATCTGAAAATAAGTTTGACCCAAAAAGATATTCGACAATAAAACATACCGGGAGTTGAGAAAAGTAATTGGAAAATTGCTGGTCTTCGACCATTCCATTCAAATCTTTCATAATTTTGAGTAAAGGCCCTTGTCGGATTTCATCGTATCCTCCATCTCGAAACTCTTTATCAATTGTCAATAGATCCTTGAATATTTGATGATCTGAAAAGTTCACTAAACATTCTGTAGAGTCCGGATTAGCTAGTTACCTTCCGAACGGTTATCCATTCTAATTTTGGATTGATGGGGGCGGGAAATGAACGTCGTTAAACATTTTGCCCCAATTTGGTGTTTTTTTGTGGAAAAAAGAACCACTTCAGTTCACGTTTACGGGGGGGGAGGGGTGATTTTTTGGAATACTGTTTTCTTTTCTCAATTTTCACTTCAAATACAACACCAGAATCCAGTATTCAGAATCCAGAATCGAGAATCCAGAACCCAGGATTCAGAGCCCAGAATCCAGGGTTCAGAACCAAGAATCCAGGATTCCGAACCCAGGTTTCAGAATCCAGAATCCAGAATCTAGAACCCAGGATTCAGAATCCAGAATCCAGGATTCACAACCCAGTTTCCAGAATCCAGAATCCAAAATCTAGAACCCACGTTTCAGAATCCAGAATCCAAGATTCAGAATCCAGGTTTCAGAATCCAGAATCGAAAATCAAGATTTCAGAATCCAGAACAGAGGATTCAGAATCACGGATTGAGAAAACTAAACATCGATAAGCCACGTCGCCACGTCCCAGGTACCACAGCCAACGGAGAATAGTTGGAAAATGGCGGTGCAGAATGCTGGAGGAGGAGGAGGAGTAGGGACGGAGCACGGGTGAGTACTGTAGATTACTGTAGCTGAAAAAACTGTAAGCGTAAATGGGGTTACTGTAGTTTTTAACTTTTGAAAACAAATTTTTGCATTGAAATGTAAACCTTCTTCGTTGGTTATCTTTGACTAATCGTATTCAGGTAATTTCTCTAAATGGCATTTATTCGAAACCTATGGATGTAATTAGTTGAGTGCCACAAGGCTCTGTCCTTGGGCCTCTTCTCTTCCTCTTATACATCTACGATATTAGTGAATCCAATATATTAATGTTTGGAATCCTATATATTAATGTTTGCGGAAGATTAGAAACTTTTCTCACCTCACGTCAATTTATTGCGAGATGATTTAGCTACAATATCCGCATGGTGCTCACAGTGGCAAAGGACAGTCGCGCCAAACAAATGTGAAGTTATTGCGTTCAGGTCCTCGACACGCAACCTGAAAAGCAGAACTTTCCCGGAATTCCATATCTCGGGTTTGAAACTCCCTTCTGCCAGGCGTATTAAAGATCTGTGAATATTCTTTTCGGACGACCTTTCATTTGCACAGCATGTCAATATATCCTCAATAATTATGGAAGTGTTTATCAGATGTTATATTATATATATTCGACCAATCCTTGAGTATGGATGTACTATATTCTCGCCTCATCTCAAACTTCACATTCGGAAGATCGAATCTATTCAAAAATCATGTGTTCATCGAATTTTCAAAAAGTTTAGAATTGAATATACATCCTATTTCAACGCTATGGATATTTGTGGAGTGGACTCTCTGGAGATCAGAAGATTAGTTTGCGATTTAGTTTTTATATATAAGTCAATTATCAGCAGAGAGATCTATTGTGCGAATGCCTTATTTACATTTATTCCGTCTGTTAAATCTCTAAGAAGACACTCATCTATTAATGTTTTCTACTTGTCTTTCTGTGTATGTTTAGCTTTGAAGTATAAGTGGCGAGTGTCCTTCTTTCAATAAATAAATCTAAATGCACGGTCTCCCCACTCAAAAAAAAAGACTGCAAGCGAAAGTTCTCAGCGGAGCGCGAATGCCGCGCGCTACAGTAGTCAGAAATTTGTTTAAATTAATTTTTCAACTGAAAATTTTGATTTTATTTAAATTAAATACAAACAATAAAGGATATAAAAAGTGAAAATCGTCCATAACAAAGAACGAGAAAAGCAAAAGCAACATTTCGGAAAAGAGAAAATCATTTTTGGAGCAAAAATAAAGGCCCTGATACAGATCGAAGTTTTGGCCGGAAAAATCGGTTTTCCATTATTTCTCGAAACTTATTCGGCCAAAATGTGACCCATTCATAATTAATAAAGATTTGTCTATTGCGGATTTTTGAGCTATAAATGAGATGGAAAACGTCAATAAATAGAGAGCTGGATAGAGTTTGAAGTCGAGAATTTTACAAAAAATTTTCAGTGGAAAATAGGGTTTTCTTAGAAAAATTATCAAATGCAACCCACAAATGACATGATATCATGGCTTTTAGAAGAATAATTGTTTTTCTTGATGTATTCATCATATTAACCATTATTTCCGACCTAAATTTAATATGAAAAAATATATAAATCTTGAAATTTTTCGTTCTTTGATAGTGAGTTACTCCGTCACTAATTGTCATGTTATGTCGAAATGTATTGTTTGTATAAATTAAATCTAGATTTCTATTTCTAAATATTTGTTGATAACTTTTTGATAGCTCTGAAGGATTTTGAGATATGCGCAGTCAAAGTCATAATGGAGCAAGGATATTGTCGAAATAAAAAAAGTGATACCCGGTGTTTGCGGACTTAATGCAAAATTATTAAAATTAGCATTAAGTCCGCAAACACCGGGTATCACTTTTTTATTTCGACAATAGACGCAGAGAAGTCAGTCGCTCTTGTTTCTCTGCGTTTCTCTTTGTCAAAAGCGCATATCTCGAAACCTAGAAGAGTTATAAAAAAGGTGTAAACAACAAAAGTGAACATTTGATTTTGATCTACCAAAATATATAGAAATAAGACGAAGACAAAATAGGAACACCATAATTTTAAGAGTCAAGTTTTTACAAGACTATCTTTTTTCGGTGAGATTGTACAAAAAAAGTTGTCAACTACAAAAATGTAGCTTTATATTTGATCTACTAAATCAAATTTAAAAAAATTGAATTTTGCACAATACCGGTGTTCAGGACACCCGTTCAAAGCTGGCTGATTTTCAGAAAAATCTCGAAATTTCGTGAATTTTTGGGAGGGTACGGTAAACGCCCAGTTGACTTACTTTTACTAAAAAATGAGGTACATACATATGCTAAATTTTACGCTGATTTTAATTTTAACAATCGTTTCCATTAAATTTCAGCCCAAAACTTATAGCAAAGTAAAAGTGTAAAGTTTTTTGAAAATGAAAAAAATACGGTAGCCCAATGGCTCCTACTATCTAGAACTTTGGTTTTTGAGAGCGCACATTTCAAAAGCTAAAAAGTTATCAAAAAAGATTTGATCTACAAGAAAAATATAAAATTTAACTTGACTTGCTCTCAGAGCTATTATCGGAATAAAAAAGTTCCGACATTTTTTACCGACGTGCAAGAGTCGCGGTACTGGTAGATCAGAAACGCCCACGCATCATAAACATTTCTTCTGCAAAATCAGGGCACGGTTTCATTGAATTCGCGGGTGAAGTTTTGTTTAAAAATACCACTTTTTAAATAAAATTTGACCTATTTCCTTTAAAATTTTATCTTTTTTCCTCAAACTTCATGGTGGAAATGAAATTTTAAGGGAAATAGGTCAAATTTTATTTAAAAAGTGGTATTTTTAAACAAAACTTCACCCGCGAATTCAATGAAACCGTGCCCTGATTTTGCAAAAGAAATGTTTATGATGCGTGGGCGTTTCTGATCTACCAGTACCGCGACTCTTGCGCGTCGGTAAAAAATGTCGGAACTTTTTTATTCCGATAATAAGAGAACAATAAAATTTAGAAAAAAAGCTAGTACTGTACAAAAAATACATTTGAAAACAATGAAAAACTCGTCATTCGAGACGATCGAAAAGACAAAGAATGGAAGAATCTCGTCTTGAGGAGAAACCTTCATGCCCAGAGATAGGGATTCGAAAGTGTTTCGTTTGAGGAAGCTGTTTTGTGAAGGAGGCTTCTTCTGGAAATATGAAAAAAAGATTATTCAGCGAGAGAAATAGTGACTAACTTTGAGAGGGTTTTACGGTATCACTGATTGTCCCACAAAGTAAATTATGTATAAACCATACAAAACAAAGGTAGAGTTTCATTTTTCTAGTTGACAACTTTTTTGTACAACCTCAACGAAAAAAGACACAGTTTTGTATCTGCCTGACTCTTAAAGTTATGGCGTCCCTTGTCTTCGTCTTATTTCTATATATTTTGGTAGATCAAAATCAAAACAATTTTGTAGTTTACAAGTTTTTATTAACTTCTGCAGTTTTCGCCATATGCGTCTTCAAAAAAAAAAGAGACGCGAAGAAGCTAGAGCGACTACCTTCTCTGCGTCTCTCTTTTCATTCATTTGGCAACTCTCACATTGATTGCGCTTATCTCAAAAGCCTAGAGAGCTATTAAAAAGTTTTCAACAAATGAAATGTGTGAAATTTCTCGGTTAATATTTTTGTAGTTGATAACTTTTTTTGTAAAATTTCAGCACAGCAAGTTGTGAACTGTCGAAGTAAATAAGTCATCTTGGGTTTCCTCAGACCTGCTCAGGTATTTTTGGGCAAGGGTGGGGCAACGAAACTTTCGATTGGGCCATGTGGCCCGTGAATAGGGCACAGTGCCCACAAAAGGGGCCACATGGCCCAGTGGGCGCAAGTTGGGCGCAGGTTGGGCCACAGGTTGAGGGATAGGAGATACTTTATGGATGTGGGCACAGGTTGGGCGCATGGTGAGGATGGATGGGCACAGTATGAGCACGGAGTGGGCACAGTATGGGCACGGAGTGGGCACAGTATGGGCACGGAGTGGGCACATGTTGAGAAATCGCGCTCTACTGCACACTCTGAATTTACGCCACGATTTCTCTTATTTATTTTGTTTCTTTTTCAATTTTATCGTCCATTTATATTATTCTACTTAATTCGCACAGAAAATGAAAAAATCTAAACTCGACTTAACAGGTAAGACAGTATTTTTTATATGTTTTTGTATACTTTTGGTGAAGTTTCAGCTGAACAAAAAATGATTTCAACAACACAAGAATCATCACCAACTACGCTCTCCAGCTGCTCATTTTCTTCTATCTTTAATATTTTGCATTTACTCTGAATTTCTTGTTGTAATTTGTATATTTGTAGTTTTCAGGAAAAATTATTTCCTCTTCCTGTATCCCTATGTTCCATCTTCTAGTTCGACCAATTTCAGCTTATATTATCCTATTATAATAGGTATCGGAAATTGCGAAAAAAATGGGAAAAAAATAATTTTTGAGTGAAAAAAATCAGAAAAATTATTTTTTCTAAAATTGTAACTTTTTGATGTTTTGTTGTAGAAAAAAATCTAGACACATCTTTTCGTACATTTTTTGACTAATTTTCTTGATGAGTTAAGATGATTTTTCCGAGGACACCAGATTTGACTTCTGGAGCTCTAGCACGGTGCCCAAAGTTTGGGAAACCAATTCAACATATTTTTTTGTTTATTGAAGTGTTTCCCAACATTTTGACACAAAAAACTCAACAACTTCAAGAGAAAAATAAAAAGTTTTTTTTCCGGATTTTGAAATCCAGATCAGGAAAACTCGATTATCGAAAAAATCAGCTGAGCACTGTGAACAAAAAACTTATATCAATTTTAATTGATGTTTGAGCTATCTCTCAAAAAAAGTTTATGCAAAACGAACTTGTTTCAGCTGAAATAGACATGAAAGTATGGAGGTATACTCACCTATGACCGCTACTGTAATTCATAGAAAAAAAAGTTGTTCTCGTAAGTACTAAAAATTGTAAAAGTCTCACAACAATATCCGTTTATTCTCGGAATTCAATAAAAGCTGAATTTTCTATAATCGAATTAACAGGGTGGTACTCGCTTTTGGAACTCGACAAAATAGAACTGTTACAAAAAAGAACTGTGAGAAAATGGAACTGTAAAATATAGAACTGCTACAATTTGGAACTCGCTAAAATGGAACTGAACAAAATGGAACTGCTACAAAATGGAACTGCTACAAAATGGAACTCTTGTTCGAATTTAGCGCGTTTGCATTCATGAATTTTTAGAAGAATTAGAACCTATTTTCGAGGCCTCGATTGAGAGAAATGTCGACTAAAACACTTATTTAATAGAGATATAGCCTTTGTCTATTTAATAGTCAACAAAAAATAGAAAAAATTATATTAGATAAGCCCAATAAGCGTTTTCAAAACCAGTGGTAGAGTTCCATTTTGTAGCAGTTCCATTTTGTAGCAGTTCCATTTTGTAGCAGTTCCATTTTGTAGCAGTTCCATTTTGTAGCAGTTCCATTTTGTAGCAGTTCCATTTTGTTCAGTTCTATTTTGTTGAGTTCTATTTTACCGAGTTCCATTTTACCGGGTTCCAAATTGTAGCAGTTCTATATTTTACAGTCCCATTTTCTCACAGTTCTATTTTGTCGAGTTCCAAAAGCGAGTACCACCATTTACAGTCAAAATTTGAAATTTTGAAAATACCGTATATCCTCTAATTGGAGCTTCGCTCCAATAGTTCAAAGGAATACGGTAGGTCTCATAAATTAATTGTCTCGAAAACTATAAAAACGATGCAAATAAAATTATTAGTGTATGTTATTAGTGTATCCATTGAAATGTAATGTTGTACAAATATAACTGTGGTTCAATATTGCATAATTTCCAATTCACTAGACAGTGAAAACTTGAAATTCACATTTTTCCGACTCCACTTATCGATTCCAAAGACTGCCATCCTTCCTTCAACGTTACTAATACTGTATCCTCTAATTCCTATCGATTCATCTCCTCTCCTTACCCACGCCAATTTTTCCAGTTTGGTAACATTTAGCCCTTCGATCACTGCCTTTTCATCAATTTCTGGAGAGTTGGGGGATCGATTCACTGACAAAAACTTTAGATTTGAATAATTTTTCTTCCAGTTGTTCAGAAATAAGTTGAGGTCTTTGTCAGTGAAATTGATGCATTCTGCGTTCATAACAGGACAGCTGAAAAATTGATAAAAGACGGCGGGATTTTGAAAATTGTTTTTCTTCGACAGTTTTTTTCACAAATATTCAATGGTCCTGTGAGTTTTTACGAAAAAAATCGAGTGTTGCGAAATTCCAATAATTGATGTGAAAATTGAATGAATCTCCCAAAATTGTTAGAAAACAGAAAAATTGTAGAGTTTCTTCTATGAAATTATAGTTTTTTTCTCAAATGGTTCGCAGAAACTGATTCAAGTCGGCCGTCAAAGGAAATTGTGTGAAAATTAGAATTAATCCAATTTCACGTTATGAACTCCGGCCTCCTCAAAATCGTCACTGTCACAACTCTGGAAATTATCCACGTTTATGAGTGTCAGAGTTCTGATTGAACGAACTGAACGTATTGACATATAAAAGAAAACGACAAACCTCATTCTGACTTAGAAGGATTGATAAAATGCCACTCCATACACAACATAATATATCTGAAAATCTGAAAGGATTATTCTTGAAACCGTAATTGTTTGGTTACCTTTTGAACACCTATGCGTAGACCAATTAGCATTAAAAAACGCCAAGTAATAGAACTTTGGATTTGAAAATTATATGAAACATCTGCAATTTGTATTAGTTCCTTATCTGGAATCAATTATTTTCTTTAAAATAGGCATAATTACCGTAAATACTGTATTATAACGGCACCTGTAATAGAACGGCACCTCTATTATAACGGCGAACCATCTCTACTCAGAATCCATAAAAATGATTATCAGGGGTTTTTTCTCGGTTCTGGTTAGAAGCAGGGTGTTTGGTCACTTCTAGATCAGCAAATAGAACGCCCAAAAAATGTGTTTTCGTTGAGTATCTGAAACCACAAAATTTCTCTCGGAGGCAGTTGAAAAATATAACGGCATGCCGTTATAATACAGTATTTACGGTAACTGGAATGAGGTTTATTTCATATCACGTCGTGCAAATTTCCAATCAATGGAAATAAAGTTCTATTACTTGGCTTTTTTTAATGCTAATTGGTCTACGCATAGGTGTTCAAAAGGTAACCAAACAATTACGGTTTCAAGAATAATCCTTTCAGATTTTCAGATATATTATGTTGTGTATGGAGTGGCATTTTATCAATCCTTCTAAGTCAGAATGAGGTTTGTCGTTTTCTTTTATATGTCAATACGTTCAGTTCGTTCAATCAGAACTCTGACACTCATAAACGTGGATAATTTCCAGAGTTGTGACAGTGACGATTTTGAGGAGGCCGGAGTTCATAACGTGAAATTGGATAAATTCTAATTTTCACACAATGTCTTTTTTCTGATTTTCACAAAGTGTAACTGTGACGTTTCTGTATTTGTCTTTTTGAAATTCCTTCAATAAAATTTGTGTGAACATTGTCCCGATCTTACCAACTTGTCGTTAAGCAAATATAAATACGTAGAAAGTTTCAGCACTGAGTTAACTAGCTTTTATCCAAAAAAAAATTCGACAAGCTGAAAATTTAAGAAACTCTGTTGAAAATCACATACTTTTCAAAAATCCGCCAGATTTCAACAATTATGAGTTTACTCATCTTTGCCAAATACAAAGTGAAAACTGTCGAGGAAAAAAATTTTCAAAAACCAACCGTCTTAATATGTTTGCTGCAAACGAACGCACTTGCTTATAAAATCAGAAAATTTTCTTAAAACTCACTTTAATTTCAGCAAATCCTTTAAATGCATCGAATTGGTCACATGCGATTTCTTGTCAGATGCTGAACGATCCATAAAATACATCAAACCAAACATTTCACATGTGATATGAAATTGTTCTTTTGGCGTTATATAATTAAAAATATTCTGAGTTGTTACTGAATTGAGACTGCACTGAATATCCAATTTATCGATTGACGACTTTTCAGCCTCAATCCATTTGATCATCCTCTCATTATGTGAAGTTCCTAAGAAAAATTCATGGAATGAAGCATTGAAAACATCTCTGATTGCATCGATCCATCTCAAAACTTCTTCCGTGAAATAATATTGAGAAATACGATATGTGGATGATGTTCTATCATTATTTGGCTTGTAATGAATAGACCCATAGGATTCAGAAGTTAAGACATTGAATTGATGACTGATAGTAAAGCTTCTGGAAATCAGTACGTCATCGACATAAAGCACTTTCCAATCTCTATTGTTTTTCTCTATTTCCTTCTCTGGTTTTGGATTTTCCCATTGGACAGTTATATGTACTCCACCGTTAATGCATAAATTGAAGACTATCGGCTTAGCAGGTTTCACGAATTTGCATTTATGTTTTGAAGCTTTGGAGCAAAGAGATAACACCAGTCTGAAATGATTTTTGATCAAGTTTTATACATTTCTACAGACAATATCTCTTCTTTTGTGGTTGATAACTTTTTGATAAGATTATATTTTGAAAGATATGCGCCTTCCAACAACTTCACTAGATATGCGCCTTCCAACAACTTCACTGTAAGAAGAGTGAGAGAGCACGCAAGAACTGTCGCGGCAAAAACTCATAGACTACACCTCTCAATGACTACATTGACTCATTGACTACACATTCTCAATGACTACAAAGTCTCATTGACTTTATTTTTCTCAATGCACTTTTCTCATTGACTACACCACTCATTGACTACAAGATTGTAGGGATTCTCTCATTGACTACATCTCTCCGAAATACAGTCCACTAGACCATCTGAATTTATAACATATCTCAGAAGCCTTATCTTCCAAACAGGACCAGGCAAAGTAGTGTACCCAAATTAGGAATGAGTTTTCATCATTCTCTTTGGCTTAGATTTTTTAGAAATTCGGAAAAGAATTGACAAACCCGATAATAACCGTTTTTGTCAAGTTTGTTTCCGAAATTCTAAGAAACCTAAGCCTAACTAAGAGAATGGTGAAAACTGGTCCCCCACAAGAACCACACAGATTGGATAAACTGTGTTCCTCTTTCACCATACTGATTTAAAATCCCCGAATGTTTTTTCTAGTTTCGGATATTGTACTGACGAAAAAGAATGTGAGACAGTCAGTGAGGGTGTGGCATATGCTCAAAGCTGACTAATTTTGACTTAAAAACTGCGAATACTGCGTTCTCTTTGCCGGGTACTGTAGATGTAGTCAATGAGAGAATCCCTCGAATTTTGCAGTCAATGAGTGGTGTAGTCAATGAGAAAAGTGTAGTCATTGAGAAAAATAAAGTCAATGGGGCTTTGTAGTCATTGAGAATGTGTAGTCAATGAGACAATGTAGTCATTGAGAGGTGTAGTCAATGAGCTTTTGCCAACTGTCGCCAATCTCGTTTCTTTGCGTCACTCGCCTCTCTTTTCGGTCTTTGAGGGTCCCGACATAATGAGAACCATCGAAAATTGTCATCTAGAACAAAAGTATTCCAAATTTTATTTTATTTAAAACGATACATTGAAACTTAATGGACAATTTGATTCACAGTAAAACAGATAAGTTAGACTTACATCTCAAATGAATTCATTTGTTTAATCACTTTCTCAAATGGGAGAAACGGAAGACGGAATATAGGAAACGGTTCAGACATTTGAAAAAGATGTTTTTATTGATTCTGGGTAAACAGAGCAGAGGAAGGAATGAGTGGGGAAAGTGCGGTAGAGCGCGTTTGTGTGTACAGTGAGATTTGTAAAGGACATAGATCTACAGTAGCGAGCATAGGTGAGGGCAGATTCATACTTTCATGTGTATCTCTTCTGAATCGTGTCCGTTTTGCATAATCTTTTTTTTGACAGATAGCTGAAACATTCAGCAATACAAAAATTAGTTTTTTGAAATGGTGCCAATTCTGATTTTTTTTGATAATCGATTTTTCCTGACCGTGATTTGAAAATTCGAAAAAAAACTTTTTATTTTTCTCTTGGAGTTATTGAGTTTTTGATGTCAAAATGATGGAACATGTTCAAATAAACAAAAAATTATGTTGAATTAGTTTCTTAGTTCCAGAGCATCGTGCCAGAGCTCCAGAAGTCAAAAGTGGGGTCCTCGGAAAAACCTTCATAACTCATCAAAAACTTATCCAAATTAGCCAAAACATGTACCAAAAGACGTGTTTTAAGTTCTTCTACAAAACAACATCAAAAAACCAAGATTTTAGAAAAAATAATTTTTAAAAAATTTTTCACTCAAAATTTTTCATTCCAATTTTTCCTGGATTTCGGATATTTTCTGGCTATAAAACGAACAAAAAATATAAACATGTGTTTTATTATTTGTGATAAAGCACTTTGCATGCAGTATTTGAAACATATGTTCGTTTTATAGCCAGAAAATATCCGAAATCCAGGAAAAAATTGGAATGAAAAATTTTGAGTGAAAAAATTTTAAAAAAATTATTTTTCTAAAATCTTGGTTTTTTGATGTTGTTTTGTAGAAGAACTTAAAACACGTCTTTTGGTACATGTTTTGGCTAATTTGGATAAGTTTTTGATGAGTTATGAAGGTTTTTCCGAGGACCCCACTTTTGACTTCTGGAGCTCTGGCACGATGCTCTGGAACTAAGAAACTAATTCAACATAATTTTTTGTTTATTTGAACATGTTCCATCATTTTGACATCAAAAACTCAATAACTCCAAGAGAAAAATAAAAAGTTTTTTTTCGAATTTTCAAATCACGGTCAGGAAAAATCGATTATCAAAAAAAATCAGAATTGGAACTATTTCAAAAAACTGATTTTCGTATTGCTGAATGTTTCAGCTATCTTTGAAAAAAAAGATTATGCAAAACGAACACGATTCAGAAGAGATACACATGAAAGTATGAATCTGCCCTCACCTATGCTCGCTACTGTAGATGGGTGCAAACAGAGGATAGAGTAGGAATACGTAGACACCAAAAGAAAAAATACCGTAAACACTGTATTATAACGGCACCTGTATTATAACGGCACCCTATCTAGATAAATATACTCAGAGTTCATGAATATGATTATCCCAGTGTTTTTTCTTGGTTCTGATTAGAAACAGCGTGCTTAGTAACTTCTAGATCAGCGAATAGGTCCAAAAAATGTTTGTCGTTTGATTTTAATGAGTTTCTAAAACCACAAAGTTTCTCTGATAGGCAGTTGAAAAATATAACGGGGTGCCGTTATAATACAGCAGAGTTACGCGGTAGTGATTTTTTCTAAAACGAAAGTCGGAAGTCAGAAGTCGGAATTCCACAGACAAATTTCAGCCTGATACGACTTATTCTGATTATTTTATGGTCCCTTCAAGTTCAACATCAGTGAGTGGTCATTGACCTCTCACCGGAGTATTCAGCACTTTTCTTTTTTCTGGGAGAAGGCGTTGACGTCTTCCAATTTAGAACCTGAGGTGTGACTCAATTGAACATTCATTCTCATCAAGTCACGCCTTATAATGCATAGAGTCTACGTTCATGATCACCCGTTCAGATTACTGAAATTTAAACTTTTTGTTTACTAGATGGAATCTAACGGTTATAATTTGATTACTCAGATAATTTTTCTCCGAAATTTTACCTTTAGCAGATTCGAGTCCATTAATGAATATAGTAATTGAGATTATCAGTTGGCAAATGTTGTTGATCATTTATGTTTTTTCCCCTGATGAAAAAATAATTTCAGAAACAAGAGGACCCACAAAAAATGAATGAAAACAGGAAAGAAAAATAGAGAAATGTCATGTTTTTATAGAGAAGCGCTGAGAGGACAAAACAAGATTAATCGGAAAGAATACATCTCATTCAATTGAATATTCTCAACTACAGTAATCCTCATCCATCTGAAAAAAAACGAAGAGAAGAGAGATGAATAAATAGATAAGAAGGCACATTCTCGAAGAGTTCGAACACATCAATCTTGATGTACTGGGACGGCGGAAAAAGTGAAAAATGGAAAAGGTGAGGTCGAAAATCCAGAAGATTTTTGATTTGAAGGAGGAAGTTTTGTGGTCGGAGAGTTGATAATAGAGAGGTCGATTAAAGAGAATGAAAAAAGATTTATAGAGGTGTCTAGAGGAGAAGTGACGTAAAATGGGAAGTTTTAATAGTTCTACAAAACGGAATTGAGCACTTACAGTAGTCAGGATCGGAGTTTTTTTTTTCAACTTTTTACTCGAAAAACCAAATGATAGGAAAAGTCGATTTTCGGTGATCTTGCAATATTAAATGAAAAGTTCCAAAATAAAATTAGGACCTGTAAACTTCTCGGAAACGACAAAAGTTAGAATCGCAACAACTTTCGGCTGAATTGGAAAACCGAATACGTTCTCCGATTCCCTACTTTTCTGATTCTGGAAGTGACATGAACAAAAACATACATAGCAAGTTATAGCTGAAATTTGCAGACTTTTCAATATTCGTCATTGAAAAAGAAGTTCTCATTAGGAACAATCCCTATTTTTCTAGTTGCTCAAACACTTTATCAAACGTGTTTCAATTTCCGTCTCAATTTTATCATATTTTTCGAGACCAGAAAAAAAATAAGCTAGACAATTGAATTTCTAACAAAGTGGTTACTGAATAAGAAGAGACAGATACTAGACCAAACTGAACGGAATTTGAATTGGGAGAAGTTGAAAACGTGTTCGAATAGAGAAAACAAGCTTCTTTTTTCTTTCGGAAAGAAAGATTAACCATTGAGATTGATAATATGTAGAGCCCTCCCAAAGATTTTGACCTCTTCCCAGGGGACTCATATCCAGAAGACCTTCTTTTCACAAACCGCCCATGATCATGAGCTTATTCAACTCTTTTCCTCTCGTTTTACTTGTGTTTTTTTGTGTTTTTTGAGATAGGAAACAATATTTGAATAGTTGGAAAAAAAGAGTTGCATAAGAGACTCATGTGAGTAAACACTAGAAGAAAACTCATATGAAGAAAAAAAGTTTTCTTTGGTCTCGAAGATTTTTGGAGGAGTAAATCTGAAAATTGCACGTTTTGTGGTATCCTCATTTGTATTGATCAATGAGTTCAAAGAGTATCTTCTTTTATGCAAAATAAGAGAAAATTAGGGGAATATTGAGAAAGTGAGAGCGAGAGAGTGAACGAAAAATGAGAAGTGTTCTCACTGAAAATGAGTATCGAGTAGGAGAGACATTAGTCTGATTATCCGAGAGAAAATTAGAGGAAATGTGAATTGGAAACTTTTGAGAAATTTATTCAGGAGTTTGACTGCAACCTTTGGACCCTATTTTTTTTGAATATAGTAGCTATATGCTACAGGATTTTAAGTTTTGTTTCAATTCGAAATCCATTTCACTGAAAAACTTGAATCGGAAAAGACGGCCGTCCGAGCTTTCTGTTCAAAAATTCAAAATGTTTGCAACGTTTTTTTTTTTAATTTTTTTCTATGCTAAGCAGTTGGAATCTTGAAAAAAACAAACTTTGGCCGATTCATCAAAAACACCCCGAAGATTTTGGAGATCCCTACTTAGAAATTCTTATTCAACCTGAAGTTTCTATTTGAAATTCGATTCTCCCTATCTCTGAGTCAAATTTGAAATTTGTGGGTTACTGTACCTATAGATTCAGAACTCATGTAGTAGCTCGTGACCACAAGGCACAACTCCGTTGCAATCAAAACTTCAAGACTCATTACTTTTTGTTCCCACGGAACATCTACCTGATCATTGAAATTTCTGAAAATAACTGCTCATTGTGGGAAAGTTACAAAAGGCCTAGGACTTCATCAGAACAGAAAGCAAGAATCAGAATCAGAAAAACTTTGACGAAACTTCCAAAAAAACATCTCTCTCGCTTTTATCTCCGTTTGACGTAAATCCGTAATACAACTTCCAAAAACAAATACAAAATGTCTCCAAACACAAAAATCTCTATTCTTTTCATTGTCTCTAACACCAAAAATCCCACCGTATGAAGTGAAGCGAAAGTAAATGAATTGTCAGGAAAATGAGAGGTCTTCACTTTGGTTTTTAGAAGACTTTCTCTTCTTCTTCCTTCTCAAGCCTTTCCCATCTTATGTTTTTTCAAGCTGTGAAAAAAGGAAAATGAGACCTGGTTGGAGAGCAAAAAATGAAAAAAACGAGGAGGAGAGGAAGAGGAAAAGGGTATGAGGCCACCAAGATTTACCGACTTTTTGGAAATAAGAGAAGACGAAGAAGACGTCTTTCCTGAAGTCGTTATTTAGAATTCTCAACAACGACGACGCGCAGTTTCGTGGGAATATTCGGAAAGGTTGAACAAAGAGAAGCATGTGATGCAGTCGAAGAGTTCTTGGAAGAAGAAGAAGATGGTTTCAAGTCATCAGTTACTCATCAATCGTCTTGTTGGGTGGATCAAAGTATCAAAGAATTGAAAGATCTAGTAAAAAGTTAGGATCTGGGGAATCTGGATAACTATTAGAGTGTTTGCATGGAACTCTTTATTACAGAAAGCGGCACAGGTTGTATGAATAGAAATAAGAGCGGATCAACACAAAGGATTTCAGGCTGGATCATTCAAATTCCTTACTAGAGGAAGTTAATTCTAAAAGATCAGTGGAGAAGTGCAGAAACCTCACATCAGTTCTAGATTCAAGTGATTCTTTTATCCGCATTACTCATAGAACTTTAAGAAAACAGGGAAATGCATAGAGTCCACTTGGATGCCATCGGCTTCTTAAAATTTCTTGAATCTAATATCCACGACATGAGTATCATCAAACCCCGGCTCTACTGGAGGTTAATTACTGGTAGGGGTCAGCATTCGATCATCACAAGCTCAAATTTAGAGAAGTGAAAATAGCTTCACCCTACAATACTTTCCACTGTTTTTATCAAACTCTTTTGTTTTTTCAATATTTATGACATAGCTCAAAGCTTTTTTTTGAAAAATCATGAAACCTCAGTCATTTCAAAGTTTTCATAGGGACTTACGTGTTTGTTTATTTTCTCCCGCTTTTCCCAGAACTCACCTCGAAAAAGTGCAACTATTAAAACTACGCCGACTTCAACCTTTCGACTCATCGTCGTCGTCTTTCGTGACGTGGCATCTGTGAACTTCTGAAAATAAAACATTTCAGAATATGACGAAACAAAACACAGAAAATGAAGAACTATCAAGTGTCGGTATTAAACGCCTTCTGATTCTCTAGAATATTCCAAATCTTCTCACGATTTGGTTTGCAACTTCAAAACGTCTACGAGAGAATCATACGATAATGTATTCTTTCACGTGAAAAAAGAGGAAAGTTTCCAATTTGTTCAGGTAAGAAAAAGGGGGAAAGTATCCGATTACTCATGAGGTACTAGGATACAAGACATAAAAAAATAGCTGAAAGAGGAGGCGGATAAATATATACATGGAAATTAGTGAGTAGAGAGAAATTGTGAAAAGATATTAGAAGATAGAAAGTTCTTTTTGAAATGTGATGTCCGGAAAGGGAAAGAATAATTGAAAAAATGTCGGCGGGAAATGAATATGTATTAAATTTCGTCTCGAATCTCTCAAAAAGTTTATTTTTCGAATCGAAGATTATCCCTTTTAGACACTTAAGATGGGAAGATCGAAGAATAGACAAAAAATAGAATAGTTTCGAGATTTTGATGAAATAGAATGAAAATGGAAAAACATACAAAAGGCAAAAATTTCTATGGATAAATACTACTTTCAGGTTTTTCGGTCCAGTTGAATTTCTGAAACCCAAACTAAAAATAAATATAGAACTATTCAAACTACATAGGTTGTGAAGATTCATAAAGCAAATAGAAACCGACGGAAATAAGGTGAAATTTGAAACAATGAATCAAAGATTTATGTAAAATGTAGACAGGAAGATGTAGTAAAAACCAACGAAAAAATTCTTCGAAGTTGAGAAAAATGTTTCATTGAAATAACGAAAACGTTCTTTCATAGTTTGATGTTCATCTAGGTTTTCTCAGGAACCCAAACAATCAATCTTTCAAAACAGAATGAACAGAACTGAACAAACGAATCTTTCGACTCTAGAATAACAATTTCAGAGAAAGAGATGTAATCCAATTGTATCTTTCGTTCTGCACTAAGATTCGAAATATAAAACCGGAGGAAACTCCAAATTGCAAGAAGATTAAACCAAGGACATTCAAAAGAAAAATTAGTTTTGGGCCCCCTGCTCAAATTAAAAGTCATCAAACCTTTGGGTCACGTGCTCTCATCTAATGCCAACACCAAAACTCATCCACGAACCCGTCCGAAAAAATTGAAATTTTTTTCGGACATCCCATGAGTTTGACCAAATCTGTCCGAAATTGAGCTCAAAAATCGGGACTCTTTTTATTTTAGAAAAGAGCACGAGGAGAGATGCCCCCTAGATGTCTGCCCCTCGGGGCACGGAAGACATGAAAAATGGAAGATGATGATGATAATATTTTGTGGAAGAAATAGAGAAGAAAATGAGACAAAAGAAGAAAAAGATTGAGTGGATTATTTCAGGTTTCATTCCTTCTTATTATCAGGGGTTGTACTATTGGAGAGCAAGCGGACAGTCTGTTTTTCACGAAAAAGAGATTGTTCCCGTCGGCGGTTGTTAAGATTCCATTGATTCACTTGCTGTTGTAAAAATTCATATTTCAGTCTGATCCTAACAAATGACTAATCCAAAAATACAACACACTCAGAAAAACCATCGGTTTTTAAATCACAACTTTCTATTTTCTGTCCGTATTCCAGTCAGAAGAGGTTCTCACCAAAACTGAGATCCATCTGATACGAGTGAATATTTCGGTTGGTAGCCAGACTTTGTAGCCTCTTCGTGTCTAGCACTAGGTTATCCAACAACTTCTCAACTCTATTTTGAAATTGTCGTCGTTGGAAACTAGTCGGAGACTCATAAATTCCGAATTCATCTGAAGTGTAACACTATATCATTTTCTAAACTAAACACCTTTTCTTCAGAAGATAGATTTCTATACAAATACCATGAAACAGTCCAAAAACATAGCATCTAGATGAATATATTATTTGTGCCATACATTTTAGAAGTGAGCCGCAATTTGGTACCGTAACCCATTTCGAATATTTTTGACTCGACTAAAAATTTCCGAGTTTACGACATCACCATTAGTGAATAACCTGAACATACTGAAATCCAAAATAAACTAATCGTCGGTCATAAAACATAAAAACCGAACAAAACTACGCACCACCCTGCAACCAGAAAAAGAAGAGACAACAAAAAAAGAAAATAAATTATTTTTCGGAGCTCTTCTCCTCCTTTTTTCTTCTTCGGAAGAGCAACATGATGAGCATATGAGTAGTAGTTTTGACAGAATTGAACGGGAGGTCCAAACAAGAAAAACAAGAAATTGAACATGAAATGGGAGGGAGAAAATAAATATAAACTTAGACAGGAAAAGCGGAAGAGGACTTCTGAATTACATTTGAAATATAGTTGACAAGAATGTATATGACACATACATAAAAAGGAAATGATGAACAATTATAGAACATTTAGAGAAATCCATGTCTTCCTTTGACATCATCTGATGTTTAGGTATCTCTGTCGTTTTCTGAATCCACGAAATCTGGAAATTTCTGAAATGAATTCTTCTGGAATAAGGAACCGAAAGAAGCGTAGAATAATGCATGATAACTGGATTTTTTACGAGTTTTTTCAAGGTTCCTTGTGTCTTTTGTTTGATTTTTTGAGGTTGCATTTTGAAGGAAGTCGAAAGACCAAAGGCAAAAACTAGTTTTCAAAAACAGCTCATTCTACCGAGTGGATTGGGATCTTCGAAATTGGAGAAAAAGAATATAATTAATGCAATAGAGGAGTATCATTCAGTGATCAGATCTCTCGTAAAATCAGTAATTGATTGGAGTAGGTGGAATTGATCGTAGAACGGAAATCTAGATGATAGTAAGTGAATGGAAGAAAGGAATAAAATTCCGAGATCGTAACTATGGATAAATCCAGTAAGAGTATGGAAGAAAGGAATAAAATTCCGAGATCGGAACTATGGATAAATCCAGTAAGAGTATGGGAGAAAGGAATAAAATTCCGAGATCGGAACTATGGATAAATCCAGTAAGAGTATGGAAGAAAGGAATAAAATTCCGAGATCGGAACTATGGATAAATCCAGTAAGAGTATGGAAGAAAGGAATAAAATTCCGAGATCGGAACTATGGATAAATCCAGTAAGAGTATGGAAGAAAGGAATAAAATTCCGAGATCGGAACTATGGATAAATCCAGTAAGAGTATGGAAGAAAGGAATAAAATCCCGAGATCGGAACTATGGATAAATCCAGTAAGAGTATGGGTGAAAAGAGCACAACTCACGTATACTGGACGAAAAAGAAAACGTGGAGCAGAAACGACAAGAGAACTGGACTGTCTTCCAATAAAAACCACTAAAACGGTGAGTTGCCATTGTCAACGTGGCAAACAACAACAGAAAACAGGGCACTCACGTGGAGGTCACGTTTTTAATGCATGTTGAATTTTGTTGATTCTACAAATTTTTAACATATTAACGTGAATATTTCACACATTTTCTACACTTTTTGAGAAATTACGTTATGGCTTGTTACGATCTTGATCTGCCGGCCGACGATTCTGGTGCGTAGAGGAGCTTATGTTGCTCTCGTGCCCTTCCGTGATTAGGTTCAAAGCCAACTTCTGATTTTTTCCGATTTCCCGTATAGTGGTTTCTGTGTTTTCTGAAAGTTCAGCTACTATTTTCTATTGACTATGAGTGTGATGTATTTGGAACACCACATCACTTTTACACTTTTATTTCATGATCTGAAAGAATGCCCACTTCGGGGTCTTGTGATTTGTTTTTATCATTTATTTCGACGCTTGACCGCAACGTTTTTCGTCTTTTTGAGTATCAAGAAAATGTTCAAAGCAGTTTTCGAGAAATCTTTATTGTTAAACAATACCAAATTTACATATGTTCAATTCAAAATGTTTGACATTTAGGTGCGGCTGATGTAATACATTGATTTTCTCAATAAAGAGCCCAGTCTTCGTCTTCTTTATCCGTTTTCTTCTCCTTCAATTGGGCAGCAACTTGCTCATCGCTGGTTGGCCAAACGACAGCCTTCACCGTGTCGACGACTACTTTTTTGACGATGGAATCGCTGACAGCGAAGTAAGCACAGGCTCCGACGGCAGCGATGGTGTAGAGCATGGTTGGATGGATGGGAGGTCTGGAAAACAAACGGGCGTTGACATGAAGATTGGTGGAAAAAGAAGAAAAGAAAAAAACATAAAAATAATAGGTTGTATGACAACTTAAAAATGAAGATAGAGCTCTAATAAATCCTATTTTATCCCCTAACAGATCTCACTCCCTTTCGGTTGTACAACTATGAGATTCGCATCAATAATTGGTACCTCTTGGAGACATTTTCAGAGAAAATTATCTGACAATGAGATTAATTTCTTCTTTGAAGTAATAATCTGTATTTTAATAAATTTTTGTGAGATCGATTTTTTGAAAATTTGGAGAATCGAAAAAGAGAAAGAGAAAGAGTTACCACCGCCAAAAAGTAGTCATGTCAACACAAAGCAACATAATCAATATTGAGAATGACGTCGTCTCAACAACTAGTTTGCAGCATCTCTTCTACATTTCAGCA
This sequence comes from Caenorhabditis latens, assembly GCA_002259235.3. Taxonomy (NCBI): domain Eukaryota; kingdom Metazoa; phylum Nematoda; class Chromadorea; order Rhabditida; family Rhabditidae; genus Caenorhabditis; species Caenorhabditis latens. Next base: position 11,321,405 of record CM056092.1, on the reverse strand, counting down.
ATCATTTCAAAAGAAGAAATTAAAACTTCCAATAACTCGTACAATCGATAAGTTAGAGTAGAAACAAAAAGACGAGGCAAGCAATGGCAAATGAAATAGAAAATATTGGGAATCTCGTGGTGAGAGGAAACTGGGAGAGTGAGAGAAATGAAGAGGAAAGAAATAGGACGGCATCCGATGTAGACACAGAGAAACGTTGGCAATGCGCAGTGGAGAACAGCTGAGTTGAGCGAGAAAGCGTGGAGGATTGAGAGGATTAGAGAAACTAGGTGAGGTTACTGTCAAATGTCACGTCATAGAAAATTCTGGGATTCAATTAGAGGTAGATGGTTGAGATATGAGATAGAATGAGTAGATTACCAGAGAACATGGTATACGAAAACTTTATTCCCAAAAGATGATTTTATTGTAAAAGTACATAGTCATATTTATAATCTGCTTCTATTCTCAATTGGTTTCAGAGGTCCATCCACTTTCTGCAATCGTACCCAATCAGGCATCGGAGGTGGTGAACCAAGCTTCCTTTTGAAGAAATTAATCGTGTTTGCCCATGTTCTCTCTTGAGATTTCGCGTGTTGAGTGATTTCTCCACCGTATCCACAATAGAATCCTTGGAATTTTGCATAGACAATGTCGTGGTGGGGGAAGTATGGAGGCTCCATGATATGTCCACCGTTCACCAATTCTAACTGGAAAAATATGAATTATGAATCGAGACATTTTCTTGGTTTTCTGGATTGTTCAAAATCAAAGTGATGAATTTTCGGTAATAAAAAACAGATATTCAAAAAATTGTACCTCAACGTAATGTCCAGTCTCTTGTAATTTCTTTTGAATGTGAAGGTTCGCATGAATAGACGGAGCACACAAATCATCAACGGATCCCTGAAAAATAAAACATTTTCATCAACTCTCGAACTTAAAGAGCACTTACGATTAGTCTGAATGCAGTTTCTTTTGGAATCCAATGCCATGGAATCGAATTTTCTTCCGTCAGAAGAGGAGTCAATGTTTTGAAACATGGAGCAGTTGCCAGGATTGTATTGACAAAAAATAGCTTGGAGTCATCGAGTCTGGAAACTCAAGTTCAAAAAAAATTCATTTTGTTCGGAGACTTACTCTGGAACAATCATTGATTTCCCGTGCTCTTTCAGCATTACATAACTGCTTTGAGCATGTGGACCGTTGATCGAAACTACTGCTTTAATCTGGAATTTCAGCCTTTGCTTTCAGAATATCTCTATTTCTTGTTACCTGTGGATATCTAGTCGCCAACAAATCAACAATAGTTGCTCCAAACGAGACTCCCTGGATTCCGAGCATATTAGTTGTATATGGAAGACCAAGTACGAATTCAATAGGCTTCAAGAAATATTCCACTTCAACATCTTCTAATTTATACGGAAGATCTTTGAATTGGAAAAATGCGACACAAATGACAACGAATCCCTCCGAAGCCAACATTGCTCCTTTATGCTCATGGAGACCTCCTCCTGTTCCAGAGATATCCATTACACAAGGGAATGGACCATCTCCTGGAGGCTTGAAAAGTGTTCCACAGAATCCGTCATGTTCGATTTCAGTTCTTGTCAAAAGTGGGTGCATCCAATGTTTTTTGATGTACATTTCATCGAGTTGGTTCCCAGTCTCATCAGATAATCTGAAAATGAGGATGTCAAGTTGGATCAAATCATCCGAATTGTATTACCTAAGAAGATAAAAGAATGGAATGGGAGGAGTACATCGGAGATATCCACCGTAAGCAAAGTCTTCGCAAGGCGTCATCGAGAGGAATAGTCCCATTCCATCGGCTTCTGCAACAAAAGATTTCCAGTACTATTTTCCCAAATTCAGATTCCTATTATTTCTATTTTGTCAAGATGTTCCTGCCATTCAAAAGTCTTATAAATCCAAAGTCCACGATTTGACTACAAACATGGCAACGCTGTAACTTTTCTATTGATAAGCGAATTGATTGATGATACTTCCGAAATAAAGGAATTATGTGCATAAAAGTGCGAAGTGCACTGAAAAAAGAGTATAGTGGCTATGTCATGTACTTGGAACGGCAAAATCGTTTGTTTTTTTGATTCCCTTATTTGAAAAATAGTCTCAGAGTCAAAGTTATTACGCAAGATTCGATTTCTCTATAAAATTTCTTTTCTCGAACCATGCAGCCATTATATTTTTATTATCTATGCATGTTATCAGCAGTGGTTAATTGGAACCCTTCTGTATAAAAAAACAGTCATTTATGTTTTATGATCCCATCAAATTCAATTTGATAAGAGGAGAAAAAAAAGTTTCGAATATCTAAAAAAACGAATAAAAACATATTGATAAGCGCGGTTTTCATTGTTTTTCAGAGCTCATGAGACGGATGAAAAATATTATTTTTCGGCAGTGATCGTGGCTATCAAAATGAATTATGAAGAACAAACATGTCTACTGTTTCTAATGTTTTTTGGTTTTTTGGTATCAGATGTATTTGAATTGGAGAATAGGCTACAAAAGGTTTTTAGAAAAGATGGAAATCAGAAAGTCATAGAAATAGTAAGAGAAACTGAATACTCGTAGAGGAAGACGAGGTTTCCAGAAACCAACTCCAAATCAAGATAACAAAAAAAAACGATTTTATGAAAAGACTGTGAATCTGTTTGTCTGAGAACCTTTATTCTAAAAACGAAGTAAAGTTATTCTCGAGTTACTCAAATACTTTTACAACTGAATCTTCAAACTCTCGTAGCTACTGTGCTTTCAAAAACTCTTACCAAAATAAGTTCCCCTCAATGGTTTCTCAGTTCTCATATCGATATTTCCATCTTTATCTGCTTTCAAAATACAATAAGATGCATGAGATCCATAGTTATGACGGAGTCTGAAATTCATTCAGTGTTCTCTGAAACAGTTCCCATTCACTTACTTCATGTCGAATCGATAAGCTCTTCCAGGCTCCAAACCACTTGCAGTGATATGAACATGTTCGGGTTGGAGGGTATCGGCTCTGTCGATTTTTAGATGTTTCATATTTCTGCAAACTATTTTTAGTGCAAATTGAGAATTGAGTCAAGAAAAAGAATGAAATGAAAGTCAGAAAAAGCTCTGATCGTAGACTGAAAACGAAGTGAAAATGATAAGAAGAACAAACCATGAGACGGGATTAACAAGACGACTGAAAAAATAATTTCTCCATTTATTCTGGCGAGGAAATGTTGCTCGTTTACCGCCTCCGTCATTCTTATCATTCATCACTTTTTGTATAAATCAACGGAACTGATAAAGAAAATAGAAAACGACGGTTCAAACAGGAAAATGTGATGTTGAAAAGGGGGTGGGTTAGGCTCCGGTTGCAGAAATAACACAAACTTTGAAACTAGAAAAATGGACTTTGTAATGGAAAATCGAGATGAGTTAAAACTATTGAAGACACCGGCAATGTCCCAGTTTTTTTATACGATTATTGCTGAGTGTTGGTACTGAATTTTTTTCTGGCTACTTTGGGTGTGCATCACCGAGTTATACTTTGTTCCAAGCCTCCGAAATTTCGTGATTTGTATTTTTATATTCTAAACATATGTTTCTTCTTTTCTGTAGTTGACATTTTTTCGTAGCCAGCCTTCCAATATCTGTAGTGTGGATTTAAATATATATATAGAAACATTTTATTGATCAACTTTCTGCAGATTACGAACCTGTTGATTAGAAAAATTATTTAAAACTACTCGCCTTTCCATATGTATCTTCCTCTATCGAACAATCTGAAAAAAAACGATTCCAAAACGTTTTCTCCATTTTGCTTTTTTGCTATGTCAGTGAGCGAGGAGAGTGGGCGGAGTCTGCTCGTATGCAAATCATAGCGAGCGGCGGAACCCGGCAAGTGTCGGTACACACGGGAGTATAGGTCGACGCCTCTCGCTGCTCTCTTTGGTTTTAACCCAAGTTAACCAAGGTTAGCATGGATTTCGACCATTCGAAAGAATGTGTTGAACACAATTAAATTTTGGACAAGCTTCTTCGGGGTTATCCGTTGAGGCGATAATATTCACTTTCTTAATAGTTTGTGTTCTGTAGTTCCTGGATTAATTTTGTTCCTCTTCTCTCATTCTTCACAAAATGACAGGTGTCAACGGTCTTTTTTGGAGTCAAAGTCTGCATTTTGTCATATTGAACATTCTTACCGATACATCGCGTTCCTGTTTGTTCAAGTTTCTTATGAATCATTTTATTGAGATAAATATTATCAAATCGGGGAATAGTAAGAGATCGAGAGTCTTTTTTCTTTTACCGGTGACAATGGCCACAAAAATTGAGATTTTGAATTGGGATGTTTCGATGGGAGATTCATGAAAAATGAGATCTACTGTGCAATATAGAGATTCAGGGGGAAAATAAAGGAGAGAGATCGTTTTGAGAAATGAGTATAAGAATAGTTCACATAATTGTACATTTTGACGGGATTCGTGGGTTACAACAATTGAATCGGTGAAGTTTCGAACACCATGAAGTATTGGCATTTGGTGCTCCAGGGATTGGTGGAAGTAGGTCGAGATCATCGGATAAAGAGTCGTCATTGTCTAAATCGAATGAATCACGGAGTCGGCATCTTTCTTTTGATTCTACTGTTGATGAATCTGGAAAAATGATTGGGATGGTGTAGGTGAATAAAGCTTGACTTTGAAAAATGTCTTGTAGGGTTTGAACCTGGTAAAAATACTCACTTTTACTAGACTGTCTAATATTCTGTCCTTTATCATCTTCCTGTGGAGGTGTTTTGTCATCTTCTTCATCACTATCCAGATTGCATTCCACCAATCGACTCTTCTCTTCTTCTTTTGTTATTGGTATTCTGAAAACTCAAAGTTAATCAAAAACTCCCCTCTCTCGATCAAAAAACAAACCTATTGGGTTTCAACTCATCCGTCTCCTCATCAACATCCACGTCATCTAACGTGAAGACGTCTGACTCGTTTGCAAGAACACGTGGCATTCCAGACGACCTTATTTGATATTTTGCATAGCCGCGAGTCGACGTGCTTGGCACGTTCATTTGGAGGAGGTGGGATACTGTAAGTGAGTGGGGGTTAGACAGAAAAAAGCACACATAAGGACAAAGGTTAGAAAGTATGGACATGGAGGGTTAGCAACCGTATGAATTCAGTTTCAAGGAGACTGATAAGAGCAATTCTTTATACTGAAAGTAACAAATTGAAAAAGAAATTAAGAAAATTATTTTGGCAAAGTGAAATGCTTCTTGAGTGGCTGCCAGTCCTTGTAGTAGTCTTTGTCCACATTTTGATTGATTGCCCAGTTGGTAATTGCCATGTTGAGGGAGCTCTCGAACATGAACGACTGGAAAATTTAGTTTTAGCTTTTTGAATAATGTGGACCTGTAGGAAAACTTATGACTAATTTTTGACTGATGGTTCAGGTTCCGATTCTCTACCAGAATTATTTGTGTAAACTTTTTAAATCTACTCACCATGGTTCCTTCAGCGACTCTCTGTGGTTTTAAATCGACATTCGACGCCATTTCGAAGCAATTGAAATCTGGTCCATGAGGAGTCATCATTGAGTGAAGAGATCCACCACCTGGCTTGAATCCTCCTTCTTTTGCTTCGTAGCATCCAGTGATCAATCCCATGTATTCAGACATACAGTTGCCTGCAAAGAAGATATTGAAAACGGTTTTACCTCCAGCTGTCATTTTTTAATTCTTGATAGAACGCAGTTGCAAAGAAAAAACTTACGATGATAATATGGTGGTCTGAAAGTGTTGTCAGCACATCCCCATCTTGGTGGGAAGATCACAAAATCAGCGATAGCAGTTCCATGTTTAACAGATGGAGCAGTGAGAACAGTGAAGATCGATGGATCACAATGATCAAAGGAGACAGTGTTGATGACCATAAACTTACGAAGATCGTACTTGTATGGATTGTAATTTCCATGCCAACCGACGACGTCAAACGGAGAGTGACCCTGAAATTAAAAAAAATTGTAACCTGTTGTAATTCGATTGTAGTTCGAATTTAGTGTTACCTGTTTAGCCTGGAACCATGCTCCTTGATACTTGTTAATGATTGTGTATTCTACATCCAAATCCTCAAACCACGCTACGGGAGCCTCGAAGTCTCTTGCATTTGCAAGCCCGTTGGCTCCAATTGGTCCAAGATCCGGAAGTTGGAAATGAGTTCCGTACACTTCGAGAATATAACCACGAGATGGTCCACGGACTGCAACTGAGAAACGAATTCCTTGTGGAATCACGATGATTTCTTGTGGATTAACTAGAAGACGTCCGAATTCGGTGGTGATCTCCAATGCTCCTTGTTGTGGAACTGAAATAATCAATTGAATGAATTTTCCAAACAACTTTCAGAAGTTCTTACCAATCAAAAAGTCCCCATCCGAATTATACATAGCAGTATGTTCCATACTTGCATTACACGAGAACTGATGAATTGCCAATCCGGTCCGGCTGATTACATCTCCTCCACCACAAACTGTATACAAATTATCGACGAATGTAACTCCTTCTTTTGTTGGAAGTGGGAATGGATTCCAGCGATATTGATTTGGATTTGGTGGAATCGATGAGAAGTTGTTGGTCCAGTTGCTTCCATTTTCAGAAATCGCTTCGAATGGACGATGAATCACCGAAGGGCGAATACGATAGAGCCACGATCTTTGGTTTTGGGAACGTGGAGCGGTGAAAGCAGTTCCACTGAGTTGCTCGGCGTAAAGACCATGGGAGCACTTCTAAAAATAGTTATTGAATTTCAAAAGTGATATTTTTCAAAAGATTTCGCTCCCGGGTGGGCTCGAACCACCAACCTTTCGGTTAACAGCCGAACGCGCTGCCTATTGCGCCACGGAAGCCCGACTTTCGGTCGTCTCAGTTGCCTTTATAACTAACCTGCGGGGAGTTCTGTCCAACGGGAAGTGCATCAGGCACTCTCGGGTCAGCAGACGCATGCTCGTTGCCAAAGCCTGTTAGGTACTTTAGCTGAAAAAAGAAGGATCAATAAATAAATGAGAAAATCTGTGAAGCGTAGCAAATAGAATGAGAGAAAAGAGCTCTAGAGAGCTCCTTGTTTTTTTTTCCTTGAGTGATTAGTCATCCAAAAGAGGCATAGAGAAATGGCAGCAAATTGTTTTTGCGAGATTTGAAATTTGACTTTTTTCCCCCTTTCTCTTTGACCTAGATATCATATTCTATTCTAATAGTAAGAATAAAAAGTTTGGAAATGTGTGCATTAAGTCGTAAATTCGAAAGCACTTACAACAAAATGCACACAAAGTGCACGATCGTATTAAATTTCTTTCAAGGAAACGAACATTTCGAAAATTGGGATAGACGAAGAAAAATATGGGTTAGACGGCCATTTTACTACGTTTTTCGTTTCAGAAGGAACCGCCAAACACCGTTTGAGAAATAGAGAGAATTCAGAAGAAGGAAAGAAGAAAAAGAAGAAAGAAAATGGGTGACAGAGGGACAAAACAAGTCTCCAGAGAATCGAGAGAACACCACTCAGCCGTGGGCAAATTTCCATAAAGTTGGAGGAATTGGGACTGAGTTTTGACGTAAAACGGAGTGGAGAGGAGAGATATGAAATGAGAGATATATGGAGAGTTATTGAGAGATTCAGAGAGTTGAGATCTAGAATTTCTGGGTTCAGAATTAAAAATGAATACATTCATTCCGCTCGAGTAGGGAGAAGCTTCTGGAAATGGTTATAAATACGTCAGACGTGTTTTATTCTAGGAGAATGAATTGCTTGCCATTAAAATTTTTATATCACAAGAAAAAAGGAAGAAAAGGATCTCAAAATATTTCATTTTTCGAAACCGATATCTTCCGAAACGATACATGACTTACTTTTTAGAACCATTTCAGGATAGTCATAAGCTTTGTGCTGTTCTAATTTCTATGGGCTCGTTTTCATGATAAACCTTTTTTTTCGAAGAAACAAAAAATTCTTCGTAAAAATCTAATTGGAAGATGTTGACTAACAATCCAGTAATCTGGATTCTGAATCTGGTCGTGTGAAAATTAGAAGACATAGGACATAGGAGGTTACAGAAGTGATCTGATTTTGAAACTTGAAATTTTGAAATTTTTGATTATTCGGAAATTATCGAAATCGCACGTCAGATCTATAAAAATCAGAAGGATACCCGAGAAAAACGGAGAAAAAAACGGAAAAGAAGAAATATTTGGTTTGTGAACATGTTGAACATGGAATTTCTTCATCTTTCGCTCATTTGCTCGTTCTGTTTTTACTTTTTGTGGGTGACAAAACGACGGTTGACGAGATGCCAAATTGAATTGAATGCGATGTGGAAAGAGGGCGGGTAAATTGCAAAGAAGAAGAAGAAGCACTCGGGAAAGACGTCCCACTCTTCTTTCACTAAGAAACGGACCACACATTCACATACAATTTGTGCATAATTTGACGAAAAGGAAGAAGAAAGAAGAGGAAGAAGAAGAAGAGGGTAGAGGGCATAGACTGGATTTAGAAAGAAAAAGAAAGGGGGCAAATGGATTTGTAAATGTAAATGTGAATGTGCAACAAATGGGTGGAAAGGACGGAAGAAGACGGATGACTATGAAGAAAATGAATGGATGAAAAGATAGAAAAATGAGAGAGAAACGAGTCAAAACAAATATATTCATCATTCTGCAAAACTCGGATTCGGAGGGAAAACGAATGATCTCATGGGAAAGAAAGTGTGTGAACAGTTGAAACCTCGGGAGGATCAATGAAGATATCTTATGTAATTCGGTGAATCCTTACAATTTAGGAAATTCGATGATGCTATGACGTTATCAAGATGTAATGATTGTTTCCCATCAACCAGGCGGTGCAATAACTCGAGCCAAATGAAGACAAAGACCGATCAAGTATTTCGGTGCAAGAGAACTCAAAAAATATTTTATTCAAAACTTCAGGGGTGGCGTCTCTATGGGGAATTGAACTCACGAGTGATCGCGTATGGGGCAAAAACACAACTGACGGTGTCAAGATCTCGCCTTGACTTTATGACGTAAGAAAAATAAGAACGCTTGTCAATTAACTCTTGCTTCAACCCCTCTCGACCAGGTGTTCTACAACCAACATCTCCAAAACTAAACTTCATATTTTTATTTGGACATAGATGAGAAACGCGTCGAACTTGAAAAACTAGACACCTCCACCTTTGGAAACATCAAAAATCTCACTGAAACTTCAAAAGTGCTCTTCTCTTCTATTATTTTAGTAAAAATAAACAAAAAGAGCGTAGATAAGTTATAAAATGGAAAAGTGGAAGGAAATTGGAGTCAAATTTCTCATTTTTCAAGAGTTTCATAGGATCGGAGAAGAAGAGAAAACGAGGGAAATTCGATTCGAATTACATATATTCCTCTTCTAAATTAGACTCCTTTTCCGGAGAAAAAAGAGAAAAGAGATTAGAAGAAATGAAGAAAAAAGAAGAGAATACAGCTGATATTTCAGCTAATTCTGTGAGGAGATGCTGACAGCAAAATGAATATTAATCGATATATTTCTCATAAGAATTGGGATTCAGACACAGCATAAAAAGTTGTGAACCTCCATGTGAAAATACTTGAAAAAAGAAAAAAAGCTTGCGTTTGAGCATGAGTTGCTCGAGAAAAAGAAGATGATGACGTCATCATAGAGAGGGCAAAAACGGGAAAAGGAAACAATGGAAACGGAAAAAGAAGAAGAGAAAGTGCAAAGTTTGAAAGAGAAATGAAGATGGATTATATTCAGAAAAGAAGTGAAACTAAATTCAGAAGGTGTCAGCGACAAGAGTTGGTTATATAGAGGAAGGAAATCTAATTGCATTTCTTCTGAATAGCTTCTTTCTTCTCTGGGTATTCACTCATCCATTCGAAAGATACTGTTTTTGCTCACTCTCAGGAAATGGGTCGTCTTATTTCTCGTAACTGCATACTTGAGAATGCAAGATTGCACACAGACTGGTTCTAGAAGATGAAATGAGGAAGTAGTAGTGAGTCAAATAGAGAGAAACTATGACATCACAAGTGTTTTGAGACTTTTACGGGCTCTCAGATGTGATCCCAAGCATAATTCTACTACACTAACAATTAGATTACTCTCATTGTTTCGCTCAAATGGAGCTTCATTGTACTTTCGCCTCAACGGAAAACCCCGAAGAAGCTTGTCCAAAATTTATTTGTGTTCAACACATTCTTTCGAATGGTCGAAATCCATGCTAACCTTAGTTAACTGGGTTAAAACCAACGAGGATAGAGAAAGGAGACGACCTATACTTCCGTGTGTACCGACACTTCCCGGGTTCCGCCGCTCACTATGATTTGCATACGAGTAGGCTCCGCCCACCCTTGTCGTTCGCTGTTATTTCCGAAAGCAACATGAAAATGCATTTTTGGGGAGAAGAAAGAGTTTCGAGAACATATTAATTTTTCAGATTCTCGTTGGAAAGAGATAGGGAAATCTGAAGTTTAGAGAAGACTTTCAAGTCGAAAGGACCAGAACAAGTATGAAAGCAAGGAAGTTCAAAAAGTTGTCAAAAATAAATAAAAAGAAAACGGTATGGGAAATATAACCAAAAGAGGTTAGCAAGAATTAGACACTTTATTACATGCTTCAGAGTTTTAAAAAATTAAAAAATTCTAGAGTCTGATAGTTTTCTCACAGTTACTATACTCAAAGTCTGCAGTTCTCTTCAAGTTTGATCAGGTAATTGGATGATGGTATTTCAGAAGAACCTTTAATATTTTCTAATTAATTTGTATTTCTAATGTGAGTTCCCTGTTTCAGCGACTTCCATATCAACTGACACACGTCTGAACTGCAATGAACTTACATTTTCAGTTCAAAATGTTTTCTTATTTAAAAAAAAAACCAACCTCATCAAATTCAGACATTTTCGTTCGTTCCTCGACTAGAAATGTCAATAAGAATGACTAGAAACCGACAGACCGAATACGGTTGTTTGTAGGTGTTGCGTGCCAAATCGAACCTTATCTTCTTTTTTGTCTAATGCCTCTCTATCAATAATACCTATTTTCTCTATCAATTAACTGCGTCTCTGCCCATTCAGATGACCGTTTCAACGAAATCGTCATGCTAAACAACCCTGATAATAGTCACGTGTTTTGTTCCGTATCATGGAAAAATGGGAAATACGATTGACTCGATAAGATAGTTATCAGAAATGTTGCATCGAAGTTTACAACCCGTTTGGATAAATGACGACGAAATAGAAAGTAGTTGGAGGTCAAAAAACGTCACCTGATGAAAATAGAGCATCGTAGTTTCAGATTGCTTTCAGAAAAACAAATTTGTTCTGAGAACATTTTACAAACCGTTAAAGTTTCAGATGGAAACTGGAGAAGTCACTCATTTTAAAAGATTCTGAATGCGAAAAGGGAGAGTATAAATAGGGACCGCAATGAACGTGGGCGGAGTTTTTCATTTTCTTCTCTTGGGGCGTCATGGGGAGATTATTGAAATGTTTGACGGTCTGCCCTGAGAGCCCAGAACGCTAAAACAGAATGAAAACTTCTGACCCCTATGTAATCGAGTACGTAGAATCCGATGAACACACTTTCGTTTCACCCAAATAATTAGTTTTCCCAGAAAAGTGAAAAAACGTTTTGCTTAGAACAGAAAAATGACACGTTTATATTGTTCTAGGTCAAACACGCATTGTTTTTTTATTGTTTCTAGTAGTTCTTGACATACTCTAATAGGTTTTGAAAGAAAATTCGATTTTCGTGCTGTCGAATTTTTTTGGGAGCCAGCTGAAGTTCGAGCCATCTCATCAAAATACTTTTTGTGATAACCTATTTATTTTCTGTCATATTCTTTTTGGTCATCTCTTCAGGTACCTGGGGCCAAAATTTGAAAAGTCAATAATTCGTAAATTGCGGTTTTTCCGGTGCCGGAAGACGACAGGCTCAGAAAGAAAAGTAGTTTTCCCGACAGTTCAGGTTTATGCAGGTCGAACACGCATTGTTTCTTGACGGAATCAGATTCTACGCAAAATTTCGATCTAAATCCACTTGGAAACAGAAAATTTCGTGCTGTCGAATTTTAGATATTTGATGTTTTATCTCCAAATGTGCTGAAAATCATACAAAAGAATTCTCAATTCTAAAGAAAAACCACGTCGCAGATATATTTCCCATTATCTGCGTCACATTTATGCTCATTTAGTTCAGTGGATAACACGCTCGGGTTTTAATCAAAAGGTTTCTGGTTCGAACTTTCCCAGTTTTTGCAAAAATTTGACGGATTGAACGTGAAAATAGAAAATATTTTTTGCGTGGTCATAAAAACGAAAGAATTCTCCAAGAGAAATTCAGTAGAAACCTTGGGTCACAAAATGGCCTGTAACTTCGGAGAGTGTGAATATTTTCGGAAAAAAATTTGGGAATGTACTTCTATTCACCTGAAGAACAGGCTAGGATGAAAATTTTAAAGGAAAATTGAGTTTGAAAAATATGTTGCGGTCTCTAAGTATAAATGCTATTCGTGACAGCTTTACAACAGATTTATGAGAAAATGAGACCTATAATCATCACCAGAAGCCTTCCGTTGTGTGAGAAATTGGGTTTTTTTTCAAACAGAAACCAATTTATTGGGTTTCTACACACCTTCACCGAGTAATTGACAGAACAATTAGAGAACGCCTACGGTAGTTTTTGGATCTTTGCAGAGTTTGTGCGGCCCCAGATTCCTGATTTGAGTATTTTTGAGAACAAAAATAAAAACGTGAACTATTTTTTTAATGAAGACACGCAATGTTGTCAAAACGTGGAAATTGAAATTCCACTTAGAATTCGATCACTTTTTATCATTATTTTTCATCTACACATCAAGGTTAGTCATCATCATCCACTCTTTCCTTCAAAATCAGTTTCACTTTTGATTCCAGCTGAAAAATCGTGAAATCGCAGTTTGAAGAAACAAAAGCAATGGCGGAAATCTCGGAAAGATATGTGGAACAGTTCGTGACAACGTTTGAGACAATGCGTCGTCGAGCCATTGCTTACTATGATGGAGTTTTTTATCTGGGTGAGGAATTCAGAAACAAAGTTGTTTTTTTTTGTGGAATATCTATTTTGTTGGGTTTGACCTATTTACACAGCTCTCGCTGACACAAAACGTAACCGGCTGATCACCACTCTTTTCAAATTTTTCAATTTCAGGAAGAAAGCTGGAGAAGGCTGCCGAACGTCTGAAAGAGGTCGCTGAACCGGCATCTTACGATGCTCGTGATTATGTGAATCAGTCATTGGCCGACAATTCAGCATTGAATACCATTGAAACAGAAACAAAGAACAGTTTGGTGGAGATGTATCTCGGTATTTCGGTGAGCGGTTTACTATAGAAAAAAGGAAAAATTTGAACTTTAGGTGATTCTGATTGGTTTGGCTGGAGGACAACTTTCCGGAGCCTATGCGTTGGCTCCTATCATTCAATACTTCTTCGATTCATACGTCGTTGTTATGATTCTCACCGCATTACCAATATTCGTCTACTACAATGTTCGCAAGAATTCCAGTCTTGATGACACCGAGCGACGTAGTGTTTTGTTCTCTTCTACTCTTGTTTTTGGAATTTTCACGGGATATCTCGCTGGACCACGTATCCTTTCACTTGCTCCATCCACTCTCTTCCTTCCTCCATTTCTTTTCGCTTTGATGTTTGACAATGGAATTGTTCCAACTCCTCTTTCGTCTTTGAATCGTCAAAGTTTCTTCATTTCGTTTGCTTCAGTCAGTGTGTTTCTTGCAACGTCCCTCGGTTAGTTTTACAAAATAGTTTCGCTCCCGGGTGGGCTCGAACCACCAACCTTTCGGTTAACAGCCGAACGCGCTGCCTATTGCGCCACGGAAGCACGCTGTGCCCCTCTTCGATGTCTCTTTTTCAATTTTAGCATCCATCGTCTTGGGCAGTTTCTCGACTGCTGTCTCTCTTCTCAACATCGTTCATGCAACCGGTCTCTATCTTCACTTCCAGGTAGAACTCAATAAAACCAATTTTCAAGCAAACATTTGAGTTTTCAGATAGTTTTGCAACTTATCAAAGACAAGGTCTTCTTGGTTGGAGAGAGCCAATCGGTTTATATTGGACTAACTATTCTTTTGCAGGTACTTTCCTTTTTCTCGATTTTCCATATCTTTTTCAACTTTCAGTCCATCTTCACTCTCTTGTTTGGTTATAATCCAGAGACTTCTCAAAATCTCCAGAAATGAAATCTAAACACTTGAGGACAAGATTCAAAGTTACCTACTTTTAATAAAGGTTTTATTCAGTTGCAACCCAGAATACTGTATTCCTTTTTTCATTGATGATAAAGACGGTTTTGAATTTTCAGATTCAAAAGGTTTTCAAAATTTTATTATTCACATTTCTATTAATTTCCATCAAAAATATATAATTTTTCTTTCAAGAAAACAACAAGAGAGTAAAGTGGGCGGAGTCAAAGTACACACAAAACATAGCGGGCGGCGGAACCCGGGAAGTGTCGGTACACACGCAAATATAGCTCGCCTCCTCTCACTATTCTCGTTGGTTTTAACCCAAGTTAACCAAGGTTAGCATGGATTTCGACCATTCGAAAGAATGTGTTGAACACAAATAAATTTTGGACAAGCTTCTTCGGGGTTATCCGTTGAAGCGAAAGTGTATTTTCTTGTAAATTAGTTCGGGCTTTTCAACGTGTACCGAGTCAAGTTCAAAATGTAAATATCGAATACTGCACGTGGAACTCTGGGGATGCTAAACATTTATTCTTTGATAAGAGGAATATAAGAAGGATGGCTCGTACTAAAAATGCAACCCCTCTCCCCAGCCCTCCTGGAACACCACAACATACCACTAAAGCTAAAGCTCAATCGAAAAAGGTTACAAGAATGAAAACGTTTTTCTGATCAATTCGTTTTTTTTTCAGAGAACAACTCGTTCAAAACGTGCCGGTCTCACCTTTCCTGTCGGTCGTATCCATCGTAAACTGCAAGTAGCAACCAATGGAAACCGTGTTTCTCCTGGAGCATCCGTCTATTTGGCTGCTGTTCTCGAGTATATGACTGCAGAAATTCTGGAAATCAGTGGAATGGTTGCTGAGCAGAGCAAAAGAAAAACAGTCACTCCTCGGATGATGCAGCTGGCTGTTCAACAAGACAACGAATTCGCCGAAATGTTCAAAGATATCACTATTTCTCAAGGAGGAGTCCTCCCGAAACCAATTCATAAGTCTCTTCTCCCAAAGAAGAATGCTTCTGGCCAAGGAACTTCAGCAGGAGGAGCTCCATGAACTCAAGTTTCATATTTGTAGTTATTCAAATCGAGTTTTTGAGTCGAAAATAAATCATAAGTTCATAAAAGTGAGAGACAAGAAAGAAAACAATCAAGATAAATCAAGATAAATCAACAAAACAGCAATACAAATTTGAAAAAAAAAACTAAACTTTAGAAAATTGGAAAGTAATATCTCCAGAAGAATTATCAAAAAGCGCTCGAAGATTCAGAGACGGCTCGTTCTGGAGATCTGATATCGGGAAGTAGACTCCTTGTTTGTATCCTTTATTCCATTCAGGTTCTCCAGAATCAGAAACAGACAGAAGACCTGT
Source organism: Caenorhabditis latens (assembly GCA_002259235.3). NCBI lineage: Eukaryota > Metazoa > Nematoda > Chromadorea > Rhabditida > Rhabditidae > Caenorhabditis > Caenorhabditis latens. The sequence goes on along the minus strand of CM056092.1, from coordinate 11,305,771 downwards.
AGACAGTGAAACGTTTCCAAACTGCCATTCCATCCATATTGGGATTCCATTAGACGAGCTGAAAGTAAAAGAAAAACAGTTCCTGTCTGTTCAAAATATTTCTTACTCCATTTTTTCAATTCTTACTGCGCATTTCCAGCTTAGAATTTTCCCATCAACCGGGAAAGTCAGTAGTTCAACTGCTTCTCCTTTTACCGTTCCAGCGTATTCCCATAGTGATTGCTCGTCAACAATCGCGTCGGTAGCAGCTCTTGCTTTTGTTGAAATTTCATCGAAAAACGATAAATCAAATCCATTTACTGTTCCAACGTCAGCAGCAATTTTGTGTAGATCTTCGAAGCTCTCCGGGAGTGCTTTCAGTGTTCCAACCTGAATAGAATTCATCAGTTTCAAATTGAAAATTAAGCGTTACGTGTGGTTCGACTTTCAGTTGATCACCATGCAGCATTCTCAATACTTCAACATCATACAGGAATCTAAGATGACTCCATGGATTCATAGCAGACATGTAGAATGGTTCGGCGAGAATGATATCTGGTGTTTCCGTCAAGTTTGTCGCTTTTTCAATTATTTCCACATTTTTCATGTTGTAGTATTGAATATATTTATAGAAAATGTCCCGGAAGCGCTCATTGCCTTCAATTATCGTCACTTTTTTCGCTGTTTTTGCTGCAAGGAGACCCAAAAACGAGCCCTCGCCAACAGTTGTCACGTGGAGATTATTGGAGAGCTGAAAGTGGAAATGAATTTCAAAACTTCTGATTGAAGGTGAAGTACCCTGTCGACTTCTGATCGAAACTTGTGATTTTCAAACATTTCATTGATATGATACACTGTTTGTCGGCTCAACATTGAGTGTAATCCACAGACGCAATAGGTTCTGGTGGTACTGCAAAATATGTCATTGAAATGAAACAATTTTTCGAATCTTACTCTTTTCCAACTTCACTAAACCAAATACTGAATTCATCGTGATTACACACGATTTCAAAAGTCTGATCCATCTCTACTTTTTTCTTTTGGGGAAGAAAATAAACTGCTTGCATCCAGTGATCGCGCCACTGAAAAAGAAATTAGCTAGAAAACTAGAAAACATTATCTAATTACAGCATAATTATCTGGATTCTTCCATTTCGGTGCCATATCAATGAAAGTTTTACCAGTTCCATCCATATCAATATCCCACCACATAAGAATAGCATCAATAGTACCGGATGAGTGAGCTGTGGCTTTCCGAACAAATGACTCATCAAAAATGATATTTTCTTCGTGTTCAAAGTCAAATCTGAAAATGCTAAGTATTTATAAATTTCAGAAAATAAATTAGCTTACTTGAAAGCAACGATGGGATCAGAGAGTTCTCGAAATTCATGAGTTTTCACTTCGGATAATTGAACATCGAAGACAGCTGCGGTTCCAGAACAATTACCGAGTGGGTGTTCATCTGTATATAAAGTTTGAAATTCAATTTTCCAACTCATTTTGAAATACCTTCAGATCCATTCAACCTCGGGATTGTATTGAACATTTCGAGAAGATGGCTCTCCACAGGAACAATGTATACATTCCCACTAGATGGAACAACTCGACATCCTGGTTTTGCTAATCTTTGCAATGCTTCCTTGAATGTTCTCAATGCTCCTTCTCCGATCAGCTCTGTATCAAACACCTCCGCAACGATAATATCTGCAGCAGATCCTCCAATTTGAGAAACATCTGTTGATCTTTCAGAAATTACTGTAATCTTATCAGCCCATTCACTGTGTCCAGTTATATGTCGTGCACAATCTCCCATTGGTTTGAATACTTCCAATGCCGTAACTTTGTCAGCGCCTTCACGAGCAGCCATCAGAGATAGTAAACCGGTTCCCGTTCCTACAAATCTTTCATTGTAACCAAGAAGTGTTTACATTTTTTCACTGACCAATATCTAAAACATGAACTTTTCCATCTTCGTTTTCTCTTTTCTTTTCAGGAACTGTTGTTTTCAGTCCTTCGAGAAACTTGTCATTTCGATCAAAATCTAGAATCATATCACCGAAACGACTTCTGCAAATGAGAAATATTTTCAACCGAATTCTGAAATCAATTTCTAGAAACCTCGCTAGCTCTTGGGCCATATCGTAATCCTCCTCGGCCACCACCCATTCTCTTTCTCCGGTTTTCTGATTGACTTTTTCCAGGAACATAGACCCTTCTGCAACTTTTTTTCGTTTTCTCAACATAAAATACGACTTTTATGTAGATATATTATACTGTTGATGGCCACTAGCAAAATGGATATAACATGACTTTTCATAGGTGTCAACATTTATTTTCTTGTTCTTTTCTTACTGAAAACATAGACTGCCCACAAATAGACAAGAAAGTTCACGCTTGCATGCAATATAATCAATCAATTCGAATATAAAAATTATAATATACACACAAAATTAAAAATAAATAAATCGGGGTCAAATTGGGGGAAATCAAAGGGAAAGTGGTGAATGAAGGTGGGGGACAAAGTACACAAATTTCAAATATACCGCATTTTTATAAGGAGACAAAGTATTGATGAGAGGAATGTCTCTTTTTGGCAATCGACTAGTTTACGCGGTACGAATTTTTCCAGGAACGTAGTTTTTGTCAATAGTTGTCTCTTGGAGGAAGATGTGCAGCGAACGCTCGTTTTGAGCCAATGGGTGACCGGCGACTCTGAAAATTAAAACGATCAATGAATAAACTTGATCACCAAATGAACGCTTTTTGTGCTCGTGTAAAATCTTGAAGTACTCACTTGTTTATGAACAGCTCGAGTGCTTTGCGGCGGTTTTCAATGAACTCCTCTTCGAAAATCCCATCGTCTGATCGGAACGGAAGTTGACGTTTGAACGATTTTCCGGGAAGGGTAGGAACGACGATTTTACTGTCCCTTTCCAGTTCTGCTCGAACCCATTCGAAGTCACTGTATCGTCGACGAACACTCGATTCCTTTTGCTTGAAGACCGGCAAATTGGACTGAAAACTTAATTTTAAGACAAAATTACGAATTATTGTACTTACTCTCATTCTGATTTCATAGTCAGTGTAGCGCATCTTTCCGACACCATGGGTAATAGGATTGATAACCTCAATTTCAAGGAAGTTGGCTGGTGGAGCGTAGGCTTCGTCAAGAGTTTGTCGTTTTGACGGAATTCTTTGAGTGGCCGATGCACCGGTCGCCATAGTTCGCTGTAAAACGAAGTTTATGAGAAGCGGAACCCACAATGTTTATAAAGGTACCGAAGTATCGATTTTTACGCATACATAAACAAAATATGAAAATCAACAAGAGGAAACTTAAATGCAACAAAACTTTAAAACACTTCATCCAGTAACTTGAAAATCAAAATCGGAGGACCTTTGAAACACTTTCAATAGGTTTCTTTTTAAATAATCAATAAATTAACACGGTAGTTTCTAGGGAATCACGTCAGAGATGGCGCGGATGACTCATATTTCGCCGATAAACAAAAGCGGAATGGCGAAACGAGAAAAAAAGTTTTGGCAAAAGTACGTAAACACTCGCTCGGTGTAAATACACAGAATGAAAATGACCGTAGTTGGGTGCAAATTCAAAGTGGATTTGCATAGTGAGTCGACTTTTTCTTTTGTTTTAAATTTAAGCATAGAAATGTTTCGCCAGATGTTGCTGAAAACGATAAATACATAATTTCTGACTAAATAAATTAAAAACTAAGTGTCAGAAGCGTAATTTTCACATACAATGAGAAAACTAGGTTATCTAACTTTTTTCAAAGCTCAAGATGTTTCTGAAAAAGTGATAACACTGCCGTAGATTTTGTACAACGATGAAAACATATTCTCTAAGCCTAGTGAGAAGTTTTCCTTCTGTACAAAACAATATTATTCGTATTCCTCGTTTCTTGTGAGAACTCGTATCATATCTCTATAATTTATATTCGCGGCAAAAGAAGTAAGTATTTTCAGAAATGTCGTCAAAAACATTCCATCCAGGTGATTTCGTCTGGGCAAAGTTCCCTGGCTTTCCCCCGTGGCCTGCAAGAGTTTGTTTTTAATTAATTTACTTCCCTTTAAAAGCAATCTATGTTCAGGTTATGCATTGTGAACAAAAACGAGGAAAAACGCACTACACAGTAGAATATTTTGGTTCGAAAGAAATTGGTAATGTAAAGTATGATGAGGTGGATGATTATTATGAGAAACGAGAGAGATTCGCCAAGTCGAAGCGAGTGAAAGGATTCAATGAAGCAGTGGATGAAATTGAATCATTGATCGACAAGACTGTACTCAAAATTGATACTCAAGCAGAACAAAATCACGAATATCAGGAAGAAGATGCTCAGGAAGAAACGACAAGTGCTCCTCTGGAATTACCACCTGTGACGAAGATACAAAACGAAGTCAAACATGAAAAGCCAATCTTATCTTCAGAAAATTCAGATTGCTCATTCGAAATTCAACAAATCCCTGTAAAAAGCTCGCCAGTTCTGACTGAGAGAAGTTCCTCGCAAGAAACAAAAGAAGATAACATTGATGTCAGAAAAATTCCTCTTCTAGACAGTCCAGTTGTCGTTGAGAGAGCAAGAATAGCTGTCGATGATGACGATGATTTTCTTGAAATGCTCGATGAGAACGACGACACTATTTTGACAGAGGCAACGGAAACTGTCGTTGTAAAGAAAAAAATAGAAACGAAGACTGAAAAGAAGGTCAAAAAGGATTTGGTGAAAATTGATCTGAAACCCGAAATGAAAACGACAGAAAAAGAAGTAGCAGAGATGATTCCCCAAGTTGTAGAAGAACCAGATATTATAGAAATACCAGATGTTGCACTGGATATTCCTTCAACTTCTTCATCGAAAAGGAAGCGGGAGACAAGTCCGGAAAACTTGTGAGATTTCATTTTATAAAGTAAACATTACATTATTGTTCCAGACCGTCCACAAGCTCCTCCTCTGTACCGGCTCAGAAACGACGAAGTTTAGGATACTCTGGAAAAACGACCGAACCGAAAAACGTATTGTATCCATTTTTGAAAGTTTTTCCAATTAGACGTTCTTAGATTCACAAATCCTTCGTCTCTCCATTCGGAACTTCTGTCTCACCGACGAAACAAGGACTTCGTCGACGCAAGAAGGCACCACCTGCTATTGAACCGCCCGTTTCTGTAGAAGAATCAAATCCGTTGAGATTTGTCAACATCGACGTCTTCAGCCGAAGAATGGCTTCTGAATCTTCGGATCATGATGCAATGATTGCAAAGTTATTATCGAGAAAGTTTTCCATTCCAATGGAAGGATATATGTGTATGCTAGCATCAGTGATTCTTAGATGTGATTGGTTTCTTTACAGTATCTGGTCGCAGTTTGGGACTTGGAGGCAATCGTCGGAAATGTGCACTATTTGATCCATATCATGAAGGAGCACTTATTCTTTACGCTCCAGAGCTTATAAGTGAACATGCACAATTGAAGGAAGATAAAGATAGAAAAGTTAGTTACGATGCGCGTGCGTAGTAGTAAATAAAACGTTTCCAGGTTCATGTCGTCGCTGATCCGGTGGTTGGAAAGATTCTTCGCCCTCATCAACGTGATGGTGTGAAATTCATGTGGGATTGTGTGACTGGAGTAAACATTCCGGAGTATCATGGATGCATTATGGCCGATGAAATGGGTCTCGGAAAAACTCTTCAATGTATTTCACTCCTCTGGACTCTGCTTCGACAAAGTCCGGATGCTTGTCCAACGGTATCGAAGAGTATTATTGTCTGTCCGAGTAGTTTAGTCAAAAATTGGGATAAAGAAATCAAGAAGTGGTTGGGAACGAGATTGAATGCAATGCCAGTTGACAGCGGAAAACGAGAGCTGATTATTGCGTCTCTCAGTAAGAAATTTGAATGTTTCTGGTCAAATAAAATAACTTAAAGATTCCTTCATGGCTGATTCCAAAATGCGATGTGCCATCCCAGTCCTCATTATTTCCTATGAAACATTCCGTCTCTATGCAAATATTCTTCATTCTGGTGACGTGGGAATTGTGATCTGTGATGAGGTAAGTACATTTTCAGGTTAAAAATGCATTTATTTTGTAGGGCCATCGTTTGAAAAACAGCGACAATCTCACATATCAAGCATTAAGTGGGTTGAAATGTGCCCGACGAGTTCTTATTTCGGGAACACCAATTCAAAATGATTTGTTGGAATATTTCAGGTTTGTTATGCATCTAGTGAATTTAAAATATTAAATGTTTTCAGTCTCGTCAACTTTGTCAATCCTGGCTTACTCGGAACGGCTAGCGAGTTCAGAAAGAAGTTCGAAAACGCTATTTTGAAGTGAGACTCTTTTTTTTCAATCTTCTAGATTCATTGAATTTTTCAGAGGCCGCGACGCAGATGCAAGTGCAGAAGATCAGAAAAAAGGAGAAGAGAAAACGAAGGAAATGGTATCTCTGGTAGAGAAGTGTATTATTCGAAGAACTTCTGCACTGCTCACCAAATACCTACCGGTTCGGCCTTTTTCACAGTTTTCCCTGATTTATCAATTTATTTTTCAGGTCAAATACGAACACATCATTTGCTGTAAAAACTCGACACTCCAGGAGACACTTTATAACAAGTTAATCGAATGTGAGAAACAAAACAGAATTGTTGAGAAAGACAAGGTACGAAAAACTAGGAGCCGCTTTAAAAATCATGTTGATCTCGTCAGGGTGCCACTGCTTCTGCCCTTTCCTTCATTACTCATCTCAAGAAACTTTGCAATCACCCATATTTGGTTTACGAGGAATTTCAGAAACCGGATAATCGTTTCAGAAATAGTCAGTCCTTCATAGAAAGTCTCAGTTTTACTCATCACTTTCAGAATGTTTGCCTGTCTTTCCCGAAACATTCAACCCCAAATCGTTTGATCCATCCTTTTCTGGAAAGATGAAAGTACTCGATTACATTTTGGCGGTTACTCGAAAAACAACTGATGATAAGTTTGTGTTGGTTTCCAACTATACGCAGACAATCGATCAGTTTATGGCGGTGTGTTTCAGCTCAAAAAAGGAATATAAACCTAAGAATATTTCTTTAGCTCTGCAAGCTTCGCGGATACGATTTTGTTCGTCTTGATGGTTCGATGTCGATTAAGCAACGATCGAAAATTGTGGACACTTTTAATGATCCAGCTAGCACCATTTTCTGTTTTTTACTCTCTTCAAAAGCCGGAGGTTGCGGTTTGAATTTAATCGGAGCAAACCGACTTGTTATGTTTGATCCTGATTGGAATCCAGCCAACGACGATCAGGCGATGGCAAGAGTATGGAGAGATGGTCAGAAGAAAACGTGTTTCATCTACAGACTTCTGGCAACTGGATCCATTGAGGAAAAGATGTTCCAAAGACAGACTCACAAGAAAGCACTCTCGTCGTGTGTGGTAAGCTTCGAAAGAGATAATAATGCAAACTCAAATTATCATTTCAGGTGGACGCCGGTGAGGACGTGGCTCGTCACTTCAGTAACGAACAGCTCCGTGAATTGTTCAAATTGGAGTCCACTGTTGCATCGGACACACACGAAAAGTGAGGAATTACCCTGTATCAATGTTCCACATTTTCAATTTTTCTTTTACAGACTCAAATGCAAGCGATGCATTCAAGGATTAGAGAGTGTCGATCCACCGGTGAATGCCGATTGTGCCAGTGATCTCTCCAATTGGTTCCACTCGGAGAAAACTGCTAGAAAAGTTGGCTTTCAGAAGATTGCTTTACAATTGAGACTCATATTTTCAGGTGGCTGATAACGTGCTGCGTGCTGTTTTTGAATGCGGATCGATCTCTTTTGTGTTCCATCAAAAATCACACAATGTAATTTTTACCCACTTTGCTTTTTTTCTTATAAATTTTTTTGCAGGTTGAAGCTAAAAAAGTGGAAGAAAAAGTGGAGGAGCTTGATGATGATTATGTGCCGTCTGAAGCCGAAGAGGATGATTAGATCATATGTATAATTTCATAGTGAAAAATGTGTTTTGTTAATTTTTGTTATCAGCTCTACTGGTTCGTTGTTGTATTCTTATTTCCAGTTCTTCTTCCCCAAACCCCAGCATTTTATCGCTTGATCTCATGTAAAATATAATCTGGACAATGAAGTAAATTTTAGAAATTTCATTGTTTCTTTTATTTGAATCCGAAAATATAATTTGATCAAAGTTTTGCATTGAGGCGAGGATTCAAAGGGGAATTGAAAAGAAGAAAGTAAACATTGATACGATGTACAAATTTTCAGAAGAATTTTCTTGAAAAAAAGAACAATTATGCGAAAATGTAGATGGTTCATTGAATTGAATCGGGGATGAAAATTATGCCTATTATATATAATTTTTGTTTGAATAAATTGATTTTTCAGTGTTTTCCGGGAGGCGCCAACAGGTATGAAATGAATAAAAATTTGAGCTTTGATGATGTAAAACGGAAATGGAAACGGCAAAAAATATCGACTTTTCTTGTGCTTTTTTGAAATCAATCGATAAGTGTGGACAATAATAAATATGCAAATTTCGCTTCTTTTTAATTGGATATTTTTGGTCAGAATCAGTTCAATTTTTACAGAAGGAACCTATTTTCAGATTTGAGGTAATTCGCTAGAAAAAATAATGTAATAGACACAATTATAGTCAAAAAATACTGCACAGAGAAAAAAAAACAAAACTACTAGGCGATTTTTAAACTATTAAAACATTTTTTGATGAAAGGAGAAAACCAGCGATCGGAGACGAAGGGAGACAAACAACCAAACAATGCCTGCACCTGAAATAATGAAAACATCAAAACTATTTTCAGATTAATTCTTATTTATCCTGGTTTTACTACCCTGGGTTCATCTCAAAACTACCACATATTTTTTTTCAGAGCATTTTAGAGAAAATCGTCCTTTTCTAACATAACGTTTTGTTAAAAGAATGGATCGTTCAAAATAGTTGATAACTACATCCAACGAAGTAGTAAATTCTTGACACCAAATATTTATTAAGCTTACAGTACCTCTACATACATTGATTATTTTTCTACTCCAGTAAGGTAATCCAGCAAAACGACTATAGTAACCCACGGTAGCCTAAATCTAAAACTTTACCAGTTTTCCGTATTTCCATCTATTCCTATCATTTTTTTTCCTGTTTTCAAAGATTCAGTTCTTTTTCATGTGCTCATTCGAAATCCCCCTTACTCCCAAACAACCAAAATCAACTCACCTAAAAGAAAGAAGAATCGGCGTAGTTGAGAAAGAAGGAAGAATCGAGAAAGGGCGAGTGGGGGGCGGGGCTTTGTTGATCCGTGTTTTTTGATGAATATAATTGAATTCCGAGTATTTTCCATTTTCTAAATGTCATGCATAACTCGTTTTCAGTTTGGAACAAACACATTGTGGTCGGCATGATGTCGCTCGCCTCCTTCGTGGTGTCACTTGTAACTGAAATTTGGGAATTTGAGTTTGAGAGTTGGAAGCATGATGGATATTTTGAACTGTAATTTTTGAGTAAAAATATTAAATTATCTTTCAAAATGTTCAATATTTGATAATTCCCTTTTAGATGCACTTTTGGTACAAAAATTAGCAGCAACAGATGAACACTGTTTTTGGAATGTCACTAGGCTTACCAGAAATTAGATTTTAAGTTAAAAAAAAAACTCCAAGATACAGACTATCTCATACTTATTTGTTTCGTTATCTCCCGTTTCCGTCTAAAAATAATTTCAAAAACTCAACGAACCTTATCCAAACAGGGTTGTTCATTCGTCGAATAATGTACAGTTATTAAATTCTCGAGAGTATCCAGAATCAATTCAACTCGTTCCACTTGTTGTCGTGTCACTGATGGTTCTGTTGGAGCTGGAAACGTCTTTTCCAACTTAACACATCGCTTCATTTCTATCAAATATGCACCAACACATCCGATGAATAATGGTCCATGTCGAGCGATTTCTGCTTCTGGAAATGAGATTTTGGAATTTCGAAAGTGATTAAAAAACGGGTACTTACCATCTGCTCTCAACTGTGGAAGGACAACATTATTCGCTGCTTCGACTGCTTTCTGGCATGCTCGACCCGCCGTTTCGACTTCTCTGCAAAAGTGAATGAATCAGTATAATTGATTACAGTAAGATTTAAAAAATTTAAGTTTTTGAAAGAGTTTGGACAAAACATAAGATTTATTTTCAGGGTTACTGTAGCAACGGTTTCATTGAAGATTCAGGAGAAAATAACTTTGAAAGAGTGATACGCTATCTCATATTATCAGATTGTTTCTCTCAAGAGAGAGAGAGAGATAGTACAAAAAAATTGTCAACTACCAAAGTGATGCTCTAGATTTTTTTCTATATAAATTGCAAGAACTGTGACGAGAATTTTTTAGGTCTGAGGGACACATTCAAAGTTTTCCAGTTATTCATTAAAAATTGAAAAACCTGAGATGTTCTTTTCAGAACTGTATGAAATCAGGCGTATCTATGGAAATGCGTGGTATTCTCAAAGAGTCAAATCATCAACCAGTCACTAGTACGCTTGACAAAGCAGAAAAACCGTGACTTACCTCCTTAACGATGCTCCATCTTGAGCTGTTCCAATTCCTTGTGTTGCTACACGGAATAGTGCGAGTTGCACGTTGCACTCGTGCACCAGCTGCAAAACAGAACTCATTTCTTTGTCTCATGATTCCTTTTTTCAAAAATCTTCTCAATTTCCCCACAAAGCGCCACGTGGCAAGCTCTAAGCACCGCCCATTTGTTTGATTTCCGCTTCTCCGCCTACCGATCGGATCATCACCGACAAGTGAGCGGGGGCGGATTGGCGGCGACGATCTGAGGTATCCGTGAACTCTTTTTTTGTGCTTCGTTTTCAAGTATTTAGTCAAACAATTTCGTTTGCAGAAAAAAAGAGAAAAAGAAGAAATCGCATAGAGACGAAACCATTTATATTGTCTATACAAAGGGATTTTTGATTCGTTCTTTTTAGGATTTTTACGTTTTCTATTCATTAACTATTCTGATCGCATCACCTATTTATGAAGATGCAGAATACCGTAAAACTTCCACTGAAAAAGTAATGAGTTACTATGAATTCACTAGAAAAATCATTTAAAAAAAGGAACTCTAGAAATAATTCAAGAGGCACTGTTCAATTAAAGACTAATGTTGATCACGCTCCTCTTATAAAGGTTTTTCATTGACCAGCCTATCTGCCCGCCTTCGGCGGTTCAGCCGGCTCTGGTCTCCTCATTCACGTGGACTTCGGTTTTGCCCGCTGGTTCAGTTTCTCGTCTCTTTCTGAAACCGCTGCGGACAGTGCCTCAGACAAACACCACTTGTCTTTTATATATAAGAATGATAGGATAACAACAATGTTTTTTGAATGTGTCACGTTCTGAACTTTGGCTAAAATGATTTTGCATTGTTTGAGAGCTAGTCGGACATTCTTTTTCACTATTTTTCAAGTTTTTAAACTGTTAATTTTGAGAATCTTTAACAATGATGTCTGAAATACTCCAATTCTGATATTTTTTATTTTACCATACCTAGATCTTCATTTTTGAATGAAAAACTATTTCCTAGAACTTCTCTTAAAGAAGATATGGTTCGATGAAGCTCAATAAAATCGATGAAATTTCAGAATGTTTATATATTCTCATTAAGTTGTCTATTATTGGAAATATTCTTTGGGAAGGTTGCTTACTTAGAAAATGTAGATCAAGGTTTGAATAATTTAAATAAACAAAATTTGAAATATTTTAACGATCAATGTCTTTTTAAAATATTTCCAAAGTTTACCTTTTTCAATAAAGTTCTAAAGTTTTTCATCATGAACTGAATTTCTATCTACTTATGCCAGAATTCAAAAAAGAAAAGCATTTTTCTCAACGTTTCCATTCAAAATCGAAATACTCACCTCTTGTATTTTCTTTGGGTTTGCCATGGAATGCTGTCGCATTCCGCGGTTAGCGCCACCTTATCCAGAGAAGCCTAACCGCGGTGATTTCGAAACGAGAAGGTACGGATACAGCAGTGAAGAGGTGCAGACCAGAGGAACCAAAAACCGGAGGGATGAGAAAAACGATTGAAGACGAAGGTTTGACACGTCGTCAAATTGTATGACTACTACAGCTACAGTATCCACTTCTTCTGTCTTCTATTCAATTGATTTGATTCTCTCTCCTCCGTGGCAGCAGAACGAAGGGTGTCCTCCGACCACCACCACCTCCTGCGAGCTGCGCCACGTAAGAGCTGACGAGCTCCTGGAGGGACGTCAGCGACGAATTTTGAGGAGCACAGAGGACGGTGGGGGGGGGGAGGAGAGAATGCGAAATTGTGAATAGTTACAACACTGTCTGAAAATTATGATTGATTTGGGTTTCAAGGAAGAAACGAGTTTTGAGGGAAATCAACAGGAAGAGACGGATGAAAAATACGGAGTAACGAGCAAAAATTCAGTGTTAAAGGATAATTTAAATTCAGGATATTTTATTGACTACTGATTTTTGTCAATATTTTTAGTACCTATGATTTCGGTCTATTCTGAATTATCTTAATTATACCATCGCTCATGAAATTTCAGAGCAGTCTGTTGTGTCAGGTCAATTGTTCAATCTCGACAGATGAGAAGATTTTCTTACAGTTCCTCTTCATCTTTCAGATTCAAAATCAAACACTTTTCTAAATAATAAGAGTCCACATTCCGTTTTCATTTCCCTTCCCCATTTTCAGCTTTGAGCACAGATGATCGATTCTAAGCTCTATAACATCTCTCCGTCTCCCTTTCATTTCTCTTTTTTTTCTTCTTTTTCTGTGTTGCTTTTCGGTGGTGAAGAAGCATGAAATGGATGGATGCACACACATTTTATGTAGAGAAGAGATGATGAGAGAAAAAGAGAAAAAGAAAAGAGAAGGGGAGGAGGGCACTGCTCCTGCTTTTGCTCCGTGAGCTCAGTGAAGCTGAGGGAAGAGAGAATAAGAAAGAAGGGATTTTTAAAGAGAGTATCAGACATTTAGAGAATCGATAATGGCTGTGTGGAGGCGGTGAGATAGAAGTGAATCATAGAGGTCGTAGAGTTCTATTTTTTCAGAAAGAAAGAAGAGAAAGGATTGCAAAGTAAGGGTAAATTGTAATATGAGAATGGAAAAAATTGAGTTCAGATGTTCGAATCCAGATGTTCTACAGTATGATCGGAATTACAGTATGCCAATAATCGGAACCCTTTTTTAGATGCGTTTTCTCCACATCGGAAACCCTTTTGATATATATATTGTAATGTTTCAAATGTATTTTTTTTTAGATGAGTATGTGGAAAAGAATGAGGAAGAAACAAATAAAACAAATGAGGAAAGTTGCGAATATTTCAAGAATAGAAACAATTTTTTCAGGGTATCAGCAGTTTTGAAACCATTTTGCTTTTATAAATTTATAACTGATTTCTTTGAGAAAAATCAAAAGAACTTTACTGAAAATTTACTTTTTGAGAACCAAAGAGATACGATTTCCGAAGTATTCAAATTCAAAGCATTTTCAATGATCAGCTCCACTTATTTTTTGAATTTTAGGAATCGAGGTCATAGGGATTGTCCTGAACTAACATTTTAAAATTGTGGTAGAAATTAAATCTGGGCATAATGATAAACTGATAAAAATGACAGTAATCTGAATTGTCAAGAATCACAAACAGGCATCATACGACCTCCTGAAGTCGGAATCTCTCGAAAATCCCCATATCCCCTAATAAAAGTGATTATTGTCAGGGCAAAGAATCCAAATAGAAGCTTCAAAGCATCCCTTCGAGCTCGAAGAAGCAAGCAAAAGGGGGCGCGTTGCGTGCGCGGGACACGCGACGCGTCGCCTCTTTCGCACGCCTCGTAGTCACGATCTGTGTCTCTCGCTTCTTATTCTCTTCCACGATGGCTCTCGTCGTCTGGCTCTCTTGTCATATGTGTGTATGTGTACGAAAGGGGGCTTCCTTCTCTCTTTCTTCATTTTTCCTCCTCCACCATTTTTTTCGTTTTGAAAAAAATACACGACAAACATTAGACAAATTCGGGGAGAAAATTTAAACCAGGAATAGCAATTACCGAATAATAAAGTTAGGTTCAATCATGAAATTTAAAAGTTATAAAGCCTAACACATTCACAGTCTGAAAGAAACCAATTAATTTAATTGTTAATGTCTAAAAATAAAAGAATCATTTTGCGTCTACATTACTGCAGGAAATTAGGAGGTGAAATTATGAAGAAAAATAGGAAAATAATGAGAAATTACACCAATAAATATGAAGGAAACCATCTGAAGGTTAATAGAAATGTGCAGCATACATGTTCTTGAACTCTGGAAGCTGATCAGCGCCAGTATGAAAAACTGGTCCAACTGCACGAGGCTTGAGAACCATTTCCTTCTTCTTTTCTGTTCGCTTGGCCCATTCCTCTGCTCTCTGAGCAAGACGAGCTTTACGTTCGGCGTCATTGGAGTCGTCATCGTCATTATCAGAATCAATTTCGACTCGTTTTGGCTTTTTATCCTTTTTCTTTTCTCCATTCTCTGCATCAGATGTTGTCTCTTCTTCGCCTTCTCCGTCAGAAAGATAACACGGTGGCACAAAGAATCCATCATCTTCATCGCCTTCTTCTTCGTCATCTTTCTCCTGAAAAGTCAATTTAAAAGGATTACATTCTTTCTTTCTGTTTGACATTTTCTCAGCGAAAAATGTAATGCAAATAAAATTTAAATTCAAAAATGTCAAGCCAGCAAATGAAAAGCAAAAAGATAACGAACCCCTTCATCATCAGAATTGAGCTCTTCACAGTCAGAGGGTTCGTCCTCCCATTCGTCGTCAGAATCAGCCTGAAATAAAAAGAAATTAATCAAAGTAAAACAAAAAAGGATATGAGACTTAAATAAATGAAATCAATTACTCACTTCATAATTGATGCCCGCTTCTTCGGCCAACGGGCAGGATCCCTTTACAGATTTCGCCTTTTTTCGCCAAGTTCCGTAGTATGGTGGTCGCCGATTATCATAGAATTGGATGAGTTTTGCTTTGGTTTTACTGTAAATATTCATTGGCAAAATTGAATAAACTACAACTGAAACTTACGAAGCAGGTCCAACTGGCACCAGTTTGGTTGCGGTACTAAGGAAATTGGCAAGAGAAGTGATCTGAATAATTTGAAATAAGAAAATTGATGGAATTCACTGTAAATTACTTCTTCATTCTGTTTGAAAAGATTGAAATCCTCTGGGAGAGGATCTCTGGTAAGAATCGGTGCCAACGTCATGCCATCTTTTCGTTGAAATGGCATATACCAACTGGAACACTTTTTCTGAGGTTCCGGCGCTTTCTTTTCAACTTTGTTGAAAAATTGGAAGAACTTTGCGGACTGCCGACGTTTCTTTTCCTCGATAGCCTGAAAATTTGTATCAGGCGGTAATTCGAAAACCAAGCTGTATGATTTCTTCAGTTACAAGTCAACTGATAAACTGATCTGTACCTCTTCTTCTTTTCTTTTCGCTTCCTTTTTCTCTTCTTCTTCTTTTCGTTTGGCTTCTCGTTTTTCTTCCTCTTCCTTTTTCTTTCTATTCTTTTCTTCTTCTTTCTTCATTCGCTCTTCTTCATCTTTTCTTTTCTTTTCTTCAGCTTCTTTCCTTTTCTCTTCAAGTTCCTTTCGCTTTTCCTCCTTTTTGCGTTCCTCTTCTAGCTTTTTCTCTAATCGTTCTCTAAAAATGATGACTATTTTTTATTTCAAAACTTTTAACAATACTTTTCTTTCTTCTCTTTTTCTAGTCGTTTTTCTTCAGCCAACTTCTCCTTTTCAAGACGCTTTTCCTCAAGAATCCGTTCTCGTTCCAATCTCTGTTTTTCCTTTTCTTCCAGTTTCTCTTTTTTCAGCTTTTCGCGCTCATCCTTGGTAACTTTTGGAGTTCTGGGAGTAATCGGTGTTTTCGGAGAAAGTGTGTCATTCTTTAGCGGAGAATCGGTTATAACTTCGACAGACGGCTCACGAGACAACTAGAATTATTATGTGTTTGAAAAATGAAGAATTCGACTACCTTTGGCTTTTTCGCATCATTTTCAGGCGGAGTCTGAGCGACGCGCTTTTTCACTCCTTTCTGATTCGAATCACCGCAGTTCTGTAACTACAAAAAATGAAGGTTTTGAAAGTTCTTGTACATCTACCTCATTTGTCTCGACTTCCTCTATCTCGATACCGGCAGAATGAGATTCCTCCATATCTAAAAACATGAAAATGTAACGTTTCACACAACAAAAATTAAGAACGGAAACAAGTGATTATCAGAAAATGAGAAGAGAAGATCGAAGAAGCGTGATAATTTCGAAAGCGATAATCTCCCGCTCGACTGATTTCTCGGCCATATTGAACTAGTCCGCCAGCCATATCTCTGCGCTCTCTTCTTTCCGTATTCTCTCTCGTCTCTAAACTTCTGAAGTGAAATTTGGTGACCATTTCCTTATTGACAGGCGGCTGCGTTTAACTAACTGTAGTTAAGAAACGAAACACCGAGCTGGATATGAATGAGAAAAACCTCTGTACCTACTTCAAAAACAAAGAAATGTGGTGATTTCTGCATTTTCATGTAATACTGAAAATAATCAAAACGCATAAAACATTTCGAGAATTACGTTTGATTGATAAAATTTATAATGTTTCATTCCAGATATTAAAAAACTAGATTTGATGCTATTGTGTCCGAAAAACACAAAATAGCCCATATAAAGTAAACTTTTCAGGTTCAACACTCCGATCCCTCGTACAAATGGACTCCTTGTTTTTACTGAATATCGAATAGAAATGAACCACATTAATTTTGTGTATCTAACGCAATTTTTGTTTATTTGTTGTCTCTGATCGGCAAAATGATGTCATAGGCTAGAGCAAAAGCCGGAGGGGATATCTTCTTCTTTTCTCCCTATTTGCGTCTATTTTCAGTATTCAGTCTCTTTTTTCTAACCGTCTTTTCAACATTAGATGAATTCTATTCTAAGTATTATTCTTATAACACAACATCACACAATTCTGTCAATTAATTATAATATTTTATGATTTATTGACTGTTCCATCTTCACATAGTCACAATTACAATGCTTATCAGATGTTCCAAGATTGGGACATCCGTATACAATAGATTGTTTATAAACTCCTGGGAAAGCGCACTCGAGAAAGTGCTCGTGGGAAAATGGGCGTGGTCTTGCGTTGCCCAGATACTCAATGGGACTACAGTTATCTCTCACTCACTCATTCGTTCTGTTCGTCTTCCAACCGTTCAGTTCTGTCTTCCTCCTATTCCATTCTCTAACTAAGAATGTCTTCTTTCTTCTTCTACCCAAGAAACCGTTGTCTCACTTCATTTGAGAAATCATGTCTTGACGATCACTCTCGCCAAATGGCTCAGATCATGATCTCAACGCAAGAGGAATTTCATATTCATGAAAGGCTCGCAAAGGTTCATTGCTCTTCTGGACCCTCTAGCTCCTCTTCATCCATCATGCCTCCTTTCATGGCGAATCGTGCAGCAACTGTCTCTAGATCTGTGTCATCTGGATCATCAACTGGGACTTCTTCTAGATCAACACCAGGATCTACCTCTCCACATAGAGTTCCACTAGTTGCTAACCCATTTTATGATCCATCATACAAACGCAATTCATCCAAGGCTGCTCCTACTCCAGCTTCAGGATCAACATCTTCTTCATCTCGACTCGCAGCCAAGTTGATCGCCAACCCATTTTACGACCCCTCTTACGTGCTCTCTTCATCGAAACCGTCTTCTTCGGATCCTGCACCATCTTCAGTTCATTTGGTCCCAAATCCATTATACAACCCGAACTATGCTATCAATCGCCAGTCTCCACAGTAATCAATCAGGACTTCCAATTCATTTTAACGTGTATCAACTTCTTATCGGTTACTTTATTTTATTCTTGTGTTTACCTACTGTTCCCACTTATTCCTTCTGATAAACTTAAGCATAACTTCCTAGTTTTTACTCCAACAAACTGTTCCTACCATAACACCGGGCAACACCCATAAGACTATTTACTCGAGACTCCCTTAAATTTCAGACAGGCTCATTCAGATCACTTTAAAGTTGAATCAGTTTTCATCCCGTTGCCCACCATCAGTTATAATATCAGAACTGATATCCAGATCAAAGATCTAAATTTTTAGGAGATGTTGTCATTCTTGTTGTTGATTTCACAGTTCTCCTCGCTTCTGCTTCAGTGACTGTCAGTTAGGTCTATCGTCTTCCAGATTTTTTGAGTTAACCCCCTGTTCTAGACTAACATAATCCAGCAGTTAGATGCCAGACATCGAAGATAAACATCATCAAAGTTGGTTCACGTCGTACTCAACAAGATCATTTGTGTATTCTCATCTGTTTGATCTTTTTAAATCACATGTCACTTCTGATATTCCTCTATAAGTTCCTTCTTTTTCTCTTTAAACATAAAAATAAAATCATCTATCACTATCATTTATCAGCAACAATCTCTTTCTTTCTCTTCTCTTTTTACCATACTTTTTCTCTGCATTTTCCCCTTTTTCTGATTCTATTTTCGGCGAAAACGTCGCCATTTTCGTCTTATCACGTATCCGAAATAGCCCGAATGCAAAGCATGACAGACTATAAGAGACCACAGAAATAGTGTTGAGAATAGAGAGAATGTAGAGAAAAATAGAAGAAATTGATAGAATACTGATAGGGAAGCAATGGAAAATATGTATGTTTGCTCTCGTGCTTGACCTGAAATAATAGTTTTCTCCCACCATTTCATTCCAACTTTCAACCCAACTATCTTATCAGTTCAATATATTTTCAATACCCGGATGGATGGTCTTTGACTCGTGTATGTATTGTGTCTTCTCGTTAAAACCACTCTGAAGACCGGAAACGGTTTTCTGGAAATGATTTTTGAGCTGTTATTCTTGTCTGGTCAAGCAGAGTTCGTGACGTTTCAGTGGACTAACTCAGTTCAATGTTCGGTTTACTAGTAAGATAGATCCTAAATCTTTGAAAGCTTTTGTGAAAACTGAATTAAAAGATAAATCTGCATTTATTGGTTTACTTTTGTCTGAGTCTAAAAACACACGTATGCACACAATACGCTCAGATACTAAACATAGGATGAAAGTTCTATAGATTATTGAACTATGATCGATCACTTCTGTGAAAATTCCGTAGAACTTCAATGGTTAAAGTAAAACAGAGAAAATTCAGAGAAGTTAGAGTCTCTAACCCTACCTTTTACCCGAACGTCTACTACCAGTCTTCGCAGGCTCGTATCTCGATGAAGAGAGATTCAAAAAAAAGAAAAAGGCTCGCCTAGTCTACTAAATTTACACATTCGATTCAAATTTAGTATTGTGTAGTTCAAAACTAGTTGTTTATTTTTCTAGTTGACCACTTTTTGATAGTACTTCAAGTTTTCGAGATAGGTCCCTTCGAACCTGAGCAGCACACAACGAGAGTGCACAGAGAAGTCAGACACTTTAGCTTCTTTGCACTTTCTCCCTCTCTCCCTAATCACCATGTCTTAGAAAATCTTGAATAGTAACAAAGCTATCATCGTGTTCATCTTACAACCGGAAACTCGTAGAACTAGGAATTTCATACCGAATTCAAAAATAGAATCTTTCGAACGGTACAAGTGAACCAAACCGGAATCGTACTTTCTCCTTTGACCAGCGAGAAACCAAACTCAAAAAGAATTAGTGAACCCATATTTCACGTATCTTCTCTCATTTATCACAACTTTTGCAATATATCTTTTTCTTTTTTGAAGACGTCATCTCTGATCAGTATCTCTTCATCACTTTTGTCCTCTCAATCTCATTAATTCATCAATTTCTGTGACAACCGGAAGCATTTTCTTCTCATCTGCGTATCCGATTTCTCGCCCTTTTTGTAGCTACAGTTATCATAATATTCTCATTCATTTCTACACATTCCCCCTCTTCTGAGTTGCATTTTATTTTTGCCCTCCGAAAAAACCAAAAATAATAGCTGCCAACGCAGACATTTTTTGGGGGAAAATTGACAGCTTCCGGGTAAGTGGAATGCAGGTAAAAAGGTCAAAACGAGACTTTCATAAACTCTTTTTCTACTGTTGACGTCATCTGGAATGTCATAAAAGTTTCAGTGAGAGTGCTCTATCCCCTTTTTGATTCTTCTTCAATGAGCCCTCAGAAGTATTCAGAAGAAATGCATTTCATTTGTATTCATATTATTCCTCTTTCTCTTTCGGGCTCTCTTTCAGTTATAAATGTGTAATTGAATCCAATTCTTTTGACGGAAATCAGATATTTCAATTGCTCTGATAAACAAAATCGCATCAAGAATTTCTCGTTTTCTGACTCATTTCTGTTTTTAGTTTTTCGGTGACTTTTATATTTTCTTTCTCTTTTTTCTTAAAGAATGCACTTTTTATATGGATTCTAAATTAGTATAGTCTAGAAGAATCATTTGAATCATCTGACTTCTAATTGAGATTTTTGATAAAACGTGTAAAAATTAAAGTCACGTTGTACTTGAAGCTTCTGACCTAAATTCTCTGGAGAATTTTATAAAAATTTATATTTCGAAATCCGTTTTAGAATCAGAATCATACAATATTTTATTACGAATTTTTGTCATTTTGTACTTTAACTGCACTATTTCTACGAATTCAAAAAATTCAAAGATATTTCTGGAATCTCGAAATATTTGATGATGATCAGTTCGGTCATGCGTGATAAATTTTGTAGACTCTGATTTTCAGTTTGTACTTCTAAACATTATTTCAGCAGAAAGTAGCTGCACTATTAAGTTAGAAGAGATTCGTATTTAAAGCGGAGCCCTAACATGACGAAATCCAGGGAAAAGTACTCTACTGAAAGCACTTTAATTTGATTTTTCGGGAGTTTAATATCAGTCTGAAACTGTTTTCATATTTTCTGTCTGTTAGTTTTCCCTTAATTATTTTTCTTCACTTCATAGAGCGATTGACAGTATTTTAGCACTCTGATGTTTTCTGCATACAGTTTCTGCATGACTCATTTTCTATCTCACTGACTCACTTTTTTGCATAACTCACTGGGTTGATTTCCGAGAGTTCCAGAGCTACAATCTCATTTCCAGACCCTTCAGAAGAACTGAACAAAGCCGTTTCACTCCAATAGATATATGTAGGATCCTTCCTGAGCAATGCTTGACTTGATTGAACAGTAACATCTAGTACAGCTCATTTTTCATTTTAAACCCAGAAGCGGTGTCCTAAACGCGTGTTCCTCTCAATGAAGTGCGGAAACTTTTCAAGGTTTTCTCCCCCTATTTGGAGCATCATCCCTCGAATAATTGCTCCTTTCTTTCTCCCGATCACCCTCTTTTAATCTTTTGATTTCATTCTCTTAATTCCCTCTACTCTCCTCCTCCTACAGTTCATCTCATTTTCAACACCCCCCTCTCCCCGTCAAATATCCATTATTTTCCGATCGCCTGGTCATTTCGGAAAAACGATGAAAACCGTCTCACAAAAGTGGGCGTGTCTCTTTCTTCCGCAAACAAACCGTCCGTATTTGCTCACACGCGGATCGCCTCGTTTCCGCGCACTTTTCGCGTCACGCAAAATGGGCGGAGTCAATGGGAAAATGTTGTCAGAATGAAGAAGGAAAAGTGAATATTTGAGTGAGAGAGACTCAATGTTTCCGCGCGGAAAGAAAAAGAGAGGACTCTGTCTGTAGAAAAGTTTGTTTATTTTTCGACTTTCGCTCACCGTCATCTCGTCATCTCTCCTCCAATTCGTGCGGTTAAGTCCCACTTTTTTGAAATCTTTTCTCTCGTTTCTCTCGTTTTTATTCACTATTTTCATTATTATACTGTAGATTTTTCGACTATTGATTGATTCTTCAACTGCAATGATTTTTTTTGAAATGACTACACTGCTTGAAGTGTTTCAACGGAGAGCAAGACTGTAGGGATGGATCCCCGAAGAATGGATTTGTGATCCAAGACGTTCAGGAATTTCTCAGTTCATTACTCTATTTCGTAACAGGTTTCCGATTTGATTCTCGAAAAATCTTCCTACCGTACCAGTCAAAAAACTTTTTTTCTGTTTTTTGTTTCGAAAAATTCTTCTGAACTTTGGCATGTATGTTGGTGTTGCTATGAATCATCATTTGCTTGAAAATAGATTTTTTTTACAAAATAAACCTAGATTTTTCTTTTTGTAGTGGACAACGTTTTGATAGCTCGGCCTGTTTTTGAGATATTCTGTTTTGGAAATGAGCAACTGAACCAGAGGAGAGAGGAAAAGATGACAGAGAAGCTAGAGTGTCTGACTTATCCGCGTTATCTATCAGTTCTCAGATTTTAGACTTTAGGGGCTCACTCTAAAAACGTTTTCTCCCACTTTCCACTCAGAAAAAATCGTCTGATATTTCTGAGTCTTCAAAACCTCGACACTCATTTCCACCTGCCCTTTCTCTTCTAATTTCCACGAGAAAAAGAAGAAAAAGAGACTAAAATTGGTCATCTGAATCTGACAACGTCGCTGACGTAGTGGAAAAGATTTGTAGAGTCAGCGAGTCTCGAATAATAGTACAATTTCTAAATTCGTATAGTTGCACTTTTTCATCGAATTCCATGAGGGATTCTAAACTGATAAGTCATCATTCAAGACTTGTTTCAGCAGTTTTTGAAGCTTAGTGCTTGAAACTGGTTAAACCTTCTGGCAAGATTGACTTCATGACTCATGCTCCTAGGTGTCCAAACGGTACCACTACTTGACGGTTTGAGCTGTAGATGAATCTGGGTGTTATTCCAACTTGTACCTAATACTTTGATCCGTGATTTATGTTCACTAAAGCTTCTGTTCCAATCCAAAAGACCACCACTTTTCTTCAATATTTACTCAATTCTTTTGAGTTCTTACTCTCACCTTTTTTATAAATTCTCAACGAGGCAAGTTCAATTGGACTTCTTTTCCTACCTAAAACTGACCTCGGAGCAAGTTTTATTTCGGTACAAAACGACGCTATTTATAAACAAAATCGACGGTAATAGTTGGTAACTCGACACTTTTTTGTTGAGCAAATACCAGTTTTCGGGGCTCCGAAAGGCTCACTTTCACTGACCGATTCCTTTCGTGTTTTCCCCGTTTACAAACAGTTTTCCCAATTATTTTTTGTTTCGTAATACATCTGCGCTACATCGGAATTCTTTTTTCTTATCTTCAGTTCTCGTAAGGCGAATTTGAGAAGACGTGCTAATGGCTCATGTTATTTCTGTAAGCCTTAGGTATTCTGGATTTTCAGAAAATCTCAGCTAATCCAGATTTGATAGCACTCCATGCTTCCTTCCAGAAAGCCCCTTAACTCTCCTTGAACTCAGTCATTTTTTACCGTCGAAAGATGATCTCATTCGTCTCGAGACCTATTCCTTTCGCTCTTTTTCACTCTTCAAACATTTTCTGTCTTCTCTCGAAAACTGGACTCTTTTATTCGTCTCGTAGCAGCAGCAGGCACAGGACTGAGTATACACATCACGCGATTGCAAAAATATTTGGCTACAGAAAACCAGAAAACGACGCAAAGGTTTTTTGTGCTAGCTGGTGGTGAAGCTGCTTCCCAATCGCGCACATACAATTCTCTTTTCATTTTTCATGACGACACACACAGCTGAAAACATCAATGAGATTGGACACTGTTCATGTATACAGTACTTTTTTTGTTTGTTTTTCGAGCGGTTTTCGATAACTTGGTAATCTTTTGTTCCCGTTGAAAACTTTGCTCTGACTGCTTTCTAGTAGAATTTTCTGGAAACTCTTCTTTGTTAGCTATAAGAATCAGAAATTCGAGACAGTTAAGAGTCATTAGTGTTAAAAAAGTTTTGTTTGAAAATAATATTTTTTAACGGGTCAAACGTTGACCTCTCATTTTGTAGTTGACAACTTTTTGATAGCTACAGTGCTTCCGATAGAACCATCTTCAAAGATACTTAACTGAAAATCAAGTGCATTGAAGCTAGAGTGTCTGGCTTCTCTGCCCTTCTCTCGCACATCTCTCAATTTTGAAAAATTATTTCTCTGAAACTATCACATATCACAAAAGTCATGATCTTCAGAACACGAGCAATCCTCATCCGGAGCAAATTTTCTATTTCCGAGTCAGTGACGCACCGATAAAAAGTGATTTCCCATCATTTCATTTCGAATCCAAACTTTTTCTCACAGTCTGTCTGGAAAATATACCCCAAATGACGAATGCAATTAGTACCCGATGGCTGAAAATAAAATCCAAAAACCAAAAGAAATTGTATTTTTATTTTCATCAAAACTTCAATACTCCGGATGTTTTTCCATCTGAAGATTTTATGGTTTGTGGTTTCCGATCTCATCTAATTTCTCAGCAACTTTCTCATCTTTTCATCACAAATTGGTGCAATTCATTCTCTACAAACATATCACATTTTGAGTAAATCGTCACGTAAATCTGATGTTTCTCTCACTAATTTTATCCCACGTGATTCTAGATTTTCACATCGAAAAACATTTTTCTTTTGGCTTTTCGATTTTCTGCATATGATAAGCAAAAAAGGAAGAAATCGGAAAGGATTAGCTCAACACACACCGCCTCCACTGACTCGTGAGAGCACCCAAATATTTCCGTAGTTTTCAATTTTTAGGTGGACATATCAGAAGTAGTAGTGTAAAACTTTGGTTATTTGCCAGCCATCTTTTTCAAAGTTTGAAAACTTTCTGATATTTTGACGTCTCGAATTCTTTCAACCTTACTTCAAAAGTAGGTCACGTTTCCAAAGATTTGCATGCTTCACGAGCAAAAGAAAATTGAGATTTTTTGCTCCAATGGAGAGCAGAAATCAAGCAAGAATGTATGATTAGATATACTTTTTCTTCTCTTTTTACTGCTGGGATTTTTGAATTATGAATGGAATCTACGTCATTAGTGAAAGAAGAAAAAATAAGAGAAAAAATATATGAGGAGGAGGAGAGAAGACATAAATAAGAAATGTAGAATAAGAGATTGAAGGAGTGTGAAAGGATATATTGCAATTGGAAAATAGATATTCTTGTCTTATTTCTCTAAACTTAGAAAAGAGACTTATTACTGAAGAAGCAGCTGAAAATATTATTTCTAGGTTTCATCGAATCAGAGGTATGGAACTAGTGCTTATTACTGAAAAATGTTTACATAATTATGTCGCGACATTCAGAAAAGTTTCAGTGGCTTTTCAAATCTAAGGCTCTAAAGCCATATTTCCCATAACTGGCAGCTTTTTGATATCTCTTATATTTTCAGAGATAATTGCTATCAAAGATAAGCTACAGTCAGACACTGTAGCTTCTCAGCACTCTCTCCTACATCAATTTCAGTGACTCTTCTTTTAATTCTCATATCTCAAAATCTATACAAGCTATAAAAAGTTGTCAGCTATGAAAATGAGGATCTAGATTTGATCCAGAAATAACTAATTTTTCAAACATTTCTCTGGTGGCTCCATGAAAACTCTTCAAACTTAGCGATTTTTCAGACTCCTCACTGTTTTAATTCCCAATACAAACAATCACGAAACCCCGGAACTTTTCGATCTCATCCAAAAATGTATCCGTCTTCTGAATAGTACAAATCCAAGAATAGAGCTCCGGTTTCTCATAAAACGTCATGTATCGTAAAAGTTCATTGGTGTCATTTGGGACTTCTGAAAGTGTTAGATTACTCAATTTAATCATCAATTAGTTTTTCATTCTCTTCTTCTTCCTCTTTTTCTGTCTTCTTCTTTTCTTTTTTAAGTCATAATCTCTTCTTTTTCTGTTCCTAATGAAATAATAAGAGGACACTCTCTTCTTTTTTCTTTTTTCCGAAAGCTCATTTTCGTCTGAAAACACGAAACCTTGCCTCGTTTCCTCATGTTTTATGACCGAATATGTCACCCCTTCTGGTCCTCATTTTCTTTTCGGTTCCTGGCCCATTTTTCTCGTTTTTTGGGGCGAGAAAAGAGAAAAAGAAAAGTTGGAAAAAAGAAAAAGGGTTTTTTGTTAAGTTTTGAAAGTTCAAAAATCCTTTGAAAGTTTGATGAGTTGGGAAGAGGGAAAAGTAATATATTTTGTTTGGGTTTTCAGAGATAAACAAATAAACAAATCCAATGAAAATTTATTTTTAGAAGATCAAGGATACGTTTTTAAGATTGAAGTTAGTACAGAGATAGTCGGTGTTTATACGGAATATTTATTCGCAACCGCGCTCTATTGAAATTCAAGTGGATTATTTGTTCGGTGGAGCGCGTTCCTTTCAGTAAGGAGACGGCGTGTGCAGGGTTATGATAACACTGAACGTCAAATTCCAACTTTTCTGTTGTTTCTAATATTCCTTCAGGTCTCAAAAGTACAATTACGAACTTTATTCTTTTTCAAAAATATATGTGTAACCCGGAACCAGCTTACCGGAAACTAAGCTTCCAAAATGTATCTGATCTTTAGTATTTTAGACTTTTGTTATTCAAACTCATAGATCTCTTTTCAAAATTAGTCCTCTATTAAGCATATCTAGTCTGATCAGAATATGCACCTGGGGTCTACTTCTAATGTACTTAGTTAATATCTCTCCTCTAGTCAGGTGGTTAGAAGCCAATCCGATCAAAGTTTGGCAACATTTTCTACTAGAACTGAGGGTTTATCGATCGATTAATTGGATCTGAAAGTTTGAATTCTCACACGACTTTTTGTTGATTGATTTCTCTAGTTGTTTCACCTGCATATAACTCATTATTTTGCATTTTGAGACGACAGAAAGGGTGAGAATTTGAGATTTCCCTGACTTAGAAGAGTCTCATTTCACAGCTGAAATCTCATTTTCTCCAATATTATAAACGATCAAATTGCTCAGTGCGTGATCACTTTTGCAGATCCTATTCAATTTATAGTTTGGAAAACGCAAGCGATTCAATAATAATTAGGTTCTTCAAAGTTCTGACAACTGTTATGTTTCTTATTCATCCGATTCTCTGTTCAAAGACCTTTCCAATCATATTTTCATATCTTTTGTACTACTTCTCGTTCGAATCTTCTATTTTTATTCCAAAAGCCCCTTTAAATAACTTTCTATTTCAGAAGCAACTTCCTTCATCCACAGATATCTTCTCCTCCTTCTTCTTCTGAGCTCAAAAGCATGCCAAGCAATTTCTCAAAGCTTTTGCTCGAAGAGAGAGAAAGAGCAACATGCTTCTCTCTCTCTTTGCCTCTCTAACCCTCTATTGCTCATCGTCCATTGCTCCGAGAGCCAACAGCTTCAAAGAGCCGAAAAGAAAAAAGAAAAAAGAGAAAAAGAGAGTATGTCAGTCAAGTGGGCGGGTTGTCTCTCTCTTTTTTTCTGCTTCTTTTTCTTCTTTTTTCCATCGTCTTCTCGTTTTCTTCTTCCTGCTCGCTCTGTCATTTTCAGCCTTTCTCGTTGCTGTTTTCAGCATCTTTTGTTGTTATTTCGGGCCTCAGCTATTCTTCATTCAATTGACTCTGACGTCATTTCTCTCTCTTATTTTCTGAACTTTCTTCTCCCAGATACCTAGAATTCTCCGAAATTCCAAACACAAGCTTTTGCACTTTTTCCCTATTTTTGTTCGTTACAGAAGAGATACCGGACTTATAGACGCCTCCACATTTTATTAATTTCCGCCTAGACGTCCGTTCATTTTTGGTTATTCCGAGGTACTCGAATGATTGAAAACCTAATCAGACTATCAAAAAAGTGCCAGACAACTTTATGAGGTTTTCTGAAAAAGTTTAATTTTCTAAAAACGAAACGAGACATTTTCCGAAATAGAAGTTTAGTGTTTCTTGTAATTTAATCTTTGTGAACGTTGTAGATTCAGAAAACTGAGCTCTAGATTCTGATTACGAGATTACTCAAATCTCGAATTTAAGAACCCGAAACCTAACTTCTAAATGACCATTCAACCGGGGGATAATCCTTAGCTCAAATTTCCGGATAAACTTTTTTTCCAAATAAATCAGTTTGCTTTCACTTCAAATTCACTTTTAGTTTCCTAGCCGAATATTTCAAAAAAGTACATTTTGGTCTAGACGTTTTGAAGTGCTTTCGAAATGATAAATTATTTTGAGGAAGCCAAAATTCAAAAGTAGCTCAAAAAAGGATACAAGTCAACCCCCCTAGCCGAATCCATTTCTTGACGTGAATCCCATCTGAAAATCCACGCCATCAACATGGATAATCCATTTCGTTAATCTATTTTCGGATTTCACTAATTCTATTTTTGTATTTTTCCTGAATGAGAATTCCTAAATTTTATTTCCACTTTCCAGGTGGAATATTCAGAATTCTGCGGTTTTTTCTTCTCACTGAATTGGTTCTCTCAAATCAGACATTTCGAGAAATCCGAGAGATTTTTCTAAATGTAATTCGATATCTTTTTTCTTCTCTCACTCTTCTTTTTTCTTCTTTTTCTCTTTTTCTCTCTTCTTCATTTTTCTATTTTTCTTATTGATTGATAACCAGTGATTAGTCA
The DNA here is from genome assembly GCA_002259235.3 of Caenorhabditis latens. Lineage (NCBI taxonomy): Eukaryota > Metazoa > Nematoda > Chromadorea > Rhabditida > Rhabditidae > Caenorhabditis > Caenorhabditis latens. Next base: position 11,277,220 of record CM056092.1, on the reverse strand, counting down.
AAAAGGAGAAGAAGATATGGAAGAAAAAGAAGAAGACAACCAAAAAAAGAAGAAAATAATACCCAAAAAAGACGTAAAATTCGTCGGTTCCTCTCCTCAAATTTAATTATATTTCCACTCTGTCGTGGGGTCATTTTCATATCAAATTCGCTCCGCCCACTTTTTTGTTTTTCCTCTTTTAGTCTACTATCACATTGTCATTTTTTGAATTGGTCGCATACAAATGTCACACAATTTATTTTATATATAGGAACATTGAACACATACTTTTAACAAGCTCTTTACTGCTTTTGTAATATTTTTTTCTAGATCTACATTTTTGTTTTTGATAGCCTTTAAGTTTTTGAGATATCTGGCTCTAAAGACTACAAACTAGAGAATAGAGCGCAGAGATGCTAGAGTGTCTAACTTCTTTGCACCCTCTATATTTTCCTAAACACTTTGAACTTTCATCATCAACAACGTTTAGCTTTTTGAAACATCAATTTCTCTTGGTTTCGTCACAATCCCATTTCTGTTTTTTGATAGTTCCGAACGGCTTTTATAGTTTACGATCGATGCTTTTTTGGGTGCAACGCCTCATATTTAGTTTCAGATTTCTAGATCACTTTCGACAGTTTCCGTTTCGATTTTAGTTCAGTGTCAATTGTGTTCTACAGATAATTTCAATTGAACTCCATTGCAGATTAAATTATTGATTGTGGTGGGAACGTTTCAAAAATATTCGGAAAGTAGAAAAGCTAATCTTTTTGTGTAAAGTCTCCCTCAACCCATCAAACTTTTCTCTTCTTTCCGACATTTCGGACCCAATCTTTCTCCTCTGTTTCTCCTCAATTTTCCCATTCCAAAAAAAGTTAAAACCAGGAGAAAAAAGACAAAAAAAGATGAGTCAATCAATGATGTTTTGTTCTATTTTTTGTGTTCTCCGTTTCCTTTTCAAAAACATTTCCATCTCTCACCCTCTTCAGTTTTCTCACCGATTTACTGACACCAAGTCATGTGTTCTCAGTCTTTCGAACTTCTGAAAACTTGTGAAAAACTGAAAATCAGATAAGATCAATTATGATGGAATGTGTGACCATTATCAAACGCCTTTCATCGAAAAATCATGAGATTCGTGGTTTTTTGATTGATCACTTCTCCAAATTAGATGAACCGAAAGTGTCGAATAGAAGGGAAAACGAAATGAAAATTATCTGAATTGTGAAGAATTCTGGGGGATCAAAGCTCTGAGAAGTTGGTTCCATGTCGCATGTCGCAGTCGATAACGATCTGTTGCTCGAACTTTGATCCGTCCCCAGTTGTGGTAACCGTCTTGAACCTTCTCTCTTTCAAAATTCCAAGGAAATCCCCCTAGAAAGATCACTCTTACAAAATGCTCTTTTTCACCCTCAACTTCTTTTTTTTTTCTGGAAAAGATTCATTGAAAAGTGGGAAAGGATTAGTGCATTTGTGTACTCTTTTTTCAACGGATTATCAATCACAACTTCTCGTTTATCTTTATCTTTTTGACTGCATTTTTGGAGGATTTGAATGTCATATGACGAGAAAAATGGATATATAAAAGTGGGGTGAGAGGGAGAATAAAGATATTTGAGAACTGTGGTTTAGTGATTTTGTGTAGAGAACCTTTTTGACGAATGCAGAATTTTCAAGAAATTCCGGTTTTGGTTTTTTCTTGGTCAAAAGTAACGTCGGAATTTTGTCCCTTGGAGTGAAATTTTGCAAAATGTTTTCCAAATAATAGATCTGATCTAGATCTTCCTTTTCGTAGTTCTCAATGTTTTGATAGCTTGTCTAACTTTTGAGATATGAAAAAAGACACTCTCGCTTCTCTGCGCTCACACTAAGGTTCAGTAACTCACCTCCAAACGGGCATATCTCGAAAGCGTTGCAAGTTATCAAAAAGTTGGACACTACAAAAATGAAGGTCTATATCAGACCTTTTTAACCATACTAAGTTCTTAAGAAACGGACTTCAACCCGTCTCGTTACGGTCTATCAAAGTTCAGAAGTTTTCAACTGAAGAATCAGCGTTTTCAGTCTCCACTTTACTCTGTCAGACCAATACACAAATAGATCATAATTTCCTACTCTTACTATGTTTTCCCTCATTTTGTTATCATTCATTTCAGTTTCACCCTCTATTCTACTCTTCTTTTTCTCTCTAATTCTCTCATTCTTCAAGACTCCGCCCCTTTTCCGGAGTGGGTGGAGCTGAGTAGCATCTCCGATTTCTTGACCATTTCCATAAAGAAGTTTCTTTTTTTTCTCATCTTCATTGAATTATTTTTATCTCTAAGTCTCTTAATCAGTCATTTTTGTTGATCATCAGTGGTCACGGGCACCCTCAAAAATGAGACTTTCCACCATCTCTCTCTTCTCTTTTTTCAACTATCTGTCATCATCTGCGTCTCAATTATTTGATAGACTTCTCTCATTTCTCTCTTCTTTTTTTCAATTCATAACACCTCCATCTCTTCTTTTTCCTTCTCTCTTTTTCTCTTTTCCCGCATTTTTCATATTTTCTTTTTTCAACTTGTTTCCTTTTTTGGTTACTGAAACTTCCTGAACTTTTATTCTGTTTCTTCAGGTTCTCCCCACTTGCAAAAATTCAAGGTTTGAGCAATCGTTACGTGAAGACGGCGATGGGTCGCAAGAAAATTCAAATTACAAGGATACAAGATGAGAGAAATCGACAGGTTTGTTCTTGAGTCTTCCTCAAATTTCTGATAAAAATCTATCCTGAGTGTGGGAAAACTATAAATATGAGAGAGGCTTTGAACGAATGAATTGCCGTTTGGCAAGGTAAAACCGTAATCAATTGACTGGAAAATGTTACCGTATGTTATTTATCGTTTTCATTTTTCTAGATAGTTGAGCCAGCCATAACTCAATATAATTCTGATTCAATGTAGACTCTGTTGCATACTCTGAAAATTTATAAAATGATCTTCGAACACTTCTGAAGTCCATTTACGGTAGTTTGTCTTTCCATGATGAGATATTTTGGAATAAAAGATTCTGTAGTATTGTTGAATACTAGCATTCCAAATATATACAATACTGTATAGTAGTAATTCAGTTGACATCCTCTCCTATTTCCCCATCAAAAATGTAAGAAAAAATAGAAAACAAGTCGATTATCTTTTTAGATTTCTGTCTGATCTCAATTTATCCGCTTTATTTCCCAGTGATACCGGGAAGTTTTAGGCGAGGGGTTACTCACCTCTTCTTCTTTTTTTCGGAGAATTGAAAGTCTCAATTTCCCAAATTGACAAATGACAATGTTTTTGATCTTTTCCTAATTTTCTTTCAATGTTCTTCTTCATTTTCTGCTGGTCATTTATCTCATTTTCCCCCTTTTGCTGTGACATCTTTGTGACACCTTTCTCTCGTGATTGTCACGTGGCGAAAAAGAAGAAAAATGAATTCCTTTCGTGTAAGATTGATGATAATTGTGGTCGAAGGTGGCAGAGTGAGAGTGAGAGATGATCTCTTGAAGTTCAGTAGTCTACAGTATCCTACCTACTAGCTGGGATACTGAACTGCCGGACCCTAAATTTGATTTCTTAAAAATCGTCCTGCTCTGACCATGTCATAGTTTTTGGTCTCTCTTCCCCGTCTTTATCCTTCTCCCGGATATTGAAAAATGTCTGTTATCAAAACTATTACAATCCACCGGATGCGTGGGATATAAAGGACATTTTCTCATGAGAAAAGAATCAAAAAAGTTTCAAAAATTGTTGAGTGAAAGGTTACTTCCTTTCCTCTAATAGCTTCCTACATCTCTGTCATTTTTCTTGCTTTCCGAAGGAATATGAAGCATAAAAGTGCTTCTTCTTCTTCTTCTCCCCCGCACCCTCTCTCCTTTTCCATCGCCTTCTTTTCATGCTCTTCTGATGACGTCATCATCATCAGCTGTCTCTCATTTTTGTGTGATATCTCGTCTCTGACGACATCAAGAAAAAAGAAGTGAGAGAAGAGAAAAGTGGAAAAAAGATGAGAGAAGTTAGAATGGAAAAGAGAAAACAAGTTTCTCTGTCAGCCTCTTTTTCTCTTCTTTTGATAGCCTCAGCTAGGAGAAGAGAGCCTGAAAAAGCAGGGGGCGACTATTTTTAGAATCGATACAAAAATAGAAATGACGACGGAATGGGAAAAAGAAAAGAAGGAAGGAATATGTATGATGGACAGCTGGAATTCCAAATTAATGCTGAAAAGCTGAGAGAGAATACAGAGAATGCGTGGGTGTGAAGAGACAAATAACATAATTGAAATTAGATTAATTTCATTTGGATTACTGTAGAGTAATGGATAAATAATTGAGAATAAATAGAGATCCTTTTAATATGTTCTCGTCTATTTCAGGTAACATTCACCAAGCGAAAGTTTGGATTGATGAAGAAAGCTTACGAGCTATCGGTTCTCTGTGATTGTGAAATTGCGCTCATCGTCTTCAATTCTACCAATAAACTGTTTCAGTAAGTTACGATTCGTTTCATCTGTTCTCTTCTATTTTCGCCAGGTTTGAATGCTTCAGTAGAGTGCATTCGTAAGAAATTTGGTTCACTAATATTCACTAACTGGTTGTTTTGACCTGGGCTCTGTGATCCCTCTGGATTACTGTAGCTACAGTAATCTCCTATGGCTAGCAGTCTAGCGCTGTTAAAGTATGAGATTTATAAAACTGAAGTCTTTAAAACATAGATTGTTACAGTAACACTCAAAAAAATGTTGGTCAACTTTGAGAGTATAGGCAGATTGCATTGAAACTCTAATTGGAAACTCTAAACTGAATGAAATTCCTGTTTAATTCTAACTTTTACACCAAATGATTATTTTCCAGATATGCATCAACTGATATGGACAAAGTACTATTGAAGTATACTGAATACAACGAACCCCACGAGTCTCGTACAAATAACGATATAATGGAAGCACTGAATCGAAAAGAAGGGAATCAAGGAGGCGGTGGATCGGATGACGAGAGTCCCGGACCATCGACATCTCCAGCTATTCAAATTCCAATTCCGACTATCAACGGGCATAATTCCAACCAAAACAACTCTGTTGCATCAGCTGCCTCGGCTTCTGCTGCCGCTGTGGCTGCGGCTGCGGCTGCTGTTGCGGCTGTGGAGCAACAGGGAACATCTTCTGGAGCAGCCGCTGCGGCTGCAGCGTTACAAGCTTCAAATGCTCAAAGACATCACAATTTGAATCTTTATCAGAATCTGATCTTCAATCCAAACTACGCCCGACACTTGCCTCCCCGGTAATTTCAAAACTTTACTAAGTCCGAAACCATCTTCTATTATCCTTTCTTACAGAAATGAACCTCTCCCGTCCTCCTCTGCTGCTCCGTCCTCCTCCTCATCCTCCTCCAAACACCTCGATTTCCCACCGTCCACTTCTTTTGCCTACGACACTTCCCGACTCCATCCGATTGCTGCTGCTGATGCTGATTGTGATCTTGTACCGTCATCGAGAGCAGCTGAAAATATATGGTCAACTGCGTTACAACAACGTCCTGTATCTCAACCAGCACCAAGTAGTGAGTTTATTTTCCTTTTTTGGGTTTTAGGATTCAGAAAATTTAAATTTCGGGATTCACGTTTTCAATGGTCGACCTGCTTTAGTCACCGGTCTTTAACAGCGCGAATCTCAAAAACCACGAGACATACCAAAAAGGGGTCAAATGCTAAAATGAAGCTCTAGCACCCCCCTACCTTCAAAAAAAACATTCTCAAAATTGAACAATGTTCCCTACTCTCCATGATGACATTCTCCTAACAGGAACTATTCACTTTTATAAAATGAGATAAGAATTCTACCGATAGCGAAACCAGTTTTTTCTAAGTTCAAGTGTTTCTTTACCTCTCAAGGTTATTCTATTATTAATCGTTTCCGAACTATTTATGAAATGTGGGTTAAACTTTCAAGTGGGTTCGAAGAAACTGATGTTTCACGTGTCGTTTGAATGTTAGAAAAAGAGGGAAAATAATACAAACTGTAAAATATTGTAACTGCCACGTCGATTAGAAGCCATCACACAAAAAATTAACTTATTTTCAGTAAGCAACTCATCATCAAACGGACTCTCAAACGGCACATCCTCTCTACTATCTCCCAATATTTCATCACTAAACGGTCATTCTGTATTGGATTTGGGTGGTCCTATACCACCGTATAAACTGGATCCGAATGCATATGTTAAAGTGGAACCACACTCTCCGCCTCAAAAAAGACCAAGGATCACAACGGAATGGAGGCCTCAACAGTTGACTTGATCCCCCCTCCATTCCCTCATTTCCTTCTAATTCATTTTGCCTTTTTCAGTGCTTTCATGAATTCTCTTTGTGTATTTTTGATTCTGGTAACGTTGATTTTCAGAACTCATTTTCAGAATTTTAATATCATCATCTCGTTTTTATTTTCCCCCCGCAGGGTGCTCAACCGAAGATACAATCGATGAAAAACCGATTTTTTCCACCGGTGAAAATCGTTTCGTCAACCGGTTAAATTCGATCGGTTTTTCAAAAACAAAAACCGGTCTGAAATCGAACAAAAATCGGTGAAAAATCGATTTTCTTCGATTGTGTTTCAAAAAGAACCGTTCGATTTCGGTTTTCATCGGTTTAGAAACCGAATGAAAAACCGATTATTCTTCGATTTTTACCTATTTTCATCGGTTTTTATGAAAGTTCAAAATCTACGGCGGTTTGTCACGTTTCAATAACTTCACACTTTTTTCTATTTTTATAGAAAATTTGAGAAAAAATGAGAAATTTTAACGTAAAATCTTAATTACGAGCAGTGCAAAATATGATAAAAACGTGAAGACCGCCCTAGAGTTTGAACTTCGGAAAATACCGATAAAATCGGTAAAAATCGAAGAACAATCGGTTCAAGATCGGTTTTTTTGAGGCACAATTCAAGAAAATCGATTTTTTACCGATTTTTCTCAGAGTAAAAACCGATTTGTTTTTCTAAAGATCGGCGAAAATTTTCTCCGATTTTTTCATCAATAACCGATTTTAATCGGTTTTGAAGAATCGGTTGAGCACCCTGTCCCCCCGTATTTCCGAAAATTCTATTATTCAACTTTGTGAAACATTCCAATTATAGATTTTCTCGTCCGAAAATTGGCTGAAAATTGATGCATTTTTAAACTGTTTTCGGTTTTTCATAATTTCAAAAAATTGGAATTAAGATGGTTATGGCATCAAAAAATCCAATATTTTTCGAATTGAATATCCCAAAAATATCATTAGTTCGACTTTTTCGAAAGGTTATTTCATCGGGTATTTTCTATTTATTTTTCCTTTTTTCTTCTTTTTCTGAAACCTTGTGATTCCTTTTCCCCGTATTTGTCCCCCTAGTCTTTTCCAATGATTCGGTAGATTTCCTTTGTAATTTTTCCCTTTTCCCCGGTATGATTATCGCTTTCAATCTTAATTATATAGTTGTGATGATAATTTATGTATAATAAAATCAAATATATTTTTTAACAAACAGATTATTTATTTGAGACGGTCATGTATGATAAATGGGAAAATGTATGAGACGGATATTATATCAGAATGTGAACTTAAAGGAGTACAGGTAACGAAGAATGGAAAATTAAGAAGTTGGAAAAGGAAAGTACTTCCTTTTCACACGAGATTTGAAACATCGGATGTAATTGGAAAGCTTTAAAACACGATTTGGGATTCAAAATATAGGAAAACAAGTGAATTGAAATAAAATTGAACAAAAATTCAAGAGAAGTTGACATGAACTGGGCGATGGATATGATTAGCGTTTAAATTAAATCAAATATTGCAAATGAGATAATTATATTAACGCTCAATTTTGTCGGTATTGTGGTTGAGCTGGATACTGTCCTGGTGGGAAGTAGAAGCCTGAAATTATTGTTCATGAGTGAACTGTGTGTAAGAAAAAGAAAGTGGAATATATCATGCATAAAATACTGATTGGTGGTTGCTTCATTTGACATATTTTGTTCAATCTATCACTAGTTACAGAAAAAAGACGAAGAAGAAAGTGTTTCTAGATCTAATATGCTTAATTGAAAAAAAAATAGTATAGTTCATATTTTTAAAGAAATAAGTGGGAGGGAGAATAAAAAATTTTCAGGTAATATATGTGGAAATGATTTGATCATTGAGCCGGGACATAAACAACGATAAAGTTAAAAATGTAAGAAAAGATACTGGAGTCACTCAAACACAAGGAAAGATGAAACGGGTGTCTATCGGTTAAAAAACCAGTCGAGGATCAGAACTGCACTACGATATTTCACTGTCGTGATTGAGGCGGGCGACGGTGATTACGAACAGTGACTCCTGGGGGTCCAGTATCTCCAAATCGAGAGGGCGGAGCCAATTGAGATCTATTCGAAACTTCTGGACGGTTGGGAATCCGTGGTGGTGCGATATTGTTACCTGAAAGTGAAGGCAAACCGAGCATGAAAAGAAAACCACAGGGATGATGGAAAGGTATGAATGAATAAAAAGGAAACCTGGAGGGATTTCAGAAACAAGAAGTTATTTTTGAACTGAATTTACAGTTCGTTGAGAACTAGCACCGATTAAAATGGTTTCTTTAAAAATCAGCAGATGTACGAATCTTAGTCAGAGAACTATGAACCTAGAAGCAAATCCACCGAAAAACCACACAAATTTTCATCATGCCCATGCTATCATTGAAAGGTTGCTTACCGTTTTGCATTTGTTGTTGTGCATAAAACGTCGGAGACATCATTCCTTGTGGCCCTTGATGACCATGCTGTTGTTGCATCGGGGCCATTTGGTTATTACGCCCGATCATCCCGGCTTGCATTTGATATTGTGGTTGCATCATTGGCTAAAAACCCCAATTGATTTGCAGAACACGTTTATGAATGTATACCGAATAAGCGTATTGTGAAGTAGGAGTCTGAGAACCCGAAGCTTGACCCATATTCATGAAAGGGGGTGGTCCATAGTTCATCTGATGAGTTGTTGGAATCTGTTGTTGCTGCATCATTGGAGAGGGTTGCGACGAATGCGACATCTGAAACGAGAATATTTGTTGGAATTGGTGTATCGTCTACTGACCGGCTGGGAACCAATTTGCGACAAAGCATTTTGAATATTCTGAGGAACTGGAGCATTGTTGGGTGACTGTACAGCATCCAATCTGGATGAGGACGATGAGGCCATATTGTTCACATGCTGTTGGGACAGCTGACGGACCGGAGCCGAAGCAGCTGAAGGACGAGGCGGAGTATCGTCCAGTGTGATAATCTCGATATCAGCAGTCTTTCCTGTTTTGGTTGGTGTCTTTTGAGATGATTCGGTTGATCCTAGAAGAAAAATGAAATATGATAGGTTTTCGAACTGGAATTTGATGATCAAGACATTTCTAATGGGGTTATTCACCTCCGGAAAAAACGTTTTTTCCATCGATTCATTTACCGGAAAAACTGTTTTTTCCGTTTTTTCCGGCAAATGAATCGATGGAAAAAACGTTTTTTTCCGGAGGTGAATAACCCCATTATGTCTCTCCTATGTTATTTTTCTCTGATCTACTCGATAATGCGAACCTGTTCGTTCTGCAGTGAAGTTGTCGTTCAATGAATTTTGTATACCTCTTTTCAAAGCCTCATCTTCTTCATCATCGCTAAGAGTAATGATTTCGTCGTCAGCCGGCACCTTTTTCTTCTTTCCTCCATTCTCTGAAACTCCATTACCATTCATTGAAGAAGCATTGACTTTGGGTTTTATATCTTCTTCATCATCATCGTCTGATAGGCACACATCGACCTCTTCTTTGATGACGTCATATGAGCCATCCGGCTTCAGTTCAACTTCAACGATGTTGCTGCCGACCTTTGTCAGCACTTCGAGGAAATAACTGAAAACAGTTGTTTCAATTCCTTTGCACAATTATAAGAATTAAATATATAATGTTAACAACTAGAATTTACTACTCTTTTCATCATTCTGTATACAAACACACATTTCCACTGATTTGTCTTTGAAACAACAAACACCAAAACTTTTTCCGTATTCCATACACTATACTGATTGACGTCATGATCTGAATTTTGAGTTAAAGCGCGAAACAGGCGAATGATAACACATATTTGCAGCCCTATACACGCCAAAAATAGACGCAGTATTTCCAAATTTGTAACAGTGTTTCTAAATCGATATCAACACCGTTTCACCTCCTAGATTATGACTATTTTCAGCACTGTCCAGCGAAAATATGGCAACAACTGAAGCTGATAACAACTCACATCAAGATAGTACGCAGAAAAAAGAGGGAAGAAGAAAAAGATTGGAGTGAATTCAAAAAACAGCAGAAATAAAAGAAAAGGGGCGAATATTTCAAAGTTTTTTGTTTAGTCTTTTGATTACTTACTCATCAATAATCAGCCTTTCATACGGGCAATATCCTGAGCACACTGGACACTGCCACGTTGGTTTCTTTTCATTCATCATCAGATATGATAAGAGATCGAAGCATTGGGAATGTGTGCAATCCTCGCATCTAACTGGAGTCCTCACTCGAATTTTGGAGAGTGGATCCAACAGACTGATTTTTAGTTGATCCATTGCAATGTCATCTTCTCCTCCAGAAAGTTTCTTTATAACTTCTTTTCTTGTTACTTCCGCTGATCTGTGTCTAGATACGTTTGCAACAAGACGGTTGAAAAGCATTTCCGAGTTGATACGATGCACGAAGTAAATCCCGGCTGCATAAACCCGTCTATCAGAGAGCCAATCAATTTGAAGAGTGTGATCTCTTTGTTTGAAGCGACTCAAGCAAGCTGTGATGTTAACTGGACGAGACGGACGTTTTGGCTCAACATTTGGTTTATTTGTCGGAATTATGTTCTGGAAAAGATCACATGATTCAGGAAACATCTCAATTCAAGTGTAAATCATCCAAACGTAGTATGCAAAACTTTCTTACCGGGAGCGGAACAACAGCTTCGTCGACACGTGCATGACAATTGAGCGGGAAGTCGTCTTTCTGAGGAGTCCCTGGTTCGGTGATATTGAAAAATCTTCAATTCATTAACGATTATAATCAGCGCAAAAGAGAATAGAGAACTACCTTAATTGAACTTCGTATCGCGGCACTGGAGTCGCTTCTGATCGATATGCGATTTTGGCACTTTCATCAGCATTAATCGAAAACGTATAATGTAGCTAAAAAATTGAATACAATTTTTGAACAAAAGGTGTTCTAATAACCGATTTGGTTTGTTTGCTGTTACTGTTGGTTCCATGCAATTCAACAGGTTCGAGTAGAGTATTGATGACATCGTAGAATGGCAGACTCACTGTCTCAAACCGATCAGCAAACACCTTTCCTATCTGCAAAAATAGGAAAGAGTAAATCAATATGAAAGGGGTCAATTGGAAACGCTACCGTTTTCCAGTAATGTGAGCTCAAAACACCGGAAAATATGCTGTGAAATACCCCGATCTGCTTTTCCGAAGCGATTCAATAAAATTAGTATTTAATCACCCAGGATTCGTAAGAATTTTCTCAGGAAAATAGACCATTTCTGGTCGCTCACCTAGAGTTATTTTTCGGATCTAGATTATTAGGTATAGCCGAAAATCTGAAGAATAGAAAATAACTAGCGACACGATGAAAGAATATTTCAAATAACTAGTTACGTGCAACGCGAGGACGATCACGACGATTCAAAATCCGGTGACGAAGGAGATATGTAGTAGAACTTAATGTGCTTGTGGAAAACTGAGAGGTAACACGTTTCCTTCCAATGCTCGAAAGGAGTAATAAATTCAGTTAGAATGTTCACCCTATTTGGAATTTCCTGCTGCAACTGATTACTTGTATGCATTCCATTATTAAAAAAGGCGGATGGCTGAAGTGGCGCTGCAGCGCGATTCATCGACTCTTTCAATTGCTCCTCGAGCAATTCAGCTGTAGTCCATCTCACCGTCATCGGATTTGGTAGCATGTGCTGTGGACCATGATGATTCATATGGTGCATCATGTTCTGATGTTGTTGTTGTTGTTGTTGTTGGAAATGATGATTTACCATTTGATTGCTGGCACCCATCCGAGAGTATGGATGTTGCCGTGGAGCCGGTTGATTCCGTCTCATCTGAAAAATAATATTTATGAGGAAAAAACTGCAATGAAATTATTGTATTGAAAACCCTGAGTTAAAAAAAACTCGACCCTGAGGAAAATATGAAACTACGGCATAAAAAATTTTCCGATGTGCGCTTCAAAAGCAAAGGCCTAGAAACCGGATGATTAGCAATAGAGCGCATTCTTTGCTAATAATAATGATGCATGCGTATTCGAAGGAGTAGGGTACTTGGCATTTGATGGTTTTTAACGATCAGATCGAAAAAAAATCGATAAGACGAAGTAAGACAATGTGGGGCTGATTTTGTGCTATGAGCGAGCTAATCAAATTTGTTGAATAAATTGAACTAAAAATGTAGTATTTCTCGAAATGCCGAAATTCATGTCAAAAAATCTGATTGGATCTCGAGATACTAGATACTAGTGGAAGACTCCATAAAGGTTTAAAAATAATAATATTCATACCTGAGCTTTTTGAGGTGGCATCGAAACAGTCACTGCTAGTTTCAAAGGAGCTCGTGAACTGTATGCGACATTTCACCAGATTCCTCGTTAGAGAACAAAAAAAATGTTTCTAATATAAGAAAGTTGACCCGCGAAATGAAAAGATCAACAGGAAAAAAGTAAATTCAGTCTGAAATTAGAGATCAATGCGAGAAAATATTTGAGTGAGAGAAAATCCTAAGAACAGAAAAGAAGAGAATTTTCTCGGAAAATAGTAATTTTTCAAATCAGGAATTTCAAATTAAAATTTCTAAGTGATTTTAATACAATTTTTTACAAGAACCAAAAACAAGTAAACTTATTTTTCCAAAAACAGTTTACGAAAAAACGTGGCGGGAGAGAAAGAGTGGCGAGAAGGAGACAAAAAGAGGAGACCGAGACGAACGGACGCAGTCTTAGAGATGTAGTTCTCTGAGAGTGCACGCACATAAAACGAGGAGACGCAGAGAAACCAGATACAGCGACGTGCTCCTATTCTACGAAGAAGCAAGAAAGTCGATTTTGGGTATCATCTAAATGCGAGGTAAAATAATTACAACGAAGAAAGGGGCACGCTAGCGAAGATTATTGACAGACAGCCTGCGCCATTGGAATAAGGTTCTGGGCATTGTGGTCGGAAAGATGCGTCAGCATTCTAAAGCGCCGTTCAAAAACGATCTACCAAGCATTGATATATTCATAAAAGATAATCAAAAAATAGATAATCAGATGTTTGAATCTTTCACAAAATGGGTTCTTTCTACTAATTTCATCAAAATGGTTGATTTTATTTTCACAACAAGAAAAAGATAGTAAATACAAGTTTTGAAACTAACCTCCCCATTTCCTCCAAACTGTAGTAACTGCATTACCTAAAAAACTATATTATGCCACAAGAATTACTTTAATAATTTTAAAGCATTTGTAGCCTCAAAAACATGAATATAGCAAACCATTGCGTTTAAGTTACGAGCGTGTTTCTCCTCATATAAAGACTCGAGAAGAACTTTCTGTAAGTCGAACTTTGCTGTGCGTTTACGAAGACCTAGATGCATTATAAGTTGCTGGAGATCGTGCACTTTCATCTTAAAAATTGCTGTCTGTAAAAAAATCAACACTTGTATTTAGTTTTTGGTATAGAAACATACGCATAATTTTTGGTTTTGTTCGTGTGATAATCCATTAATTGGGAACGGGTATGTGTTTCCTCCATTTCCGATCATTTTACGCGTATCTTCTACGACTTGACTCCGATCCATCACTGATCCCCGTACAACCTTCGGCAAAAGATAGAAAAATATAGATGTACTGCAGAATTTGAAATTACAGGTATATGGTCCGTGAAGAAAGCATCACAAAAATAGTTGTATTTGAAGTGAATCTTTGTGATGCTTTCCTCCTAACAAGCATTCCAAAAAGCGCATGGTGCGGAATAAATTTATCAGTTAGGACCAAATTACGCGCGGAAAAGGGAAGCGAAGCAATGGCAGCGTATAGTGGAGCATTGAAAATGATATATTCGAAAGAAAATATCCACACCTTTCATGAATTTTCGTTGATTTTCGATCCAAAATTTCTGCGGCGTTTAATGATTTCCCTTTTCAATAAATCATATTTGCATATACATGAAAATTTATATCTCGGGAAAGAACATATAGATAACCAGAAAGGGTTCGGCGTTTGAAACCGTCAGTAAAGAATGGATACAATTAGAGCTAATTTTTAGCCCAACGGAAAGGACATTTTTATTTTCATGAACAAAAATGAGGTAAAAAGAGAAACTACTAGAAACAAAAATTAACCACAGAAAAGGGAGCTATCGATATCAGAACTAGGAAAAGAAAATGATGAGAAGAAGAAAAAGAAGAAAAATGGATTAAAAAAGCTGAAACATGTTTAATAAAATGGGGGCTTACTCGTAAAAGATACCATTTTTCTGTACCTTCGTTCCTCTCGTTTGTTCTCTTTTCTTTTCGCTTTTGTGCTTAACGTCTGTACCAAAGTTGGGCCTCTCTCTTACGCTTGATCTTCTTTTGCAATTGAAGAACTCCGTAAAGGAGGGCCTGAAAATGCATTTGTTTGCAAATCGAAAAAAAAGAAACACGCAACTATTTCCGAAGTCTAAGGAATATAATTCAGTTTTCTGAAACTCGAGTTGAGATGGCGCAAAATCGGAAGTGTTGCTGCGGGCCGCCCAACTTTCTGCCAATCGATATTGGTCATGTGGCGGCGCCCGTTCAATCAATAACTTGAAGGGCATGCTTACCGCACGACCTCGTTTTCGTATTACACAGTGGATTTCGAATGACAGTGAGAAACCGAGGGTAAAAACATCTGCCCATCCAATTATAATTGGACAGTGTTAGTGAATTCATACCTCAGCTGTTGGTGGACATCCAGGCACATAAATGTCGACTGGAATAACGCGGTCGCATCCTCGAAGCACCGAATATGCGTAATGATAATACCCTCCTCCATTTGCACACGATCCCATTGAAATAACCCATTTGGCTTCAGGCATCTGGTCGTAGATGCGGCGAAGAGCCGGCGCCATCTTGTTTGTCACAGTACCAGCAACGAAAATCAAATCGGCCTGAAAAAGAAATGGGCATTACTAAAAAAATAATGAAGAAGAAGAATGGAAAGCAAGAGCTCGGTGCTTTTTATATTTGTTGCTGGGAAACGGGACATCCGCTCGATGCGCTTATAACGTCATTCGATCAGTTTTTGACAGAAAAAAAACTTTTTTTCCGAATTTTAACCGACTATTCGAACTTAGTTAACTGGATAAAGTGTTTACTAACAAAAAATAGAAGAAAATAATGAAGCGAGAGAGTTAAAAAAGCGGAATGAGAAATCAGCTGGTTATCATTCGCTGTTGTGACCAGAAGAAAGCTAAATCTGAAATCTGAACTTCAAAAAAAATAACCTGTCTGGGGGATGCTCTGAAAACAACTCCGTATCGATCCATATCATATCTTGGAGCAGCGAAATGCATCATTTCAACAGCGCAGCACGCGAGACCGAATGTCAGTGGCCAAATGGAGCCTCTTTGAGCTAAATTCATAACGTCATCGAGACGAGCCAAAGCATATTCGGCTTTCGAGGAAGGATTCAGGAATGGGGTTCCTAAAAATAAATGTAAACGTATTGAGAAAGAGACGACGAGATAAATGAAGCTCTGTTGAACAAAAAAACTAAGCCATAATCTTTGAAAGAAAAAAAAACTAAGATCTTGTGTGATCGGATTATTTTTTTCTGATCTCATCTCGTTTATTCAAGTTCATCTTATGACTCATTTATAAGTACCAGAAAGTAAACAATTTTTTAATGAAGTCTGACGGCAAAGGAAAACGAAGGAGTAGGATGATAAAAATGGTAGAAATTGAAACATTATAAACTTATCAGTAACATTAATAATAAGTACAATGAAATTTACGTATATAAAGTTCAAATCGTATAAGTATTCAAAAGAACCCGGAAAAACACATACCTGTTGTGGCAATACCCTTCGGTGCTTCGCTATTACTGGCAATCGCCTGAGTTGAAGCAAGGCGACGAGTGCCAAACGCTCCGGCAGTTCGAAGCGCGGAAAGCATCTGAAACCAATCGATTGAGCGTTTTGAAACGAAAACGATAACGCCACGCATTATTAGAGGGCACAAAAATAATTCGAGGTTTGTTATCAGCTTGTTACCTCATTAGGGATTTCAATATGCACGAAGAGATGATGACATGAGAAATAGAACTAGGTTGCTTCATCTTAAAAGTCATTGAGAGAATCTTTAGCCTTACAATGCCAAAAATGAGAAAAACTAGGGAATCGAGTCATATGACGAGGTGACGAAACCAGTTCGAAATGAATGCGAGGCGAACAAGAAAATCGATAAATTGAAGGCCGTACACCAATGAATAATCATTGAAAAAACGAGACGGGGAGAAACGAAGAGTCCTTCGTCTCTGTGGGCCGCGCCGATCGATAAATTCTTCGTTTTGTGTCTCGTACACTCTGGCTGTTGTGTTATCTCTCGATCGTGCCTAGCCCGACAGGAAAAGACGCGGCGCCCTTCGAGCCGCCCGTGTTGTCGCCAAAAATGAGGCGATGCATTCGAATGTGAGAAATATATATATAAATTGGAGAAGATTAATGGAGGGACATTTAGTCCGGTAATGGAAATGATTGGATTTACACTGAATTTATCAGAATACTGATTGAAAAAGGAAACGCCGCATTATGGCTGGAAAAGTATTATTTTTAATATTATGAAAAATTGAAGGATGTGAGTTCATTCTAATTGAAAAATAATATGACGGATGACATTTGCAGGAAGAATCAAACTTTACAGTTTTCAGACAAATAGCATCAATAGTTAGTGAGAAGTTTCAAAAGTTTAAACAGATTTCAACAGAAGAATGTATAAAAACTCCTTGAAAGAAAAATCTATTCAAGAAAATCAAAAAATACAATTTTTAGTTTTTAAAAATTTCTACAGTTTTCGTGGCGGCCTAGAAAAAGCCTCGGCCAGGAATTAATGCTCCATTGAGAAGCGCCTTATTTTGAATTCTGAAATTTTTATTTTTATTTCAGGCGGTATTTCTCTTCCTCCTTTGCTTCGATTAAGTTATTTCATTCTTCTGTTTGTGATAAGTTTTTTTAACGCGATTTGATGTGTGTATTAATTGTCAGATTTCCCATGATAACACTTAAATTCTCTGACTCGGTTACCCACTTGTGATTAGGATCTCTCAGCAACGTTTTTACAAATAACAACTTTTTCAGCAAAACAAACAAAGAAATTGAAAACAAAATACACTCATTTATATTGTTGATGTGATACAGTCACCTGTAGAAACACTTAGTTGTGTATTTCTTTTACTCTGTCAGCTTTCTCTCATACATATTTATAACAACTCGTTCGTTGCTTTTTCGTACAGTTTATTACTTCCGATTTTATGCAGTTCTCTTCTCAAATATTTCAACATCCTTCCTACAGTTCTAAGTTTCACAAATCACCTGACTGAGAAGAAATGACGTTTACTGAAGGAATGACTCAGAAAATTCTACCGAGTTGTTTCTTTGAAATTACGTTTTGTGTTCGGAAGGTTGGAATTCAACAGTTCTCTCAAACTTTTCTATAATGTGTCAATCAGAGCGAGTTTTGATAAAAGGAAAACTTTTTCAAACATTTTTACGGAAACGTCCCCTTCCCATGTCTTTTTTGCTCCAGTCGATAGTTTTAGTTCTTTTCAAACACTTTATTACTTCCTTATCATCTGTATTCGTTCAGTCGAAGTGTTTTTTGACGCCATTCAAACCACTGATACTTTTTTTTCAATGTCTAGCAAACTTTAAAAAAAGGAGGTTCCGGAATAGCATAATTCCATTTGTAGGCATGCAGTTTATCGGACATTTTTTCTTCCACGCGGCGCCCACGTTCACTATCGCTTCTCTCCTCTTCTATTTCGCTTTTCCGATCGGCCGCCAGTTTTCTATTTCCAACAAGGCGCGGGGGTCTCTTCCCTTCTTCTTTTTTCCGAATTGTTTCTGCACAAGTTTCTGCGTCTCTTCGTTGTCAGCACTTCCTCATCTCTTTTCTCTCGGTCCTACTGGTCGCCATAATCTCTGTTTTCTGTCAACTTTCTCCTAGTTTCTCGTCTCCTCTTGTGTTGCGTCGTCCTCTCCCAACACCACTCTACGATCATCTCATTCGTTTCTCTAAGCCTCTAGATTTTTTGTAGTTATTTTTTACTCAATTCTTCAAAAATATTTTTTCGTTTGCTATTTTTGTTTAGAAATATTTTTCGTTTTGATAATACTGAGCTTCTTTCTTGTTCATTTCGAGAAATAACCGACGAAATCTTCTCTCACGGACTCTGTCTTCATAAATGTTTTCAAATCGTGATTCATCCAACTTCCTTTTTTGCTTATTTTATGTGAAACGTTTTTCCAAGTTTTAAAGCGCTCTCTGATAGTTTGTTTACTATATTTCGTCAGTATTTGTAAAATGATATCCCATTTTGAAAAGGTCAAAGTACACTGTCATGGAAACTTCGAGACGAATTACTCCTTTTTGACGAATTTGATCTTTGTAGCTCAAATGCACAATGCACGATTTTGGTTTTGTGATAATGACGCCTTTCATTCAAAAGAGTTTTCTGCGGCATTGTTAGTTTTATTATACAAATTTCATTATTCGCACGACACGCGTCTTACAACCGCGCTCTACCGAAATCAAAGAAAATTGCTTGAGACATTGAGAGATTCGGAGGGAAAGAGAAATTTCTCAAGGGGTTTTTTGTAGAGCGAGGTTAGTTCATTCCAAATTTCTTGAAGTTTGTAAGTTGGCCAGATGAAAGTTCCGTATGAATTTATTCAGTAAGTACTAAACCGCTGAGAAGTAAATTTTCATCAATGTTCACTATTTTTCGTTCAAAAAGTTATCGTTATTTGACAAAAACACCTTTTTTCATGAAAATATAAATATAATAATGTATTTAGTATATAACAACTCATGTAACAACAGTTGACATCCTCTAACTATGTGTGAATGAAGATATGATCAGTTTTATCTTCATCGACTTCATAATTTATAATTTCTCTACTAACGAATGTATCGTTTCGAGACCCGGTTCCATCTCTCGTTTTCTTCATTTCCTTCCGTCGGTTCTAGTTGTTTTCTATCCTTCATTTCGCCATATTGTCTAACCGCCCTCCACTAATTGCCATACCATTTGGCATTCTCTCATCTTTCTCGTACTCATCATCGTCATTTTTGCCCGTCACTGCAGCTACTGCTGGTCGCCCGCTCTCTCTCAATCTTTTCGCTCCCTTCTCAACAATACCTCTTCTTTATTCTTTTTTTTTGTATGAGCGTATGTGTATATATGCTTTTTCTTTTTCATATTGCAACATTTTAAACAAAACAATTGTATTAGTTAGTTTATCAACAACAGAGTGGTATTGTAGGATCCGTGTTATTATAATTTAACTCGTTCTATTCGATCGGATTTAAAGTTAATGCAGTTCATAACAGTTCTTAATTGGTGTTGACTGTATTTGAAATGTACTCAAACCTAATTTTTGTGACTTACTCCGTTTGAGTCAATTAACTTTTTCAAGTGTTTCTGGGAACACTTTGTTAAGCGACAGTTATTGTCACTCACATTTCCGAGATTTTTCTTTCGTGGCTCTCACCCACTTCCCTTCTTTTTTGATAGGGATGACGTATTTACCCAACAAGGCGAGAAACTTATCACTCTAATTACAAGCTACTGTTCGATGTTTTTTCTTATCAATTTTGTTACTCTCTAAGACAAACTTAAATTATTCATACTTTTTCCTCTTTCTCTCTCAAATCCCTTTTATATTTTCCCCCGATTGTCTATGATCTCTGCACTTGTTCTCCTGTTCTATTTGAATCTCATTCTCTTCAACACATTTACTATTTCCAATGTCGCCCGTTCTTTGTTTGCTATAGTAATAATTTGAGTCGAAATACCGGTCGAGTAGTAGTTTTCTTCATTTTTTTTTGCTCGAGCCGACTAGAGCACTGTGATTTCTCGCGTAACTTGTAGCTCTTTCGTCATATCCTAAGTCTTTACTTGCGCAATGTTTGTGCGATTAGTTTGAAATGTCTTCTACGGCTTTTTGGAGTCTTTCGTTTGTTTAAAATGAACCACATAACAGAGAAAGAAGATCATCAATGTTTTTATAGTTAGTCGCTCAAAAATTGAAAAAAAAAACACAACCTAATTTGAAGTTAGTCGAAACAAAGATATTACTTTGAAATGAGTTAATAATCAAGAAACTTGCCTATTACTAATTTGTTTCAACGAACCTTCTCTAGAAAAAATTCGCTCTTCATGACTGGATCCAATTGTACCTACTATACTTCTCTGTCTGTGTCTACCTTACTATCGACCGGTTTCTCAGTTTTTAAATCACTCGAAACACCCTTCCTTCGTCTCGACGTAATTTTCCACCAAACTGCAGCTAGCGGCACCTAGTTGATCAGAGATTATATATACTTCCTCTTCTTCTTTTTCATTGCTTCATTCTTTTTTTAAACGAATCGATTCGACATGGAAAAGGCTAATTGTCTTGACCGTTCGCCGATTCCGTCAGAGCGTTTAGAGAGTTTTGGTTGGGCTGGGTAACTTTGATTGGAAAGTCTCACCCAAAATGGAAAAGAAGAGATGAGAAGTGAGAATGACCCGGATTCGTTCTCTATAGGGGACAGAAAGATGAATAGGCATAGAAAAGAATGACTGGGGAGAGGGGGACACTCTCTTTGTCAGTTATTGTTATCAGCAAAAAGTTATCATTGTGTCTCTTATCATTAAACACGAAGCAGAAGAAGAAGGAGATGAAGCAATTTGATGGATAGACTTGGGAGGATATTTGAAGAGATAAGAGAAAAGATCATGACGAAGAAGCTGGCTGGTTATAAAGAATGCATTCACATTTTGTCGTTGTTCTTCTCATTCAGCAATGTGGTCATTTCCGTGACTTCTCTTATTTTCAGCTAATCAGAAATTCAGTGATATTTAGGGAGTTTCTGGGTTCATTGTGTCTTGGTGTCTTGACACCCGTGCTCTCAAATATCTTTTTCGCAGACTTGGATCCATGAAGTTCTTGGCTTTTCTGTCAGTAATTAGCCAGTTTATGTTGATAATGACTTCATTAATTTCCGCATAGCTTTCCGTTCTACCAATGTTCCGTCTTGTTGCGGAGGTGGTGGAGGAGGACATTTAGCTGTATGTTGCGATGGGTCTGGCTAGTTGCTTGCTGCTGTGCAAACTGCAAACAGCTATTTTGATAATGGTGAAGAGATGGAGAGGAGTGAACAAAATGAATGTGAGGAGAAGAGAGAAGGGTGGACAGGAGAGAGCAATGGCGATGGCCGTGGCTGTGTGTTTTCTCATCGTCACTACCTGACTGTTTTGTGTCTTTTATGTGTTTGTAGTACTTGATTCACATTTTAAGTGTCCAGAATTTCACCAAAAAAAACAGAAAATATTCTCTTTATTTCAGAAATATCTCAAAATTTACTTCCCAGTACTCAGAAGCATCTCCGATTGTTTTCACTTTGCAAACTTGCACTTTTAAATAACTAGTTATTATGCATGTCTTAAGTTTCAATAATAGTAGTGCTCAAAGTGAATTGATGATACTATTTGTCACCACGCGTTATAGAAGTATTTGTTATTACAACGTCTTCAGTTTTTCATTCATTCCGCCTATCCCCGTTATTTCATTCAGATCTCTCTTGATCTCACAATCTCTCTTCTCCGCCGATCGAAACATTCTCTTTAGTTTTTATCTTTCCGTCGTCCAGTGTCCGCCTCTCTAGTCCATTGCAATGCAAAAGAAAGATTTTCGACGAAGGAAAACAGTTCTAATTTTCTTCTCTTTTTGATATATGAATGATACATTTGTTAGTTCCGCTTCCCTTTAGTTATCTTGAAAACCGATTTTGAATCAATTTTAGCAAAGTTCTCCGTTAGTACGTCTTCCTCACTTCTTGTCAGAGCGTGTTCATGTTTGAATGAACTTCAACTGATATGATTAGGTCCAAAATGGTATCAGCTCTTCTCTGCTCTATATATTCTCCTCAGACCAGAAAACGAAGAGATTCTAGGAACACATTTCTCCTTCCCTCTCTCATCCTCTCTTTTCAACGTGTTGTTTACTCTGGATCCCCCTCAGACGTTTTCCAACGTCTGTTCGAAGAAAACAGATATCTTTTGTTTCTCTTTCTCTGAACTGCCATCTGAATTCATCCGTTTCTAAGTG
Organism: Caenorhabditis latens; assembly: GCA_002259235.3. Classification (NCBI taxonomy): domain Eukaryota; kingdom Metazoa; phylum Nematoda; class Chromadorea; order Rhabditida; family Rhabditidae; genus Caenorhabditis; species Caenorhabditis latens. The sequence goes on along the minus strand of CM056092.1, from coordinate 11,254,815 downwards.
ATATTGTTGAAATGTGAAGAATGAGGGAAGCGAGCAGAGAGCAATAATGTTGATGATGTTTGTATAGCATTGTGTGTTCCTCAAGAACATCTGGAAAGAGTAATATTATTTGTACTTATAAATCTTCAGCAGAAAGTTCGGTTTTGCTTTTTCTATGGAGACCAGCATAGTTTAGAAATGGTTTTTCTTACGAATTTAGATTCTCTCGAAGAAAAACTTGACTTAATGCTTCAAAATCACGCTCAATGTTTCAGTTGTTTCTTCATTCTCTTCTCCAAAATGATTATCTTTTGGTTTCTTCTTGTGAAGCAACAACAGTTGTTTTGTTTTGTTGTCAAAAAACGTGGTATCAGATATTTTTCCTCTCCCTCTCTCACTTCTGCCTCTTCTCTTCATTGCCCGCCTATTAGATGTGGGAGCTTTCTCAAAAACTATTCCCATTGGACACATTATCTTATCACTCTCTTCTTCACACCTCATTCTTTCTTTGACGCTCTGCTCATCTCATCAATTGGTTATATCTCAAAACCTTTCTCCTGCTCTCTTCTCTCCGCCGCTTTCGATAACTTTTTGCGAATTTCCGGAACTCAGCTTTAGTGGAAGATTCATGAGTTCTCCTCGGTTTTTTGATCTTCAATTATTTGTGTTCTGGTGAGAAGTACAAACCGCACATTCCTATCACTTTATTCCTTTTAATCTCTCACTCAAATACTTTTAATACTATTGAAACAAATTTCAGATGGATGAAGAAAGTAGATTATCATCATCACAACCGTCAACTTCGTCTTCAGGCGTTCCTTCAGACAGTTCTGTCGTAGATTCTGATACGCAGAAGACATCGAAGACGATGAATAAACGTCAACAGGCACAGCAACAAGAGCGACCGTCTACTTCCAAGGCTTGCAAGGTTTGTCAATCTATCCAGATTCAAATAACTTATCTCGTCCTTTTTCAGAGTGAGAATTGTGAGTTTGGATACACAGATGCTCTTCCCTTTGCCCCATGGCGGAGGAAACGATACGGATTGACAGTTCAAGGTCTGCATGAGGAAATCGTGGACATGTATCACTGGATAAAGCCGAACGAAATCGAATCGAGACTCAGAACGAAAGTTTATGAGAAGGTACGTAATGCATTTTGTCGAGTCATTTTGATTAATGTTTCTCCAGGTCCGTGACTCAGTGTTACAACGATGGAAGCATAAAGCGATCAAAATATCAATGTTCGGAAGTCTAAGAACCAATTTGTTTCTTCCAACATCTGATATTGACGTACTCGTGGAATGTGAAGATTGGGTCGGTTCATCAAGTGATGTAAGTTATCCCTCGTTTTTCTCAGAGTGTACGAGTTAATTGCAGTGGCTTGCCGAAACTGCGCGTGGTCTCGAAATGGATAATATTGCTGAATCAGTGATGGTGTATGGAGGAGCGTACGTGCCCATTGTCAAAATGGTAGATCGAGATACACGGCTTAGCATTGATATTTCGTTCAACACTGTACAAGGAGTTCGAGCGGCGTCATACATTGCGAAGGTTTGTTTCAAAAATTTTATTCATAAGAATTTTATCAGAATTTTGTTTTTTTCAGGTCAAGGAAGAGTTTCCACTTATCGAACCACTCGTGCTCCTTCTCAAGCAATTTCTTCACTATCGCAACTTGAACCAAACATTCACTGGAGGCCTCTCTTCATATGGACTCGTCCTTCTGCTTGTTAACTTCTTCCAGCTGTATGCTCTCAATATGAGACATCGGACGATATATGATCGCGGAGTCAATCTTGGACACCTATTGCTTCGATTCCTCGAACTTTACTCGCTTGAGTTCAATTATGAGGAAATGGGAATCTCACCCGGGCAGTGTTGTTATATTCCTAAATCCGCTGCTGGTGCAAGATATGGCCACAAGCGTGCTCAACCTGGCAATCTTGCCCTGGAGGATCCACTCCTCACTGCCAATGACGTTGGTCGGTCTACTTACAATTTCACATCGATTGCCAACGCGTTTGGACAAGCGCTCCAGATTCTTATGGTTGCTGTCACACTACGCGAAAGGAAAGGTAGAAACCAGTTAGCAACGAAAGTCTATCGAGGATCTCTACTCCATATGATAATGCCGTTCACATCAAAGGAGTTGACATACCGAAATTGGCTGATGAGTGGGGTTCTCTCAGTTCCTTGTCAAGACACCCCAGTCACATATGACTTAAATCAATTGCACAATACTCTGGTGTCACCTATGGTCGACTTATCACGATACGCGTGGCTTCGTAAAACTCCATCTGGAGCCGAGAAACGAGATGCAAAACCATTAAAGATTACTAATCCTGCCGATGATGTTAAGAATCAAGTTCTTCTTCAATTGAAAGAGAGAATGCTGAAAGAGAAAGAATCACAAGACGCTGCTGCCAAAAAGTTGAAAGAAGAAGAAAATTCTGCAAGTCTAGGAGCTGAGGTGGAAGACGAGGATGCTAGACCGGATGCTCTGCGAGAGCAGCGAGATGATAATGATAACGGATTGATTCTCACCGGACCACCACTTCCAACTTCAACAGCTTCCGTCAACACTTCCGCCACTGTATCTACCGCAGCGAGTATTTCTGAGCGAGAAGACACTGATTCCCCTGGACTTTCATCATCGCTTGGTGCTCCATCGTCAGAAGAAGATGACGATGATTCTTCAATGAGTAATATCAGAAAGACATCGGATGCAGGGGTTGTCTCTATTCAGTTCAAGAAGCAATTCAGCGAGGTTGTGAAAACTCAGAAAGAGTTCTCCAAGAGGACGCAAACCAATTTCGATGATAGAAAAATGGAAGTCGGTAAGTTGATACTGATTATTTTCAAGTAGCCACTTGAATTCAATTGATTCCGGTTCAACATTTTATAACATTTCAGGAACTAATGGTACTCAATTCGGAAACATCAATCATTTCTACCCCCAACAGCAGCCACCTTCAAATCGTAACTTCATTGACTACGCTGCCGCTGTGGCCTCTACTTGCGGAACTCACAAGCATCGACAAACATATGCACAGAGAAACCGTCAAAGCAGGAACCACTCACAAGGGTCAGATATTTCCGATGGATATGATGTGGATAGAAAGAATATGAACAATAACAACCAACGCGGACGACGAAATGTCCGAGCTCCGTCGAGTTCTTCCAATCATTCCAGACATTCTTCTGGCTCGAGAAGTAGTGGACTAAACAATCACTCATATTTCCCAATGCCTTCCTCAATGGATTTCCAACCTCGCCGATCTCAGCAGGCTGACGCTACATCAACAGATGAAAGTGGAAATGGTTCGGCAATGACATCGACATCCGACGAGCCGAGATCTCCAAGAATGTACGCAGATGCTGTTAAAAAGAAGTCATCCGTTTCTACCAATACATCTGCTGATTTGAACTTCGCTAACGGGAATGTGCCAAAACATGGTGAGTGTGGAGTTTCTGGGCATTGTACTAATTACTGAACCCGTGGGTGACAAAAAACTAATTTGATTCAGGTGTCGCCTCTCAAAGTTCAGCATCTGTCGCTTCGAATGCTCCGAACAACGAACGATCTTACCGGAATGCAGTCGCCGTGCCCGCTGTTTCTCTTTCGGCTCCAATCCCACCTGTGGCTCCTTGCTTACCATCGCAGATTCATCACAATTTGCGTAAGGATAACGAATGTGGCTTAGACACACAATCCCTGACATGTCCCAATGAATTGAGTCGGCAGCCACAACTGATATCACTGGTACGTCAAAAAATATTATAATTAGTTGTCTCAAACTTTATTTCATCTCAGGCGAACCGAGCTCCCAGATAGCAATGCCTCTGCACATTATCCCATTTAATCCTCGTTCATGTTCTCATACTGATAACAATTTTCTCTTCTCCTTATCAAAACACCTCTAGTTATTTTTCCAGGTTATTTTACATGTTCTACATTCGTTTTCCCCGTTTAGATTCCTTTGGCCCAGTGTTAGTTTTCATTCGAAAAAAAACCCATTAGATATCGAAAAATTATAATATTTTTCTAAAAAAATTGTCTCCCCTCCTCACATAATCAGTTTCGTTGTTTTCATGTTCGTCCCACACATCCCATCATTTCTTATTCCTTTTTAATCTCGTTTAGACCTGTTATCGATCGGACAGTGCCCAAAAATTGTTTTTCCGCAAATTATGAACTCCCCTCGCCAAAGCTGCCTTTATTTTTTCTATTTTCATATTTCCCGAGTTAATATCGTTGAATTCATCATTGATTATTATGGTTTACTTCTCGCTCCCCCTATACGTCGTGCACTCGTTACAAAAGTCCGGTAATATTTCGCTTCCATGAATTGCAATTTCTTTGTTTTGTTCTACTTACCCAAATTGTGAACTTGCTTATCTATTCATCTGCCTCATTGTTCACTAGCCGATGAATAGAAATGCTAGAACCCATTACTTCGCCCCTATGAGAGTCACGATTTGTAATTTTATAATAACTGCTTTATAATAATTACCGATTTCCCAGATTCCGTCTCGTAAGGGCTGATGTGATACTGTTTTCTCTGAATCTAGAACCACGATCCTTTCAGAACTGACAGTATCATTTCATAGTTTTTGTTCTTCCCAGTTTTTAGTATATCAAGTTATTATTGGTCCTTTTTGTTCTTTCCTCCAAACCTGAGCTCTCTAAATTCCATTCTCTCCTCTTTCTCGTGTACTGGAACAGTAACATTTTCGGTTTTCATTGCTTCCCAAAACGCACTATGAATAATCACAAGCGGGTTCCCTAATGCTCTTCTCTCTTTACTATTCGTTTTCTTCAACCTCTTTCTCCTTAAACCTCCGTTTTCTGTGTCTCATTTTCCGGTTTTCATTCTCATTCTCACACGCACCCACACATAACCTTCCCTCAGAGTCTGTTTTATTTCCCATCTTCCATCCACTCCTCAAGAAATGTTACCGAACGGATATTTTATTTTCCTGTCGCCATTCATGAAGCTTATGTGTGGTAGTGTTTCTGTAATTATTGATGTCCGCCGCTTCTCTAAATAAATAATTTTCGCACATCAATTCCTTTTTTTGTCCAGACACTACAGCAATCATGTCAGGAAATCAAAACAGTTATTTATTGTCTTCTTCATGAAGAATACTCAAAATCAGTTCAATTTGTTCCCATTTTCGCATTCTCTTCGATTTCTCTTCATCGAAGTTTCCAAGAATTTTATTGATCTGAAAGAATAAGAAATCTCATCAGGACCATACCAAAAATTCAAACCATTTCAGTCTCAGAATTCATTAATTGAATACTCCATTCTAAAATATTCAATGCTTCAGAAATCTCTTCTTCATTGTCAGTTTCCAATGACATCACTGCGAAACTTATTGACTCGAGTCGATTGATTTCTCTCATCTTTGCACAATTCGAAGTGTCAGAAGGGACATTTGCAGTTTCATCATCTGACGGCTTCCTTAGAAATTCATCTAACGAAAGAATCTTCTCGAATGTATCAGACGTTTCCAGTTCGATTGCGGTCGAAGTTTTATCAATTCTGAAACGAAATTCGAAAGTTGAAGTGAATTCTTTTGTAACCTTCGACTTCTTGGTAATGTTCTCGGAGTATTCATGTGAATTTCAGATCGACTTTCTCCAAGTGAAACCATTGAAAGACGGCGTCGAATACTGCTCAAAACGGCACGAGATTCTCGATTTCTTCTGATTCGTCGAATACGATTCACTCGAACCAAATCTCTGGAAAATATCAGATGTTTCGAGGATCACTTCTTAATTCCAACCTAGTAGATCTTGCCTCAACTGGAGTGATTATGACAGGTGTTGCGATTTGAAATGGGCTAGAATTGGGATCTCTGAAAATTCATGAATTAAAAGAACTCGTCCTTCTCTCTCAAACCTGGGATACGGGCTAGAATGTGAAGAAAGAGGAGCAGGAGATGTCATATCAACAGGACGTCGAATTGTGACTGGTGGTGAACTAATTGAAGAGAAAGAGCTATCGGAAAAGGATGAGTTTTGAGAAGATGAGTTGTCACCCATGGCTAGTAGTGGTTGGTTGGTTGGTTTGGTTAGTTGGGGTTGGTAATGAAAGAATGGAATAAAATTTCAATGATTTTTTATTTTTCATTTCGCAAATCCCGTTTATTTTCCCAAGAAAAATGACGTGAGAAATATTGTGCCAATATTCTAGTTTGACTCGAAACGTTTTGTTTTCTTCCATTCCATAACATCTCGAAAAAAGGCATATCTACTCGTAAAGTTCTCTCGATTACACTTCACCATGAATCCCGGCGATCGTTGGAATCCCGGATGGCAACAGTTTATGATGAATCAACAGAGAGCACAAGCTGGTGGGAATAGGCATCCACAACCACAGCAACTCAATCAATTCGGACAACAACCTAGACAGAATATTGAGTTAGTGTTGCAGTTTTTTCATAAAATCTAATTAGATATGTTCAGAAGAAATGTACAACAACGACGCAACAACGCCCCGCCCTTTGTTCAGAATCAGAATCGAAGAGTTCACAATCGTCCCAACAACAATCACAACAATGCGGCTAGACGAGAACACAGAAATGCAGCAGTTGTGACGAGAGACGATTTGGAGAGAATTGAGACGGTATCTCGTAAAAACTATCACACAAGAACTGCATTGGAGTATAATGATCGTGAAGATCAGTGTTGGTTGAACATTTTGAGTAGGTTTTTTTTAAATTAAAATTTTTTGATTTCTCGTAACATCATTGATTCAGATGAAATTGATGAAAAATCACGTCAATTCACAACTTCTCAGAATCACAACGGCGGTGATATTGTGCTTCCGAGCGAAGAAAACATCTGCTCAAATCTTCGTATCGAAAATCAAAATGAGGTGATTATGGCGACGAGAGAACTCCTTCGAAACTACGGAGCCACGGAGCAAGAATTGAGTGGAGCACTGAAAAACTTGGAGATTCATTTGAGAACTAATGCCCTCGAATACAGTTTCGTATGTTTTTTTTCTTCCTGTATAAGATCTAATTAAATTTAATTTCAGATTGAAGGAATCTCTGCGGAACTCATCTCGAATGCAAGAAAATTGACTAGCGAAATCAATGAACTCGATGACATTCTGCGTCGCATCGAAAAAATCCGACTCCAGAAATAGCTTTGTGACCTCCTATTAATGAACGCTTTTGATTTGATTCAACAAATTTTCGACAAATCACTTTACAGACAATGTGAATAGTTTCAAAATGAAGTTTGAGATGGTGTCAAAACAGTGGGAAGAGTACAAAAATGAGTAATAGGGTAATCAGTTTCTCGCATTGACGATAGTAGAGTTGCGCTCACAAATCGAGTTCAATAGGAGGGTACACGGGTAGAAGTAGGTGTATGAAGTGGATTCTACGGGAGATGGAGATTGATAGGTGGCAGCACAGTTAGCGATTGATGACCATCCATTGACGATTGGATTGAACGGCTTGATGAGCCAGTTACTGAAAATTGTAATTCTTGGTGGTTCGGTATAAAGTCATCCCTTACAGTTTGGATGGATTGATCGATCCAGTGGTCTGCCATCTTGGAAGCTGTTCCGATCGTTCGAAGTGGCTGAATCTCACGAGTCCGATCCAAGAGAAATGAGACTTCTCAGTGCGTGAACGTACAAGGTCCCACTCTTCAAACGAATTGGCAACAAAAAGAGTCGCTTGCTTATCGTAACATTTTCTTTCAGCTTTGGCGAATCCAAGAAGTTCAGTTTCGTAGAAATAACACGAATCCGAGAACCGCACCCATCCATCTGGGCACTTCTCGGTTTGATTGATAGGAAGTGGTGTTGGTTGTTCAGCCAATGGTGGAAGATCTTCGAAAGCATTGGTTCCCAAATCCTTGTGGTCCCAGTTGTAGAATTGCACTGAAATTATAATATAGTAGATTACTCATGGGTTTTCGCTTACATCTTTGATGGGGTTGCTCATCAGAAAGAGCCAGAATGTACGGCCCGTCAGTAGTATTATCGGATGTTACTCCATAAACGAATAATGTGAATAGGATGAAACGAAGGGTAGTCATGTCGGTTAGAAAAGTTGATGCAAATGACTTAATTTCTGATTCTGGTATAAATTATTTTGTTCTGTTAATCCCGGAATTCACAGTGAATAAAAACTGGCGGGTAGATCAAAATGAGCTGTACACAATATTTATTTCTCCCTAAAACCTCTAAACCTAATTTTGAGTTTTTTTGTAATTTTTTCTAGTACTAGTTCATTTTTGTATACACATGTCATTTTTGAAAGAATACATTTTTGACGGATAAAAATAATACATTTAAAAAAATAGACAGTTTTAGAAAATTCAAAGGACCAAGACGTGCCATGTTCTTTCGGTCTTGCCCCGATTACAGTACTACTCTATCCGTGTACTCCTCTCGGATAAACACCTCAAACGACATGAGAACTTTCAAGTTTATTTTCGTTGCTTGTTCTTGTTGTTTATCAGCGCTCAGCTAGCTTCTTACTTCCGGATGCTTTATTTTAGGAACTGACCCCTTCTTGACGATGCTCACGATTTTCTTGTGAAACTACATATTTTTTTGAAATATCATAGTCATCTTTGTCGAAGCCCGACAACTAGTTTTCTATTCTCAGTCACCACTAGTGCAAATCCTTTATTCGAATGCTACGAAATCCACTTCCTTTTTGTTCAATTCTTCATTGTTGTGTCTCGATATTTTAGTCTCAAACGTGCCATTTCCATATTGTTCTATGTTTTTTTGGTGCCTGATTGTTCGATCTTCATTCTTCGATAGTCTCGAAAGAACTTCACTATTTTCCGCAGAACTATAGTTTATTCTTTCGAATCGGACTGAGCACACATCGAACACAAAAACCGACACATTTCTCTTCCTTCCTGACTGTGTCTAGTTTGATCACATTGTTGCAACTGCGTCTAAGAGACCAATTCGAAAAGAATGACGAGGAGGTGAAAAATCAAGAGACATCGTTATGAGAATTGATCAAAAGAGCGAAAAGAAAAATACCAATTCACACCTAGAACCCAAACCTATTATTTTTTTCAGCAGCTGTGAAGTACAGAATCATTAAATGGAATTCTCCAATTGCATTCCTAGTGAAACGGGAAACCAGCATGTCTCATTAATCAGATAATAAATTCATTTCGACGATCATAGACATAACGCTGAACTGTCTATAGATCAAACATCACCTACCTCTCATGATATTGCTATGTATTTATTTGAACAGTACGCTTCGATTCGCAAATTATCTTAACGCATCTTTTTCTGCTCAATTAATTGCTCACTTGTGGTAAAGCTCAATGTTCTCAATGATCTCTTTACGTGTCTATGTTCCTCTAATTCTCTTCAATTTCCCGGTTATTTATAGTCTGCTGCCTTGTCTTTATCGGCTTTCTCACTGGCCCATGGCCTTGCTGTTTGACCGTTGATCGTCTGCGTCTCTTGAAAAACTGCTCTATTTGGGGCCACGTTTCTCTACACACTCTCAATGTCTCTCGTTCGCATCAGTGAACAAAGCGGCGAAAGGAGGCTACGACTAGAGAGACCCCACTTGCTGGTCGACCTTACTCTTTTCCTTCACAGAGGTCCGCTTCTTTTTCTTTCCGTTTCTCCATGTATACAAGTCTTCTTCCGTTGTTTTTTTTTCTATTTCACAAAAATATTTTTTCTCGTTTTTTTTTCGGCTGTGAGATAGACTGAAAACTTATTTTTTCGATGTGTAAGTGATGCTTCAAATTTTTTGTTTTCGATATTAAAATAATGTAGTGAATACTTTTCGGTCAGAGCTTGGTTTGAGTCACCCATTTTCCAAAATTAGATTTATTTTTTTCATTTGTTTTCCAAGAAGCTTAAGTTCTGTTTAATGTGATCTTTGTCTTTGTATAACTCAGACATCCGCAAAATCGAAGATCCACATCACAAGTTGGATGCTTGTGTATGTTTGTTATTCTCCGTTTTTTTCGTTTTGTTCCACTGTTCTCATACTGAGACGATGCAATGTTCCTCTTCTTTACACTTTTTCTATTTCTTCAGTATTTTTATTTGTGTCTGAGTGTGCGAACTTTGATCACAAAACATCTGGCATTCTGGGAAAGGATGTTTGATGTTTTGATCTATTGAAAGTTTCTGGAGAATTGTTCGTTTTCTCTCTAAAATTATACATTCTTTGTTTTAATCGCATCAGCTGCAGTTTTGATGTTTCATTTATCACCTCTTGGGCTAGCGTAGTATGTAGACTACATTATGACTCGCATTTATTGCTGCTTCTTCAATTCTTTTCGCCTCCGCTCCTTCTAACTTTACACAACGTTTGTGTGTCGCATAGACAAATGTTTGAGCGAAAAGTGTTCGCTTTCCGTCATTCCACGTATTCACTCTTTGTGCCAAACAAAAGTATGGAATAGTGTTGGAAAGTTTTCATGTTTTGTAGTTCCCAGTCTTAATCGTAGCCCCATCATCTCTTCCCGATCTGTGTACCTTGTTGCGTTCATCGAATCATGCCTACCTTTCTTTTTCTCTCCTTCATACTAGTCATCATAGTCACCTGCAACCCCACTTCATCTCTGCTTCTGTTTTTTTCTCTAGTTTGCGGCTGGAGTACGTGTGTGTTCTTTGTGTTTCAACACATGGCTTCTGCTGGGAATTTTAAGTGTGGTTTGTACGGCCACTGAAACGCGAGATTTTTATACGTTTATGCATGCAAGCAAGGCCAAGAGTTCAAGACGAAAACTAGACTATTCAGAAATGTATTTTTAGTTGAAAATTCTCAGGAAATTTGTGTTCTGACTTGACATGCAAATATAGCTCAACACATCTGAATCTTGTAGGCCTACAAAATCTTCTTATTTTCAGTGTGAATAATAAAAATGGATCGTGATCTTCTACCTTGGCGCTCTTTTTTTTCTACTCTGTTTTTTCTTCGTCGTACCCATTCCGGTGACCCGGAACAAAACACTGCTATTTCTCAGATATGTTCTACTTTTATAACAAAGATCACTGTTTTCTGGATGAGTGTGCACAAAAACATGTGATTTGTGCTATTCTCTTTTCGTGATCCCTTTATATAACATATATAAATTATTATGTCCAGATTAATTTCGGAATCGCTCCTTTCCGATGGTGTTCTTACATCTAAGAGAAATGAGCAGCAGATGAGCCAGGTTTATGACGCCTCGGATTTATAACAGATCTGCAAGATCATTTTTGAGATGATGAGTATATTAGATTAAGAAGATTATCCAAGATTCGGGTAACAATTTTGACATTTATAACATAAACTTTGGTCGGATCATAGGATTTACTCTGAATCCTGAAACTTTCTATACTTGTACTAGAGCCCATTTTGAGCCCTGAATGATCATTTACTGAAAACATTTTCGGACTGAGCATGCAGTTTTCAGATAGTAATAATAACTCAATCATCCCTGTTTTTTCTCCTTCCGATCTTACACCCGTATTTTCGTTCCATCATCTCTTAATCCTATGTTTTGTGCATTGACCTTTGTTCCTTCCTCATACTGAAAACATCTCAAAGTCTGAAGTATTTTCTGATACAAATGTTTCCACCTATTTATCATTCCTTTTCTGATACATGCCATCCATTTCACTCCTATCAAAGTTCCAAGTCCGTACGTGAATAAACATATGGCGCCACTCTGATTATCATTTTTTCGCTTCCTATTTTCTGTTTGGAATATTAGTCAAAAGAAACAGAAAACTGTGACTCAATTTTCTGAATTTCAGAAGAGTTCACACTTCGTTCCCAATCTTTCTTTTTTAAGAAATGTAACATCAAAGTTCTACGAGATTTCTTTGAATCATCGTAGAACACTCAACAATTGTATCTTTCTTACTCTATTTCTCATCTGTGACTATTTTTCTTCCTTACGCAGAATACGCCGTCGTTTCTGTTTTGTTTCTATATCTCTTTCTTATTCACTATATTGTTTCGCCCCGTCTGTGACAGTGTTGTCCGAAAAAGGCTATGAAATACGCATAAGAAGACATTTAACATACAAAAACGGGTGTCTATTGCTAGACACTCCTTCATGTTGATTTTCATTTCATTTGTTGAATGAAATTGAAAACATATGTGATGACATAAATTGGAAATCTTCTTCAATGAAATTTCATTTCGCTTTTCTTCAGAATTTATTTTTGAATTCCTTCCAAAGATCTCACGAAAGTATCCGTATTATGTTGTTCATCATCATGTTTTGGTGTTACAGCTGTTTCTGTCAAATACTTTTCTGTCATTTTCGGTTTAAATGTTCTGATCTGTTCGTAAGATGTACTTATGAACTCTTTGAACTATGTCTATCCGTTGACTGCCGCTCACAAACATTTCCGTCCTTTTTCTTCACTTGAACTATTCTTACTTTTTTCCCGGAGAATGTTATATTTGCATAGCGATTTCGAAATTTTGTCGGTTTAGCGATCCAATACTTCACGGGCAAAGTTATATTTATATGAGCTGTATACGGGTTTTCGAATAGTTTGAAGTTTGAAAAAAGTGACTACATTTCCCTATCATAAAATGGCTAACTTGTTGATTTGTGATAGGAAAACACTGTTTGCGCACACTTCTCTCTTCATTTTCCATTCTCTCTCCGTCATTTTCCTCCCCCTCTTTCTCGTCCCTCAGCGCCAGACACAACCAATTATCGATCTGTTTTCGATGAATGACAGCAGTTCGATGTTTTCGTTGAGTTCGATTTCATTCCAACCCATTAACCCCCGTTTCTTATTTCTTCATAATTCCAGAACACACCGCGACTTCTTTCTATTTTCAAATTCCCTTTCAGTGTTTATCACATATTCCTTTTTTGTACAGGTATGGAGCCACAAGCCGACGCGGTATTCATCGGCGGTGTCGGCAATGCTGGAAACGAGATGAGTACCGTCGGAGTTCCAGCACTTGGCGTTTCTTCTCAAACTGAAATTAAAGTTGAAAAGGTCCAGCACACGTGGACAGTCAAGAATTTCTCACATTGTTATCAGGAGTATCTCGAAAATTTTGTTTACCTTCAACGAGGAGATGAGCAACTGACATGGTCAATTAAAATTTACCCGAAAGGAAATGGGGAAAACAATAAGGATTTTGTGTTTCTATGTCTGAATCGGGTGATTAATAATAATGTGAAAGCTGGGAAGATCGGATTCAAATCACAATTCAAACTCAGAACAGCTGAGAACAAAGACATCGAGGTGAGATTAATTTCTTTAGAAAACAATCATTGTTCATATTTTCAGATGAGAATTCATCCCAATCCGTCACATTCTGATTATGTGTCATACATCAAACGTGACGTTCTTTTCCCTCAAATAATGCCCCGTGACATGATAATTGTGAACGTTGAAATCGATGTTGCCGTGGAGACGATTACAACAACAAATGAGCCGATTCAAGTGAGTTTTTTAATGCGGATGGTGAAAAATTAACTGTTAAATTTACAGTTTGAACCAGTAAATACGGAATTACAATTGGTTGAAGATTACCAACGATTATTCAGCCAGGAGTTGCTAACCGATTTTGAAATAAACATTAATGGAAAAATTATTCGTGCTCACAAAGCAGTTCTTGCTGCTCGATCACCAGTTTTCAATGCAATGCTCACACACCAAGATACGGATGAATCTAGATCGGTATGACAATAAAGCTTTTTCAACTGACACTAATCTCCCACCATTCTTTTAGTCAACACTGTATATAAAGGATATGGATTATGATGTTATCTACGAGATGGTGTATTATATTTACTGTGGACGCTGCCAAAAAGACATCACCGATATGGCTACTGCTCTTCTTATTGCCGCTGATAAGTATCGGTTAGAAGAGTTGAAAAGTCATTGTGAGAAGTACTTGGTCGAGAATATCAACATTGAAAATGCATGCAGTCTTTTGATTATTGGCGATCTTTACACGGCACCAAAGTTGAGGAGACGATCAGTTCAAGTGAGTATACACTGTTGTTCGTATTTCCATCAAAGATGTCTTTCAGTTCATTCTGGCACGACCTAAGATGGTGACTGGAACCCAAGGATGGGATGACATTCTCAAGTGCCACCCAAACCTGATAACAGATATCTTCAGTCAAATCGACCGACAGGTATTTCTATTTTCAAATATAGTTGTTTTCTTATTACTGAATTGAGTTATTTAAGTCATCAACTGGTGCCACGTCTTCTGTTTCAACTCTTCCTGGAATTCCCATGGAAATTCCTGGACTTCCTGGAAACTTGGGTCCACCACCATCAGGATTATAAACAGACGCCTCATACTTTGTCTCATTTGCTGGTCTCTATTTCGCTTCCACCCTCTGAAACACCCAGTGATCATTGTTATTGTCTCTGTTCACCTTCGATGTATATATCCCAGAAACTGTTCACATTTTAATGATATGTTCCTTATTCCATCCAACTGACTCTCGGGTATGTGCACTTTTCCTCGTCAAGTTCTCTTTATTTCGATTCTTAAATTTCCGCAAGAAGTTTTGAGGATCATGAAGAATCTCGGAAGATCACGTTTCATGTAATTACAGTTCCTGTCTAGCCCCACATCTCTGATCCTTTTCGTTCCCTCTTATAACCCTTTGAGCTTTATATGTCATATTCTTAATATTGGACACTTGTTTGATCCATGTTTTAACAAATTCTGCTATGTTTTTTTTAATTCCTTCCCCCACTTGCCTTGGTGCTTTCTTTTCAAACCTTTACGTTGCAGGCCCCTGAACTCCATAAACACGAACAATAAACATAAGAAATTAACTGATTTATTAAAATTATTATGTCGATGGTTTAGGATTATGGAAGTAATCGAGACCGGAATGGGAGAGATCATATAGATGCGTCTATACATGACTGAGTAATTGATTTGTGATTAAGACTGAAACGTGGAACATCCCTGCTTGGATGCCAGTATTTTGTAATCTTTCTCTTCATTTCCTCGCTTCGATTTTTGTTCTTTCTGCCATTTTTTGCATTCTGCACGAAGACGATCATCAGAAGTTAGTGGATCCAAAGAGAAACGCTGCAAATCAATATTGAAGAGACTGGAGAAAAATAATGGCTTACATGAATCAGATAGCTCCTCCACAATGCCCATTTGAATGGCTCAACGGTCGATGATTTATCAATAACACGCGCTTCAGCACGAAGGACATCAACAATGAAAGTAGTTGTTAGTTCAATCTGCAAATGAGAAATACAGAATGTTAAAATGAAACCTAGAGCTTACCCAATCGATTTTAGTCAAATGAGCAGCTCCGGTGAGTTCATCGAACAACTCTCCACTCCAAACTTGTTGCCAAAACGACGCATTTTTGTGATTTTTTGTAGGTTGTTTGCTTTTCGAATCGGATTTCGAATGATACTCAATGATGGGATTTCCTTCAAAGAAACTGAAAACAAATAAATTTAAATTTAAATGAATACATACTAAAAACGCACCTATGAACTTTCTTCGGATCAAAAACTCTATCTCTCAGCAGACTTCCAACAGAAGTCGTCTCTCGGAATGTACCAGGACGGGTGGCTGTCACCTGAATTGTTCGTTGTTCAATATTTCTTCTGTTTTCCTGTAATTTTATACCTGCTTATCTGCAACTTTTCTTGAGCAACCCAACAGAATCACACAGACAAGCATCATGAAAAGTGAAGACCAGAACTATAAACAAAATAGGTTTTGAATGGAAAATGTTCAATATAGAAAATACCAGAAAATGTTTCCAAGTATGTCGTCTTCTCTTGATTTTCGCACTCCGATTTCCGATCACTGTTGAAACGATTGCAGTTAAGAAAATGGCACGAAATACTGTGGTTTGAGCTAGTCGAACCTGGAAAAGTGGTTGCAAAATAGTTCGATTTTGATTATTAACCATTATAAACATTGATGAAAAACTAGCGAGCCAGATATAGCTCAATTCTCGACTCTGTTCACCAAATTGTCCAATTATGTATATTCCTGCAGTTATTCCTAAAGCAACCACGCAAATGAATGGTATCAAGTTGATATCGGTCCATCCGAAGGTTACTGTACAAGCAAGCCACGTCGCAAGTCCAATATATGAACCATAAAGAACCGAATACAAGAATCGAGTGAATGAGAACTCCACGAATTTGGATTGAGCCAATTGCAGTTTTCCATTTCTGAAAACGGATATGATTTGTTTCGGCAACTTCTCTCAAACTACCGACTTCCATTTCTCTTTTTCTTTATTATCGTCACTTTGTTTTATCAATTGATTGTATGCATTTACTTCATATTTAAACATAAAACTGTCATATAACCATCCTAAAACATATAATTACTTTCAATTTTCGATTTAATCTTTTACTTACCAATGAGAACCACTCCGAGTGTAGAAAATAATACAAATGCTTCTGGAACTTGTTTCAAATATAATCGATGTGCTCCAAATAATCCTCCAACTATTAATATCAATCTGAAAATTTGTATTATTCTTTTTTATTCCTTTTTTTAATTACCTCACTATCCAGGGTTTCACCTCCACCGTTTCGTTGCCCATGTCTGAAATTTTTAGTATTGATCTCAGTCGATCTTCTAAACTTTGCATGCACGGCTAGGTACCGATTGAAGTAATAATCTCAACTTTTTTCAGCTTGAATATCGTTTTTAAAACTTGTCACCACTTATTATTTGAACATTAAATGTACATTAAAACTACATTTTTTGTGAATTACTCAGTATCACAATGAAATTGGTGGAATAAGAGGAGAGGAAGGGATTATGTCAAACGAGAAGAGAGACCAATGTATTAAAATTTACATGTGTATATTATAAATATTTATATTTTTAAAACAACCATTTTGGGGTGCCAGTAAAGGGGAACTTATACAAAAAAACAGTGAAGCACGGGGGAATGTGATGGATGAAAAAAGGTGGGAAATGTATAAAATACACAGGAAAATGCCGATCTTTTCTCTGCTATGTACTCAAAGAATGAAGAGTGCAGAAAGAATGACGTTGAAGGGCGAGCAGGACCAGGAGAGTGATTAATCGATTTTGACGGCAGCATAAATCTTCGTGAGGAAGAAATGGGAAGCGTAAAATCCGATCGTTCCAGTCATGAAGAAGAACGTCAGGGCAATCAAGGACCTGAATAAATAATTCGGAGATAATTTACGATTTTGCTGCAAACTCACGAGTATCCAAAATAAAGCACTGTAGGCACAAATCCTTCAATTGTCAGCTTTGTGTTGTAGTAGAAAACAGCGTAAGCCATAACTGAAAAATTGATATTAGTGAAATTATATTAGTGGCCTGAAAGAATGACCAACCGTAGAAAGAAGACCCTCCAGAAATAACGAACGATCTCCACCACCAGCGATAATTTTCAGCGCAAAGAGAGAAGTAAGTAGCAACTACAGAGATTTGGGCAGTTGATATGGCCAGAATAATGGAAACGATGAAAAGGAATCCGAATAAATAATAGAATTGATTTTCCCAGATCGCCTGAAATTTAAACGCTATAATGGGGTTATTCACCTCCGGAAAAAACGTTTTTTCCATCGATTCATTTACCGGAAAAAACGTTTTTTCCGGAGGTGAATAACCCCATAACTGCATTTCAGTTAATAAGACTTACGTTAAAAATGAAGAACAGTTCAATGAACATGGCTCCGAATGGAAGAACTCCAGCGATGAGTGAGCTTGGGATGAGCCGAAGATACCATGGTTGCTCAGGAACTTGACGTGGGATTTGATTGGTACGAACTGGATGAGTATATGGTTGCTTGCGGTATCCGAAGTAGAAACCAAGAAAGATCAATGGCATATCAATGCAGAACCACATAACAAGAAGTGCGATCATCGTACCGAATGGGACAGCTCCGGATGAGTGTTTTCCAATCAGGAAGAAGTTCAGAAGGAAACCAGCTCCGAGAATCAAAGAAGGGAAGAGAGTAGCTGTCTGAACAGCGCATCGGATTGGGTTTCTGCCCTTCATCGTCTTATAGAGACGCCCGGCATGGTATCCAGAAATGAGACCCATGAAGCAGAACAAGAAAACAGCAGCAGACATGAGAGATCCACGGGATGCTGGGGAGAGCATACCAAGCATGGCACAAACTGTAAAGACATGATGACTCTTGCACCAAAATGTTTTTTATACTCACCAACGACGATTGCAGACATTCCAAGCAGCTGAATTCCAGTACCAACCATATTGACAAGAATCATTTGATGTGGTGGTGGACGGAAAACGTCTCCATGGACAAGTTTCCATCCAGTCTCTTCCAATGTGTCATCTTCTTCATCATCCCTATTGTATTGAGCAATATCTCTACGAACAGTTCGGACAATGGTCACACTCAAGAAACCTGAACTTTTTCGATAATTGTTTGAAAATTCGAGCATTACAAAGTAATCTTACCAGAAAGTGACAGAACGACAACGATTGAGTTCAAGATACTGAACCAATGAATATCAACTGCCTTCGTCGTCAAATAAACGTCCCAACGAGATGCCCATGGAACGTCGCTTTCTTCAAAAGTAACGGAGTACGAGAACTCAATAGTTTGTTCTGCATCTCCGAGTTCGACGTGTCTTCCTCCGTCTTCTGGGAGAGAGCACGTAGAATCACTGTTTTTGGTGGCTGTGATAGATCTTGGCCTGACTTCGAATCCAACGACTCTAAAAAACTTTTTACAGTTCTAGCAAATGAATGATAGAACGAACCTATAAAGACCAGGTGTATGCTGATGATACTTGACAACAAACTGGAGATGATTGTTAAGGAAAACTTTTGAGTTCTCATCAATCCATCCCAGACGGTATCCAAGATCGTAATAAATGTCTCCAGATTTGCCGGGGCTGATTACTGTAGCAACTGGAAGGTTGTCGACAATCCTTAAAGAAAAGGTTTCTGATGATTTAATATTTTTATCAACTCACATATGTGCAGAATATTCCTGACGAATACGCTCTTTGAATAGTAGAACATCTTCTTTTGATAATTTGTTCGAGCACAAAGTTAGACATTGTTCGTTTTTCTTCATTTGGAATCTATATGGTGTGTTGACGATTCGATCTCCTCGCATAACTTCTCCAAGGTTTTCAGATTTGTATTGAATATCTCCATCTGTTGGTTTACAGAATGGAACAGAATAGTACTCGAATGGCATAATGTTGTTTGAACTGGTCAGCTTGATAGCCTATAACAATTTATCTGATGAGAAGCTAAATTTTTCGTGAGGTTTCGATGTTTATTTCATAAACTTTTTATAACAAAATAACGTACCTTAACATCGATGGCATCTCCAGCTCTGAAATCAACAGGAGCTACTCCAGGCACATAAAATCCTTGTTCGAGAGGTAATATAGTCGCGAGCACCAGAAGGGTGCCGAATCGCAAAAGCGTCATTACCTGAAAATAAAAGAGATGAAAAAATACGAAAGAATGGAAGAAGAGAAGTAGAATCGATGCTCTGTTGTTGAATAGAAGTTAGAAACAGAGAAAGAGAGACGGAAGGCTATTAAAGAAAACAGAAATAGTTTCATAATTTTCAGACGTTCTAGAGAATGATCTTTTTGCTCTATAAAAGCTTCCAACAAGACATGACTCATTAAAAACAGTCAATTTGTAATTAAAAGAGTAGATAGCAATTCGACTTTGAAAAACTCTTCTTAACCAATCCGTAGAGGGTGATGATTAGAAAATATTTTCATATTTCTATGGAAACGTGGATCTCTGGAGAAGCTTATCGGCTCGAAAATCTCTTGACACGCGTGCGGCGCGGTGTTGGAGGCGGGGTTGAATGGCGTGGATTGCCTGTTTGCAAGCGCCGCACACTCTGGCGAAAACACATGCAGAATGAGTTTTCAGTTCTCATTCTTCTTAAAAATTGAATTGTCATAAAAATTGATTAATTTGATTCACACAAAACTCACTTGTTTTAAGTAACTTTCAATCTGAAAGCAGCAAATAAGTTCGATACTGATCCTTCTTCAGAAGGAACACATGCACTCAACACGAGTGGATTATACGTTTTAAGCACAGTTCACGGGAAAATATAAAAGGTTAATTTTTTTTCAAATGCAACAAAATCAAAAAGTAACAAAAATACGTTCAGGGTGACTTAAAAGAAAAGTGAATATAAATAGAAAAACAAAAATAACAATTATTGGTCAACAACTTTAATCCCACTCAGAACATGTCCACCAGCGACATGTTGCGCCATAAGCGGGTGGGTTCGATCGGGGAGAACCTGCATTACACGACACATTTGATCAGTCAGCACCAAGTTTATTGTTTGACGTTTAGCCAGCCAGTCATACGCAGAGACGAGAATCTGAAAAATCCATATTGTTACTGATTCGTGCAATATGAGAAAAATACATTCTGGTGGGGTGAATAGATGACAATCGACGCCGATGGCGCAAGTTTCGGGTATACCAATTCCAGAACACTAATTGGATCCACTGTACGACTTCCGATAATGAGAGAATGAGCTTTTTGTTCAGAAATCATTTCCAGTCCTCTTTTTTCCTTATCTAAACGCTCATTTCGTCTTGCCAGTGCTTCTAGATCTTGATCCTGGAAAAAATTATTAACTACACTTTGTTTAGATGCCCAAAACTCTACCTCCATTTTTTCTGCAGCTTTGTGCTCTTCCCCTCCATTCTCAGCCTCGTCATCAAATGGTCTCCTGTTGGTTTCATAAGGCAACTGCTTTTCAGCCAAGATACACTTGATACGAACAGGAAGGAACGTTGATAATGTTGTCTCATCATAATTCATCGAATGAACACAAGGAATCGACTGTGCGACTGCTCCCTTGAAATAAATGATATCAAAGTGTTCTGTTTCTTCGCAAACTAACTCTGTGAATATGGACACATCCTCCTTTGCCTCCAAGTCTTTCAATTACAGCAGAAGTGATGAGCCCAAGTGTCTGTTCGAATACAATCACATTTTTTCCATGATGAACTCCAGCCATTTGAAGGATCAAGGCTAATTGATCAGCACGCAGCATAGCTAAACGATCCGGATCTTTCAGATAGTATGCTTTAGCAAGAAGACGGATGGTGGGTCGAAGGATCAGAACTCTGTAATCCAACAGTTCTTAAGTGGAAAAAAATGAGCAATTCACACCTGTCACTATGTTTCTTCGCTTTCCGTTTGATATACTTGCTCTGTGAGAACACTGTTCGTGTTTGAAATGAAGCAGATCCCTCGACAAGTTTCGCAACTAGATCTTGTCCACTAACTCCTTGTTTCTTCATTTCCAAAACTGCGTCCATCTCCAACTTCTGTCGTTTCTGTTCAGGTTCTAGTTTCAGTGCTGACGGTGCAATGACCACGCGTGGATCAGAGACCTCAACGGTTTCAGTAGTGATTACTTCGGTGTCGATGACGGAAGTCGCTACTGGAGCTTCCTGAAGTTGAAGTTCTTCTATGAGACGGTCCACTGACATTGGAAAACATTGATTATTCGATACTTCGAAGAGCCCATGTGGTTTTCCGAAAGCACTGCAATTGTTTTCAATTTTTCAAAATAATTTCAACGAATTCAAAATCAAAATTGGCCATTGACCAACTATCTGACTGAAATAGTTCATTGAACTCTTCTCCGAATTAATCAAAGCGTTTTGTTTGCACATCAACTTTTAATCGTCCAAAATTATGATTGCAAAGTGCAAAACTACGATAGCGAGAAATATGTGACTTTTATAAAACGCGCACGTGTCTGATATTTAGATAGTACTTTCTCTTGACGTCACGACGAATGATCATTTTCAAATCATCCAAACAGGAAAAACAGTTGACGAACAAGATAGAGAATCTTCTGATTTGTGTAATCACCTGTCAGCTGTAAACTTCAATTTCTCGATGAGAATCTTCTGTTTTGGTGTGAATCGAACGATACGACTTTGCTCACCATCAATCTGAAAACTGATCGTTTTCCAAAAAGTGTCTCGCTTCGAATCAAACCTTTTGAACTATAAGATATTCTCCACTGTTGATGCAAGAAGACGTTTGAGGTGGTGTCTCCGCTTCCATGTTTGATCTGAAGTCATAAAATATGCATTGTTATTATACAGAAATGAGAGCAGAGAACGATAAAGAAGTCGAGGGAAGAACTATGTCAAACACTAGATATGGAAAAAAGGAATTCATGAATGTTGCACTTTTGAACTGTGAACTCTTTACAGTATTTCAATTCGGTCTTCCAAACGGTTTCTTCTTTCAATTATTCTACAACTTTTCTGTTTTGTGTCTTCTCTTCTATATTAATTTAAAACACAAATCGATGAAAAGTGAACACAAGACGGAACTAGTTGAAAGACCAAACCAGTTAACTAATGAGTAAGTCTGATTGATAAGTATGACATCAACGTACACTCATATTTGGTAATTGATACTTAGTCTATCATTCTTTGCCGATAAAGATATTTTCTTCAATCTCCCTGACCTTCTTTTTGATATTATCAGACAAAACTTTTAGAATACTGGCAATCTGTGTTTCTATTTCATAGACCACTGTTTCCTCTAGTGATAGATCCTTCTAATTCCATGTCAATATTATTTGTTGATAATTGTTTCTTTCAGAACGAGTTTTTTTCAGAAAATTCTAATCTATCCATACTTCAAATTAACAAAAATCCAATTTCAACATTTACTTTTCTATTTTGCAGATGCCTTATGGGCGGTCTTATTCCCAGAATTCTTCTGATAAGATGATAAATAATCAAACAGAGAAAAGTAATGAAAAGTGCGAAGACGATCTTTAAAGGTTGCCTATTTTCTTGTTTGCCAATCGTCCACAGTTATAAAAAGAAACGAAACTTTGATCAAGGTTATCAGATTTTCAATGTTCTCGAATTCGTCATAGAGAACTGATAATCTGCCATTTTGTTATGTAAATTTCCTAGTGATAGTCTGTCAGTACTGAACCTGTTTTGTGATTTGTTTGTTCCTGTGATCATTATTAGATCCCTTACTGTTCAGCTCTAAAACTTTTAACGAAAGAGATACTTTAGAAAAAAAAATGTCCTTTAAGGTCATTCGCTTTAGTTCAAATTTATAAAACTTATTCACAAATCCTATTATTTTTTAGGTCGTTCAATGCGTTTATCATCCCTTTTCTCTCCCTTTCTGGTGATATACCAACGTGCATTCTCGAATTTTCAGTTACTATTATTCTCAAATAATGTTCAAAAAACGTTAGTTAGGAAAAGAAGTTAATAGGAATAGACCTGAACCCATTATTATTATTATTTTTATTATTATTATTATTATTTATTTACGCATTCTTGATACGTGAAGGTTAACCAATCAAAAAAATAGAATACAATCTTAGAATTGAGTCTCCTGTCTCCAGCTAGCACACGAAAATAACACATGAGAACCATGAAAAACGGTGTAAAACCGACAATTGTTTGTTCAGCGTTTTCTGGATCTTCTTATCAAAGTATTTGATCATTTAGATCCACTCTACACACAGATTCTCTTATTTCCTCTCCATCTAATTCCGAAAAACGACCCAAAGGTCGAACAACTTCCGCCCGTTCCCAGAAAAATGAACTACTGGATTTTAAAAATAGAGTGGTCATGAAGAATTCATGGAAGGTGTTGACGAACACGTACTCTAAAATTCATGAAGAGCATTGGACTTTTGAATGGGCGGAGCGTGTTACCTTGAAAATCAGATTCCTCATTAAAGAATAAAATTCTCCAGATGACATGTCCCACAGCCTCCTCTTTCGATGACTCATCTTTGAGTCTTTTCTCATAGGAGATCTAGGTTCCAATAACACGAACACCAGGAAGCCTTTTCTAGATAAACGAAAAACATTCCACGAGCAATAATAAAAATCTCAATATTCTCAATGGACAGACGAAAACACCTATTCACTCTACAACAATTAACTTTCTCAATAACTCTGTTGAAAACACACAATCACATCATAAATCGCCATAAAAAAGAGCTCGATTTCATTCAGGAAGTTGCTCATTGAAAATGTTTTCCCATTTTTCATGAACCTAAGTGCCCGAAAACGTTTCCAGTTGGGTGAATTTGTTCACATGGGAGGATTTTTTGAAACACTTTTTCTAGACATTGGAACTCTTTCCATCTTTTCAATATGAGAATGTCCAAATGTATAATCATAAAAGAAGAATTCACCAATTGTTGTTATAATTCAAAAGCACTGTGTTTGTTGTCAACTTATATACGTTCTACTGTAGTGTGAAAAATAGTTATATTTGACTCCAAAAGTCAGTGGCAATTCCATCCAATTCTAACGAATCCTTTCCGTCAATATGAGAGGAAAACAAAGTGAGTTAAACATATGGAGCAGACAATGTACTCGAAATGCACCCAGAAACGAAACATTCGCCTAGTTCTCATTCCTCAGACACAATTTCCTTTTCAATCTCTGATTCTCTCCCATTCTAACACTACTTCACTTTCCAATCTCTGTTCTTAGTCATCTAATCCTCTCGGGTGCTTTCGAGGTGCTCTGAGCACCCCCAAAAGCCGCTTCTTCCTCATTTACACACCACATTTCGCCTCCTCTATTCAGCTGGTCATCCACTTCATATCATCAGTTTTTTGAACTATAAAACACAAGATATCGAAAATTTAACGGTCTATTGTCTACTAAAATTACATTTTTGCTACTGATAAGCTATTTATTATATTCTACATTTCTATTCCATAAACTTATTTGCTAACATTCTCTTCTCTAAAAAAAATGTCGACAATAGAAGAACAAAAAATACTCATAGAGCTCGAAACGATGCCCTTCATTGTTGGACCAACGGAAAATGGACAAGAACGAAAACAACAGGAATTCGATGACTTGAGAATGAAGGATGGAGGGGGCGGAGTTCAAAACGGTCTCAGTGATACCAAATCGGTTATGAGTACTGTGATTTCAAGGAAAAATGGAATATCGTGAGTTGGAAAGAGTTAAACTAAATGGGGAGAAATTGATGGTTTTCTAGGCTTGTAATGGAATAATTTCAGAGAAAGACTTATGTAACAAAAACTGCTGCAAAACTTTTGTTTTTTTTCTAATTGTTAGGAAATGAGAAGTCTGGAATCAAAAAAGTAAAGTTGATATTTATAAGATTAAATAAAATAGAGAAGCAATTAACTTTTTCAAGCAGGAATATTTTTGGAAGACTTTTTTTTGAACGTTTTCGAAAAACTCAGCAGAATAATCTCAAACATTTCTGTTTTCTCTATTTTACCAAAATCATTTGACTAAAAAACGACAAAAAATAAAAATATTATCACTCTAAACGTCGTCAAGTCTGATGTCTTGTACGCAATTGCTTACCGTACCCCGAGAAAAATCGGCGCGTGATTCAAATTTAGTTTTCAGCGCAACTTCTGGACTGATCAACTTTATCTGTGGAATGATTGGTCCCGGATGTTTTTCATTGGCAGTCAGTTTTAAACAAGCTGGTCTTTGGGTAAACTGATAGTGAGAAGTTATGTAAAATTAAATTTTGAAATGTTCAGGGAGGCCTCGCATTGGTATTCATTGTAGGGTTTCTCAGTCTCTACAGTATGCACAAAATAGTCAGTTGCTCGCAGTTTCTGGCAAAATCGTGAGCATCAAAGAGATAAAATAGAAGATATAAATTCATAATTTCAGAAACGGAGATCAAAGTTTGGATTACGGTGAAATGGCGGAAGCAGCCATGTTGAACAGTTATAAATGGGCAAGAAGACATGCTAAACTGGCGAAGTAAAAATCAAAAGTATCTGAAATAGTCTAACTGATTAATATGTTTCAGAATAATAGTGAACGCATGTCTTCTGGCATTCCAACTCGGAGTTATCACAGTTTTCATGGTTTTTGCCGTTGAGCATGTGATTGAGGTTTCAGTTTTTAAAAATTGTTGAATCCAATCAGATGTTTTTAGATCTGGGAATTCATTGCCGATTCTCCACCACCATTCTCCAAAAGTGTAATGATTTTGATGTATTTTGTTCCTCAAATGCTGCTCAATTTCATCGGTCACATGAAATTGATCACAATTCTCTGTCTATGTGGAAACGTCATTATTTTCGCTGCAATTGTTCTCATTACAAAGGTATAATTTCTCATTTCATAGAATATATTTATATTCATAACCTTGTTCTAGGAATTAATGATGCATAAATGGTATCCAACGTGGGAACTGAATAGTGTAACTGGAATCGAAGGAATATCACTTGCAGCAGGTGCCTTGATCTACTCATTCGAAGGGCAAGCAATGGTTCTCCCACTTGAAAATTCACTGAAACGACCAAAAGATATGACTGGAATGACTGGAGTTCTGTCGACTGCAATGAATCTTGTCACTGTTTTATATGCATTCCTTGGATTCTTTGGATATGTCACTTTCGGACCTACTGTACAAGGAAGTTTGACACTAAATCTGCCGAATTCTGTGTGAGTTTCAATACTGTGAGATAAGGTGGATGAACAGCATAGTTGTCCAAAATCCGGACACCAGGTTCCGGATTCCAGATTTTCAAAACTTCATTCCGGTTCCGGATTCCGGTTTTTTGAGTTTCCGATTTCCTGAATACGAAGTTAAAATTTAAGAATTTTTTTGAGTTTAAAAGACGACTACAGTACTGCTTTTCCGGTTTTGATCCTAAAACTAGTTTCAAACTTTATTTATCATTAAATGCACTCGAAAAAATGAAGTGGTCGTGCAAATTTAGCAAATCAAAAAGTTTTATTTTTGAAAAAGCTGTAAATGTCATAGTATGCTCCACGAATATAACGAATCCACTGCCGTTCGTGTTGTGGCCCCTTGAAAAGATATAATGCAAAATATAGACATGCCCTGTAAAGTTCTATCGAATTAACGGGAACCAAAGCTTCCACGTGCATTCAAAGTCGGCCAATTCAAATCTAGATCTAAGTTCAGGAGAGTTTTCCATTAAAACTTCATATTTTTCAGTTTAACCGTTTCGATCAAAGGGCTTCTTGTCTTAAAAATCTTTTTTGGAAGTGCCATCCAACTCTTCGTAATCGTCCAAATGCTTCTCCCGAGTCTTCGATCGAAAATATCAGAAGATAGAAAAATGATTCATCGATTCCTTCCGTACGCTCTCCGTCTTGGCTTGATGCTTGTCTCGCGTAAGTTTCTACTGATACACCTCCTTTTTCATCTCAATTTTTTCTAGTGTGCCTCGCATTGGTCGTCCCAAATCTGATGCAAATCATTCCGCTCGTTGGGATCACATCTGGTCTTCTCATTTCTCTGATTCTCCCGTCTTTCCTTGATTGTATGGTTTTCCTGCCAGTTTACAAGAAACAAGGAGAAATGTGAGATCTTTGTTTGTGAATTCTCTTGAATAGTCCTCATTTCCAGGTTCAAATACTATCAAAAAATGATCATCAATCTCTTTTTATTCGTCCTCGGATGGCTATTCCTTGGCTCTGGACTCTATTCAAGTATCGATGATATTATCAATAATGATGTCTGAGTTATTCATTTAAATTTGCTTATTCTAAATGTACTTCTCACTCAAAGCATTACATTTATCACGGGTATTTCACTTTAAATTTCAAAAACAAAGACCCCGTTTTCTGTGATTTTTCCCCTTTTCTTCTCCCTCTTTTTCGGTTGATAGTCAGGCGGCCGGTGATAAAGTTTTACGATTTTTTTTCTATGATTGAGTCATAAAACAATGAGAAAAAAACAATGAAAACATTGAGACAATAGTATATCAGGTACAAAGTTTAGATAACTTGAGTTAATCATTCAGAGCTTCTATGCACCTTTGGAGCAAGAGTGCTTGGAAAAGTGGACACGGTGTCGTACCCTCTACAAAAAGTTCAAACAAAACAGACTTTATCAAAACGAGAACAATCTGGAATTTTTAAAATGCCTGATAAGATCTGGTTATCAATCATGAAAGTTCTTTACCAGAACTAAGTTCAACCAATTAGAAAGTTGTGAATTTGATTGCAATCTACTTTCCTGACTTCAAGAAAAAAAAACTAGGAATGAAACAATCAAACAACATTTTAGGAGGCTCGGGAGCTAGTTGTACTCAATCGTCCTTGAACTTATCTCAGACTGGAAAACTCTGCAATCTGACCTGCCGTATGCGGTCCGTAGCTATCAAATGAAATAATTTCGAAGATGTATAGTGACTGTTGCAGCCAGTTCAAGTGACGGATGTCTTTGAATTCATACTGTAGTTCAGTTTGACATAACTAATTTCTTTTTTTTCTGATGAAGAGTTTCCACCAAGCATAAACACGATGAACATATTCATTCGTCCTCTCCTCTTCTTTCTTCTTTTTCTGAATATACTCTCATCTTCAGGTATTTCGATTCCGTGAAAACTATTATCAAAAAGAGATGACACTCCATTTTGTGATGGATCTTCTTCACGAAAACCACTATCAAAAAGTAATTTATTTGAACCATATATCAGAAAGTGACCTTGAACGAAGATAGTTCGTTGGAGATGTTTCACGTGATTCGGTTGTTAAGGTACTGGTATTTCTTACTGTATTTGAGAATAGAGACAGGAAAATACGATTATTTTATGTTTCATTGAATTCAGAAAAGAAGAGAATCTGAAGTAAATGAGATGATAACAGTACACATTAACCCAATTATGCATACGCTTGTTTTTATTCATTGCCATGTTTTCAGCCGCGTCCAGGACATCCATGTCCATTACAGAACAAGTAGATTCCGTTTTGTGGGGTTCCTTCGAAGGTGTTTCCGTACTGATCGACTCCAACTCCTGGAAATAATTATACTCAATAAAGGATGGAAACGAGAAAAGAGGTTACCTTGAGCACTGTATCCCCACGCTGGTTGCGACCAACCACCGAATAATTGGGAATTGACGGTGGCAGAGAGCAAGAAGACAATCGCCATAATACAGAGGATTGAGTAGTTAGACATGATGGAAATCAAGACAAAAACAGGGGTGTTTAGACAATCAACTTGAAAGAAATTGTTTTTGATAAGTCAACCAATCGTCTTATCTTTTATATCAGTACAGAAGAGGGGCAGGGCGACAGATTCATGTGTCTGGTGTCAGAAAGATCGTGAAAGTCAACTGCGTCGAGTACAACAATCACTGATGACCTCATAGGGTCAGGTTGATCAGATCATTGAAACAGACATTTCAGGAACTTCCTCATGTCTGATCAGCTCTTCTTTTCAGCTTCATGTATGAAAAAAGAAGAAGATAATGAACTTTGGTAGGAACATTTTTATGGTTATGTATTCCAGTAATGTTGTTTTATTTTTTTCTATTAATTTTTTAAAAGGTTTTTTCTTTTTAAATTTTCTTTTCATCAAGGGTTGATATCAATTGCATCTTTCAGAAATGGCCTCTGTAGAAGATCGGCAACGACACTCCGTTATTACGCAGCGCGCGCTTTTTAGCCCAGCTAAAAATTGAAGATTTTTTCCTAATTTTGGCAGTTTTGCTCGATTTCGTTACGAAATCATTGTTTTTGTAATGTTGCTATTTGATTATTATCGTTGAAAATACTAATGTTCAAAATATTAGAGCGAAATGTTAATTATCATCGTTATTCAGGTAAAAATGTCGACTTTCGACTTAACTCAGCGCATGGCGCCTTTCCTCGATATGCATTTGATCATTCCATTGCTGGAGTTCATCGAGCCAAGAGGCGTAAGTTTTATCATTATTATGTATTCTGAATGATTGAAAGAAATTCAATGATTTCGAAATATTTACAGATTTACGATGAGAAATCCTTGACCGAAATGCATCGTCAGCTTTTGAGCAAGACAAATATGATTGACAGTGTCATCGAGACTTACAATGGAAAACCAATTCCAGCTGCTATTGAGGCCAAGAAGAAGCAAATCATCAAGGAGAGAGATGAGCTGAAGAGCAAGGTCGATTCTGTTGTGGCCATATTGGAAATTCCGGAAGTCAAGGAGATGATGGATAATAACAGAGAAAGAGACGGAAATGTCCGCATTTTGGAGCATCTTACTCAAAACCACAACGTGAGTTTTTTTTATCTAAAAAAAATCTTTTCAGTCTGGTCTTAGATTTGCTATATCTGGTTCACAGCAGGTTGAAAAATGTATACTTTCAGTTCACCGTGGATATGGTCGATACTCTCTTCAAGTACAGCAAATTCATGTACGAGTGTGGAAACTACACCGTCGCTTCCGTCTGTCTTTATTACTATCGCAATCTTGTCAATCAAGCCGATCCAAACTATTTGAATGCTCTTTACGGAAAATTGGCCAGCGAAATTTTGCTGCAAGAGTGGGAGCACGCTCGTGACGATCTTCTTAAGCTTCGCGCTTATATTGATGCCAATCCGTTCGATACCGAATGGGAACTCGTCACTCAACGTGCCTGGCTCATGCATTGGGCTCTCTTCGTTTACTACAATTACCCAAAAGGACGTGATGAGATCATTGAAATGTTCCTCAATCAACAACCGTATCTCAATGCTATCCAAGTTCTTGCCCCACATTTGCTCCGTTATTTGGCCGTAGCTGTTGTTACCAGCAAGAGCCGTCAGAAGAACAGCTTGAAAGACTTGGTGAAGGTCATAGACATCGTGAGTTTCAGTCTTGATTAAAAAAATATATTGAACGTTTTAGGAGAGACACAGCTACAAAGACCCAGTCACTGATTTCCTCACGTGCCTTTACATCAAGTATGATTTCGATGAGGCCCAGGAAATGCTTCAGAAGTGCGAGGAAGTTCTTTCCAATGATTTCTTCCTCACCGCTGTTCTCGGAGATTTCCGCGAGTCCGCTCGTCTTCTGATTTTCGAGATGTTCTGTCGCATTCATCAATGCATTACCATCGAGATGCTCGCCCGCCGACTGAACATGAGCCAAGAAGAAGCCGAACGCTGGATTGTTGATCTGATCAGAACATATCGTATTGAAGGAGCCAAGATTGACAGTAAATTGGGGCAAGTGGTCATGGGTGTGAAATCGGTCAGTATTCACGAGCAAGTAATGGAGAACACGAAACGATTGACTCTTCGCGCACAACAAATCGCTCTTCAATTGGAAAAAGGCCGTCAAGATAAAGTGAAGGCAAATTAGTTCATTGGAGTTTTAAATGCTGCTTTCACGTACCACTTTTTCTGTATTTCTGAAAACTGAGACGAAACAAACATAGAATGTTCAATTTTTTCTTTGCAGTTTTCAGCGTTTCCTTTTTTGTTTCGTTCCCTCGCGTCTGATGAGGTTTACTCGGATAATATATTCTTTTGTAACTGTCCTAATATCCCTGTTGTTTCATTTTTTGTTGTCTCTAGCCCTTCTTAAGATGGTGTTATATAATGGTGAAGTTAGGAATCGACGGTTTGATTCTTGGTTCACAATGGTGAAATAATTTAAATGTTTTTCTTCGAATGTTTCAAATATTTTTGAGTAACATGTGGCTTGAAACCTCTACGTTTATTTCATACTGTGTTTTAATCAAGTAGGCAAATCTTCAATTTTTTCTTCAGAATGTCGATGTTAAGACGTCCGTTAACGCAGTTAGAGTTATGCGAAGACGATATTACGTGGTTAGCAGAGCAGCTTACCAAAAGAGAAGTAACACCCGCCGATGAACCGATTGAAGAAGATGCAGATGAAGTTGAAGACGAGCCAATGGATGAAAGTGAGCCACCACGTGGCATTTCTCGCAGAAACCTACGATCTGCGGATAGACGTGAGAAAGCATAACTTTTTATTGATAGTTGTTTCATTAATGTTACTATCCAGAGAACAAAAACGTCCCTGGAACTAGCGGAGTAAACTCAAGATCGGCTACGAGAGAATCTGTAAGTTAACTTCCTGGAAATTTTTTTTAAATAACTAGACAGTCGAAAATCTCGAAATTTACGATTCACACGAATGATAAACGTAAAACATCGTTTTACTTGTAGGCAATGGCTTCAGTACGAACTCCGGTGGCCGCTCCATCGTTGAGTCTTTCTACTCCCGTAAATGCTGGTCCATCGAGTACAATGCACTCGCTACCACCACCAGCTAGACTTCCACGCCCGGGTCGTCGCCCACGTGCTACACGTGTCGCTGACAACGATCTACCATTGTTGTTTAATGCTTATGATACACCACAACAAGCAGCTGGAGGTAATAATGGCTCTCCAACTCCATCCGACTCCCCTGAATCTCCAAACGCTCATCTTTACTGTACGGTTTGAACTCGAAATCATCAAAATTCATCACCATGTTTTGCAGCCACTCCGAGCAACCAAGCTTCCAGTTCTGGAGGACCATCGTCGAATACTCGATCTCACAGACACTAACGTGCAAATTCAATGTTTCCAATTCATTTCACCTTATGTATATGCTTCCCACGCAATAAACTGTACAGTATGCAATCTTTTTCGTTTCGCCTTAATGGAATCTCATACTGTTGAGTCGCGGTTTTATTTATTTTTCAGTTTTTTCGATCCATATTAATATAAATAAGTGATTTATTTCCTTCTAGAATTTTCGCAATGCACGGGTTAAAGCGAACTTTTCTCATCAGAACAGTGTGCCGCGGAAAGGCTTCAACTGCGGCAGATCTTCCACAGTCATCACAGGATCTTGAACAAACCAATCAGGAAGACACTCCTGCCAAAACAGCCAATGCTTCAACTGTATACCGTCCACCGTATTATCGTAAACCACATAAACATCATGAACCGAAGCACATGCTTCAAGAAGAATTCACTAATGCTGGCGACGCATCAGGTGCCGGTGTTCGTCTTTTCGACTACTATAAAACTGCGGAAATGGTGAATTCGATGCCAACAATCAAAGAGAAGATAGATATCGTGTCACCGTACGAAAGACCATGGACCCGGGCAGAGAAGACATGGCGAAGAGATTGGCATCCTACTCTGATGGCCACTCGTAAAGCATGGGGAATACCACCAACTCCAGCCCATTTCGATACTTTAGATTACTATAAATACCTGACAAAAACTAGAGTAGAAAACAAATCATTGGACGATTTTTATCAGGGTTTGAGGCCGCCGACAGCTGATCTACAAAACAGTTTCCAGGTAGATAGAAATGGAATTAAGATAAAGTTTTATCTTCGTTTCTATTACAGAACACAATGAAGTCAATGAATTTCGGAGACGGTATCAATTTTTCCGACGAAGATACACAGAAACTTTTTGGAAGTCTCATTGATGATGCAATGGGAGGAATCGCTCATAACGTATCACGACTTTCTGACCACCGTGTTGCTTACGACGTTGAATCGGAAGCGTTTTGGATAAGAAGTGGATTCATGTTCTTGTACGATGAATTAGACATATCAACGAAGAAGGATACGAGAAGACTGAATAACTTCCCCAAATATATTGGAGATGATCGCAGAAAACTTGGAGAACTTGCTTTCGTTCACCGAGATAAACTGGCAGCGCAAGTTAGATCGAAAGAGCCATCAGCACCTCTATTCTCATTGGACTCGGAGGATGCGAAACTTCCAGTTTTTGATGCAGATAACAACATTCAGGAAACATTATTCTCTCCAAAAGTATACAATTTGTGGCCGGATCAAGAACCATTGTGGCAGTGTCCAGGATACCACGCAGATTCTGGAGAAACTCACACTTACGGCGTACTTAGTGTAAAATCTCTCAGACCTTTGAGAAAGAGAATCTCGCATTGGATGGGATGGGAGAACGAGAATGAGCTGGATGACTGTGAAGAAGCTAGTGAGTTTTTGGTTCACATAGTTTAATCGTTTCTAAATAAAAGCAAAATGAATATTTTTACAGAACAAATGCTCGACGATGGTGCACGATCTCAAGCTGTCATTAGCATGTTCTCCACTCTCTGTGCTCAAGCCCATACTCATGGATTCACTCAATACACTGATATCACCCGCCCGTTCACTTCACAAATGATCCTTTCCGATGGTTTGAACTTTTACTTTGCTGTAGGACAACTAAACACATTGGCAATAAATGTTGAATGCGACGGATTCGTCAATCCACGCACAAACTTTATCCAAATCGAAGGACCACATCGCTTGTTCGATCACTATGATTCAATGGAAGGAGATTATCAAAGTGTGCACGAGGATCTTGACGTGGAGAACAAGGTTCAGGTAAGTATTTATATATTTCAGCTAAATATGTAATATCACATTAATTATTTTGCAGAGACGGGCTGCTTCTGGATTGAATGAGAAGGTTCTGGAACGCGTAACTCAAATGCTGATGAAGCAATAGATCTTCAAAATTAGTTGTCTTCTTCTTAATCTAGTGTTAGGTTATATTGTTATATTGTTTTCCCTTCTTTTTGAGATGCTAATAAAATGTTTCTGTTCAATAAGTTCAATCTAGTACAAATTTAATTGGATTTTCCACAAACTAACCAGTACATAACCACAGTTACTCACCCATTGTTAGCCTTCTGAAATTACAGTCGTTATTCATATACATACATATGCTATGGTTCAAGGTCTTGGGACCACCTATATTTCTGACTGCTGCTTTAATATTTTACAATGAGTATTTTATATTCTACAACGCCTTTTCTAACTGTGAATGGCCTTGTAAGCATGGAAAGTTTGTGAATTATTTCAAAAAGGTTTTCTCAAAATATGTTTATTCCAGATGTACCGAATCTAGTCTGAAGGCTTTTATGATATCTGACACTCATTTACTGGGCAGAATAAAAGGTCATTGGTTGGATAAGTTAAAGAGGGAATGGCAAATGTATCAATCATTTTGGATCTCATCGTGGGTTCACAATCCCGATGTTGTATTCTTTTTGGGAGATTTAATGGACGAAGGACAATGGGCGGGCAGCCCCCTGTTCAGCACTTATGCTGATAGATTTCGCCAGTTGTTTGGAGATGGCAAAACAGTAATCACTTTGGCTGGAAATCACGATATCGGATTTCATTATGCGTAAGAATTCCCATGAAATTTATTGCAAACGAAACATATTCCAGAGTAATGCCAGATACACTAGAGCAGTTTCGAAAAGAGTTTCGACGCGGCCTCATTGATGATATTGAGATCAAAGGTTACCGATTTATTCTGATAAATTCTATGGCACTACATGGAGATGGATGCAGATTATGCCACGAAGCAGAAGTAGAACTCGAGAAGATAAAAAGAAAGAAGTCTAAGAATCGTCCCATAGTTTTACAACACTTTCCATTGTATAGGTGAACTCTGCGTTAGTAAAATCTTGACATTCATGAGATACTTTTTAGAAAAAGCGATGCTGATTGTGAAAAAGTTGACAACCTTCACGAAATTGATCTGAAAGAACAGTACCGTGAGCAGTGGGATACCCTGTCTAAAGATTCTTCAGCGAAGTTGATCAAAACTCTCAATCCAATAGCTGTATTTGGAGGACACACTCATAAAATGTGCAAGAGGAAATGGCCCAAACCAGATAATTCAGGATACTTTTTCGAGTACACAGTCAACTCATTTTCTTGGCGGAACGGAGACATTCCCTCGTTATTATTAGCTGTGATAGACGGTGATGATGTAAGCTAATGAACCTTTTTCCAGAAATATATTGAAAAAAATTCAGGTACTTGTGAACAGTTGCCGCTCACCGTCTGAAATGACACAAATCTCAGTTTACGTAATCGGAGGAGTGGCTATTCTGATTCTTACAATTGTTCTTGCCGTGAAACGACGCGTCATATTTAAGCGTCGATGTTCATATTCTCTTTTAATGTACAGATCTCAGGAAAAATGTGATTGAATGAACTATATCAATGATATGATTATGATTTCTTATTTTAATGTGCTACCTCGCGTAACCGAGATGTCCTCATTTTCGCTTTCTCCCAAACGGTAGGGCCACGGCCTCCCACAGAGGCCCTCTCAAAGTACTGTGCGCAGTGCATTGAGAGGGCCTCCGCTGGAGGCCGTGAGGGCTACTTTTTCTATACAGTATACCAGTGAATTGGTGAATCACAGACAACAGCTGAAAGATTTTTAACTGGGAAACCGATAAAATGTTTCAATTTTTGGAATTGATATCTAACATTTCGTTTAGTAAATAATTTTCAACTGAACAACTCTCTGAAATGAAAGTTACGGTGGCCAATAAGAATGGTAGCATCCAATTTTCTAAGTTTCGCTCTTTTAAAAGTCAGAAGTATTTACCAATTATTTATTCTTACAAATTGTATTATGTATATCTAACTTCAGTTTCCGTGGAAACTGTTCGATATCCACCGATCACCACACAACAACAACAACATATCCAGAACATAGAGGCTATCATATAGGAAATTAAAGCAAGAACACAATAGATGAACGACGTCCAATAAAGAAGAGAATCGCATTGATTTTTCATTGGAATCATGGGAAATATTAGAACGCATCCGATAATTGTTCTGAAAATAAAGGGAATACGTGCTTACGTATATTGAGATCTGATTTAAACTTACGCGGCCAGCAATGCAAGTCGACTGAAATATAGCAACAGACTAAGAAGTGAGCAACAATCAATCGAGCAATCCACACTTCTCATCGATTGATCTCGGATTGGTCTCACTGATTCAAATATCATTTGAATGAAAATGAGACTAGCCACACAAATCATCCAAATCGGAATGTATGGTTCAACTGGACAGCTGTCGATTCTTGTTATTCCCAGAAACATTAAAAACGATGGAATTCCGAGAGTAACCGCAATTAAAAATAAAGAACATGCTATAATTTATATTAATTAAATATGAAAACTGAGATATTTTAAACATACGTAGGCAACAACAACATGCAAGACATGATCCATTATTCGACATTTTCAGTGGAACAAAGAAGAAGAGAGAAAGCAAATAAATAGGACACGAGGTTGCTTTTTATGGTGGAATGAAACCCCGTTTTTGGAATTTGATGATAAGAGTTGAAGGGGAACGATGACTGTCAAACATTTTCTTATCGTTTGGAAAAAAAATCATTTCGAATGGATCAGTCCGAAATTTCAGCTACCAGGAAAAATTTGAGTATGTAACATTGGGAACGTGCGATTGAGTATCAACCTATTCGTATTAACATTTTTGTAGTTGGCAAATTCTTTGTACGAGCACCCCGTGAGAATTTACAGTCCACCAAAGTAAAAAACTTCAAAAAGGATTCATTTTGCACGGCCTCCCACAGAGGCCCTTTCAAAGTACTGTGCGCAGTGCATTGAGAGGGCCTCCGCTGGAGGCCGTGATTTTGCACTAAAGTTGATTGAGTCCAAAAGAAATTATTTAGTAGACTGTAGCTATCCAGGGAGAGCCCCATCTGAAGCTACTGTAGGAGCCTCCCGTCTCACACTGAAAACTGAAATTCCAGCATTCTACTTGTCCGTTATGATAGTTTTTTTTCGTGGTTCCTGTCCTATGCATAATCGTCAGAATAATCAAATTCAATGATTTTCAAGCTGTTTCAAGAATTCCAATCTAGATGATTTCAATTGCAGCGGTTATTTTTTTGGAGAGAGTTCTAGAGGCAGTAAAATTGAAGATAGGAAATTCATTAGGAAAAACCCGAAACCAGAGGGAGAAGACGCAGTGGATGAATGCAGGGTTGGGAAATTCCGGGCCGGCCCGGGCTGGCCCGGATTCGAAAATGTGCACAATTTTTTTGAAATTTTTTTGAAATTTTCATCAAAAAATAGTTAAAATTCTCCAATATTCTCGTACACTTCAATTTTTACCGATATTCCAAAAAATTCAAATTTTTTTGAAAATATTTCAAATTTCTACAGGAGCCGGGCCGAGCCGGGCCGGCCCGGAATTTCCCAACCCTGGATGAATGGGAGAAACAGAAGAAGGAGAATCAATCCAATCTGTCTCATGGTTCTTATGTTTTTTGGGCCGTGTTTTGTGGGTAAGTAGAAGGATGAAGTCAGAGAGGAGATATTTTTGAAGCTGGATTTTAGTTTTTTAATGTTTGTAGGATATCGCTGCTAAATTTCGTATAGCATAAGTGAGAGGGCGCAAAGAAGTTAGGCACCCTTGCTGTAAAAGCTATCAAACATTTGTTGATGACATAATTGTTGCAGAATCTCGTTTCTCTGGAAAATCTTTCTTCACTTTGTCAAATTCTCGACTTTTGAATTTGAAGACTTAAATGTTTGTTTTACCAGAAAACCAAATTGTATCCTCCCGTCATAAACTCTTATCGTTCATCTCATCAATATATTCTTTTGTTGTCTCTCCTCAAAATTGTCTTCACATTGTTGTGTGACATTCTCAGGAACAGTTGTTATAGTGTTGTAAATCTTTCTTTGTTTTTATATTCCAAACTTACGATGAGAATGTGTGAATCGGACAAAAGGGAAAACTGGTTATGAAAATCTGTGATTCGTAAACTCAGAAGTTCGGAAATCCGGCGACTGCTGTGAATTCGAGAAGGGGAGAAAAATTCTCCAAAGAAACCAGATTCTGCAACTATTTTCAGAATTTCTTGAATGGTTCATTCTCTACAAAAGTTGTATTGAAATGAGGTGGCATCGATGTCCACCGAAAAAGATTCTTGTTCTCTACGATTATATTCAGAAGTTTCCAAGTGTTTCAGTTTTCGATGATAATTTATTTTTTTGGAAATGAAAATAAAACGCCGATATCCTGAAAAATCCAGACAACGCCCACTTGTCTTTTATATCTTTTATATGTATAAGAATGATAATTCAAACATTTATTCCAAATATTCAGTTCCCATAATTATCTTCCCAGATCCCTTCGGTTTCTTCCCAGAGACCAGACGCAATATCTGATGATTGTCAGGCTCCGCCCACTATGAGCAATATGAGACGACCGTCGTTCAGCAGTTTCTTCATTCTTCCTGTCTGTGTCTGTGCTGGTCTCACCTCATTCACTAAGCTATGTCGTCTACCCCATTCTCTCTTATGGAACTCCCACTTCTTCCACTATCTATTCTTCTCAAGTTAATGCCTGTGGACTCGTTGATTCCTTTATCTGAAACCAATCAACGATTCAAACAGTTCATTCAACTGTTGCATATCAAATCAGGAGGATATCATGTGGATATTGACGAACATCGATTCGAAATCTCAATGCTCAAGCATAATTTCCGTTGCAGTTTCCAAGAAGAAAACAAGTATTTTCTCCTTCAAAATCTCTCAGAAACTCTTCCTAAACTGAGAGACCTCTTCCCCGGTCCCATCGACCAACTCTCCATTTCCCCATCATTTTCCAATTATTTCTATGATATCAATATGGAGTGTACTGTACTTTCAGTTGGATTGGATCCACATTTCATGATCGAATATCGAAATAAATTTACTGAAGAATATCTGAATGCTCTACTCAATTCTGTCAATTTCAAAAAAGGATTATCGTTGAGAGGACCAATTCTATTGAGAACGGAGCATGAGAAGATTTTCGATATCGATTGGCTCAAAATTAAATGTTCGCAATGGATCACCACTGCAGTTCTCCAGAAAATGAAAAACAAAGTGCTCTTTTTGGCAGATGTCTCGTTCTCGGACAAGGAAATCAACGAATTTCTTCATGATTTGAAAAATGGAAACGGAAATAATCAGTTGCAAGTGCTGACACTCGAAAAGGAAGGACGGTTCAATGAAATGGAAATAATCAGAGGATTGAATGCAGTTGAGATGAAAGAAGAACGAGTTTACAAGATTTCTGAATTCGATCCGAGCATCCAAAATGACCGATTCCTTCCATTCAATTCCGGAGAAGAAATCAGTATTTTTAATTCATTCGATTTCATTCGTCGTGATGGAATCAGATGTACCATCGAATTCGATTACGAAGTCATTCAGCTCTTCGTCTGGAATCAAGAGGAGAATAAGAACAAGAAGAGAACAAGAAACGACGATTTCAGTATTCCACCTGCCAGAAGAATCTTATAATCTGTTATAATTCTTCTCCTGTTTTTATAATAACTTAAACTTTCTTTACAAAATTGTCATCAATTACATGTAAAGTTTTTCTTTCTGAAAATATTCGTGGGTCCTGCGTATGGTAACTTTGAAATACAACAGATCATCTCTTTTTATTACTCTCTTCACAATAAAATTGTGACATGGAACAATCATTCTAGAACATTTAACAAAGGAGGAGGAGAAGCAATTAATTTCAATTGGAAAACATTTCAATAAATAAGAGTATTAAAATGTGGCAATTACTATGCAGTAAAAATTATGAAAGTATTACGGGAAAAAGATCGATTGAGTATTCAGGTCACTCAGTTAAACAACTTGAGAACGACGAGAGCGTCCTGGAACGCGACGAGTGGTTTTTGCTATTTTCCTTTTGTCAATCGTAATCATTCTGGCCACATCTGGTTTCCGTGTCCATTTGCGACGACACAATGGACACGATGGGCTTTCAGAAGACTCAAACCAACTGATGACGCATCTGAAAATATATACTTCATTACGTCAATATAATTCTTCCACCAACGTTTTACATCCTAGAACTTGCTGACATCGGTTGCATCCTTGCGGGTCGATCGGGCTTTCAAAACACATTGTGCAGTTACCCCAAGTGGTAACTGGAGTGCCGACTCGAACCGGTGTGCCGAATCGAACTGGAGAACGGGGAAGTCTTCGATATGGTCGGTTCGGATCATTTGATGCATACATTCCTGCACGAGGAATTCTCACTTCAGGAATAATATTCCTGTGTCGTAGTGGGTTGGTTGGGACTCTAATTCCACCGATGGGAATGACTCTGAGTCTGTTAGTGAAGTTATCCTCATCTGAACTACTATCACTCGGTACAATAATGTGTGCTATTGGATGAACATGAGTATCGGCAGCTCTGAAATCAATGTTTAAAAAAATAAGAATCTTCTATAATTACCTTCTCATTGTTGACGGATGTAGGACTCCGCGAGTGGCAGTTACGGGATCAACAACTGTTCTTACTACCCCACGCGGAGTAGGAACATCAGTAGTGCTGTTGCGGCGTGCAGCGGCTTGTCGAGAACTTCTTCTTCGAATTGGTCCACCAGCAGGATATTGGTCAAAGTTCGAGGTGGTAGAATTTCCTGAACGAACTAGGTTTGGCGCAGGTGGACGTGACTGCGTTAGAGGCCCAGTAACAGCGATCGGTCTAGCATGATATGTCCTGCGACTTGTGTCTACAATACTTCCATCATCGCTACTGGAACTAGCCCTCACTATACCAATTTCTGGTAGAAGGTTTCGAGTAGCTGCAATATGTTCATCACCACTGCTGAAAGAACGAGGAGGCGAAACTGCCCGAGCTTCTGGCTGAGATCGGATTACAACGGCAACATCGTCATCCGAGTCACTCTCATCATCAGGAAATAAAATTGGAATGGCTGCAGCATTCTGTGAAGCAACAACAGAAGTAGGTTGTGGTTCTTGGTTGTCCCCATTTAGAAAATTTTGGGCTATCATGCGATCAAGCATTTCTTGTTCGTATCTTCTGAGTTCCCTCCTGTTAAAAAAACATTACTTCTCAGTTCAAGCTTTCAAATAACTACAATTGTTCTTCCATATCCACGGCCGATAAGGAAAATCTTGACGAATGTCTTGTACTTCTTCGCGCGGGAGCCATTTTTTTACATACGGTTCGTTCTCTTTGAAATACGAACCAATCATGAAATGAAACACGAAGCATTAATTTTTCAAAAGAAATAATGCATTGGCTTCAATTTACCTGCATGATGGTATATACACCACAAAACTCAAGACTTCTTTATTGTTAGTACAGTGATAAAAATAAAATAAACAGTGATGCTATGGTACAAGCGAATAAATAAAGTTATTTTACATTGAATATTGTTGTGAAAGTGGGTCACTTATAGAGCGAACTGTCCAATCTTTCAATAGAGATCACGCTGTTGAACGGCTGATCCGATGTGAGTGTCGCGCATCTTTGACGCAAAGTCGATACTTCGCTTGGATTCTGTTGCCTGATCATTGCATGGATTGATGTTGACCACGACCATCGTTTTGGAATTTCCGGCTCCTAAGCAGTCCATTAGCACTTGAGTGAGCTTACTATCACGATACGGGACATGCTGGGATTTGGACTTTTGCATGCTAATGCATTTTTGAAGAACGGATAAGGACTGATTGATGTTTGTCATCTCCTTAAACTGTTGTCCTGTGACTCCCGACTCTTTCGCGCGTTCAGATCC
This sequence comes from Caenorhabditis latens, assembly GCA_002259235.3. Classification (NCBI taxonomy): domain Eukaryota; kingdom Metazoa; phylum Nematoda; class Chromadorea; order Rhabditida; family Rhabditidae; genus Caenorhabditis; species Caenorhabditis latens. The sequence continues at coordinate 11,212,699 of CM056092.1, read as the reverse complement.
GGCCAAGTCAACTAGTTTGAGCATCGAAGACGTCGATATACCTGAAATAAATAACATTTTTGATGCTAAAACTTGCTAATATAACAACTTACCAGTGGCTTGCTGATGAGCCTTGATCTTCCACATGTAGATGGCGTGAGAACGAGACGAATACTCGTTGCATTTTGTTGCAGCGGTTTTTCTGTTCTTATCTGCAGTTCGTAGGAGACTACCAATTTCAGATTGTTTTGCCAGCGGATGATCCGACAGACCATCAAGTGTCACTGTTTGGTTCACTAATCGGAGTTTGACCGCGGCATGATTGTTGAGCAGATCAAAAGCTTCATTGTTGTAGATTTCGAGGAAAGATAACGAAAACTCGAACTCCCACCCCGTTGCTTCAAGTTTTTTCGACTCTCTGAACAGGAACGTTGCAGCTCTTGGAATGATTCCTTCTTCTTCAGCATCACCTCCTCTCATCGTATGTGTTTTCCCACTTCCTGTCTGGCCGAATGCAATCAATCCGACGTTGTAACCATGAAGTGCAGACTGAAAAAAAAACGTTAGAAGTTAATTCTGGAAAACAACGAACTAGTATGAAGTCCTCAATATTGACGAAAACGTCCTTCTGCGAAAACAAAGGCGTGAAAACTTTTTCGAACATCAAAGTTGTTCCCTTCTTTGTCCCTTGATTGATTGCGATCGCGTTCACAGCCGGGTACTCTATACCATCGTTACTGGATTCTTGTTCTGTCTTGAGCATCGGACGAACGCGAACAGCCACACGAATTTGTCCTCGCATATCAACGACATCATTATGCAACTTCCTCAGTATGGCTTCCTTTTCGTTCAGCTGCTGACACATTTCTTCGTTGTGAGCAGTTTGTTGCCGCATGTTTTCATTCAATGCTTTCAACTGTTCTTCCAGCGTGATCTTACAGCTTTCCACTAAGTCTAGCTTGATTTTAGCATTCTCCAACTGCGCGTTGCTGTGTGTGAGATTCGTTTTCTGCATTTCCAGCACTTCACTCGTAAGTTTTAACTGTTCTTCTCTCGTCTTGAGCTCCTCTTTCAACTTTGTGATCTCTGACTTGAGAGATGCAACCTCTGAGAGAGGACGAGACGATACTGGTACAGCACGAGCCATATTACTCGTTCTCGCAGTCGGCGCGGCGATAGTCTTGTTGGCAACAGACGAAGAGCGCAATGTAGTGGAACGTGCAGATGACGTGCTGCCTGTTCTTGAAGTCGTCGCTGTAGGTTTAGCTGCTGTAGCGACCCGTGGAAGGCTTCCGATCGGCTTTTTGAGTGTTGGACATCCGGTATGTCCAAGTGTTGAGTGGCGCCCAGTTGTCAGAGTGTTGGGCAGCGGCTCAGTGGGGCGTGGTAGTGCCGAAGCTCTCATAGTTGTTCGGCGAGCTGTAAGAATTGGAATTGATGATTGTTTTTTATCAGTTGAAAGACCAGAAGTAATTATCTATATCTTACCTATATTTTTCGGTGATGCAATCGCTGTCCGATGAACTCCACTTCGTCGCCTAGCGAACATGGCGAAAAACGAAAATTTCGTCTAAGAAATATATCGACCAGTTTAATCACTTTTCAACAAATTAATGGATGGGAAGTTTTGGCGCTGATGTTTTTGCCGCTGGTGTTTTTCGCGCTGAAAAGTAGGATGGGTCCCGGCGCGACTTCTTTAGTTATCATATGTGCCTTTAATCATCTTGGTTTTTTTGAGGCCGTACAGCTTGGAAAACAAAAACGAAAACTGCGAAAACGGGAATCACCAAAAAGTTTCTTTCCTTTTAAGTAGTTCTCGCTTTCGCTTCTCCCGTGTTCAAATTTAACTGGGAGGAAATTCGAAAATCCGCTGAGAAAACAGTAAACCTGCACATCAAACTCGGAGGTGCGGTGCTGTTGCTGGTCAACTCCGCCCATTTTAGATAAATTTTAACGAAAATCTTCTGATTTCGGCAAATTTTTATTTTTATTTCGTTGATTTTTCTTACGAAACATGTTTCAAGGCTTGCTAGAAAAATGCTTTTATTCTTCTTCGACTAAATATTTTTTCACCCGAAATGCGAACTCTCCATAAAACATCAACTCGATGAAATTTCGGTGAAACAAGGCGGAATTATTTCTAAAAGTGACCAACCTCTCAAAAAACACAAACAATGTTTGCTTTCGGATCGGAAAAAGATATATCACTATCCTTCGTGTTTATCGCGTTTGGTTCGTGTAGATTTTCTACTTTTAAATCCACAGCCAAATTACAATATTTTTTCAGAAAACCCGAGAATGACTGATGGTCTCGTGCCACCACCTACTTTAAAATGGAATCTGGAAACTATTGCAACCTGCGTAGCTATTATTCTCGTGATGGTTGTGAACATAATCGGGCTAGTCTTCACAATTTTTTGGTGCTTGAGATCCAAAGAAGACGGAATTGAACTTGGCATCAATGGAGCTCCTGTGAATCAGTTTGTTGAACCCAATATCAGAATGAAATTGAAGTTGCCAAAAGTCCGAGGCGATGCGGTTCTTGATAGCACACAAGATGTTTTCGAACTGAGAGTTCCAAGCAATGGAAATCAATTTAACGCCTGCCGTAAGTTTAACAATTGAGTATCGGTGAGAAAAGTATGGTTTTTCAGACGAACAAACAGTTATAGTCGCTCGGAACAAACGTCGTCGCACATATTCTGTCCCTCTCGAATCCCGCCCACGCACTCAGTCTACAGGCTCTCACCAGCTGACTGCGACTGAAGTTTGATTGAGTTTTTTTTTCAGCAAAACCGAGTGATCTCATGTTGATAATTTCTACTGTTCCCCAGTTTTTACATCTCTTTCAAAATCTTTTACACCCAAAAAGCTAATTCTCATCACAATTTACAACTAAATGGTTATCTTCTGAATATGTTTATAAACTAAGACTTATCACTGATAACCAAATTTATAAAAGCTTGTTAAATAAATATTTTATTGTTCTTAAAACGTCTTCTATTTCGAATCTCCCTCCATTTTCGTCAGTTTGTTCACTGGAGCACCTTTACATTCAACCATGTTACTATCAATTTTTTGAACAGTTTTGCGACGAATTCCGCTTATATCTTGATAATTCTAGGCATAATGGAAGAGACGGACGAAAAAAGCAAATTTCAAGTTCCGTCATGGGCAGTGAAACCACCGGATGGTGCACATTTGGATGTATATAAAGGAGACGCGTTAATTCAGGTTTGGTAAACTAACATGCTATTTATGCTAATTATATAATTCAGAAATTATTGATCGATGATAAAAAAGCCTATTACTTCGGAAGAAACAACAAGCAGGTTCGTTTTTACTTCCGAAACTAGAAAAAAGAGACTGGTTTTAGGTAGATTTCGCTGTAGAGCATGCCTCATGCTCACGAGTTCATGCTCTTCTGCTTTATCATGGGCTGCTGCAAAGATTTGCTCTCATAGATATGGATAGCAGTAAGTAAATTTTTTATATAATTTTGTCAAAATTTTTAATTCATCTTCAGGTCACGGAACATTTCTCGGAAACGTACGTCTTCGGCCTCTGGAAGTGGTTTTCATGGATCCAGGTGCACAGTTTCATCTCGGTGCTTCTACCAGAAAATACGCTGTTCGTCTAAAAACTGAGCATCATATCGAAGATGACCCGACGGTGGCTGCCTCTGAAGAACAATTAGATGTAAGAAAATATCTTCACTTTGAGCGAGCTTATCAATATTTCATCGCTTTCAGCATCAAACATCGTACAATACCGCTCAAAACCGACGAATTCCACAACTTCCAATTTCGGTTGAAGAGGCACGAAGAAAGAAGCGGCCACGTGGAAATGTTGCATTCCTCGAAGAAGAAGAAGTTATCAATCCAGAAGACGTTGATCCAACGGTTGGGCGGTTCCGAAATCTCGTAACAACTGCAATCATCTCAACGAATCCAAACAAAAGACCAGGAGATCCAAAGAGATTAGAGCCACCTAGAAAGATTGTCCGCCCAGGAAGAGAAATGATCACAGCTCCACTTTCTTCAACTTTTGGACCAATGGCGTTGAACGCTGCTCCTGATCTCGAATTATATGGAAAGACAATGCCAGAATCACGTCATCATCAATATGTTACTGCGACTGCAGCTGAAGAAGATATCGAAGATCATCACAAGAAACGGTATGCTAAAGAAGCGTGGCCAGGAAGGAAACCGGGAGCCGGCATTTTCTAATATAATTTATACAATAATTGTCCAATTCACTTAAATGAAAAAGTCTAATGTAGCCAACTTTGAACATGTTTTTTTTTACCTTACTACACTAAAAATGTTTGAATTCATCATGCAGAAACAAAGGTTCAATAATTTATCTTCAATATCTAGAATTACAAATATTTTAACTCAACAACACAAATATTAGTTCGTTAAATTACAGGAAAGTTAGAGAAATATATTAAAAATCTAAATTAACATCTTGGCCTTGGACAGGAAGTTCCATTTCGAAGGTCCAGGCGTACATTGCATTCGAACTCGACAGCAACATCATCTCCAAAACGGAAGGCCTTTGACATAACCCGAGCCGACAGCTTATTGTTATCATATCGAAGTTGTGGAAGGCGTGACGTATCAAGAGAGCATCCTTCTGAATCAATAATTCTTGAACGGCGTTTGCTTTTTCCTTCGTTTATAACACAATCATGGACTCGCATACAGAAGAGATCTGAAATTTATTTATTAGAAAACGCTTCAGAATGAGGAGATCGAAGTCTTACCGAGATTAGCTCCATCACAAGTCCAAACATGTTCCAATGGTGCATTTACATGAACAACCTCCGCTGGTCGTCGAGTTCTCACATCGAATACTTCATATTCACAGTTTGGCTGATCAGCAAGAACTTGAATATCTTTTAGAAGCTGAAAATGGGATAATTATATGGTTTAAGATTGAAAAGAATGACTAACTGATGGTTGAACAGTCAATGCATACGAAACAACATCTCCGGTGGGAGCGAAGAGACAAGTGATGTTGTATGCCTGGAATATCAAACTTTGAAAAAAGAGACTTCAGAATCTACACTTACTCTGTCAACTTTTGTCAAAAACTTGTCATGGAAAGAAATGACAATATTAACAGAAGAAGTGTAACCAGCTCCCTTTCCATGCTGAACAGTCTCAACTCCACATTTGTCACGTGGCACCGTAATCGAGGTAGTCCGTCTTCCGATTTCTCGAGAAACGCATTCTTTGTCTTGAGAATGACCCAAAACGAACACTCGGCCTGAAAAAGAAACATAACTTTTTCTCAATTGATAAACTCTTCAAACCTAAAAAGTTTGTCTCCGTCAAGAAAACCGCTTCAATGGTTGTGTCTGTGCATTCAACTTCGACATTTCCTGTAATTTTTTATCTCAAAAAGATCTCATTCAAACTTTTCGTTCAACTTTCTTCACCACTTGACGTGTTGTCTGCGTCGCGTTTATCTCAAATTATTAGCCATGCGAAGGCCCTATTATAGAAGTTTTCATCTATTTGACATTGATTATCATGATGTTATTAGAAGTCGTCATATGACTATAGTAGGATTTGGATTTGGATAAAAAAGTGAAAGTGACTTTTAGAAAAGAGGGAAACATTGAGTTTCAGATGAAAGAAAAAAAAGAATTCTAGATTTTCAGATATCGAATTTCCGCCTGAAACGTACCTAATAAACCGTTTGGAATTGGAATTGCTGAGATCTGATGACAAAATAAAAATAAAGCCGGAAGGTAGAAAAAGATCATCTAGAGGAGTGAGTGAGAGGGGGCGGGATTTCAATTTTTAGGTTATTTTTTTCGAAAAGAATGTTTTTATACAGAGAGGACCCTGAGTAGGCGTCCTAATTGAAAAAAGTGGAAGAAGTGGGAGGTGGGCGGGGTCACCACGAGAGATTCTGAAGATGAGGGGAACAGGAAGCGGCCATCTGAAAAAGAAAACGAAGACATCGTGAGGACGACGACAGTGGCGCAACAACTTTACATATATTCACCAATGTACAAATGACATGTAGATGATATCGTCCCGTCTCCTCCTCCTTCTCTCTCTATAGAATTTCGATATCTTCTCTTTTTTTGCGTGATGATGTCTTAGAAAAAGGTGAAAACGAGACCGAGCTTTCGCTTTTTAATCTGTAAAAAAGTGAAGCGAAACGGATTGAGACAGTTGCAAAACGCTGATTCTGTGACGCGCTGAAACAGTTTTATGAGTGATTTCGATGGAACGACAGAAGAACAATAAATGGATCATAAAAATGTGGAGGGAAAGGAACGAAAAAAGGGGGAATAACATTTAAAAGAAAACAACAGAGATAACAATGATATAACAATGAAGGCGTGATCTATCCTCCTCACTTCTTTGTTTTGAAAGTGAATGACGGCTTCTTTTTACGATATCCGGCTCCAGAGAGCTTTGAACGAACCTCAACCTGAAAACGAATTTTTGTTGGAGAATCTGATGCTGTTGCATATACTACCTTTGGCTTATTACTAATTGGGAGATCGACGAATGGTGGAACTGAGAATCCAAATGATTTTGAAACAGCTGTCAAGTCCATATTAGTCACATCGAAGATGTCCTGCAAAAAAAAAGATATATTGCGGAGGTGTCGTATATTCTCAAGTGTTTTGTAGCCGGACATCTTGAAAGTATAGTCCGGAGTGTAACAAAACCTTGTGTACAATTAAAATTAGTGTCATGTCATCATTCTCCCTCTTTGCACTTTCAGAACACACTTACCTTCAGTGAATGCGAATCATACGCTCTCAAGTAGCACTTGTATGCCTCTTTTGCAGATTTGTTCAGGTAGTAATTCTTACTGATGAGATTCTCGAGTTGGGATTGAATATTGGCTACCTGCAAAGAAGTAATTTATCCGAATTGTGTTCGACAGTTTTGAAATCAAAGTACTAAAATTATTTCACTTCCGTCTTAATTCATATGATGTTTTGATCTTTGAATCTCTTTGCGGTTGCACTTTACATTAGTAATTCGACCTTTTCAATGTATCATACACCAATTTGTCTACCGAAAACCACTACTGACAATTTAGTTTGCAAAATAACGGCCGGTTATTGTCATTTTGAAAGTTACCTTATTCCATGAAAACTCGAACTCGTTCAGAGTCACTTTAGCAGCTTTCAAATATCTCAAAAAGCCGAGTTCTTCTGGTCTCAAAACGAGCAAAGCTTTTCCACTTCCATTGGTTCCACGAGCTGTACGTCCGACACGGTGAATGTATTCTCTTGGCTCATCTGGAGGATCGTATTGAACAATCCAGTCAACGGCTGGGATATCGAGACCACGAGCAGCAACATCAGTACAGAGAAGAATGCCACTCTCGGCTTGACAGAATTGGAAGAATGTCGTTGTCCGCTTCTGTTGCTTCTGCTTTCCCTAAAAATTATGTTTTAGTTCAACGTTACCCATTAAGTTGACTCACATGAATAGACATGCAAGGAATATCAATGTAGTTGAGGAGTTCGTGATGGAATTTGACTGAATTGCAAGATGAGAAGAACACCATAACTTTCTTGGTTTTGTTCTTTTTCAAGAAAGTGAACAGAAGAAGAAGGCGTTTGTCTGATGGAGCAACAATATATCCTTGTTGCAATCCTTCGACAGTTGCCTCTTCCGCCTTCTCATTTACAGACACACGAACGGGATTTGAATGGAGAGCAAGCTTGACGAGTTCGTCGACCTTCGGAGAGTGAGTTGCAGAGAAAAGCATCGACTGACGTTGTTTTGGCAGATGCCTCAGAACTTGTTGCATTTCGACCTCAAATCCAATATCGAGAATTCTATCTGCCTCATCGATAATCAAGCACTTCAAATTGCGAACTAAGAAATTGTCAGTATTCTGAAGATGGTCAAGAAGGCGTCCAGGTGTAGCAACCAAGATTGAAACACCTTTTCCAAGTTTATCTTTCTCTGCGCTTCGATTGGAACCACCCATTACAAGTCCATAAGTAAGGTTTGAACCTTCAAGAAGTTCAGCTAGAACACCATAGGTCTGCATAGACAATTCACGGGTAGGCGAGACGATGATAATTCCAGTTCCATTGTGTTGTTTCCAGTTGAGTTTATGAAGAAGTTCGATAGCTGGGATCAGGAAAGCAAGAGTCTTGCCGGAACCAGTTTTGGCAGATGCCAGCACATCTTTTCCCTGAAAAAGTTATCGAATGAAGAAGAGAAAGTGATACAATTAATTGATAATGAAAAAATACTCACTTCTAACAGAGGGTCGATACTTTTGGCTTGGATTTCAGTCATCGTCGTGAATCCTAATCCTTGAACGGCCTTCAACAATGTGGCGTTAACTTTGCCTTCCAGTGAAGCAAAGGTCGTTTTTGTCAAGAATTCAGATACTTTGGTACCGCTGGCCTCTTCAGTTTGATTTTTCTGCTCTTCTACGTCGTCTTCCTCATCTTCCTCCATTGGTTGTTCTTCAACAACTTCCTTGGCCTTTTTCTTCTCGTGACCATCTTTCATCTGCTTCAATTTGCGCTTGAGCACCTTCTTCTTTACGTCGATGCCCATGTTTTACCTGTAAAAATTAACAAATTTAGTCAGTAATATGTAAACAAGAAAAGACGGAAAACACGATTATCACACGGGAAATGAACGAGAACGAAGCGGATAGAAAATATATCTGAGAATCAGATCAAATGAAAATTTCAGAAAAAAAGAAATCAGATGTCAACAATGACGTAGACATCGCATCTGTCGGGTTTTTCAATGATTTGCATGTTTGAATAGGTTGGGGACTTGATATCAGCTTCTGTCTCATGTTTTGAAGTATCGAACGACTCTCCCCACCCACGGAATTCAATCTGAAAATAGCTGGTTATATCTTATCAACACCAGATCCTAACCTCAAACTTTTCTTTATCAAACCGAAGAATTTCAACTCTTTTAGCTACAAAGCATGGCTCGGCGTGGAATGAGTTGAGAGCCTCGTCGAGAAACTGGAAAAGAAGACCATCCATACTATCTCCTGATGCTTTCCAGTAGAACTCGTATTGCTGAACATAGCTACTGTTAAAACCGGGGTTCGTATTATAGAAAACTTCGAACCTCTTCTACTTTGGCTAAATCAGTCATGTATCCAAACATAGACACTAAGCACGCCTCGAAAGCTTCTTCAATTTTGGATCCCCATGAATGTAATTGAATATCCGCTGGATGGTCAAGATATTCAAAACGGCGACGCTCAATTTCAGAGCGATCCTCGGTCATAGATGTACTAGGCATTTTAGCTGAAAGGATGATCAATGACAGAACACGGAAGAAAAGGAAGCCAACATTAAATGTACATAGGTGAAAATAACCAATAATCAAAAAGAAATTCTCAGAAGGAGGTGAAAAAACAAGTTTATGAAATTATGATGCGATTTTGTAGTAAATCAATAGCTACGATTATAGATGACAAATGAGAATCAGAATAGTTGTGGTTTTGGATCTAGCGGTGGGAAGATAAGTGGCAAATTAAATGCGAACTCGAGAGAGGGTGGAGGTGGTAAACGGAGATGAGAATTCTATTTACAAGTAGACTACAGAAGAAGCTTGCCGGCAAGATATTCTATTACCTAGAAGACAAACGAATAAATGGGCATCGGAACTTGTAAAAAACTCCGATTTCTCAATTCACATCGCCTGTCTGCTCTAAGTATTCTATGACTTTTAATATCGTCTATTTTTCATGTGGCTCGGCTTCGTCTTCACTGAAATCGGGGAATATCTCGATTGAAGTGTCAGCTTGCTTCGATAGACAACGGATGGTAAGAATAACAAAACGTTTGAGCGCTTTGTTATAGAAAATGAACGCAAGAGCCCAGATGCAGCCGTCCTCGGTAAACGGATCATCTTCGAACTGCGATTTGAAACTGCAAAGCTTTGAAATGACACAATATTTATGAAACTCGGTAGTAAACCTGTAGATTTGGCAATCGCCGGGCACAATCGCGTCGTCAATGAGCCCCCACAATTCTTCTCTTCTGATGTGATAATCTCTGACGATTGTCTCCAATTTCATGTCAACAAGACGACTCAAATCCTGAGAACTATCAAATGAAACTTAGCTTTGACAAGAAGATAACTCACGGTATAATTGACGAGAGCGAAAGCCTCGCTATTCGCATTCGTAAAATCATGATCAGGAAACGAACAGTTGAGAACTTGCGTTAGATCATATAATCTTTTTCGTGAAATTGAATCCTTTATCAGGTAATCATTGTTGTCAAAGTCGTTGTCAGATCCTCCAGAGCACGATCGCTCGGAGAGGTGTCGAAGACGGTGATTGTGACCCACACTAGGCGATGCGCTCATCACCGTCTCTTCATATGATCCCAACGGCTGACGTTCGTCCCAAATCACAGATTTGTCATTCGATTTCCATTGCTTCTTTTCGCTCGTCACCATTTTTGAAGAATAGGTTTCTAATCTCAAATTGCCTATTTTGTCAAGACTAATCTTCTTATTTCTTTTACTTACTTAAAGTCGATAACACAATCGATTGCTCCTGTAACGAGAGTCTGCGAGAAGACATCCATCTCGGAACTTTCCAGAAATTTCATCGTTTCTAAAGGTTCACTATTTTACGAAAATGTTTGAATATTTACAACTCGAAGCGCAGAGAGATACAACTGATCAAATAGGAAGATTTTGATTGCGCTTGTTCTAAATAATTTTTCGAAATTAAATTTTCGATTTTTTCAATCTTTGAAACGATTTTGAGCAAAAATTTTTGTTGATGGGGGAGTAAAAAACTTGTTAAAAATTGATTCAATAGTTTGTCGTAGTATTTGGCGCACTTGGTGAACTTGGCCAAACTTTGTGTTTGCGGACTTGCTGACCGTAGTTCGAGGTTAAAATCAGAAAAAGAAGAGGGGAAAGAAGGAAGTTTCTTCTATTTAGTAAAGGAAGAGAACAACGGTTTAACGATCATTGCTTCGCTTTTAGATTCCTGGTATGAGGACCTCAAACAAATGTGTTTTCCTGTTTAAAAAGATACAGCCTCGATAGTGAATCACAAATTATGTTTGCTTCTACAGTAATCAGCGTCGGTGAAGAAGAACAAAGAAAATTGAAAACATTCGCAGAATAGGATTATCTCAATAATGATACGTGGCCACCCGTACCTTATCTGATCTTCAGAGTTCACAGAGCTCCGCCCCTTTATCTCCCATCCGAATCATCAGTATTCTTGTTATTTTTAAACAATTCAGAGTACAAAGAACTATCTCAGCGATAAGTGTGCATTAAAAATGAGTACATCACAAGGAAGGTAAGATCAAAAGATCTGAGAATGCTTTGGAAATCGAAATTTTTCTCTTCAGTAGTCATCTTGTTCCTATTGAAAAATCGACATATTATCACGGCTTTTTGCCAAGAGAAGATGTAAAAATGGTGTTGAAAACAAACGGAGAGTTTCTAATACGTATTTCGGAACCACGAAAAGGAGAACCCAGATCTCATATTCTAAGTGTTTTTCACAATCAGCCACCGAATATTGACGAAGAGACTTGGGTTTGGAACTATAGAATATCGAAGATTCATAGAATGGTTTCAGATTAAACACTTCGTCATCAAATGCAACGACAACAAGGTATTCATTGAGAAGAATGCGTTTCCATCAATCCAAGAACTGGTTGATCATCATCTGAAAACGAAAGATTCCGTTAAAGATGACGTGTTTCTGATTAAAGCTCTCCCTCGTCAATCATGGGAACTCGATCACGAGAATATTGAGATTATCAAGAAATTGGGAGAAGGAGCGTTTGGAGAAGTCAGCATGGGGAAACTGAAGTTTCGAAAGGGAGGAAAAACTGTGAATGTCGCAATCAAACAGGCGAAACTCTCGAATCTAACGAAAGATCAAATCAAGGAATTCATGGGGGAAGCGAGAGTTATGAGACAGTTCGGACACCCGCATGTTGTTCGTTTCTATGGTGTTGCAGCAACAACTGAGCCACTTTATATGGTTATGGAACTGGCGACGAACGGAGCTCTCGATAGTTATTTGAAGAAGAATCCAGATCTGTCGATTGAGAAGAAGAATGAAATGATTCTTCAAGCAGCATGGGGACTCGAATACTTGCACAGTAAACCAGTTATGCATAGAGATATTGCGGCGAGAAACTGTTTGTACGGAGATGGAAGAGTCAAGATATCTGATTTCGGGTTGACACGTCACGGATTAGCTTATCAGGCGGATCCTCATAAGAAAGCACCGATTCGTTGGTTGGCTGTTGAGGTCATCCGACAACGTCTGTTCTCACTGAAAAGTGATGTTTGGGCGTATGCAATCATGAGTTGGGAGATCTATAACAATGGAATAGAGCCGTATCCCGGAATGATGGTTGCTGAAGTTGCTCAAAAAGTTCTGACTGGATATCGAATGGAGTTGCCAGCTGAACTTAATCAAGAAATCAAAAATCTCATTGTAAGAAACTGATTTTGTTTACGAAACTTTAGTTTTTATTTCAGGCGAGAGCGTGGGCTGAAAACGAGAACGAGCGACCGTCAATGGCTGAAATTGCAATAGAATTACAGCGAATAACTGGAACTGTTCGACCAGATTTCGTGGCAATGGAAGCTCAAATCAAGAAAGAGCTGATAATGGCAAATAATCTCACTCATAAATCTCACGCCCGGAAAAACAAAGGAGCGAAAGCGAGGATGCCTAAAGGAATGTAAAACAAATTTTCGTTTTCTCACATAAATCATTATGTATGAATGAATATTAGTTTTTCTAGATGTTTTTGCAACTACAGATCTACAGAATTCAGCTAAATGAGAAGAGGAAACTTGGATTACTGTAGCTGTCGTGAAACGTGATGCAAAATATTGTTACATTTTCAGGGTAGAACGCAGACCTCGCAGAATTGTTTTTATATTTTTCCATAATATCCACGTGGTTGGAAAAATTAATTTTACGCTTGCCATCGAATATCATAGTCTTCTGGAGAAATGTTTGATGATATCCCAATGAAATCTCCCCTAGATGTAATTCAAGCAGTGGATTCTATTGTTAGGTACTCTATTGAACCACATTTTTCTTGATCTTTTTCTAGTTTTTCAGAAACTCCGTACCAAATAATAAAGATACTTTATTCTACGTGCCACGTGTCAGAATTTCGTTCAAAGATTTGGAGAGGTGTCTTGTTGTGATCTATACGAGTGCGGAGAAGTTCTTGAGACTAGAGTTTTTGGACAAGTTCGGTGAAGTTATCGTGCACAGGTCAGGTTCAAACAGTTTATACTGGAAGCATTCAGTAGAAATTATCAGAAATTTACAGATTGGAAAGCAGTTATGACCAAGACGACATTATAACCGAAAAAGTCACTGATACTTCTCCAGTTGCTTTGGCATCATGTGCTCTCGATGCAGTTCTTATTCATCAAAAGGCACTTCTTGGAACTCTAGAAATTGAATTCTCAATCTCCGACAAAAAGACACAAACCAAAATTCTGAAAGAAATGTCGAAAACGCTCCGATCTGGTGAAGGACAGATGAAAAATGTTCTTCAAACTCGGAAGATTGTGTACAACTATCTTGCACATGTTGATATTGTTTCGAATTTCCATGAACACATTATTGATATGAAAGTTTTGAAAGAGACAGCAATCGAGGGAATATCCTTCAGGTCGGAATCAGTATCCATCCGGAAAGTGTTCGACAGCACTGACTTTCAACCAGAAAACAAAACTCAAAGTAAAGTAAATAAGATGCTGAACTCATTGAAATGTGTTATTCAGGTTGCACAAAACTGGAAATGTCAGGATATCAGACAGGAGATATGAAATTATGTCTGAGAAATATGCCTCAAAACGGATTTTCAACGTGTCGCTTGCTAGAAAAGTCGGAATTCCATCGATGGGACACACTGATTGCACCGGTTACCAGGTATGTACTTCTGAATTGTTTTCTCTGTATCAACAATCCTTCACAGATTAAACAACAAAGTCCAAACGAAACGTGTGGTTTTGGAGCCGAAGAAGAGATTTGTGGTTCGGTGGAATAAGTCAAAATGCGGTGTTTGGTTTCATATGGTACATGTGAATGATGAAAAAGATTACTTGAAATTCTTCGAGGTACAGTTATTACCAAACCTGCCGAAGTGAGCAATTCAGAATCTAAATGCTCTTTGTCTCCTTCTTTGATTTCTTGAATCATACTCCACAAGTTTTCAGAGCGAAACCTGTGGTCTTCGGTATTACTGTGAGAAGTGCTCGGATCCTTTCGATCACTGGTTTTATCAAAATATTCCACGCCGTGTCTACTATGAACCACAATGGACTGATATCGGATACCGACCGAAAAGTAAACAAGATATGACCTTGTTTCTAAGAACTTTACGGTCTTTGAGAGAAATGATTAGAGAGGAAGTGAAGAAAGAATTAGCAGACTCTAGTCATGGAGTAGAGGAGCTGATTGATGACGACTATGATGATGATGAGAACGACGACGGCGAGAGCGGCGATGACAATGAGGAAGAAAATGAGAAAGACGAGGGCGGTATTGATGACAAAGAGGATGACGACGATAACGATGACGCTGTCGACGATGAAGATGAAACAATCGATTTCAGTCTCAATCTACTAAAGAAAGGATTAATAGTTTTTGTTATTGCTTTACCTATCTTTCTTGGTATTCTGATCTTATACGTTTACTTCTGATAATTCTAAATGATTCAACTTTAAAAATGTATTGAGTCTGAAAATATGCAAATGTAATGTTCAACAATTTTAAAGCTAAAATGTGAAAGAAGACTTCTCGAAGTGTTCACTCGAAACTTCAATTTTGCTCCGGTGATATTAAATTTAACTGACGTGTAACACGTGTTTCCATTTTTCTGCTTTCCCATTTTTCACGTGACCCTATCATTTGTTTTCGCCGTTCCACATAATCCACGTGTTTCTTGCTGGAAAGAGCCACTGTGGAGGCTCGTGCAATCAGTACACCATCAACTTCCTTTCAAGATGTTTGCGTATTTTTCAGCCAAGCCTCAGCTGGATGTGATCCAGAACGTGACTTCGATTGTTAGGTAAGCTTTAATCCCTTGGAATTCGAGACTTCGTTGAAGAAATAAATACTTTCAGAAACTCTGCCTTGAGAACACCATATTCTTTTGTCCCCCGTCTTAGAGTCTCATTCAAAAACGTTGATAGATGTCTCTTTGTGATTTATTCGGATGTTGAAAAGTTTTTGAGAGTGGAGTTTCGGAAGGAATCGGATGGAATTGAGATTAAAAGGTGAGAGGGAAGCGATCAATTCGAATTCTTCTCAACTTTTTAGAACGGTGAACAGTTATGACGAAAATGATTCTGTTGCCGAGAAAGTCGATGGAACCACCCCAATCCGCCTCGCAACTTCTATTCTCGAAACTGCCGTTATGGATCGACCCTTGGGAGTCTTAGAGATTGAATTTTTTGATCCAAATCCTCAAGAACAAAGAAAGATTTACAACGATATGTTGAAGACTCTGGAATCAAAAACTGCAGAAGACCGATCTTACTTTCACACTAAGAAGTTCGTTGCCAACCGTCTGACAGATGGTGAGATTTTCTCTTCTTTCCATGAAGAAATGCTCGATCTCATTCGTCTGAAAGAGTCTGCAATCGAGACAGTTTCTATGGAGAATCACTCTCTTGAACCTCGATCCCTGATTGATACGACTAGTATTATGGACCGGCACGCTCAAATGGATGACATTCA
Organism: Caenorhabditis latens; assembly: GCA_002259235.3. Taxonomy (NCBI): domain Eukaryota; kingdom Metazoa; phylum Nematoda; class Chromadorea; order Rhabditida; family Rhabditidae; genus Caenorhabditis; species Caenorhabditis latens. Next base: position 11,196,973 of record CM056092.1, on the reverse strand, counting down.
GGTTGCTCTCAGTAAGTGCACCATATTGTTTAGTAGAAAACAACCCAATTTTTCAGCTGGCACAGAATTCTTTTCGACGAAACCTGATGAGAGATATCTGAGCAAGCTCATGGCCCAAGCTCTGAACACTGATGGCTTTGCCACTCTTCGCTTCGCGAGAAAATCTGACGCTGGCTTGTGGAATAAGCAGAAAGGAAAAGTTATCATGTGAGTTTAAACTATAATATTTATTCTCCACAATTTCTTTTTAGATTTAACGATTCAGTTCTAATGAAACGTGTTATATTGTCTGACAATCTGGTGGCTCATTGGAACTTATCCGAATGCGGACTTTGGATTGATATGTCTACTTTGAAAAATGAGGGCAAATACTTTGACCGTTTCGAGGTATGTATAGATCTATGGACTACGTAACAATCAACATTTCAGAAAGAAACATGTGGGCTCCGTTCGTTTTGCCAAAAATGCGCCCATCGATTCGACTACTGGTTCTATCGTGACTTGCCACGTCGTATCATCAACGAACCAGAGTGGGTTGTTGGACAAGAGGAAAAGAAGAACGAGAAAGAGATTGGACAGGAGGAAAAGAAGAATGAGAAAGATAAGAATGGGAAAGAAGAGCCGAAAGACATGTGGGAAAAGATGGAGTTCGTAGATGAATTCGACAGAATGGAGGCGCTTGGACGTTCAATTGAAAAGGAGAAACCGATTTGGACTGTTCTCTTGAAGAAACTGATCTAATTTATTTATTTCTCATCTGTTGTCATCCTTTTGTCTTCTGATCTCTCAATCTTTCAATTCGTTTTCAGTCAAACAGACTTTCAAAATCCAGAATCTCTATAAGCTTTGAATTCAAACGGCAAAATCAACCGTTTACAAAACTATACTATCCCAAAACTGTTTGAAGTAAATAAATAGGTTATGAAAACTGTCTAGAGATTATCAAGAAACCGGTATTCTTCCTGGTCCCGCGACAAGTATGATGAAAATTAATTTTTTATTTTATTAAAATGAAATGTGGCAAAGGAAAAATGAGTTTTGAGAATCTTGAGAAGACATTAATTATAAAATAGAGAGGAGTTGATTATTGGGAATCCCGTTTTCTTTTAGATTTAGATGATCTCTTGAGTTTACATGCCTTGGCGCAGGGCATCACGTTTTTGGAAGTTGATGGCTCATCCAAATTGTCATATATTTTGTTGTTCATCTGAAATCATTTCATTTGTGTTTCTCTGAAATAACTGTGAATCAATTTTACCTCAAAATCTCGAATACATCCATCAAATCCAGGTGTTGTTAGACCAAATTGCCTTCTATGTCTAGAAATAACTCCTCCTACATAAACTCGTTTTTTCATAACTTTAGGAGTTGGGCAATCAGTCATTTCAACAGATTCCAATGAATCGATTCGTAATTTCAATGATCTATTCCTCTTCTCCACAACCACATCATGCCATTGTCCATCATTCAGACGACGTCCCAAATGCTTCAAAATCTTCGGTTGTTTGTGTCCTTTCACTTCAAGAGTTGCGAATCCATCGATCAAATCAAGGAAAATGTAACGAGTGTAGTTTTTGTAGTTTGCCCATGCCCAGATCATTCCATTCGAAGATTCAGTTTGAAGAGATAGCTTTACAGTAAAGCTAGAAATAGAAATGGAAAATAAGGATAAAAAAGAAATGCAAAACTCACTCTGTAATATTCGGATACGGAGCTTCGAAATTGATTCTACTGTGAGAAGATTTCGATAATCCGTATCTAACAGCACCACGTAGAGATCCGATTGATGTTTCACATGTCTTTTCTCCAGTTGTTAGCTGATTTTCCTCGTTTCCGTTTGGATTCATAACGAGATGAGATGCTTGGGTAGAGACTTCTGAAAATAAATAAATTGTTTTTCTTCAAATTTTTTAAAATTTAAATTTATTGACACGAAGGAAAAAAATCAATAGTTAACACTTGAGACCTGATCAAGCCCCTCACGAGGCGAAAGACCGGGTAGGGGTGGGGGAACAATGTATAAAAAAAGAGGATCATAATGGCAAGGTAGGGTTGGGGGTAGATAAATTAAAAACAATATAAGACTGACAGTTAAGATAGAATGGGGCGAGTGGGAGGGGGCGATATAACACATGGGGGTAAGAAAGCTCATAATTATAACCGGTTAATGGATTGTTCAAGAAGGGAGATGAATTTACCGGGTGCAAGAAATTCGGGGCAATTAGATGTGATGGAATTCCAGATAGGGATTGTGGAAGAGAAAAAGTCATTAACTTGAGGCCTAGTGCAAATGAGAGTCATGGGGCGTCTGTTAGAGTTGGACAGTCTGACATATGCCTGGATTTCAGGGAAAAAAGTAGCGCCGCAAATGATTTTATAAAGTAGAATTAATTGTGATTTAAGGCGACGGTGACGGAGGGAGTATAAGTCAAGAATCTCGAGACGATTTAGATAGGAGGTATAGTGTATGTTACACCTTTGAAGAACCTTTCTGGTAAACGATCGAAGAGGTTTTTCAAGTTTATGGGAGAGGATGCTAGAGGGAGACGGAGAGTAAACAGAAGAGCAATATTCGAGAACTGGAAGAACATAGGTGTTGAATAGGTGCTTGTAGAGAGGAAGGGAACGAGATCGGAATGACTTGAGTAGTTGGCTGCAGCGTAGGATAGCTAATGAAGAAGTTTTGGCAATATGGCTATCAAATTTCAAGTGTGAATCGGTTAACAATCCTAAATCCCGTACTACTGAAGATTCAGTAATGGGGATGGAGTCAATGTTATAAAGATGACCCGGGTTTTTCTTCACTTAAGTTTCTTTTTCAAATTCTCACCATAATAGTTTCGATTTGTTGCTTCGAAACTCAATTTCGATGCTTTCCTGTGTCCATTATGACCATCTCCATCAATTGGATCATCAATTGGTACCATTCCATTACTCTCATCCAAAGTACACATTCCAATTTGAGCATTATGTTTCTCAGGAGTCAAGGAAACACGTTTCATGTTCAGGAATACATCAGAAATACATCCGATAAAGAAGGAAGTGATTGGAATCTCGTTGTTTGGAGGCTTGAGATCATCACTGAATCCACCGAGAATCAAACGACCAGATGATGTTCCAACTGGAGATTCATCCGGAAGAGTCTGACTCTCTCCTATTTCCTTGTCGTCGACTTTCACGAAAATTCTGGAAACAAATAAAGTTTTTTATTTGACAAAGTACCGAAAAGCCCAATGAAACTTACGTCTTCCCACTTCTCGACATAAAAACTGCATGAACTTGTCCATCATTATACGCATGAGTTGACCGGAAAGTGACGACTTCTTTTCTAGACGAAGCATCTTTTCCGAAGTGAAGAACAAGATATCCACGGAATAAGTAGAATGCCATGTATCCTTGTCCATCGGATTCAGTGTCTCTCTTCGTTACTTTTTGAAGTTTTGATGACTGGTATATGAGTGTTCCATTCTCTTCGCGGGTTCGGAATGAGAATCCAAATGTTGAATTGTTATCAATTGATACTCCATTTGTAATCAAAAATCCTGGTTTCGGGAATCCAATCGTTTTGTCCGTCGACGTTTCGAATGAACATCCATCTGATTTTCCTTGAGAGTGTTCTGGATGATCCAAGTCAAGTTCTCCGACTTGAGATGGTTTCACAGTCAGAATACATCCAATAAATCCATTCCAATTAATTGAGTAATCCGCGAACTTCTCTTTATTCAAAGTCATCGGAACTCCAGCTACATAGTGTTGTTCATTATCAATATTCAACGCAGTGTTCTCTCCAGTAATCACTGTATTAAATCTATCGGCATCTGAATCCACTTGAAGATACATCTCGGTTCCAGTTCGGATCGCTTTCACTGTGTGTTCCTTTCCGTCATTATATACATTCTGAGAAGCTAACTCGGCAGTCGATCCACCTCCCAAATTTATCTTGAATATAACTTTTCCGTCATTCAAATAGATTGCCACGAAGTCTCCACTCTTCTCACTTCCACGGAAGTACAATAATCCATTCGGAGAGAATGCATTAAAAATTACAGTGATTGCAGACATAGTTCTCTCTGAGACCATCATAGAGACCTCTGCAAATCCATCACGGAACAGATATCCTCTTTGAGATGTCTTCGGTGGGGCAGTTGCTCCTTCACATTCTCCAGTTGTTGATTCGAATGACCAGAGGGGTAACGGCACTTCATCGATTCTCAATCCACCGACAATTCCACTGAATTTATGAGTGATCAGTCCGATATCAGAAGCCGTTGATTCATCAGTTCCCACATCTACAGTAGTCTCTCCAGGAATTGTGTTGAAAATTGAATTCTCATCATTCGAATTTCCAACGAATACAGAGACCGGAGCACCACGTGGCTTGAATCCGCCATCATAACTTTCTTTGAGTGCAACAGTCAAATTGAGGGCATTTCCGATTCTTAATATGTCAATATGATACCAGGTGACACGATCATTGGAAGGAACATAATTGATCGGATGACTATTTGTTATCATTTTCTTTCCAGATCCAATATCCCAATGGACTACAACTCGTTGATCTCTAATTTCCACAGCCACATATTCAGATGCTTGAGTTCGTCTTCCTTTCGTTTTACTAACCAATACAACAGCATCAGAAACACGTTGCAATGGGCGGTACGAGATGTGGAAAGAGTTGATTGGTGAAGGTGATGCTGGCGAAATATACGATCTTTTGCAGAGTCCACGCTCTCCGGAATTCAAAGAAAGTCGGATTTGATAAGCTTTTTCTCTTGCCTGCTCGATTTTATCTTTCAAAAGAGCAATGTTTCTTGCCATTTTGTCAGCTCTTCCCTGATTGACTGTACTCAATTTTCCAACTTTCGAGAGTCTCTGTGCTCCATATTCCATTCCAGTTCGAGATGATCGAATCTTCTCCATATCTTCCTGAACTCCACTTGAAGTACTGTTCATCAGTTTCTCTACTTCTGCTTTCACTGCTGTGATCTCATTTTTGATAGCTTCTGACTCTTTCTTCACATTTGCTGATCTTTCATGTGCTGTCTTCGCTCCATTCTTCAACACAGAATGCATTCGATCGTGTTTATCATCCCATGAAGATGCTTCATTCTTGATTACTCCAAGTCGTTTTACAATATCAATTTTCATTTCATTCACGTATCCGAGGCGATCCATCAACTCCTTCCTCTCTTTTCTCAGCTGCTCCACTTGTTCTGCAGCACTTTTCGTATCCACGTCATCAACAGAACTTCCATTTCTCAATCTTGCCAATTGACTAGCCAGACTTTCTTCGTTTCCATCTCCTGAATCAGACGCCAACATCTTCGACACTGCTTCCGATGCAGCCGCAGCTGAATCGACTGCTTCAGTTGCATTCTTGAGTGCTTCGACAATATTCTCATAGGCATGAGATGCTTTGAGTGGATTCTCAGTTTCAGTTCTTGTATCTGTGAAACGGTCAACAATTTTTTGAGCTTGTGCTTCAAGTTCAGATGCATGTTTGTTGGAAGCTTGGACATATTCCTCGTCGTATTCATCGATTAGTTGGGAGTATCTGAAAATGAAGACAAGATTAGGCATCGAACAATTATAGTTCAGATTTCAAAGTTCAGAATTCAAATTTATAGTATCAGAATCCACAGGACAGGATTCCTACATCGGAATCCGGACTCGAATCGGAACACAAGAGACTCAACAAAAGAATTTGAAACTTCGAAAACCCAAAACACAAGAAAACTCACAATAATGTGATATTCTGACACTTCTCGACCAATTCCGGCAACTCGGTCAAAGTCATATTGATCCTTTCCTTATCCTCGACCATATTCATCAGTTCTTCCGATCTTGCTTTCTCAATCGCATTCCTTGAAAACGCAATCTGATCTTCAGCTTCCACTCGTATCTTCTCAATCTCATTCGACACTTCCTTATATCTATCAATTCGTTTTTGAACAACATTACTCATTCTCTCTGCATCTGCCGTATCTTTCTTCGCGATATCGTAGATTGTCTCTCTATAATCATTCATCCACTGCTCCAAAACATCAATTCTATTCTTCAAATCCTCGAAAATAGTCTCATTCAACTTCTGCGCAGTCACCAATTTCAATAGTTCCTCTGCCTTCTGATGTTCCTGTTGAGCTCTATTGTGTCGTTTCTCAATATATTCTCCTCGTTCAACAGTCGCATTTAGATGAGCCTCCGCTTCCATCAGCATCCCATCCAATGCAGCTCCACCGACTGTTGTTGCTCCATGCTCAGCAAACATTTTCAGGAAATTCGTGGTGTTGAAAGCATTGGCATAGTAAATTTGGGCATCGAGAATCAATTTCTCAGCGATATCCGTGAATTGTTTGATCGAAACAGCTGATTTATTGGATCGCCCTGTTTGGAAGTTCACTTCATCCAACAGTCCGAATGCATCTTTTGCCCATTTACTATCCTTCACAATCTCTCCATCTTTATCAATTCCTCCGACAAAAGCAGCCAAATCTTGAGATTCATTTCCAATTCTCCATACTCTTTTCCATGGAATCGGTTTCAATCCAGTGAAATTCTGTCTTCCAAGATGTTCCTCCATATCATCCATCGTCATCATAAGTGGGAGATAGCACCCTTGATCGCAAGAAGTGCACACTCTATTGATAAATGCATGTCTCTCTTGACACATTGAACAAGTTCTTCCAGTCACTCCAGGTTTACATTCACATTGTCCAGTCAGCGGATTACATGCTCCATGAAGTGATCCGTCAGGATGACAGTCACAAGGAGTGCATGTTCCTCCGATATGTTGTGGATCACCATAGTATCCAGCTACACAAGTCTCACAATATTGTCCAGTGTATCCAGGTTTACAGGCATTACAGACATATCCTCTACCATGATCAACAGCTACACAAGAATCACTGAATGAGTTCTCAACCAGTGGACACGCACACTTGGTACATGCGTTCGCCCCGCCTTCCCTCGCGTCTCCAATGTATCCAGGGAGACAATGTTCACAGAAATCTCCGAATGTGTTGTGCTCACAATCAGTACAAACACATGTATCCGGGTTACATGTCTGGGAATGTCCGTGACAAGAACATGGCTCACTCCATCCGATTAAAGCAAGGTCGTCCGCTTGATTCAAGTAATCTCGATGCTTCTTTCTACAGTATCCCTCGTCTGGATTCTGGCAAGAAAGACCAGAATATCCTTGTGGACAACCAGAACATTTCTCAACTCCAATAGCTTTCGAAGTGGATAGACCAGCAACGATTTTGGATTCAGGAACAGCGACATCCAGAGAGATTTCTTGAATATTGATAGCATCTCCTCGTGCTGGATAATTATAACTTCCACGGACATAAATTCCTTGAACGTTCTGAAGAGCAACCATCAGCTGTTTTCGGGTAAGGCTCAATTCTGGAGAGTGCCGGGCACGCCATTCGGATTCGTGGATTCTGATCTGGAATTCAGTAAATTTTGTATATGGATACAGTTTTTAGCTTGAGTGAAATCACCTTATAAATGCCATCCTCATTAATTTCCGTTGGAATATGTTCCAATTCAATTCGATTATTTCCAACAATGATCACTTGAGGGAAGTATCTGAAGTACTGTTGATCCGGACGTATTCCATGTAACCCTCGTCTATTATCCTCATTCCAGATTTTGAATCTCAAAAATCCATTGTAACTTGTCGATCTGTCACCTAGCATTGTGGTTGGGAGGGGCCAATAGAGAGGAGTTGCATCAGTTGGGTAGCTGTTGAAGTGGGTTGGAGAGCTCTGAAAAATGATATTTCACTGAAAAACCGCCTTTTAAAACTCACTCTAAGAAGATTTATATTATGTTTCTTGCTGTAGAATTCCCATGGTTCTTGGAAGACGGCTCGTCGGTCTTCCGCATACATTTGTTGCCAAACGAGACTGGATTGCTCGCAAGTGGAGGTCCGATTGAAACAGAAACATTCAGTACATCCCTTCAGATTCGAAACATCCAAACTGATCGTTCCTTCTGCGCATTCATCACATTTTTGACCACGGACGTTTTTCTGAAGGATTTAGGTTTTGAACCGTCAATGTTAATTCAATTTTTCGACGACCCGCCGAACAACTACACCCTCAAAAATCTGAAATTCAAAACTAACCTTGCACGGGCATTCTCCCAATTCATTACACAAACATTGTCCATCTTTACACTGCAATGGATCAGTTCCAGCCGCATTACATCCACATGGTTCGCAAGTTGGGAAGTTGAAGAATCCATGAGTACAGAGATCACATTTCAATCCAACGTATGCTTGCTTACATTTACACTGTCCCGTGAGTGTGTTACACATTCCTCCGTCACTTCCAATATCCGAACAATCACACAGTTTACATCCCTTCAGTGGATGGTAATCCCATGCATTCGTCGTACAATTCTCACACATTTCTCCAACTGTATTCGGTGGACAGACACAACTTCCATCCAATGGATCACACACTTGTCCTGGAGCAGGGCAAGGCTCACATTCAGTACATCCTTCGTTGGTGAGTCCGTAGAAGTTCGGAAGACATTTGTCGCATTTTGTGCCAGTGACACCTGGTTTGCAGACGCATTGACCGGTAACCAGGTTACAAGAGACGTCTTCAGAACCAGTTGGATCACAATTACAGTCTTCACAGCCATCTCCACTTGTGATATTGAAATATCCATCAGCACATTTCTCACACATTGTTCCCTCGACATTCTCTCTGCATTCACACTTTCCACTGACTTGATCACATTTTCCATCTTCGATCGATCCATAAATATTACAATGACAGAACTGGCATCCGGCATCAGTGAAATTGAAGTAAGAAGGTCGGCATTGATCGCATTGTTTTCCAAATACTCCCTGTTTACAGTTACATTGTCCACTGACTTGATCACAATCCGTTCCAATACTTCCAGTCTCATTACAATCACACGCAGGGCATCCATTATCCACGTCTCCATGATTCTCTTTGCATCTATCGCATTGAGTTCCAATGTAGTTCTCCTTGCATTCACATTCTCCATTTTCTTCGTTACATTGTGGATTAACTGCTCCTTGAGTATGACATCCACATGGTTTACACGTGTGTAATTGAGCATTTCCCCAGTGATTCTCTTTACAGACTTCACATGAGTCTCCCGTTGTGTGTCCAATACATTTCAAACATTTTCCAGTTTCCGTGTCGCAATTTCCGATTCCCATCGGGTCAATGTTTCCATTGCAAGTGCATTCCTCGCAGGTTCCATTCATCGGATCCCCAAAGAACCCATCAGAACAATGCTCACATTTGTTGCCTTCGTATCCACGTTCACAAGCCGTACACACGTAATCATCTTCATTGGCAGCCGCTGCTCCGGACACAATCAATTCAGTCATCATACATTCCGGAGATCGATTATTGTCAAGGCTCGGGCATTCACAAGGCCAGCAGGCACCGAGTTCTCCACCGAGAGATGGATTTCCATAGTATCCAGGTTGACATCTTTCACATCGACTTCCAGTTGTATTGTGCTGACAATTAATACATTCTCCTGTGAATGGATCACATTCATCCGAGTGTCCTTCACAATTACACTTCTCACACCGTCCTCCGTACAACTGATCGTTCACTCTTCTGTATCCTTTCTTACAAGATTCACAACTATTTCCTCCGAAGTTCTCCGGACACTGGCATACTTCCACTCCTCTCATCAATGTATCCTGGTTGTGATAACTCAAAGCACTCAGAGAATTGTCATCTTCAATAATCTCATCTGGAGCAGGGACAGCTGTATCCAAAGACAATCCGAAGATACTCGACTGTAATTGCAGTTGTTGATACATCGCCCTCACCATAAACTTGTCAACATGAGCCAATGCTCTCATCAGATCAGCCTTGTCAACTGCATTCCGAGTCGCCGCATTGTACCATCCATTGCCCTCTCGAATTGGAATTGTCACTGTCATATTCTCTCTAGGAAGGAATTCAATTCTCGAGTAATACTCAACTTTAATCCCATTTCCCTCAATGGAGACATCTGGAACTGGCACTTGAGCACCTTGTTCAGTGGGAACGTAGTATACATAATAATGAAGATATCCTCCATAACTGTTCAACATATTTCCCTTGAAACTTTCCGGAGCTTTCCAATAATAGAGACTCCGATCTTGGTTTTGATTCGCATTGAACATGAGTACTTCTCCATTCTCAACTTCTGGTTTCACATCTTTTCCTCCAGTCAAATCAGTCAAATTCCATCCAACATTATTCGTGATTTGTGCAGTATTCCATTCGGTTTGAGTACAGTTATTCGTTAATCCGAAGCAGAAACATGCTTGACAACCCAATTGATTCGAAGCAGATAAATGAATTGTTCCAGCTTTACATCTATCACAATAGATTCCCTCAACATTCGCTTTACACTGACAACTTGCTCCATCACACGTATCAAAATTAACACTTCCAGCACGATTGCATGGACATGGTTCACAAGTTGGATGGTTACGGTATCCTGGAGCACATCTCTCACAACGCCTTCCTCCGAATCCTGGTTTACAGATACAATCTCCCGGTTTTTGACCGTTTTCAGCGCTTTGATCGTCTCGAACACAGGCATCAGATACACTTCCGACTGGGTCGCATTCACAAGTACGGCACGCGTCTTCTCTGGAAAATTTGAGCTGACAATGGATAAAAAGATGAAGACTACAAATGTATTTTGATGCAATTTTATCAAAACTCTCAATATAATGTAGTAAAATATCCTCTCCTCACCTGTAATGTGACATTCCAGACGGTCTATAATACCCATCTTTACATCTTTCACAATTGAATCCCTCTGTATTATGAGTACATTCTAGACATCTTCCACCTCCTTCATACACGCCTTCCGGGGTAATCGACCACTTGTTTCTATCCAATTCTTCATCATAAACACAAGTGTGAGCATGATCGAAACATTGACATTGTTGGCACACATTCGGATGAGAATTGGTTCCAGGTTTCCATGGAAGTTGATTGAAAAGTGGACAACAACGATTACACGACTCTCCGCAGGTATTGTGACGGCATTCACATTTGAATTGCTGAAAGAAATGGAAGTTTGATGAAATTTCGCTAGGATGCGGTTTGGAAAGTTCTGAAGAAGGGGTAGAAAATAAACTTACACCAGTAACTGGATCACTCGGACAACTCTCAGCATGGCCATAACAGATACATTGACCTCCAATCGAAATGTCAGAAATTGAGTAGAAATATCTGAAATGATCCCTCGTTTTCTCAATCTAACATTGATTCAAACCAACCTCATTGTCACAGATTTATCCAAAGAATGAGATTTCTTATTAATAATCATCAAGTCTGCATTCAGAGTTCTCGGTGAAACAAGTCTCAGTCTCACAAATCTTGCTCTCGTAAACTTTTGTAATTCAAGACTTGGCTTCTCTGCTCCCGGTCTTCCATTCACCAATGAAGTATGAATTTCTCCGTTTTCTAACGGAGTGATCTTCGAATATTCAGAAGTACAATGAACCTCATCATCCCTTTGGAATCTCGGTACTCCCGTAGTGGCAGGAATTCCGAATTGTCTCATACACTCAGCGTCTTGCATTGCAAAGTACTGCCATGGTTCATAGTTATCTCCGTCCAATGACTTCTCCAACACCCATGTTCCAGGTCTCGGTGCATTTCCCATCTTGATAATGACATAAGCCACTTGATACTCTTGCCTCAAATCAATTGTGATATTCACTTTCTCGTAATCCAATCCGTTTGCCAACGAAGGAGATTGCCACCATCTTCTGGTTCCATCGATTGCGTACTCGATCGGATGCCGTTTATGAACGTTGTTTGCATCACAAATATCACATTGAGGTGACTGAGTGTTGGTCGTTTTTCGAAGAAGAACGTGTTCGACTAGTTTACAATATTCTTCTGTTGAGTATTGTCCGCAAGTTGCTGTTGACATAATCAGAGAGTTCGTTGCCAAATTGAAGATATTTGGAAACAATCCTCGTTCTGAAATTGTTTTATTTTAGAAGCTGTAAAACTGCTTTTTTTCTTAAGACTTTGAGAAAACTATTAAAGTTATTGGGTTACTGTAGGTACAGATGGTTTTTGGTTTGCTTTCAAATCAAAACTGTCAACTTTCAGAGTATACCACTAGATCGCCCCACAGTCTCAATACTTCCAGGATGTATGAAACAAGTCTAGCTCTTTATTTTTGTAGTTGACAATTCGTATGTATGAGCCCTCCTTGAACAGATGTAAAATAATATATCCCCGGTTTAACTCTTAGATCCTCAATTTCAATCAGATATAACTGTTTTGAGCTCCACGGTGCAAAAAAGTTGTCAACTACAGAAATGAAGCACTAGATGAGAGCTTTACATTCTTGAATTTTGAAAACTATAAAAGGATCTGTGACTCGGTCACATAAACTCAAAGTTTCACTCAATACTGATAACAAAAACTTTAATTGTCAAAACCAAATCAATTCTACTCAAAAGAACCAAGAAAACCAACCGCTTTCTGTGCTCATAAACTCGTGATAATTCGAGTCTTCCACATAATTTTCCCATATCGACGCATCGTCTGAGGTATTCCAAGCTGCGAGCACAACGCTGCTCACAGCTAGAAGACCTAGCCAGAGCCTCCTCATGGAAGGGAAATATCTGAAATAACAAAGATTACCCTTATCGAGTAAAAGTTCAAATCGTAATAGTCAAGAGGTAATATATAAGAGAATTATAACAGAACCCTCCTCCTCCTCCTCTTGTTTTTTAATCTTACGCAAACTTTTGGAGTAAAGAGCATCGGTCAAATGGTAAGAAGTGGACAAATATTGTGTGAATGACCAGTCAGAGATGAAAATTGAAGGAGAATAAGAGTACGGTGCGTGTGTTGTAATGTGATAAAATGTATTGAGTTTTGTAGTCAAAACAAAAGAAGTGAAGGGAAGGAAGTGGGCAGTTTTTTGAAATCGAAGTGGGAATAGAGGCGGGGAGGGTGGAGTCGGAGGACAAGCGTTGATTCGGAGAGCACCCAATTCCATGAAAGTACCAAAAACCCAGTTTTTACTAAAGTTTAGATCTGGCATCTTTTAATAATGGTCTTCTAATGACCTCGTTTACAGAGTGATTGAAAAAGTTTCAGAAAATTTTTGATTTTTCTGTATGGAGCTCTCCTGGAAAGCCCTACACCGCTCATCTGAAAGTATCTCTGTTTTTCTAAACTTTCAGAACAAGTCAGAGCCAGAAATATGAAAGCTAATGAACCGAAAGGACTGTTCTGATTGACCGTTGTAAAGGCTTATCAGAGATATAATCTCATGTTTCTGAAGGACATTTGAGGGTACTGTAGTTTATTGAGAGTGCCTCCCGCTACTTGAAAACGACCGATAAGTAATTGACAGCCTGGAACGAGGGGGTTCTTGTTCGAAAAAGTTAAAATTCTGATTTCGTGAATCTAATTTTGGACGAAGATTTTTAAGAAATTAGGAGGAATCAAGAGAAAAACAGCTTCCGGCGGACATTTTCATCCGATTTCAGTTTAAGGATAACTATTTCCAGTATCCCTTAAAAACTTCTCGGAATAGAAGTAATAAAAGGAAAAGAAGGATCGAAAGAAAACAAGATTTCAAAAAATTAAATATTTGAAAAATAAAGTCCCAGAAATTTCAGAGGAATCCCATTACAGAAACCAAGCAGACTGTAGAAAAGCAGCCAGAAAAATACTACGAATTGAAAAATAGAAAATATGCTATAGAACTTTCAAAAGATATGTGATTGATTGAATGTTTCTTATCCGAGAGAAAGAGAACGAGATAGTTCTTGTTCAATGCCAAATGTTCACCTCATGCTGACAGGTAGCAGACATTCTCTCTCAAAAATTAAAAGCCTCGAGTAAGAATTCATTGGAAAACGAAAGATTCTTGTATCAAATAGAAGAGATTTCGAGAATAAAATAGTACATTGACCGCAATAATTAATAATCATCGGGAGGTTGAATGTGTTCGTGGTCGTCGAGAAAAGAGAAAGGAATGACCTTCTCCAACAATCATTGCCCCGTTATCATACTCATTATATCTTCCTCTTTTCCACATACCAATCCAATATATATTCGATAAGAAAATGAGGTAGAATACGAGATGATTATTTGGGTTAGCTATTCGAGTAGGACACCATCCTATAAGGTCATATTTATGACGTCATCAGGGACCACTGAGGGTCTTTTTACTCAAAAAAGTTGGCAGAGGGAGGTGGGATGGCTAACCAAAAGTGAACGAGTAGTAACGGGGGCCTACCGTTTTTCTTATGTTTACCATTCATCTTTCTTTCTGCCTCATCATTTATTTGACTAACCTCTATCTCTTATTCTCCTCCTCTTTGGTGTCCGTTTTAGGTTGAGAGCAGAAGGAGGAAGAGCAGGAGGTAAACAGAAAAAGGAACACAAAATGGAACAGACAGCTTGTTTCATATCAGAAAGCAGGAGTGGTTCTCTCGGAGTGTCTGTAAATCCCTGTTGTGAGAACCAAATCAATGAGAAACTTCATTTTGAAAACAAAAAGCTTTTATAATCATAAAAGTTATGGTAATAAATAACTAATTTAAAGTAACACAGATTGGTGCAATGGAACAAAACAAATGTTGAGAACATGAAAGAAACTGGGCAAGCAAAAAATTAAACATAAGAAAATCACATAATTTTTAGACTAATCAAGAGAAAATTGTTGGAAAAGAGACCTAATTATATGGAGGTTTTTGATGCGTTGAATACGAACACGGAGACAATCTATCATCGGGCCGACTTCGCTTTCTTGCATTTCGTTGCTGATACTGTGGAGATTGATACTGTGGCGAGTGATAGATGCCATAATCTTGCACAGGTGGAGGCGCTGCGCCGAATTGTGGAGGATGCACCATCGGCATATGGAGTAATGGTTGCATTGGAGGTTGCATTGTAGGTTGCATTTGAGGTGGAACATGGAAATATGGCGGTGGAATCATTATCGGATTCGGGTTCATGTGTGGAATAAAGTTGCAGTTTAGAATCTCCGTTTGTGTGTCCATTGATGCTGTATTAGTTCTGACACCAGTGGCATTTGGAGAAAGTCCGTAAAGGAAGTTTCTTGGTGGATGAATCAGAGTAACTTTCTCCATTTCTTCCGTAAGTTTAGCAATGACTGTCAAATTTGGTTGCAAACGATTCCCAGTATCTTGCAGGCGAACAACCTAAAAAGTAATTAGACTATATTAATTAACTTTCTAGAATCTCTTCACCTCATCATGCTGTCGCTTTGAATTCTCTAATGGTGTCTTGTCGACCAAGTGTCCATACACCTTCAACAAATTTCCGTAGCTTTCCATATCAGGATGCATTTGTTTGAATAAACGTTGAGCTGCTATCTCATTAGCTTGTTTCATTCCTATGGCTTCAGCTGATGATTTCATTTCACCTAGACTTAATATAACTCTCGACAACTGACTTCCACTTCCAACCATTTCCCTTTCCTTCTTAAATTCCACACCACTCCAACGCATCGATCTAGCTACAACTTCCTTCAACAAGGCGAATGGCTTCGGTATCCCGAATCGATTGCACATTTCAACGAGGCCAGATGAATCAATTTTCACTTGTTTCAGTAGAACTTTTGAGGAAGTTTCAAAATCCTTTTGTAATTCTTGCTCAAGTACTCCATCACATACGTATTCTTCAGACATTCGAAGTTTTGGAATAAGTTTCGAAAGTGCATCTTTCGCAGCCACCAGACGAGCTGTTTTCTTGTTTGATCCATTACCAGAACCTATTTCAAAACGTTCTGAAAAAAATATAAATCAGTTGTACATTGAATTTGGACCATACTGAAATCATCAGCTATTCCAGGTGCTGGAACATTCTCACTTGCTGTTGCAATTTCACTGAGAACAATCAAACTTTCTTTACATTGGCCTGCCAAGTCGCGGATCGTACTCATCTTCATTGTAAGCAATGCAGTTGCCTTATAAGGAGCTGAGACGTTTCGAGTATTATCAACTTGATAAACAAGAGTTCCCTTTGCAAGTCGTTGAACAAATTCATTAAGAACCGCAACTGAAGTTTTGCCCTGAAAATCGACAATGTAGACAATATTGTCAAAAGATTTTCTTACCATCGGATTCAATAAATACGGTTTTTTCGGACCAGATCCTTTTTTCTGGCTCAGATTTGGTTGTATCGGTGTCAAATCAATGAGGCAAGCTCCAGAAGCAGATGTAAGCAACACCTCACCGGGTTGATTTTTCTGCTTCAATTGATCGTAATCCAACTCGAATCCTTTATTTTTGAGCATTGAATTCATTCGTCTTTTCTGCGCTGCGGATTGCTTGCCTTCCTTGTCGATGTATCGATGAACCTAAATGATGCGGTGAACGAAAAACAACTTCAATCGGGAATAAGTAACAACTGACAGTCCCTAACGTCTCACTTACCGTCACCTTCTTGAATTTGAACCGTCTCGCACAATAGTCTCGATACTGCTCTGGATTCATTTTGCTCTCGTTCGGCGGAATCTAAAATGTTACCTCCGTTTACAACACAGATATAGACGATTTAATAAGAATCAAGTGAAACTGCCATGAGCTCATCAAACACTATCACTTAATTGCTTCCTGTTCATTTTTAAAAGAGACGGGAACCAATAAAAGTAATCTGTCAGATGAGTCGTGGCTATATTTGCAATCAGCAGAATATAGAGACGATAGCGAATAATATTCGAATGAGGAGAGCTCTGAAAATGATCAAGCCGGTTGGTTACACACTCACCTCGATCGGGCAACGTTTCTCCTTCTCGTCGCAATTCTCGGAAATCTCTGCACGATGATTTTCCATGTCTTCGTACTGTAATTTTCCATTTTCAATTCAACTAAATTTAAAGAAAGAAATCAAACTGAACCTTTTTATCCATAACTTCTCGATATAAGCAAGGTATCGCTGAAACTGGTATTTCATGGTCTCGAACCATTCCATCAACTTGATATGGTCGTGAGTGAGTTACGACTTGAGTGAATTTGTGCTGTAAGATGATATTTGAATGCAATACTATCTTATTATTATCAATTTCTTACATAATAAACAGGCATTCCACTGTAATGTGCAATACGTGTCCATCCATCTGGCAAAGGATAACTTTTGTCGAAGTCTACTCGATCTAGTACTGTTTTTTCTCTGTAATTTCGGCATGATTATAAAAAAATTCTTGAAACTTCACAAAAGACATACACCGCAACTGGAGGTGTACGACTATTTTCACTACTAGTGTTGGAAGAATCTGCTTCTCGTTTTTCTCCTTCATCACAATCGATTGGAGTTTCTCTGTCGCTTAGAATTTCTTCTTCCTCTGAAAATAAAAGTTTTAATTATTAATAAAAACATTAAAGCTGAAACCTTCCAGGGCTGTGGAGCTCTGAATGCTGTCAGGAGAACTGTTAAACAATACGGGTTCCGAGTAGCCAACTTCGGTTTCAACAATTTCCACTTTAATTGTATCTTCTTCTTTTACTTCGACTTTAACTTCCTTTTCTTCGACTTTCACTTCATTTGCTTCTTCTTCATCACCGTCGCCTTCGTCCTCAGATCCTGCAAAATTGTTTTTTCTCGGTCGTTTTTTCCAAATACAAACCTGATCCCAGCAATGCGAGTTGTTTCAGAATAGCTTCTCTCTCAGCGAGTAATTGTTGGTTTACACCTCCAGATTCGGGTTCCATTCTAATAAAGCCGTCTGTGACGTAATATGGAGCAAACCGTTAAAAAACGGGTGAGATTCCGTTGAAACGAGAAGGCACGAAAGACAGCACGATTTGGAAAGAGAGTGTATAACACGAGGAAACGCAGCCGACGAGAGTGCGAGTCAAAGCGCGCGCATTCAAAAAAAAGTGTTTCTGTATCATAAACCACAGGGTCTAGGTGTGAGTAGTGAAATCGTATGCGCTCCACTAGACATTGGCGGCAAATTCAAATTTAAATTTTTTCAATTCGCTGTTTCACTGTGGCATTTTGATACGCAGCTTAATCGGCCGCTTTTTGAGCTGATTTATGCCCGTTTTTGCGAATTTTTGGCCAGTTTTTCGACCGTCGCGCGTCCTTTCGGGATCAACTCTAATAAATAAATATAAAATAAAAAATTTATTTTGAATTTCGCGCTAAAATTTCAGCTGATTTCAGCGGAGCGCGTTTATTTTTACTACTCATCCCGAGACCCTGTGATAAACGAGCTCGAGCTCGTTCATGAACGCGTTCAAACAAACTTTAAAATGAGCTCAGACCATATCTTCGGTGCATAAAATTGTTTCATTTATCTTTTAGTTCAAAATATCGCCCTTGTCCAAAAAATAAATATAGTTCACTCCACTTTTCTTCCCCGTTCCAACCAGTCCTCTCCTCTTTTCGGTTTGCAAATCGAGTATTTATTTTTTTCGAGACACAATGGTTTCGACAGTTGAACTTTAGGATGCTTCTCGCAATCAGAGTAGCACAATTCGAATTCAATAGTCTTGTTCTTCAAGTACGACAAATGAAAGAGGTTTTTCAAGTACCGTAATCTTACCTGTTTTACAAAACAACCAGGTCCTTGCTGGAACATTTTCTTGAATTCATAATTCCATTTTTCTTTCGAAAAGTACGGATTTTCTATGTAAGATTTCTCCATTTCTGTATAATTTCTTCTGTTGAGCAGCATACACGAATTTCTGAAATAACGCTAATTTCGAAAACGTTTTCATAAAACACCTGCTCACTCAGTATTCATAAAAAGTTTTGATTCTACGAAAAATCTATTCGAATCTTCAAAAAGGAGATCATTGTACAGGCTGTAGTTATCCGATGACGTCACGTTTCCTTTCGTCATTTTCAGAATTTCAGACGAGACTTGAGTCCAGGGCAAACACCCTTTTCCACTAGTAGATGTGGTTTTCGATCCGAAATAACTAGTTTGATTTTTCAGCCAACAAGTTGAAATATCATCTTGACATGAAGAGAAACAACGTCTCCAGAATGAACAACCGGATACGGTAAATTCATCTTCAATTATTGCATCGTGGAGAATTCCTTGATAACGAGTTGAAAGTTCAACCGAGTTGATTGGAGCACATAGATCACGGAGAACTCTGAAACAAAATCGGTAGTTCGGTAAAATATATCACACTTCTTTCGCGAGGTCCAACCGGTAGCAGCTTACTTTCGTCCAATCGTTTTCAGAAAATCCTTCGCAATTTCATTCAGAACTGCTATCCATGGTCCAAACCTAGTTGCGATTGTTCCATTATTTATACAACTGCAAAATATGTTATTCATACTTATAATGATTTCTAATATCTCAAACCTTTTAGTAGAGAGTCTATCCACTTCAACTGGTAACACAAATCTCGATTCATACATCAGTTGAACGTTTTCAAATACTCCAATCAATTGAGGAAGATCCAAAACATCCGACATTTCGTATTTAGTATACGGGAATCCATCTCTATTCAGACACACAAATTCAGAAGATGTTTCAGTGGAAGGTCTACATGGTTCAAAGCAAGGAACCTTCAAGCCACCAGCTACGTGGCACCACGGTCCCAGTGGGTTCTTATCAGGATTTCGACAGAAATTCTCATATTCATCTGGCAATATTCGTTTCATACTGTAAGATGAACTGGAGCTATCAGAAATATCGAATGTTGAGTTAGGGAAATTAGACCAAAAAAGGCAAGGACGACCTTTGAAATCCATATTTCTCCGACCTCTATACCATGACATTGGTCCTTTTGAACACATAAATCGTGGATCTTCGAATAGTCGTGACGTGGAACTCATTCGAATACCTCCTTCCTTTTTACGGAAACAGAAGACATTCCCCGTGTCATCCTCATAAAAATTCACTCGTTGACCAAATATCTTTTCAGATTCTGGATTCGTTTCACAGTCGTCGGATACGGAGACTCTTGTGAATTTTCCAGGAAAGGATTCAAGAGTTGTGACGCTATCTGAGTAAGGAGTTGTTCTATTTTTGTAGGAACACTTCAAAATACTCACCAATGACATAAAAGAGTAAAAAAATGAGTGAAGTTTTCAGCACAAAGTTCATTTCAATGAACAAGATGAAATGATTGAAAATAGAAATGAAATAGACATTTATTGGAGTTTTTTCAAGGGAGGAGTTGAACTTTTGTTCACTGTTTTTGTCGTTGTCGCCGCCGTCGATTTTTCGGGAAAAACGACAGTCAACGTGTGTTGAGAAGGGGAAACGTGTCTGAAAACAATGAAATGAGCTTATCAGGAAACCCTCCAATTTTTGTTTCTTATCTGAAAAAAGGTTTCGTGGTGTCATGAAATTGGACTTATATCATGTGATGACTGAAATTTTTCATATCTGATATCAGTTCGTGTCTTATCGAACCTAGATTTTTCAATTACAGAATCATGCCTTTAATTCATTTTTCCCCTCAAATCATTCGCCAGTTTTCAGAGAGACTTACAGCTCTTGCTGCTTTTTCGTTTCTTTCTGTGCCTTTTTCACTGGTTTATACCATCCAATAAACGTTAAAATCGAGATTCCATAGTTATATATACTACTTCCAATACTTCGAATCAATCCATGTTTCCTTCTTTGCCTCCGAATGAATACCGCTTTTCGACGGAATTCATCATTTTCTCGATTCGCTTCCATTTCTTGTGCGTTGATTTCATCCAACTTTTCTTTAATTTTATCCAAAAACTGAAAATTCGTTTTGGAAAAATAAATATAATTTTTTTGGGTTCATCTCTTACTGATTGATTGGAACGATGAATCTTATCAAATCTCTCTCTGATGTGCTCCAACTTCCCCCATATTTGAGTACAACGAATATTCATTTGTGTCTTTACTTCCTGGAAACGCAAGTTTGACACATTTTTCTGACACCTCTTCACCAATTACCATAACCCGTTGAGTTGTCTTCTGGAGTGATGCACGTAGATTCTTCTGATGTTCTTCACAAAGCTTCAATAAACTATCGATTCTTTCGAAATCTTTTGTTGCTACAAGGGAAACTATGATACTTTTCCAGATGGGCAATCACTTACTCATTTTGAATTTATTAGGAAATGAGAAACTGTTCAATATTATTCAATTTTCAATTCGAGACTACACGTTTTCTCTGTCGATAAATTAACAAGGAAACCATTTATTAGAAGTATGGAACGTAAACAAGTTAGCAGGAACGTTATGGGCTACCAAAACCAAAAAACAAATGATTATTGAACTGGCTGAACGGGTGATGCAGCAGCATATGGTGGTGGAGGAAGCATGTTTGCTCTTTTCAGAAGAGAAACGATGTCAATCGGACGATTGTCCGAGAAATTAGTCAGCTGGACGAGCTCTTCTTTGGTTTTTGGAAGCTGAAAATTTAGAATGAAATTGTAATTCCAGAAAATTCTTTCAGATACCTTTTTCTCCAAATAAGTCCACAAGGCCAATGTCTGCAAGTAGTATGGATGATCCAATCCAAAGCAGACTTCGAAAATATTCATTGCGTCGAATGCATATGGCATTGCTTCATCTCTTTCGTCCTTTTCAATCAAAGCTTTCACGATATGAAGAAGTTGGAATCCAACATGACGATCTGCTTTCGGGAAGCACAACTTGTAGTTATTGTAGATTTGAGTATGCATCGTTGATAAATTATCCATTGTGAGCTGTCCGGTGACATGGAACAGAGCTGTTCGGAGTCTTGCCACATATACATTTGATGGATGCAACACTATTTCGGCTTTGGAGAGGAGGTCTTGTAGCTGGAAAAAACATTTTCTGTGTCGAAATGAAACCCTAGGCAGCTGGGAAAATAGGAATGCTGTGCTTTAGGAGTAGATTCGAAATTTAAAAAAACAAAAAGAATTGCATCGACCGGGAATCGAACCCGGGCCGCCCGCGTGGCAGGCGAGCATTCTACCACTGAACCACCGATGCGACAAAATACAATGGAAGTCGCAGGATATAAATCCGGGCGGCTGACGCTGGAGAAGAGAGGAATAGGGAAACAAGGAGAACGAAAAGTGTTGGAAGGTCGAGGAGAGACGGGGAAAAGTGGTGTATTGGGAGAGCGAAAAAGAGAAAAACGGGGAAAAGGGAACAGGAGAAGTGTCCGAAAAAGAACAAACGCCTGTTCAACTCAACAAACAAACCTTGTTTGGCAGAGTTTCCTGAATAAAAAGGGTCTGATTAAAATAGAAATACATCCCAAATGAAACAGTAACGTATAGATATCCAAGTGAAAAAAATTAAAATCTAAAAGAAACCGCAAAAGTAAAACCGAAAGCTCAATTTCTTCTCAAGATTATCTATGCTGAAATTCCTATAAAAACATTGACCTAACTGTCCTCTAAATCAACTTACAATGTCAGCTGGGCACTGTGGATCAAAAGATGCTGGAAGACTTTTCATGAACTCTTGAGCTTTTTTCACATCATTCTCTTCAATAATCGTTTTGCATTTGTCACATGCAATGTTCATTGGTTCCTCGGTTTCAGAAGTCAGCTGAAATTCAGAAATTTGTATAGTTAAAGAGTTTTCCCGAAGATGTGTTCCCTGGGATCCTGTAAGGTCTCTCCCATCCGTAAAACTCACAATCGGGGCATCACACGCTGGATTTGCACATCGAATTGCAGTCAAAGCATCATCTTCCGGATCCATACATCTAGTACACTCACAATCGAAATACCATCTTGACTTCAAATCCTTCCTTCTCACATATTTACTTCTTCCCACATCAATATACGAGATGAATGCTTGTTCAGTACTTTCAGCATCAACTCCTGGAACAAGAGGACGGAGACAAACACGGTATCCATCGAAAACCATTGAACAAGTTGGACGACACGAGTGATTATACATCGAGACACCCAAATCCAGAGCCATTCCAACTTCATTTCCAGCATTTGTATGGATACTGTGAGAATTGATGGAAGCTTTACAGAAAACATCAAAGAATTGTCCCTTTTCAATCATTTCATCTCCTCGGAATAGTCCCATTTTGGTGAACATTTTCTCGAAATGTTTCATCTTCTCTTCGTCTTCTCTGAAATTAAAATGCATGCATTAATCCAGCTCCTCCCTGGTTTTTCTCACCTGATATCAACTTTGTGATCTACTAAACTCGAGAATTTTCTTGCTGATTCAACTCCCAATTTGTCTCCATTCTTCTCAAGAAATTGGATCCGATCTATAATTTTCGAGAGGAACAAGACTTCAGTGAGTGGAAGATTCGGGAAGCTCTGCAAATTAATTTTTCTTCTTTCTTTCTTGTAATCAAAAAAGTTGAACGAACCGCTTTCAGCCGTCTACATTCTGGCTTATGTACCAACCAGGCTGTTGCTTGACATTCTTTACTACAGTACATTGAGAAGTTGCATCTGGAAAATTCTCGGAAATAGTTAGAATAATAATTGGAATTAGGAATTTACCCTCCACATCGAAGAAGTTTCTCCCCAGGAGCCGGTCCACGCATACAGTTTGCACAGAATTCATTGACTTTCGGGTTCGATACTTGAGTGGCGAACGGGGTCTCGAAGATCTGAAAATATGGATTCAAGTCTCTGAAATAGATAGAAAAGTTACCTTAATTCTAGCATGAATCGATGAAATATCATCTTTCTGAACTAATGGATCCTCCTCTTTTGGAACACTTTTTGGAACATTTTTATTCTTTTTAACAGCCATTTTCAATAGTTAAAATGTTCGAAAAAAGGTGTAGAATAGTAGAGATTCTTCGAGAAGAAAAGAGAAAAGGAGGAGAAAAGCTGTTGGGAGAGATGGCGGATGGGATGAGTGTAATCACGGCAAATATTACACACTCAGACTCTTGGAGCTCCTCAAGTCTCGGGTGCTCCGATATTTTTGTGGAAGCATGTTCTACTATACATCAACTCACGCTTTTCATCATGAAACATAACACCCTCAATCCATATTTTATAAGGAAACTTCCAATTTACGAAAACTATCATTATTCCTTGCGATACATATTCATAATTATAGACTTTTTGTTTCTAGTTCTTTGTAAAATGCAAATATTTGACATCTCTCAATTTTTATCGGAGAACATCCCATTATATTTGAAAAAGCACATGGAGAAAGGCAGGGGGTGGGGGTAGAACTTATAGTTCACACAATTGATTATGTATTATTAAAGGATGGGTGGGAAAGATGAACTGGGTTGAAAGTAAGCTAGAAAAACATAGATAAAGATGTGGCAATAATATAAGGCCTCAGAAATCTAGTTTTCTTCGGCGCTTACAAAGAAATTAATAAGATGTGGGAGGAAAAGCTCCAACGGAATGCCCGTATTCGTCAGCACAAGAATCATGAAAGATAACCGCATTTAAGGATGATGGGGGAGAAAAAAAAAACAATCAAGAAGTTAAGTTACGGGTAATTATGTATGCAAAAAGAAAGAAAAAAAATTATGCAGTTTAGAATGCAGCTTTTCGAGAGTTAGCCATCTGTTGCAGCATGTCAGATCCAGCTCGATCAAGTTGAGTGAACCAAAGTCGAGGGCAGCTAAAAAGTGATAAATTGAAAAAAATGCCTTCTGATCAATTTAAAATCACTTACGTGACTCGTCCTTGGGCATCATAAAGGTTATGCCAATGCCATGGTCCATCACAAGATACAAGTGGTTCGAGAGTGGTAACTCTCTGGCAGAGCTTGACATAAGACTCCCAGCAAAACTGGCAACGGACACAGCTTCGTGGTGAAACTGGAACTGAAGACGTGGATGGTTGAGAGACAGTCTTAGCACTGTACGTCGTCGGCATATAGTCGGTGTATCCATTTGATCGTTTCACGTTGGCATACGAGTAGTCAGCAAATGAAGACTAAAAGTTTTCCGTTTAGAATTTAATTATAGAATTTCTAAATTAAACTTACCGGCATCGCACTTTTTGAAGGTGCGATATGTCTCATTGATCCCCCAATCTGACTTTGTCCACTGATCTGACTCAAGTTACCACGTGAAGTGCTGGCAGATGGTTGCACAGGCTGCTTGTATCGAGCATCGGGTAACAAGAACATATCCAAATCGACTTCCACAGATGGATCCATGATTTCTTGCACTTTTTGATGTTCGTTGTCACACAATGACAATCCAGAGAGCATGTTCTCCGATGACGAAGCAGACGAGAATCCAGATGATGGTGTTCTCATCAATGGTGGCCCGCTAAAAGTCATCTTTCGAGACTGATACTGAACTGGACGATCGAAAGCAGTATACTGATGATGTTGAGGAATCATCGGAATAACTCTCTTGTCCTTTTCGATATAAGCCAGATGGAGTTTTTGCGTATGATTAGTACGCGGTTGTGGAGACGGCGAGCGGTTGATTGCAACACCTCCCGAACGATGGGTCCACAGATGGGATTGACGATCTCGTGGAATCAGTGGTTTGACTTGAGAGCGAAGTTGAAGCAGCTGTAAGAAATGATTTATTTTTAGTTAAACTGGATAAACACGGATCAAAATTGACAGTCGAACTTCAAACAGGTATTTAACATTAAAATTGCTTTTCGAACGGCAAATTAAAATAGTTAAGCCCATGAGAAGATGATCATTTTTCAGTTAGCAGCAACTTCGAATGAATCATAAATCACTCGTTCACATGTTGTATTCTCGACAATGAAACGTATTCTCGGAATTCATTAATTTCCTATTTCAAAAAACTCCGATAAATCACTTTGCCAACTCACTTGCTTGGGAACCTCTCGTTGCGGCTTGAAATAGCTTTTGCTATCGTTGTTGCACGAACACTGGAGTTCCTGAAATTGTAAGTCATGAAAACCAGAACATAAAATAAAAAAAGGACAGAGAAGATGATCGATCGAGATTGGGATAGGATTCAGAATTGAAAGTTATGGATTGAACTTGATTCGATAATAGTAGGATATAGATAGAGATGATTCATGGAAAAAGAAGAAAAAGACTCACTTGATGGTGTTGAAGGGGAAAGAAAGTCGAAGACATTGTCTCGCGCGCACTTCCAATTGTCAAATAATATCGGAATGAGTAGAAACATCATGGCGCCGGCTAATTGTGGATTTTCACAGCAAAACATGCGTGGGAAAATGCTACTTTTCTCACGGCTTTTACCGGCGAGCGTGGGAAAGTACAATAGAGCGCGGCGGGCAAAGCTTTTTTGGCGCGAGTTTAAAATTTATAATTTTTACTACCGTAACCAAGTTTCGATTTATAAAAATAAAATTTTACTGAATTTTCATATTCTAAAATGAAATTCAAATCAGAAATTAACTAGATTATCTTATAACGAATAATTATAAAGTGCAAAATGAAACTAATAAGAAGTATTTCTTTGAACACCCTAATCGGAACTAATCTCATTGAGAAGAATAAGATGAGGGAGGAATAAAAAAGAAAGATGAGAGTAATTAGATTGACTAAATGAAACGATAAAAACTACGACGGTGGTCACAAACGGCAGGTACAAGATGAATAGGAAAGGCCTCGTTTAGGGAAAAACAGAATTGGAAAACTAACGGAATGACTCATCATCCGATAGTCATTTGTCACATTGAAAACGTCGTTAGAAGGAGAAAAAGAAGAAGAAAGCATCAGTTTCAAAAATCAAGAATATTGATAAGTTTTATGTTTGAATAAAACGAAAAGTGAAAGACGAGAACGAGGCGAACATAATTACGTTGCAAGTAATAAACCGATTAATCGAAATTCTTCAGAAACAAATTATGTCGTCAGTAGTTTGAGACGGAAAGTATTAAAAGTGTAACCAAGTGCAAAGTAGGTCGAATTCTCCTTATCTTTTTTGATTCGATGTGTAGTTGAACATGTGTCTACATGGAGACTAGAATGTTCTCTGTGTTCCTATTCTCCTGAGAATTGCTCTCTTATCATTAGGCAGATCAGATGAAAAGCACCGACAAAAAAAACGAAACTCCACTAATAAAAGAACACATGGAATCTAAAATACACAGCTAACCTCTTGTGATGTTTAGAGTTACTTCTATATTGTACACACACAAAAACCTGTCATGTGCCGCTTAAACTCTCTACGAAAGACGTAAACAATTTGAGCAATGCGATGAGATGGAACTGTAGAAAAAGAAAAGAAAATAGATTGGAACTAATTTGTTTCGTGCAGTTGAGATGGGCGGAGCTCGAGGAATTCGAAGGAATTACTGTAACTAGAGTAGCTCACTTGTTTTCAGTTTGGCAGCACGAGCAAAACTATCTGGATTCATTTCCTTCATTGAGTTTCTGCATCCTCTACTAGGAGGAATCAGCTAGCTCTTATCAATGAAGTCTATTGAACAGTCGCCTGGAGGATATAAAAACCGGGAAAACGGAAACGAATCGGAGTAATTGTGGGTGGTAAATGAAACGATAAAGTTACGTAAACTGTGAAGATTTAACGGGATGGAAACAAGAAGAAAAAGAAGAAATGAATCATCAAACAGAAAACCCGCCTCCACTTTTTTCTTCTTCTTCTTCTCCATTTCTTTACCCGTTATGGTTCTGTTTGCTGCCCTGCCACGACTCACCACAACGAGCAGAAAAAAGAACAAGAGAGTGAGAGATAGAGAGAGGTCAGCACACAGAAGAAGGCGACGGACAGTGTTCTTCTTCTTTTTCTCGCGCATCGTATCTGCATATACTCTTCTCTTCTGTGTGATATATATTATTTGTCTCTTCCCTTCGCTTCCTTCATAAGGACAGACAACGGACACCTCGAGCCATAGCGTGGTGACCTCGGGGAGACGGGAGAGAGAAAGACGTGTCACTACGTACACTTGCGCGGTAAAAGCAACATTTAGTTGAGACTAATGAGAGAAAAAGAGAGAAAGGAAAGAGAACATTGAATCGCAGCGAATTATTGTTATTATGAAGAATAGATTCGAGAAAGTGATAAGTTTTGAAAATGGGATTATGCATCCGAAATTTGTGAATCGGGAAATGACGATATGATGATTAGATGATAACATGTTACTTGGTTTTGAAATTATCATTGAAAAGATTCAAACTGACCTAATCTAAAAAGACCAATTGTGAAAACTCCAGAGGTGAATTCGTCTACAGTAACCCATTTTCCAAGTCAACCATACTCAAAAAAGAGAACTCAAAACACATCGAGAGAAGTTCAACCCAATCGAGCGTCAGCACAAAAATGCTAACCAACAGAGCCAAAACTGTTCCTAATAGAGAATTCGGATGACATCCTCATGTTTAAACTACAGTAACCTAACTAGATTAAAAAATAAAATGAATGATTGAAAAAGACGTTGTAAACATAAAATAAAATTTGATATTTCAGTTTATGTAAGTATTCAATTCTAGAGATATTTCTATAAACTCAATATTTCTCGTTTTTTTTCTTCTTCACTTGTTGACAGATTTTGAAGAAAAAGATGACAAACAAGATATTTGAGGACGTCGTTTCCATGGCAATGAGTCTCAAGTTGATAACTGAACCCAGAAATCAATAAGCATAAACTTCCCAGACGCATTCAGCTTTTCGAGAAGGAGAATCGACTAACCGGAATAGATTTTTGTTCGAAATAAAAATATACAAGTTGGAAACTCTGGCTGAAATATATTTTTCTTTTCCTCCTCCATATCAAATGATTCCTTCCCGAAAAAAAGCGAGAAAAAGTGTTTACAGAAGAAAAAAGAGATTCAGTGAAACGGTTTTGATGGTCGTTTTGTGAAATCAAATTGTGGATGGAAAGGGGGATCGTATAATACATTTAATGTTTGTTTTGCAGTTTTTCTTTTGACCAGACAACTTATATATAAATGAATACAAATAGTACTTGACAGTTACGGAGGGGAAAAAGGAAAAATGGTATTTTGAAATTATTGGAAATGGAGATGAGTCAATTATTATTCATTTGGCATGATGAATCATCAAATGAGTGTCGTCGTAGAAACATAATAATATGGTATACGATTTCATGGTCTCGGGCAAACGAGAACGTACAAAAACGAACAGAGGATGAGTAAATAGGAGATAATTATGTTGTGTAGACTGGTATTTTTGGGAATGTACGGGGCACCTGGTGACCTGTCAGAGAAGGTTTTTGGGAAAATAGATCAACTTGAATCTTCAATTGTGTCAAATAAGAACTTTGTAAAAGTTTGGAAATTAGATAATTATAATATATCAAACTGTGGGAACTTGCTGGAAACAATTTAAACTGAAAACTCAGTTTTAGGAGTTTTTAGACGAAACCTGTATGAATGGAAATCTGACGCAAACGTTATTATGAACGTTTTTTCAAGCTACTCTCTATTCTGAAACAAACAGAGTATTTTAGACTTAGAGTTTTTTTGCGGTGAATGACAATTTGGATTTTTAGTCAAAAATCCTTGTAGGTCGATTCTCTAAAAACTTGAAAAGATATTGAGAGTCTCCATTGCATCTATTGTTCATCCAGATAAGCTCGATCGGAATACTCCAAGTTAAAGAATTCAATCATATCTTGGTCATCTGACAAACCATTTCCTTTTTATCAGCCCACAACACTGGGATTCTAGGAGACATTGATCTTGAAGTAAACTTCTGAAATGAGTGGTTCTCCAATATCTGAACTTTATCACATGCGAGTCAGATATTGTTTTGAGATTGTTGAGATCTTTGGACTGCTTGAAGCCTCCAATAAGAGGTCCAAACCATTTCCCTTCTTCAGATAGTCCCTACGATAAGAATTCACCCTTTCACGACCTGATTCACTTATTTCTCAAAATATTTGGACCTCCCCGTCCATCCTTCTCAAACTTTCAATTTACTTTATTGTGCACTTTATCACACTCCTTCTCGCTCACCCGGAGAGTTCTTGTGATCGAAATCAAATAATATTACACTTTGTAGTAAACCTTCTACCCCGTCTCTCTCGCTTCTCGAACACACTTTACACCCATTCATTCTCTTCTTTTTCATTTTGCTTTGCTCTGTTGCTCTTCCGAATGGACTTTATGTTCGATGAGTGAGAGTATACATTTGCAACTTTTTAGATCAGTTCCGTTCTCTGACTATTTTTCGCCTATTTATTCTGAAATCTCTTTGTTCAGAAAACTAATTATCCGAGTTTCAGAATGCACACAATTCCAATCACCACTGATTCTGCTGCCTCTTGGGATTGGCCACTTCAACATCATGACGGTGTTGTGAAAGTAACAAACACTTCGGAGAAGTTCGAAGTTGGACTCGATGCTGGATTCTTCGGACCAAGTGATATTGATGTGAAGGTCAATGGACTGGAAATTATTATTCATTTGAGACATGAGGTAAGTCTTACTTTTCTATGAATCATCTTCTTTTATTTTGTGAAATTAGATTATTTTACAGGATCGTCAAACCGAATACGGAGTTGTCAACCGTGAGATTCATCGTACCTACAAACTTCCAGATGACGTCGATCCATCAACTGTGAAGTCTCATCTCAATTCAGCCGGAGTTCTCACTATCACTGCAAAGAAGCTCTAGATCATCCATTTTATATTCTATACATTTCAGATTACTCGTGAATTCCGTTTGCCATAAATGATTGTACAAAATACTTTGGGTTCTTTTACGGTATGAATACTTTTGAAGTGTCTAGTAGGGATTGAGTGAACAAAAATTTAAGCAAGAAAGTTATTCAGAAAATGTATGTAATCTTCGGAACGATTAATGCGTTCGAGTAAAAACTTGATTTGCACCTATGTATGATTAAAACCTGGAAAAAGCTAGGCCAAAATTTCACAAATTTGCTTAAAAACCTAATAGCTATGAGATAAGTATTTTCGACAGACTTATTTTTGAATTTCATATCGCAACAAAATTCGAAGTTTGTTGAAAATTCGGTTCACAGAAAGTCCAAGAAACAACAGTCTGAAAAATCAGGCTAATTACTGAGTCGGGATATCCACTTGAGTAGACAATCTATTGGTTTTTGAGACGAAAACCCCACAGGCCATACTCTTAGACAAACATATTTATTGTCTTTTATGATAGCTGGAAACATCACTGAAGTACGAAGCTACCACCTTTGAAGCCAGCTAGCGATGTATGATCGACTGTCATTATCTCCCACTCTACTCTTCTTTTTTAACAAGATCGGAAAAATGAATGTTTTTGAAATCTGTTTGAATTAGATGTCTAGTCATTGGAGATGACATCATCAGCTTTTCTGATTCCAATAGCATATTCCTAGTGACCTCCTTTTTATCTTCAGATGGTCAGATGTAAGGATGGACATTCAGAATGTATGGCATATCAATCCAGATTCAGACTAAATTTTAAATATTACAATTTTGCTGATACATATTTCTAAAAAGCACTTTATTAACGAAACCACTACAATGTACAATTAAATTGGTATGGCTAGAAATTGGCAACACTGGAAATAAATGAGTCACTGGGCAGCTGTTTCCGATTTCATTGCTGGAATATTCTCTTCTTTTTTCTCAATATTTTCTGATGGTTTCTTCTCTTTTTCCTCCTTTTCATCATCTTCGTCATCCGGTTCGTTTTCAGTATTCTGTGATGGTTGTCCTGGGAAATCTTCAGTTTCTTTCAGAGACATTCTCGATATTTTATCTTCAATCAGACCATCTGCATGAACTGTTTCTCTGAATATATAAATGAATGGAATTCCATTTTCTTCTTTAACAAAAACTGGAGTGTAATTCTTTGCATAAGCATGATTCATGTAGGTTGATGATGGGCCTGAAATACTTCCTCACAAAATTCTCAATTTTCAGTCAGCTCACCCATGAATACTTTGATATCCTTCGTCTCTCGGTTAGCTCTGAACCATGCTCTCAGATTGAAAATGTAATCAATCATATAAGTGAAATCTGCCTTGTCTCCATACATTTTCGTCTCGACAAGCTCTCCCAACTTCTCTCCGAAATCGAAAATGTCCTTCTCAACTCGCCACATGTCGAATTTCTGGAAAACTATGTATATGATTTTCTAGACAGAAAGTTATAAAGTTTCCAGTTTGGTTACTCTAGTGACACTGTAGGGATACTGTAATCCAAGTATTGGAATTTTTCCTTTAAAAAGTCAAAAGAGAGAGTTGGTTACTGTAAGGGCGATCCATAAACAGTTACAGTATGTCAAAGATACCTTTTTTTATTCATTTGACGAATTGTATGTTAGATTAACTTCTATAAAGTGAACCGGTATATAACTACAAAAATAAAGATAATCACGTCAGAAAAAGTAAATTCTTCAGAAAAACAGAGTGTAGACTAACCTTCAATTTATACTTCCATATCACATCAATCACAGTTTTTCTCCCTTCTGAAGCCGTCTCTACTTCAATATAATTTCCAGGAAATTTGAAGAAAAGTTCTTCGACGAATTCGAATTTCCCATTGTCAGACTCCATTAATAAATCACCGGTAATATGATCTTTGAATGTAACCATTTTCTGAAAATATTGTGAATTCAGAGAAGAAAGAAGAATAAAATAATGTGAATTGGAGTCTTGCGAGAAGCAGAAAATCAGATAAAGTCAGTTGTTCGAAGTTAAAAAATGTTTGGAGAAATGAGAAAATGCATCGAAATTCGATGTGAATCTCTCTTCATATTAATTTCAGAAAAAAAGAGAAAAGAATTCGATAGATTTCATAGTTTTTCTCAACAAAAGATCATGGTCAAAAGAGAATTTAGACGATGCCTGTTAAAGAATAAGAGAAGAAAAAGAAAGGATTTTCGATTGCCGTCTGAAGATTAGAAATGGATTGAATTAATTGAAAAAAATAGGAAAAAGAAGGAGGAGAAGTCTTCTAAAAGATCCATTGTATCGTCTGGAAAGCACGTAGATGTTGTGATTTATAACTACTAAAAACCTGAATTTTTTAAATCAAATTCCGTTCTTACAATAGGCTTTAAACATAGTATTTTTCATTCTTGGACAGTTTGTCACATCCCTCTCGCTTCATTTTTCTATCTGACCACTTTCACAAATCCTCTCTAAACAGTTACATTTCATTGAGATCAGGAAGAGTTGAACCCAACTGAAACCTCTTGAAATTAGCTATGTCTGCTTGACGTCACTTCGTTGTCAACTCTTCGTTCAAATAAGTTGGCAACTAGAAAAACGAATTTTTAGGTATGTACAAAAGTAAATATAATTTTGGACGTCTCGTGACTTTGAAACGCTTTATCAAAAATAGGGGTTTCGAAGTCAGGTATGATTTGATCAGTAATTTTTCAGAAATAATGAAAAGTGGCATTGTGAGAAGGAGACGATTCAACGTTCCACGTTAATCCTTTAAAATTTAAAATATTTATCTGAAAACGTTGAAATCAAATACCTTTTTTGTCAGTGATGTATTCGAACATGTTCGTAAAAATTTCATGATAAGATAACATAATATCAGTTGTAACTATATGGTTCCGCTAGGTCCTAGCCAAGAAGTTGTGATAAACTGATCTATGTATTATTTGAATAAGAAGACGTTCCGAGTTGGGAATTCTGACAAATCGAGGAAACATAAAACTGATTTTCAATAATTGAAAGAACAAGAAACGTGATCTTGATTGAGATCTTTTGACGCAATGTCTCTATGGACTTTGGCCATGTTCAGCATGTATATGATATGGTCAGGAAATGAATGAGATGACGTGTAGTTTGGGGAAGATGGAGATGAAAAAGCAGAAGGGAATTTGACGATGAATGAATACGAATGAGGAACTAAAAGCATAGAGATAGTTTCATTCAGAATTCCAGATTTAATCTGAGTTTCAAAGTGTCAAAGATAGTTTAAGAAAGTTTGAAATTGGAATTCAGGCCTCACCTAATTCAATTTCAACTGATCATTCTAAAAGAATTGAAACCGAATAAAGTAAAAAAAGAAAGTTTTCATCATCTAACTGCAATCTTCCAGCCCATCCCCCTCTCATCTTTTTCGTCTTCTCCATGTCACTTCATTTCAATGTCTCGTGGCCCCTCTCTTACAAAAAGTGGACAAAAAACCGGTTGATAATTGTTGATAAGTGATTTGTCGTTGAAATTATTACGGAAGATCGAACATCGAGACGTGTTTCTTGAGCAAAGACATGTGGTTTTGAGGCAGATTACGTGAGAATTTGAAAGTTTTCTGCGGGAGGAAGATGACGAAAATGGAACAGAAGATCGTGAAAAATAGATTTATCAAATTGAACAAATAGACAAGTTTTACTTCAACCGATAATGAATCAATGAGGTCAATGTGGGCAATTTACAAAGAATTAATGAGGCTGTTCAATAAAAATCATTCCATAAATTAGTATATCTTCGACGACAACGCCTTTCTCAAGAACTTCATTTTGTCTTCCGACCGCAGAATATTCGAACAGCCTGTAATAAAGATAATGTTCTAGACTAACTAATCATCTTCACTTACTGATGAACAATTCAGGCTTTTCTGGAACAAAAATAGGCCTAAGACGTTGAAAAACTTCTTCCCATTCGATACTTGTAGCTTTGTATCCTTTCAACGTGGCAACAAACTGTTTCTGATTTTCATATGACATCTGAAAATAGTCTCCATTGTAATAATATATGGATGGGGGTAAGAAACTGACTCCTTTCGTTAGTTCTGATGTTTGGATATCAAGTGCTTTTCGATATTTTTCAGGCAGTGTTTCACGGGTCTGAAAGAGTTTTTTAAACGAAAATGAAGATAGTTGGGTAAGTCACCAGCAGAACCAATTTCTTCTTTTTCGGGGGTTCGTTTTGACTCGAAGTTTGAAATGAAGAAACAGGAATTTCAGTTTTGAATTTCCGCTTATTGCTGTCAGAAGTCGACGATGAAGTGGACTGACTGTCGTTCTCTTGTTCCCATTTCTTTATTTTCAATTCATCCTCGTTCTGAAACATATGTATTCAGTTTCCGAGATTTCATGACTATCTTACAGTAGGTAGACTGAACACAGATGAGATAGTAGGCTTGACTGATGGAGGCATCAATTTACTACTCTCTTTTTTCTCCAACATCATATTTGCCGGTGAGAACATGTCCTCTAAAGTGATCTCTGTTATATCATCTCTTGGATTCGACGGAAATGATTTTTTCGCTTGACTAAACGATTTGCATTGCTTTGCTTGTTTTTTGATGTAATCCACTTTGGAATTCTGGAAATATTCAAAACTAAACAATCTTTAAAAAAAGGGAAACCTCAATCAAATGACATCTCTCTTTGAAAAATCGAGCAGTTTTCAGAGCACAATTATCAGAATCC
Source organism: Caenorhabditis latens (assembly GCA_002259235.3). Lineage (NCBI taxonomy): Eukaryota > Metazoa > Nematoda > Chromadorea > Rhabditida > Rhabditidae > Caenorhabditis > Caenorhabditis latens. The sequence continues at coordinate 11,161,755 of CM056092.1, read as the reverse complement.
ATTCGACTGATCGTACTTCTCAACCATTTTGGAAACATCTCTGGCTTCGCAGTTGCATATCTTGTGTCTAATAGAACGACTGTTCCGAAATCATTTTTGTGTCGAAGAACACGTCCAATAGCCTGGTTTACAGCTCGAAACGCCTCCATTTGATACCAATCAGTAGAGGATTGTTTCTCGTGTGTCACATCTTTTCTACCCATCAAATCATCGAGATACTTCTTTTTCAGCACAACTCTCTCATCGTGAATCGGTGGATATGGAATTCCAACAATAATTACAGCTCTCGATTCGGCATCACAAAAATCAATTCCTTCTGAAACTTTTCCACGACAAACTGCAAGTAAAGCCGCTCCGTGTGGTTCAGAAACTCCCTAAACAACATGAGAGTTCAGACCGTCTAATTTATATCAATTTACCTGTGTATACCTGAGACGAACAGCTGCAAGCTCTTCTTTTGCTCTCGGTTCAACAACAACTCTCTTACTTTTCTCCATTCTGGCCCAATACGTATCTGTAGAGTTTGCTGCAGATTTCATAGTTTTCCACGTGGCAACGAGTTCGTCCATTTGAGAATATGAGGAGAAGAAAACTAAGATTCCTTGGGGTGTCGCTTCCATCACTCGAATCAATGCTTCAGCTACATCTGACACGTAGTTAACGTTCTTCCTATTTTGGAATGATCCAGTGAGCCCTCCATGCTTTCCACGTGTTACGATTGAAGTAAGCACTGGGACTTGCTTTAGAGCATGTTCATTCTCCAGAATCGCACCAAAATTTCTGTAAATTGGAGTTATGCAACTTTTCGTATGCTTAAAACTACGTACAGTCCCATATTATAAGTGAACGCCTGAATCGGTGAGAGAGTTCCACTGGCAAGCAAAACGTTCCGAACACCTCGCATTTTGAGCATTCTCATTGAGATGGACGCTTGGAAGCAGAAATATTTGATAGTGAGTTTTCCATCTTCTCTCCGAATATACAGTTTGCAGTTTCGAGCTATTGTCTTTGGATCCACACGGTCAGCAAGCTAAAATATCTAAATTATTAGAACTCTACCATATATTTATCTTTAGAATAACGAGTCACTTCCCTGGTTCACTAATCCCGAATTTCTTAGCACCCTATTTCCTGCTCTGGTTTAAAAGAACTACTATAACTTCATTATAATTTGATTCTCTCTATCGGTTATAGAATTCGATATGGCGTCGTCTACAGGAGATAAAAAAGCAATCAAGCAAAGAAATATTGAAACCAACAAGAAACTTCCCACTTCTGAAGCCTCCTCTATGAACGCCAGATCACCTAAATATAAGGTGACTAAAAACGGAATATGGCTTAATGAAACATTTTCAGATAAAGAATAGAGGCAGTCGAGAGAAAATGCAACAAAGTTCGGAACAACGCTCTTTTGATGTCATTGATGCTAACGACGAGGAGGATATCAATCGCGTATCTATGTACTCTCCTGGTGCATCTCCAATCAATTCACCGAACATTTCAAGTATACCTTCAACACATTTCGTTTCAGTAACGGTTTGTTTTGAATTGGAAAATGTAACTCAGGTCAGGATAGAGATATACCCCTACCTATGCCACACTTAAATTTCAGTTTCTCAACTCCATCAACACTAATAGAAATATGGTAATCACTTCGGTGAAACGTGAATTGATGTCTTGCTTTATGCCAGGAGATCAAATCTCGAGTTTTAATGGAATTTCAATCTGGAATCGTTTTCAACTTGACAAGGAACTTTTGAATGTTCCGAAGCTAGATTTTCAAAAAACAAAAGTAACTTTTGTCGTGATCCGTGCATGGAATATTTCATGTTTAACGAGAAACCAACTTGATCGTCTCTCTCCTCCACCAGATGATCGTCTCCACTACTTTTCTGTTAAAGTTTACTGTAACAATAGAGCTGCTGGATTGTATTTGAGGTCTGAGAAGAAACGACTTCTAGTCAATCATGTGGGATTAGAAATAGAGGGTCACATAAAGTAAACAATTATTCTAGATTCGATCGAAAACTGCCATCAGTTTTGGACTACTCGTTGGAGATCAACTTTTGGGGATAAACGATGAGATGTTGGTGGGAAATCAAACTAAAGTTCTCTACAAACAAGCAAAGAACTTGATGCTCAAATCTAGAAAAATGGAATTCATTGAGTAATCTCTCATGACTTAGAACCATTCAGAGCTATGATATTTTTTAGAATGATCGCATGTCGTCCTGTTTTAGTTCGTAGCTCTCCGGCACCAAGTGTAGATGGGGAGTTAGCAATGAAAGCGACTTTGAAAAATGCAGCAGATCTAGCAAATAAAGTAGAAAAGAAAAGTTAGAATTCGCAAGTGAAACACGAAAAACCATGTTTTCCAGCTAATGAAGATCCCGCATCTTTGCCATTGGAAGCTGATGCTCTTGAAATCGCTCTTCGTGAACTGACACTGTTGCAACAATGGATCAAAATTGACAAACCATTACCTCATTGCGAAAAAGGAGGCTCTCTACTTCGCTTTCCATCTTTTTCAGCTGATCAATCAACTTGTCCAACTGAGAGATCAGAACGTGGCACGAGCAGTACAACCGCGTCTTCCACGATGGGACCACCAACTCCAGATGTTCCGAAGAAACGTGGGATGATCTTCAGAAGACGTCAGCAACAAACTATTGGTTTTACGGTATTGTGTACCGAAGAAACGCTATAATCATAGTGAGAATTTTAGGAACTGGCGGAGACTTCTAAAGTGACGTCGGATATTTCAGAAGAGGCAGAATTGAAGAAATGTGATCCACGATCAGGAATTGTGTCTTACATCAAGAATGCTTTCAACAACTAGTAAATTTTTGTTTACTTGATAACTTTAATTTTAATAAAAATCTGTTTATGTACACTGTACCTTGATGCTTTCATCTCCAACCGCAGCTGCAACTTCTTGAGCGTGAGTCGAAAAAATCGACAGCAGAAAGTCAGCAACTCTCTCCATTCCATCGCCTTTCTCTGTCAGTGCCACTTCTTCATTTTTCGACAATAAATATGAAATGGCATCACGGAGAATATCTACCAGTCGTTCAACTGAATTTCCATCGAATCCTGACTTTCCGAGAGTTTCCAAAAGAATTTCTCCGTCGCTGGCTTTTCCATCCAATGGTGGAACGGGCTGAAATAATATCACAAATAATTGAAACTGACCCTTACGATACCTTCAGCAGATTCGATTCGTATAGCTTATCCAATTCTTCTTCTAATAAGAAAACTTTCTCAAGAACCGCCATTAAATCTTCTGTTCTTAGGTTCTCGATTAACTTTTTCGTCAAATCAATCTTCTGATTTCCGAAAGCTTCTGTATCCATATCAGCTTCAGCTCGGGCGGTTTCCTCTTCATCTACCAACAATGCCAACACTTTTTTCAACTCCTCAATGCACAACGCAATATTGGTTGATGAAAGTTCAGCAGACGCATTCGATTCACATATTGATTCCAAATTGTGAGCTTCGTCGAAAATCACAATTGAATTCTTCAAGTCTAACTTGTATCGTCTTCTCATTTTTGGATCGATGATATAGTTATAAGGAAGAAGAATAAGCTCAGCTGTTTCAGATCGTTGTCGAGACATAAAATATGGACAGATCCTGGAAGGAAACACTTTATTTTTAGATTTTATTGTTGAGAGTAAACATACGAATTTTGTGTTCCGAGTTTCACAAAATCTTCAATATCCATAGCCTCTCCCTTGTCTAAAACTTCATTCATCTTGTCAGTGGTCATTGCATCAAATTTGTTGTAGTAATGACATGCTCGTTTCGAGACTAATCCCCGACACACATGAGATTGCCGATTAGATTCTTTGATTTTCTTAACTTTCTGATTGATGCAAAAGTGTTCACGAGATCCGAGAATTGTCGTCTTGACCCATTTGTATTCAGTTCTATTCAATTCGTGAACAACTTGTTCCAGCTGTGAATGAGTTCTTGATGCGTAAAAGATGGTTGGAATAAATGAATTTTTCAGCTTTTCTTCTGTTTTCTCGGCCCCTCCTGCTCCGGATGATTGCCAAGTAGAAAAATCTAATGGCTTGATTTCCTTTTGTTTTTGTACCCAAGCCAGAGTTGAACAGAGAAGAGACAAAGTTTTTCCGGTTCCTGTGGGACTTTCAAGAGCTGCGTCCAATTTCTGATAAACAGTTGGTTATTTTCAGAGATTGACAGAATTCACTAACCCGATCCAGAACATCAACTACATTTTTCATGAAAATTCGTTGACATTCATATGGTTCGAATGGAAACTTCACACAGACTTTTGTGTTAACCCATACTTCTGTCGTTGCTGAAGATGTTGGCTTTGACGACATTCTCAAGGGAAAAAGGTGATAAAGTTAGAATAAATGAACTAAGGAATTATTGGATTGAAAACCAAAAACACGGCACACTGTGGAAACCAAAGGCTTATGTAACTTCAAGTTTTAACAATGTTTATATGCAATAATGGCAAGGTTTCTTGGGGAAATAGTAGGATCGAAAAGAGGAATACATTGAGCATTTACACCATTTTCTTGTAGAAACGATATTCTGTCGTCAATAATAGCTGATTCAATTGCAGGTGCAAACATTAGGCGCAACACGTCGAATGAATCGAACTGAGAACTTTTGAACGATGACACAAAACTAGATAACTCGGATTTTGGGATTATCTGAAATCAATTTATTAATATTATTTAAGGCGTTATATATACAATCTTACCCTCAAAACTTTATCCAGCAAATGGCTTCCACGTTTTGCTAAAGCTTTTCGAATATATTCCTCGAAGGTTGTCTCATTCTCGACGCACTTCACCTGAAATATTTTGTTTTGAGATCTTGAAGTATCAACAAAATTCGAACCGAACACATTCCAATATTTCTGTCAGACGGCGAGTCGGATACTTCCCAAATCCATTTTTCGAGATGAGCGCGAGCATATCGTGAACTAACAGCGGTCTGTAAATAGCTAATTGTAGACAGTTGAAAAATTGTACAGCTTACAGTTTCGCCGAACCGACTAGCCATGTTCTCATTGTTGTGACAGGCAATTTCTCGATGATTGTAACTCAATTCACATCCTTTCCATTTTCGACTCAACGGAAAAACTGTGGAAGTTTGGAGTTTTGCATCCTGGAAAAATGATCATTGGGTGCTTCTCTGAATATATCCTCTTACACTGGACGTCTGTGCATCTTTGCTATCTGGATGTAGAAAATGAAAGCATTGAAATTCTTTGTGATAGCAACATCCAAATAGTACGAGAGCTCGAGCCTTTTGGCTTTTGAGGAATACTTTAAGAATCGTAGACGAAAAATCCCCACAACAATGTAGGCCAACGATAATAGCCGAGTTTTGAGCAAAATCGTCCACTTTAGTTGCCATTTCTTCCGTTACGAAACTAGTGAATCGCATAGGGGTCGTTGTCAAATTAACATTAGAATCTTGAAGCAGTTTTTCATCAAGATTGTTAGCCGATAAAGTAAACTGAAATTCGAGCGATCGTACTTATTAAGTATGAACTTATTAAGTACCTGATGATTTCCTTCGACTGCCATAACTGCTAATTTATTCACGAGTGAAATCATGCGAGACAAATGTCCAACTCCAGCACCAATATCAATGACACTGTCAATTGTATCTGCAAGACCATAATAACTCAGATTTTTGAAACCGGATTAGTACTTTGGGATCCAGACTCATGATCCATGAATGTTTGAATTTGTGAAATCAGCTCAATGATTCTATCTATTTCATGTTGTTTTTTCAACTTGATTTTCTTCCGTAATAACCCGTTTGAAGTAATTGTTCGGAACTCCGTCTGAAACACCAAATATTTTATTCCGAAACTTATTATTACAACAGCTACCTGCAAACTTGCTCCGGGCTGCATGCCCGTCCATTTCTCCCAAAGTTTATCTGGGCTCTGAATAAACTTTCTACTGTACTCGAGTCTTTTCAGAATGGACTTCAGTTCTATCAGAGAAGCTGAGAACCTGCATTCCAACTCTTTGTCTGTGGAATTCGCGAATGAAATTAATTCCTGGACCTGAAAGAGGGAAATCCTCATTGACATTGAAAAAGAAAAGTACCGTTGAAGAAGTAAGACCAATTCTCCATTCAGTGCTCAGTTTATCCCATACCCGGGTCGCGAAAAAATCAACACCTTTACAAAATAGGACTTGCTCATGATCCGACACCAAACGACAAAACTCGGTTACATTCATCAATTGAAAACTATTGCTTTGTGTCAAGTTAGAGAATCTACACCAGATACGCGGAAGACAATAATTTATGTTTTTGTTGCAATCGATATGATATGAGCTGGGGGATTATATATAATTCATTGAAAAACAGATTAAATGATTTAACAGTGAAGCTTAGCACTTCTCCTCGACGATGGCTTCCTTGACCAGCAGGAGAGTTGGAACCTCAGTTCCGTCGACATCTCTGTACTCGATGATGGCAACTTGTCCATTCTCGGCTCCTTCAGCTGCTTTCTCTCCAATGAAGAATTGAAGAGTCTTGAAACGATCCTTGGACAAGAGACTGACAACCCAAGCTTGAATCTTCTTCTTGAATGCATCAACATCAGCTTTGTCACGGTTGTTCTTCTCCATGTGGTCAATGATGTTCTTCATGAACTTCTTGATGTAAGCCTTGAACATTGAGGCGTCCTCGTAACAGTTCATCTCGACCAACTTGTGGTTGAGGACGATATCGATACCGCGTTCGACATGCTCCTCAGATCCCTCATCGTCTCCCCCTTCCTCAGCAGATGGGTTAGATCCGGCCAAGACGATCTCGCCCTCCTTGCGAACAACGTGTCTCCCCTTGAACTCGTAGATGAGGTCATCAACCAATTTCATTGGGAATGAATCAGAGGAAAGCTCGTCATCTGAAATTTAGGATATTTAAATGAGATTCTCCACGAAGTATGACGTCATGCCATTCGCCACTTCGCAAGTCTCCTAACTATCCGACATATTTATCGCTCATAACTCGCCAATCTACCATCCACAACAAAAATTATCTGGATCAGTCGCACTTTCCGGCAGAACGCCATCCAGTACAGCCGCTTCCAGAAAACTTTACATGCAGCTAGACTAGCTTAAGGAGAGCGCAGGTCAGAGTGCTCCAGGGTTACGACTCACCGGTGAAAATGTCCTTGTAGATCAGCATCTTGAAAGGAATGGGCCAGTAACTGAAACGAATACTTGATACTTGAAAAAAAATATATGAAAAGAATAGATAAAGTAGTGTAATGAGACACTTCGCACGATAATACCAAACAACGGTAATTTTGAATAACATTTTATTAACAACAAATTCAGAACAACTTGAGGACTTAGTCGAAAAGACCGAATCCCATGTCCTCGTCGGATTCCTCCTTTGGCTCCTCCTTCTTGGCGGCTGGAGCGGCAGCAGCTGGGGCAGCGGCGGCGGCTGGAGCAGCAGAAGCGAACTTGCTTGGGTCGGCGATGTAAGCCTTGATGGTCTCGGCCTCCTTGAAGGAAACATCGGTGACAGCGGCAACTCCCAACATGTTTTGGAGTCCAGAAGCCAAGGAATGGGCAACAGAAGCAAGAGTTGGGTACTTGATAGCCAAAGAGACCGAAGCGACGTTGCAGACTCCAGAGAGGAAACGCTTGCGAAGCTCCTCGGTGGTCATATCCAAAACTTCTGGAGTGTAGAGAGTTCCGTCATCGTAGACTTGGCGAACAACCAATCCGTACGAGAATGGAGTTACTCCCAACATGTTGAGAAGAGCAGACTCGGAAGCTCCAACCTTGTCTCCTTCCTTGATGAGGTGAACCTGAAAATCAAAAACAAAAAATTGAATCATTTCTAAAAAAAAAAACAGGATTTACCTCGTTCAAGATCTCGATGGTTCCTCTGGCGATCTTGGTTGGGATTTGGAGAGCTTGGAAGAAAGAGGTCTTCTCTGGTCCCATTCCGGTGTTTTGTGGTGGGAGCTTGACGTCGCATGGAGCGATCGCACCTGCCTTGGCTGGAGCTCCTTTACGGTTCTCCAAAAGCTTGGAGCGGATCTCTCCAAGATCTTCCTTGGTGAAGACGAATCCGACGTTCTCGACGATGTGTGGCAACAACTTCTCGAGGGATGGATTCTTTCCGAGATGACCACGGAGAGCCTTACGGATCATGGTGTTCTTTCCCATAAGAATCTCGGCGTGACCTTTAACAAGAACATAAATTTGAATCAGAGATGTCAGCTGATACCTCTCATGGCTTGACGGATCTCCTGCATTTGCTTGGATCCAACATTGTCAACGCCGACGAGAAGGCATTTCGGGTACTCCTCGAACAGCTCGATGAGCTTGACGAAGTAGTTAGCCTTCCAAGTAGATCTGTCTTCCCTAACCATCTTGGTGAATTAAGGATCGCGTGAGATTACGTTTTAAAGACTGAAAATTATAGAACATTATTGAGAAATCATTTTCTCAGAGAGCTGTAAAAATTTAAAAGTAAAATTGCTGATTCTGAAATTAAAAGTATAAAAAGACTTCTTTCAGCTCAAAATATTGACTAAAAGCGATTTTTCAGCACGGAAAACGGTAAAAAGGCAGCATTTTGGAAGATTTTTAGGAACATTGCTATTTTCCCTCTCCACAACGGCAATAGTTTATTCGCTGCGAGACCTCTTTCCACGTTCTCCTCATGCGCCTTTAAACTTCCTCGTAAAACGACAACATATATTCTGGTGAAAATGAACGTAAATTCGCGAAAATACGATAAATCACGGCAAAGTTTGCTAAATGCTAAAAATTTTTAAATTCTAGACATGAAAATTACTAATAAAATTGATTCTTTAAAAAGTGTTCATCGGAAATTTAAAATGTAGCTAAAGCAAAGGTGAAACTGCCTTTTCATGCTTGGATGATGTATGTTTGAGTAAATCTGTTCAGTTCATTGCACATGATTGTATTATTATCTTAAAATTTTGAACAGTCAAAAGAGTCCATGATCTTAAAAGCAAAAACTTTCAGAACTGTTATTCTCACATCGATAAGAGGCTTAATCAAATGGAAAGTAAATATGTGCTCTGTTTGAAGGCACCTTTTCAAGAATTTCTCCTTCTATTTATTCTTCCTCTTTTCATCATCGCTTCTCCTTTGCAGAAGTCAGGTACCAGTGTCTTCTTCTAATTTATAACACAACGCTGATAATAGCGAAACTGCAAGAAATGCTATATGCAATGAAAGGAGAATAATTTATTGAAAAACTCGGTAGCAAATAAATTTAGACACAAATCACGGAAGAGAAAATAATCGGGTGTTAAAAACCATGAATAAAACAAACAGAATTAGAGGGAGGTGATCACTGTATCAAGCTCTTCGTTCGAGACTCTTGTGAACTCGCCAATTGGGCGTCCTTTACCATCAACTGCTGGCTTGATGACAACGACTTCGACGTTTGCTGAGTTCAACTTCTCCTCCATTACTTGCTTAAGAATGGCTAGCGCCATCTTGAGAGCTTCCTTGATAGTGAGAGCCTGAAAATGAATCATATTAGAGTGGTTACTACATAAATATTTACATCATGATATTGCTCCTTGAGATTCTGTTCGGCTCCATCACTTGCAGCTCCAATCGACTTAGCCTTACAATCGATGAATGTTCCTGATGGATCGAGGTGGAACAACTTGGCACCTTCCTGGTCAACTCCAGCGAATAGCATAGCGACACCAAACGGACGGGACATCGAAGCCTTCACATCATCGTCTCCGAACTGAAGTGCGAGGTTGGCCACCGACTGAGTGACGTCTTCCACACGAATTTTTCGGTTGTATGTGAACCAGAAGTTTTGAGCCTCGATCTGAGCTCTCTCGACAAGTGTACGAGAATCAGCGATCAAGCCAGCGAAAGTGACACCTGAAAAACAGTAACTTGCATTTATTCTATAAATTATTAACAAGAGAACGGAATAATTTCTGCGAACAATTATCGAACTTTTAACGCCAAAACTCACCAATGTGTTGGTCGACTTTGCTGATTTTCTCGATAGCATCATTTACCATCAACTTCGACGTTGACCGTTTTTCTGCAGCCAACAAAACTCCCTCACTGGTCTTAATTCCGATACTTGTTGATCCGAGTTTGACAGCCTCGATAGCGTATTCCACTTGGAAAAGCCGACCTTCCGGAGAGAAAGTGTTAACTCCACGATCGTACTCGCTGCGGGTCAGGAACATTACTAGCTGCAATTTGTAAAGGAAATTGAAAGGAAGACAAACCAGGAAAAAAAAACAACTAAGTACAATCAATATAGAGAATATTCTATGCAATTCAGTTAGAATACGGGTTCAAATCATAGACTATAGATAGGAAACGAAAAAAATTGCAAAGGGACGATGAACAATGAATAGGAAAAACGGAGAACTCTTCAGGGCTGTTCGTTTTGTCATCATCGTGCCGAGCCCCTACATTCTTTTTTGGAAACATTCTTTTCACTAAAAATACTGTTATTTCTTCTATAAGTTTTCATGATATAAAACAGAGAAACCATCGACTCCGGAATAGAGATGAAAAAAAAGCCTAAAAGCAGCCGAGAAACACGAAATGGTGACAATTCGCGGTGTGCGCGTAGCCGTGTCTGCGTCTCTCGCAGTGTTGGCGCGAAGGAAAATATTCGAAACGGGAAAAAAAGACGAGGAAACGAAAACGTTTTCTGATCCGTTTTTTTTCTAGAAGTATTTAAAAGATTGCAAAGTTAAATTCAATATTATGTCACATATACGAATTCTCTGAGTTCCGATTATCTTCTAGAGCCTGTAGAGTACTCAAAATACCAACAAAAATTGAAAAATAATTTTGGAAATGCGATGTGGCTCAATTGGAGCGAATCCAATACGTTAGGAGAGTGAAGAAAGTGAGCAAGCTACTACATGTGCACTACGGCTCCAAAATTCATTGGTTTAATAACTAACTACAGATATTACAGATATTTCATTGAACAAATTGTACACTGAACACTCAAGTATCTGAACCATACCAAATCATTATTCTGATTTTTCATAAGTATATCAATCTCAATGAGAATTATTAACGAGATTGCTTCTAAATCTTATAAAAATGATCGACCCAGGTGAAGTACAGATTAAAATTCGAAAATAGAACTGAAAGAATGCATTCATTCCCGTTTCAATATTCAGACTTTGCTTTATGCTTTATATATTATAACTGCTCAGAAGAGCAGGCCACTACGGCTCCAAAATTCATTGGCTCCGTGCGGTCATCAAGTCCAAAAGGACTGTTTCACGCTCGCGGCTTGCCCGTCTCCCTTTCATCGCAGTTGGCATCTCTACCAAATTGATGGGAATTACGAGATACATACTGCAGAAATGATTCTGTATAGTATGGTCTCAAAATTAGCTACTCGGCAGCCGCACTTGAGTAAACCCAGCAGCCGACATCTCGCGGGTTCCGCTGTCCACCGTAAGTTGTGTGCGGCCGCATGCGATGTAACCACTCCTGTTTCCCAATCGAAGTCATCAAAGTTGTAAGGAAAGTTAGTCTGTCGTTTCAGTCAAGATGTAAATAGTCAACCGAGTTCAAATCCAATTATCTAACTAAACCCATTCAGCTATCTATCTTAAAGTAGTGTTCTGTTAGTTGAAGCAAATGTATTAATCCGGTTTTCAAGACACTGTGAAAATTAAAGCTCAAAAAGTTTAAATATATTTAGAAACAAAGATTTATTTTCAGGAAAATGTACATTAGACGATAAAAGTTCGATTTCATGAGTCCAAAGAAATTAGAAACCTTTGAGCATATCGTAGGTTCTTTTGTTGCTGTTGTGAATGATGCTTTTTGGTTCAACGTGTGGATAAAACAGTGTAAAATGAGTACTCTTCGTGATCTCACGAAGAGATACAAGTGAGAGTTCGCGTTCTCTACTAATACACATAGTTTGGGTAAAATGGAGGTATAAAATATGGGGGAAATCAGAGAGATGGAAGAAGCGGGTGGAAACGAGTCTAGAAGATGAATAAAAACCAAATTATACCCGCAGGATGAAAGTGCTGAAAATAATGTTTCCAGAATAACCAATGAATCTTTAAATCAAATAAAGAAAATAGTCGGAAAGGCTGCAAATACGGGATAAAAATACCAAGTATGAAGGCGGAAAGTGAGAGGATGTGGGAAAGGAGAAAATTCAGGAAAAGAAAGAAATTGAGAATTGTTTCATTGCGAAGCATTATCCTTCAGTCTTTGGTGGTGTATACCATCCCGACTTGGCGTGAATTTGTTGAAGTGATTTGAAAGACTGCTGGGCACGAGCCATCGAATAAGTTGTAGTATGCTGAAAATAAGAATTATTAAGACAATGAATGAGATGTTTGCTGCATTAAACCACTGATTAATTAGAATTAAGATGAAAAAGTGTTATAAACAAACCTTTGGATCAAATGAAATACGAGCACGTCCTTTGACAAGAGTAGCGGCGATCTGAAGTATGCAACTTTCGATCGAATAAGCAGATGACCATCCCTGCTTAGTGAGCAATTCCATACAAATCGCTCCCCCGCCCAAGACGAATCCATTCGTGATCTGTAAAAAAAATGCTTCATTTTAAAGTACGCCGAATCGAGTTAAAACTTACATGTGGCGCAACAACCCGAACAAATGGTGGTTCGCATGGGAAAGTTTCATTGAATGTAAAACTGAACAACAGATGATCTTGGTTCTGTTCAGCTTTCAATTTCTTCATGTCCTCAAACAATGGCGAATCCTCATCCACTTTGTGCAGTTTAACCCACCACTGGTATAAATTTTCTTCCTTCTCCAGCTCAAAAGTGTAAACTCCGTTCTTATAGTGCTCACTACGATGAATGTCACGAATTTCTTTCATCAAACGATCTGTTGCAGTGATTGATCCCGTAACTCTCCCATCCAAATGTTGTTGTCTATTGACTCGAGAAACCTTGTCGAGCATATCGAGACCTGCTTTTGACACTCCAATATCTTGTTGAGATGTTGGATCTTCGTCAGCCATTTCCACAATCTCGATGTCACCCTCGGCGTCCTCGTCATCTTCTTCTTCCTCCTCTTCTTCTACATCGTCCTCCTCAACATCTCCGGCCATATCATCGTCAATTGCCTGAAAAACAAAGTTTATCAGATCTACAATTTAAGTGATACTATGAGATATGAATTCGATGAAAGATACACATTTTTCATCATTCTTGAAAAAGAATTACCTCTGAAGCAGAATCACTCATGTCACTTCCTCGTCCCTCATCTATGTCGTCCCGGGCTGGAGGAGCGATTTGTGGAAGCTCGCAAGGAACTTGTACACCATAGAAAGAGCAAAGATCGGATACCAATCGATGTACTTGATGCAAAATATTTGTTGATTCCTCGGTTTCGGTGAGGCGTTGAAGGGATGCTCCAATGACTGGCACGTCGTCAGACTCGGAAAACCAGATTGGTGGTTGGCGTGGATAGTTTTCCTGAATATTGGCAGTTACGATGATTCCTTTATTATCGGCAGTGATGAATTTCATTGACAGTTCATCGACTGATGCACTCAGTATCTGAAAAAACACGTTTTGGTATTGACATTCAGTTTTTCGCTACCTGAAATCGATTATGCTTCTTTGGAAACAGCTTCTCCAACACCTGAATGTCTTCTTTGAGTTTTCGAAGACATGCCATCCTCTCTCGATTTTCTCCACCTGAAAAAGTAACCTTATAACTCTTTCTAGACTATGCTTTTCGAACAGTTAAAATATGAACGGGTATTGCATTCAATCGGTTGCTCAACTGGTAAACATCGATCGATTTCAGCTCTGTTATATTCGGTTCCATTTCGATTACGAGCGGTAAATTAACTAAAATAGTCTCAATGATGGAACATCCCAGCCAATAAGAGCGTGGAATGAGAAGAAATCAATAAAAAGGGAAAGAGAGAGAAAGACATCGACTGAACAGAGGGAGCATTCGAGTATGGAGGCGCAGACAGAGGGATAGAGAAACGAAGGCATTGGCAGTGCAAAACCCGTCTTGGCACGGGCCCACGGCGGGAAATGTGAGTGAGATAACATTCAGTGAGTTGATACGCAGATAGAAAATATAGAAAACGTCGAAACATTTGATTCCAAGAAAAGGCGAGCGTTTGAAAAGAAGAAATTTTGTAAGAAAAACACTAATGTATTCTTTCGCTGCATTCAAAATAAATGTTCTCATTATTACAATCGCTGCGAGACCATTAGATGATTTCGGAGGGTTTTCAAAATTTGCCGATTTCGATATTATGAAGACTGAGCAATTGAAAAGTTTTGCTTACTTTTACAGGTTAAAAAGGTGGTGTTCACCTATAAAGTATACTGAAAGTCTATGTTCAAATGACTTACAGAACGAGTACATTCAGAAGATAAGTACGTGAAGAATAGAGTAAAACTGATATAGCAGAAAAGAAGAATGCTGTGTGAAGCCCCAATGTTATAGAAATAAAGCGAATAAAAACAAATGGTATTGCTGTTTACTTGTTAGACTTAAATGTCAACATAACCATCTGATTATAAAAACACGGAAAGTCAGATGACATGATGGTTGTTAATTTAAGAAATAGTCGAGTCTTCTTTCCGGAAAAAAAAAGTTCGTGTAATACGACCAGGATGAATAAAGGCGCCAGAGAACGTCTCAAAGTACACCTGTCTCGTTGCGACATCAAAAGCCTAGGGAAGACATAAAAAGAAACCAGTTTTGATCGCGTATTCCGAGTGGTAAAAGTGCATTCTGATCTAGGAAAGATCGAAAAAAAGAGTGAGAGGGTGAATGGGAGAAGTTGACAGGCGACATTGAGAAGTTGAGACCTCCAAATCTGCTCATCTTTTATTTAGAATTGAGGTTGAAAATTCGATAATAAGAGTAGTGCTTCTTGAATTTCCAAAAGATAATAAACGATAAAATATCAAAATAACAAAGGCGGTCTACAATTCGACTTCAGATCATCCAGATAAGGTACGGTACAGTAAATTACAGGAAGAGCTACAGTAACCGAAGAAGACTGTAAAATTTTGGTTTTCTCAATAGAATTCATAGGAATACTATTTGAATTTTGGTTCAAAAAGTGCAAAAAATCTGGCCGTTAGTCTTTCTTATCCTGGCACAGTGACACACGCCAACACGTCTCGTAGGCATCGACCGCAACTGGCTGACACTGTCGATTGTTTGGAGAAGAGAGAAAGAACGAATGAAATAGTGCGCACGTGATGGACGGAGCAGGGAAAACGACAAATGTAGATCTGTAGTCTCTTTTTGCGCACGTTTGCCGTCTTATAGAATTGCAGGACCAGTCAATGAGACATTTTTGAGGAGGAAGAATACTCTCCCATTACAATTTCAACGCTCATTATGAAGGATAAAACATTTTAGAGAAATGAAACTACAATCGATAAAAAGGAAAGAGGGGAAATCTGAAAATCCTCATCTAATACCTCGAAAAAATGACGGGGAGCTATTCCAAAACACGTCATTCTTTTTTGAGAGAGAAAAAGAAAGGCAGCTGCTTTGGCTGCTCGATGAACTCTCCCCACTCTTCTGCCTCTCCAGCCTAATTTTAGTTGAGGACGTTGCGGGCAGAAGAAAAAAGAGAAATTAAAGAAGAGTTCAATTTAGTTTGAAATTGAATGCAGAACAAGAATGATATCATCCTTTCGAATTATAATCTCTCGACACAACTGTTTTTCAACATTGTTATCACGTGAAGATTGATATAGAGACACAAGGTACAGTTCAATCAAGAAAGAAAGAAAGAGAGAGAGACAAGAATTTGATTCCAGTTTCATGAAGAGACAAAAGGCAATAAACTGAAATGAATGTTTCAATCACCAAAGATTCTTAAAAGAAAACTTGAATTATCGTTTTGTAATTGGCTTTTACAAGTTGACTCACCTAAAAAGTAAGAAATGTAACTGAAAATAGCACAGGAGACTACCATATTTCCCCGAACAGAAAGAACTTTGCAGTTTACAGACTTGTCACGGGCCGGGCCGGGCCGGGCCGGGCCGGGCCAAAATCAGGAAAAATCTCGGCCCGGCCCGGCCCGGCCCGGCCCGTAGCCCGGCCCGGCCCGCTCGGCCCGGTTTGAAACATTTTTTGAAAAATTTTAAATTTTTGAATTTTTTTGGAATTTTTTTGAAATTTTTCGAAAAAAGTATAGCTTTCGAATAAAAATTCCAAATTGAATAAAAATGTGAATTTGTACAATAATTTAAGCATTTTTACTCTATTTTTTCGAAAAATTTCAAAAAAATCGGTAAAAAATGGGTACCCATTTTTGAATCCGGGCCGACGGGCCGGGCCGGGCCGAGCAAAATTACGGCCCGGCCCGGCCCGGCCCGGCCAGGCCCGGCCCGGCCCGACCCGGGCCGGGCCGGCCCGGGTTTTGACAAGTCTGGCAGTTTATGAGAGAACTAGGATAATCAATTGTCTAAGTTACACGTCTTAATGCAAACATCGGAGTATTTTCAAAACAATATCGATCGGAAACGTTTCGTTGTCTTGCGTTTAGAATATATTTTATGAATCGTGCAGCATTGATGATAAACTTGTTTAATTGTAAGAGGTATCAAAGTCAAAATTCATTTAGCACAGATAACTTTAGTTTACAAAGTGGGTGAGTTTTAAGTAGATCACAAAGTAATATAATTATGAGATGTGAAAATTACACGTGCTTGAAATTATGGCAAAATGATGTGAGAAAGGAAAACAGATACAAATATGCTACAAAATTTTGACAGACAAACCCAATGATATGGTTTCCTGTCCTATTCGAACTGCAAACGGTCTGGAATGATTTGCAAGTGCTCTTCATAATTTTTTCTTTCTTCTTGAATTTTTTCGAATATTCTTCGATCGACATCCACAATACTCGTCATGAATGTATCTCGGTATCTCCAATTTTTCCATGCTTCTTTATCCGAGCATGTTGTCAAATTCCAAGCATTATCGTAGATCAGGGGTGAGTGCCATCTCCCGAATACCAACTTGTCTTTTCTTCTGAAAATTTTGTAATAAAAAAGAATGATCAGAGTAAGACTACTTTATTTGCCATCCATGAAATATGAAATCGGTATCGGACCAAACTGAATTCGTCAGCCATCCATCTCGGGCCCATGCAAATCGTCCCTGAAATCATGTGTCATTGAAAAAATTAGCTGTCCAGGTATTACCTTTGGGAGAATTTTTATTTCTGGAATTGAAACATTTTTTATCAGTTCTTGTGCGCAAACTTCATAAGTTGATAAGCTTTCGTAGTCCGTCGACTTGATCCAATATTCATTCTCACAGATATCCAACTTCGATTTGATCGACGGCATAGCTTGATTCAAAATCACACTCTAAAATTTTTGGTTTTTCGATTTTCGTAAGCTTGTAAACTGACATGAATTGCTCCGTTATCAGATCCATGGAAAGACCGTGGGAGTCTCTTCTCGAAATTTGCCCAGAACATGAGAAAACGCCGTGACCAATGAGAATTGCGAACCAAATAGGAACCTGCCATCACTTCGTGATTCATAATCCGATTGTAGAACACGATTTGAGTCTTCAATATTTTCAATATTCAGAAGTCCGAGGAATCTCGTTAACTTACATTTCTATCCAGTGGTAAGTAATCTTCTATCACATGATTTGGGTTAATCACTCCCATGTCACCATCCAGGAACAGTAGCCAAGTGTTCGAAATGGACACCATTTTCAGAGAAAGAATACAATGACGGCGGAACATGAACTAAAAAACTACCTAATTTTGAAATGTATTCGAACTGAACTCTCACATCTTTCTGCTGGCATTTTTCTTTAATAACATCTTCCTTTTTTACATGAATCACATGGACATCGTACTCGAAATACCGACCATAGCATCTTACGGTATCTAACGCCATCTGATACTCTTTTTCATCTTCAACTTTGTTCAACACGATCACGATTCCAATGTTTTCTTTCCTGCCTAGAAAAAGTCATTGGTCTGGAAGTTTGTTAAACGTTTTTAACCTTGTCTCGAAACTGTGATATTTCTGATGATTTCATGATTGTATTGATTTGAGAGTTTGATGTACCCTTTTCCAATCCACAACTCTTCGAAAGTTACAATGAAAACTACAAAAATGAACAATCCTACTGAAGAATACCGTTGGAACGTTCGCATCGAACCGCGACCAGGGAAAAATACTGAAAAAAATCCTTTTTTTTTCTAACTTTCACTCCTCCAATTATGATTTTTGAAATAAACATTTTTTGGAAATGGATGATAACATGTAAATCGAGTTTACAGGTCGTTATTGAGATAAGAGAAGCTCGGTTTCTTGAATCTACTTCTGATCATAATATATAACACATCAAAAGTAAACTATTTGGACGCATCCCAACCTACTAAGTGACAAAAAAACCAAATTGAAAAAAATAAAAGTTTTATAGCACAGTTTTCAGTTATTCAGTTCACAACCAAAATTATGTTACACGAACAAAAATCTCTGTTTTACATCATTATTATAAGTTACAGTGAAGCGAAATGTTCAGAAACTACAATTGAACACATGTACTGAATGGCACAGGGAAGGTTTGACTACATGGAACATTGGTAACAGTTCAAATACTGATCGGTTTTCCATTCACATTTTTCTTGACGAACTCAGTGAAAGTTCTCAAAAACTTTGGATATTCTTTTTTATAGACGTGTCGAAGTGCAGCAACTGGTACCCATCCTCCAGGATGAACTGAAATAAAAACCCATATAAAAGAAGATTAGGGAACGTTCGTACCTTGAGAGACATATATAATATTACACTTGACATCATCTCTTGTTAACTTTCTATCGACATGAGGATCTTTCACTATTGTCTCGCAAATCATTGAGACCGTCAATCCAACTCGAACCGCTGAGGAGCTGCTAAGCTGAAAAAATGCAAATGACATTTGTTTTGATTGGTTTCAACTAACCGGAACATCCTCTCTTTTTACATCTGTATTACAGACTATGTACAAATCATGAGCTCCGTCTCTTTTGTGTTCATCGACTCTTCTAATATGCGATACGAATAGAGATTCTCTTGGTGCTGCTGGCCACACTGTTTTATGTTTTTGATGAAGAACTACTGAATCTGGAGAGATGTGTTCTACAACACTCATCGCTTCTAATGTATGATCCCACAGCATTTTGTACCGAGCATCGTAGAAATAGTGCATAAATTCAAGAGCGGTGACACCATCCACTGAATGTGTGGCTTTGAGTGGGTCTACAGGAAGACCTCCCTCATCTTCAATCTGTCGAGTGTACATTCTCATTTTACCATCTTCAGCGAATAAACTCCATACATTATCTTCTACACCAGCGAGAGCATATCTGAAAAATTACAACGTTAAAAGTGAATTAGCAATACGAATATCTTACTTCAACTGCTCAACTGCAAGCTTATCGATTGTAGAGAAAAGAGTGTGCTCTTGGCTCACCAACAGGTCGTCATAGTGACCAGTTGGCGGGTTTCCTTCCTAAAAATAAACCATAGTTGTCAAGGCCCGGGCAAATTGGCGCGAAAGTCAAAAATTCAAATTTTTTCAAATTTTTTGAAAATTTTTGAATTTTTTCGCGAAAAAGTCAAATTTTCGAGTATCATTAAGAGTTAGAAGAAATTCAGAAAAATAGTCTAAAATTGACCCATTTTCGATGAAAAATTGAAAAAATTTCGGAAAAAAAGGGTCATTTTTTGAAGCCGGGCCTTGAAAATTTTCTACCGGCCCGGCCCGGGCCTTCGGGCCTTGCCGGGCCGGGCCTTGACAACTATGAAATAAACCAAGTTTATGTAAAAACTAAAGAATGATAACTTACGATTCGGAAGCTTGGCTTCTTGGGTATCCGGTCTTCAACTACAGTATTCCCATTTTCTTTATCTTCAAAAGTGGTGTCGACAGCTTCTTCGGTTTTCTTCTCTGAAGCATCACCATTTTTGGAATCTACATCAAATTCATCAGCGTCGAAAAATTCATCACAATCACTCGTCTGAAAATTTAAAAAAAAATAAGAAAAGGATACACATTCAAATATTTTGTACCACATCAATATCGGGCCTAGCAAGTATTGTTGACGTCGTCATTGTCGAATTATCATCTGACATATATTCCTGATCAACCGTTGATTCACGACGAAGGCCTGAAGAAGATACACTCCTAGTAGCACAAAGAGGTTCTCTTTGTGGTGGAGGTGTTGAAGAAGATGGAGGAGTTACCGACGTTGATGAGGTTGCTTCTGGGATCACAATCTGAAATCACGAGTTGTTATGATAAATGAAGCTTTCGAGACCCTACTTTCGATGTTTTAACAAGATCCACAATATGATTGATGTTTACAATTAGAGCCAGATGTGTTGCTTTCACTGATAATATCGTTGCCTGAGGAACAATACAACTAGCTCCTCCTTGTTCCAGAAGCCGTTCAATTGATGTCATTTGATCTTTACACATAGTTCGGTACGCTTCGAGTTCGGATAGTTTTGTGGAAAATAACTTTGTTGATTCATTATCGTCAGCTTTCTGATTAATCGAGGCAAGAGCTGATGACACTGATGGATTTCGTGAATGACTCTTGGTGCTTGTTGAACTATAATCCGAATCGTTTTGAACCTGTAAACGGAATTAGTTGAAGAAATTACAGTTTCCCAAATTTCGATTTTTAAGAGCTCTAGTATGTAGTCTTGAGTTTTTCGTGAACTTTCTATTGACGCTCTTCCTGCCACTGTCCGAAGCTACATATTTACTCGGAAGGACAGAAAAAGATCAACATTGGTTCGATGTTTTCTATGTATAAATGAGAATATGGACTGGGTGTTTGAACTATGATCAATTTTAAATTGTCATCACATCTTTTAAAGTTTTCGGTATTCGGATAAATCGAAACTAATTAGAACAAAAGAACCGGAATAGAGAGAATGACCGCGTTATGAAATAATTTTTTTTAAGTACATTAAATAACCGAACAGAGTTACAAAAACGTTTTATAGTAGAATACAGCTTACTGTTTCTCTAACTACTGATCTCATCCATAGCAGTTTCGATTGTGAGTTTTCAGCTTTCAGATACCATACGACATTTTCTCCCATGGAAATTGAAAACTCGTTTTCATCAAATTCATGTGCCTGTAATATTATAGCGTTCGGTTGTAATCAAATGATAAGCGCTTACAGCAATTATTGCATTTTTTAGAAAAATACTCCCACGACAGCCATGTGTTTTTTCTGCTTTCGATTTATAATAAACCAAGTTTCCCTCGGTAATTTCAAAATATCGTTCTTGCCATCCATTCACATAATTCGTCCATTTTTTTAGAACTCCATTAGTAGGGAGGACGCTGAAATTGATTTAAAAATATATTACATTTTGAAATATTGTTTTTTTTATAGTTCAGGAAACGTTCAGAAACTTACACTTCGTTCTCCATTGACTTCGTTCGTAAGATAGCAGGTGATAAGTGACAAAAAGACGGCTCGCCGTTTGAGAGAATTTCCCCGTATCCCCGCAGTTTTGCTCCGCTTTGTTCTGCAAACAATCCACACGGTTTGGTAGGCAAACAGTTATATGGCAGACGAAAAAATGAAGACAACCTTACATTTAGTCGATTCTAAACATAGAAAATCGAAGGTGGCGAAATGAGGGAGAACCGGTTTTTTGTACTGCAAATAATCGTCGAGTACTGTCTGAAAATAAGACTAAAGTTGGTTTCCGGAATGTAGTCATTCAAGATAAAGATTTGGAACCGAAAGATGCTCTGATACAAGCCACGAAGTTTCTAGAGACGGCATGGAAACACGGAAAACGGGCATAAGTCGCAGAATATGTAGTGTGTAATAAATTGTGTCGTGAAAGTTCTCGCATTACATATATACATATCAGAAATACAGATTCCCTGTTCAGTGTATCTTATTTCAGCAACGTCAGATTTTGATTTCTGTTCTCAATTGTCGTTTAAACCTGTTTTCCCATCTCACAAGTTCAATTGGTGTCCGAAAATCGGTTTTGCCAAAAAAAAAACGAGTCAGTACTCGCGCTCTATAGAAAACTTGGCATGAAGCCAAACTTGCCGCATTTCGCCGGTCTCACCACGAGTTCGACTACGGTCACACTTGTTTCCGCTGTGTCGGAGTCCATTGAATGGGCGCCGGCTGGTTACTTGCTTCACTTGCGTTCGTCGCTGTCGCCTGTGCTGTTGACACCTGTTCCAAGTCGGATTGTCCGAAAATGAGCAACACCGAGAGAACCTTCATTGCTGTCAAGCCTGATGGAGTCCACCGGTTAGTTATTTCACTGAAATTTTTTACAGTTTAGGACTAAATTAAATATCGCAATCTACTTAAGTCCTATTTTCTTTTTTTCAGTGGCCTCGTCGGCAAGATCATCGCTCGTTTTGAGGAGCGTGGATTCAAGCTCGTTGCTCTTAAGCAATTGACTGCCTCCAAGGCTCACCTTGAGGTAATTTAAATTCGAAAGATAATTTTAGGCCAACTATTGATTTTTCAGGTTCACTACCAGGACCTTAAGGACAAGCCATTCTTCCCATCTCTCATTGAGTACATGAGCTCTGGACCAATCGTCGCCATGGTCTGGCAAGGACTCGATGTTGTCAAGCAAGGACGTGTCATGCTTGGAGCCACCAACCCACTTGCTTCCGCTCCAGGAACTATCCGCGGAGATTTCGCCATCCAAACTGGACGTAACATCTGCCACGGATCCGACGCTGTCGACTCTGCTAACCGCGAGATCGCTCACTGGTTCAAGCAAGAGGAGATCAACGACTACGCCAGCCCATTCATCAACTCCTGGGTCTACGAATAAATTAATTCCGTATCCCGGTGTGTAGCGATTTTACACTTCATTTTCGTATCTCTGCTGAATGTTGATAAAGTATTGCTTCCAACCAAACTGAAATCTTGTTTTTATCTTCCCTGGACAAATCTCTTATACCGCTTAAAAGGAAAGATAATCTCGCACAGCTTATTCGTCATCAAATCATTTATTCGACTCGCGAGCGGAGACTGGATTAAATATTACATTCGGACGACATGAATTATTTATAGACACGAATAAGTTAAACAAGTTTATCACATTTATGATCTAAATTCCGCGACTTGTACGAGTTTGTTACTGAGATTCGTGTTGTAGAAATCAAACTCGGGGTTGTCTAGATGGTTTTCGAAATCAGCGAGTTCTCTGTACAACTTCTTTTGGATAACAGCCTGAAGACCTCGGAGGAAGTTTGAGCCTTGGAAGATTGTTCTAAAATTTTGAAGTAGGATTTTTGATTATTACGATGTGTTATTTATCTTTTCCACGACTTTCGAAGTCGTAATAAACGGTTACAATTATCTAAACTAACTTCGTCTCTTTCCAGCTGTCTCCATCTTTTTCATAGGCTACCAGGCGATCTTGGTCACAATCAGAAACCAGTCTCTCATTCATTACTTGCACGAGAATGGCAGGGGATGAAGTGACAGAAGTAATTCGATCAGCTAGTCGAGTGGCATACATGTTGAGAGAAGCATCTGATGGGTTTGAGTTTGAGAAGTAGACACCGACCAGTGAGACTCCGAATTTCCCGTGAACAAGAGCTGTGGCCAGTTCGAGAGGTGGGGCAAGTGGGGTTGATTCGTGGCTGAGTGGAACACATCCAGTTACCTAAACAAATCGATAAAATAACTAAAAATGGAAGTTTATTGAATTCGTCAGATTCTTTTATTGGTTGTTTGAAGACTCTCGAAATTTTAAACAACGGTTACATACCGTGACTTTGTCTCCCTTCTTGTTTCCAATCAATAAACCAAAAACGCCCTTCGATGGGTATTTCAGGCAGTGAAGAATGATTGTTGAGTAAGGGAGAGCTTGTGTTTCGACCTGATATTTCATCTGAACATTTAGAAATTACCTGGCGTAACGGAACGAATGCGAAAGAGGTAAAGTCAAAAGAAACAGAGAATTCGGGGTAGAACTAGTAGAAAGAAATACTAGTTTCATTCCGGATAATCTACGACAATAGTATTTATATTTAAATCAAGTTTGTAAAAATATGCAGTGAAGATTAGCTCAGAAGAAACGAGTGAAAACTGAAGAATCCAAAAAGAATAAACTAAAAATCGTTATTTTTCAATGCGAGTCTAAAATTAACAATAGAGCGCACTTGCACATGAAGAAAGCACCGCCATTTTCAAATTGATTCGCACACATATTGATTCGTTCACGTGAATTTTTCTGTTGCTTTGCCCTAAATTTTATATTGGTTCACGAACACTTGCCTATTAGTTCACGAACAGTTGTCAGGGGTGTTAAAGGCGCATCTAATTTGTTCGAAATGGTCTCAAAGCGGAAAACACGTTTTGAAGTTTTTTTTCGACCTACTAAGCTCAAAAACACGGTATTTGATCTTTTTCAACTATTTCCGAGACCACTCCGCGAAATTCCGAATTAATTAAATGCTCGTTTAACATCCCAGAAAATACAATTTACATTTCTATCCAGGTGAATTTGCTCTCAATCTCGAAATGGAAAGAAAACATGGATGGCGCAGTACAATTGTTCCTGGCAGAGTGAGTTTCATTCACAGTTAGTTCCGAAATAATTGGAAATTTATTTTCAGAAAGCGATCACTCAAATAGCTGCTTTACACGATGCTGGAGTTACTGAAGACATGTCATACTTGAACGAGAAATCCGTTTTGGATGAGTCATCAAATTTGAATGATACTCATGATGACGATGTTGAAAGATCATTGAGAAAACGAGGGTTCTCTGAACGTGATATTAACAAAGAAATACAACGTCAAAGAAATGCAAAACTCGCAAAGGTTAGTATTCTATCAAACAGATGTAAGATCAAAAAAATCGAATGAAGGGCTTGTTCTGATTAACTATATGATATATTTGAAGAAATTTACTAACAAAATGTCATTCAAAACAAGATATTGAAGTGCTCTGTGCTCAGCTTTAACTAACTAAACTTTATTTCAGGCTCAAGGTCGCCTCGAAGACCAAATGTTCGGAGCGAAGACTTTTAAAGAATTGATGGAAAAACACGAGTACTCAGAACGAGAAAGCGACGATGAAAATGATATTGCTGAGAACATACCTACCACGAATGAACCAGTTTTCGCTATTCCTGCACTTCCCAAACATTTGAGTGAAAAGTCAATGATGGGATCGCCGACTGCTGGAACGAAAGGAGTATGTTTAGAATTCGAAACAAATATTGAAACAAAACTTTTAAAATTCAGAGCGGAAAAGCCGGACTCAGTTGCTCAACTCCAAAAAGCGGAAATGATCTTTCAATGCGTTCTCTACGGCTTCTTGATATATCCCATGTCGTTAACACAGAGCAATTAGATTATGACAAAGTGGTAATTGATGCGTCTGTCAAAGTTTGAAACTGCAAGCTTATTAATTACAGACAGTCCATAGCAAAAACGTACTTATTCCAATTGCGGAAAACACCGAACAATCTTCTGCCAAAATGGGAGAAACTTTTACTGTTAGAGATGACCAAGATGCCAATCAAAAGCATGGACATGTATCTGCATATGAAGCATCTCTACAGAAAACTTTTACTGTAGATCCGAGAAAAGAGGGCGATAAATCAGAATCAACTCTTCAGAAAACTTTCACTGTACAGCAGAGAGCAGAGAGCGATAAATCAGAATCAACTCTTCAGAAAACATTTACAATCCCTGGAGGTGATGAGGATTCTACAAGACATTCCTCACTACAGAATACTTTTGTTAAAAGCAGTTCGAACGATAGTTTACTGCCAAATAATGGGAAGCGAGCTCAAGATGAAAAAAAGAAATTAGACGAAACTGTCAATGCTGCACAATCAGATTCTGAAATTGATTCTAGCAAACTGGCTGGCAACTGTATTTCGAACGAACTAATCGACACAACGATCACGGAAAACACAGTTGAAGGAGGAAAACAAAGAAGACGGTCCAATAAAGTTGGAGTTCAAGAGCGGGAAAGACGCCATGCAGATTTGAACTCCTCTTTGATGAAAAGTATGATTGAAGAAATTCCGTCTCCTGGTGCTAATTACTTTAAGAATCCCCGTAAGAAGCTAAGACCTACTGTTGAAGTCCCACCAAAGATCATCAACAGACTGAGTGTTGAATCAGACAAAGAAAAAACTATTGAAATGTTGTCGATGGTCGAAGAAGTCTCAATGGAAGCCGAGTCCAACGGACCATCATTTGTTGATCCACTATCTGTGAACGGATCTCGCATCTCACCAATTCCAGAAGTAGACAAACTCATGAATACAGCAAATGTCACACCAAAGTAGGTTCACCCGTATTTTGCTCGTAAATTTTACGGTTATCAAAATAAGGAATCGTAATCAAACAGACTATTTTACAGATCAAATCGTCCCAATCGTCCCATCCGAGGCAATTCTATGGAAACCGTGCGAGTAACTCAGGCAAATGATGTTTCTTCTGTCATTACTCCCAAGCTTAATTATCTGAAACCTACTATTTCATCATTGAGAAAAAATGTGAATGGACCCGAATGCGACGATATTCTTTTCGGTACTCGTAGAGAGCGATGCACACCTGGAAAAAGTGCCACGACGGCAAAAATAGTGGTTCAAGATACACCGATCATTGAGAAGACGCCGGTAACTGAAGAAGGAATAACAGTTGAAAATGATCAGCGAAATGTTGCGAGCAACAGTGATCTTTCCACCGGAATGCCCGAAGAGAACAATCAGCCGTCGTTCAATCTTGAGTTAGAAATGGGTGATATGTCAATCCGGCCGTCTCCTAAAAGATTGAATGCCAATTTGGATTCTCTGGAACATGTAGATTTTGACGGAGACCTCCCAACTGAGGATAGAGAAAGAATCGAAAATCAGCCGGGTCCCTCTAATCAAAGATCATCGAGAAATAGAGCTGCTCTGCTTAGTTAGTTTTCAGAACGGGAATTTTTTAGGCTAAAAATCTAATTTTACTACAGGTGACTCGATTGCCACTGTGAACACTCCGGGTTATGGTCGTAATAGACGTCGTTTCATGAATGACACGAACGTGGAAGAATCGTGGCAATCTGATGAAGACGACGTCGTTCTCGGAAGGAGAAATCCGGGGAAAAATGGGAAAAATGTTGGACTTCAGCTCAAAAAGCGCGAAATAAGTTTGTATAGTTCCAAGGTGCAAGGAAATCAATTCTTATTTCAGTTCAACCAGACACAAATAACGGAAACAGACGATCAACACGCACCAGAGTTAAACCAGTCCGGTCCTGGCTTGGAGAGAAAGCCGTCTACGTAAACTCACCAAGTGGAGGAAAACGTTTAACCGGCGTGACTGATGTCGTTATCAAGGACAAAAGACTGTGCAAATATCGGACCGCTGATCTTAAACTGGCTACTGAACGAGAACAGCGAGCAAAGGCGCACAGAAAGGAATTGGCTGTTAGGAAACGAGAACAGCTGCTCAGAGATCAACAAGAAGGGCGCCGAATGGACGAATCACATTATGATATTCATACAGATGACGAAGAATGAGGTCATCACTTACCTAAATTACCAACTTTTTTATGAAAGCTATGAGCATTACCTGTAGATATTGCTATTTTTATTTTCCAAAGCTTATAGTATTTTTTATTTTCCAATGAATTATTGAACTTGTGAACCGAATCAACCTTCCTTCTTAATGATTTTAAATGAAAAACATTAACAGTAGAGTAAATAGAACATTTTTATTACGCCACAAGGAAGAAGTGGGAGATTTCTTTTCGTTCCTTATTCCAATATTGTTTTTTGAAAATACTGTGTTGAACCGGCTTATTTGGTCTCAGGTTTCGTTTCAGGCTTGGCTTCTGGTTTTGGTTCCGGTTTAACTTCTTGTTTCTCTTGTTTTGGTGGTGTCTTTGACTCAACTTTTGGCTCAGCTTTTCTCGGCTCTTTAGGCTCCACTTTCTGGAAAATATCAAATTCGAACGGATGAAAACTAGAAAAAAGAATACCTTGAGTTTGTCTCGATTCTCCTCATTATCCATACGGATAATGACTGATTTGTGCCCATCTTCCAAAATACAGACTTTTCTTTCCACTTTTCCATCTTTATTCTTTGTCAATGCACTCGGAACAGCTGAACCAGGAACTGCAGCACTTTCCAGAGAAGGCGATTTGCGAAGATGACGATGTGCTTCTAGTTTTCTCATGATACTTCTGACATCTGGAGGAGCCATCACTGACTGATTGTGCTCTTCGTTCATTTCATCCTGAAATTTCTGTTCTTACACCGAATTTCTGAACACTTCTAAGTTTAAAAATCATCGGTGAATTCCAAGAATGTTCACCGAATTGACCGAAAAGAACTATCTGCTTCCAAACTTACAGTGGCATCTTTCAACGCTTTTTCAGTTATTCCTCTCTCAATCAACAAGGACGCAATCTTCTTCTCTTTCAACGCCTTCACCAGAAGAACCTTACACTTCTGGTTATCATGAACTGGCTCTCCATCAACATCAATAATCCGATCAGCAACGTTGAATAGTCCAGTAACCAATGAATCTGAAAATGTCTACAGTAATGTGAAATCTCTATTTTCCCGAATTCACTTTCTTCCGCCTTAATGACAAACACATTCTTATACACATTCTTGATTCCTAATCCAAATTTAAGTCCAGGTTTGTAGTTGATAACAATAATTGAGTACTCGTATCCAGTCTTCCGTTCTCCAATGTTCTTCTCTCTTTCGACCGGAATCGACACTTTTTCCATCGCTGATGACTTTTCTTGTGGAATCTGAGCAATTTTGGGGTTTGAAGAAAAGAAACGAATTGGATCTCACAGCAATTGGTGGCGGAATTTCCACTCTCGCTTCTTCATTGTTCGTGGCAGCAACGTTCTCCATTTTTCAGAGCGATAGACTTTGAAACTGATTGTCAAGCTAGACTATTTGTTACTTATAGAAGAGAAAAATCGGTTTGGAGATCAAGATCACGTTTTTATTCAAAACTCATTTAAAAATCTTCTCTTTTACTCCAAATCCTGGCAAGGCCTCATTGAAACTGACAATGAAGCTTTCAATTCAAACTCATTTTTTCAACTTCTCCTTACGTTTCACGTCACTTTTTTTTGTAAGTTTTGCTGTATCATGACTTGATTTTTCCTTAAAAATCTTTCTCCGTTTGTGCCATAGCTTTCATAAATGTCTCAGTTTCGGAACAACAAAGAGCAAAAAAAAATTTCATACCAGTTACATAAAAATCACATCATTGAATACCCGTAAATATAAACAAAAATAACTCCGTTAAGAATAAAGAAAGACATAATATACCCGCTTGAATAATAACAGAACAATAAAATCAACAAAACAGAACAGAAACAAAACACGGAACGAAAAAAAAATCAACAGATAAAGTACTAGTTTCTATTATTAAAATAAATACGGTTGAATTCGGACATATCGAATTCAGGAGGGACTTCAACTATTGGCTCTCGTTGAAAGTTGATCACCGGCTCATTATTTAGGATTGGAGTCTAAAAATATTGAGATTTGAAGAAGGGGAAATACAGTTTTTCATTTATGAAAGTCTTATAAAAATCCCAAGCTGGGCTGAGTTCGTCATCAGCGCTTGTAATCCCAATTTCCTGTAAAACTAATGCGAACAAATAACTGGAAAAGCGATGAGACTTGACTCAGTTCAGTTCCCTTCAAGAGCTACTTATAAATGTTTTGATTACACTTACTGGCTGAGGGAAATAATCTTGGTGATTGATTGGTGGCCATGTGGGAGCATTGAGCAGGGCAACGGGAGGGTTGACTGAAAAATGAATCTACAGGGTAACCTCAACTGAACATAGAAATGAACGAAGTCATTCATTTCTGGTTTTTAAGTTTTGTAATTTACACTCAGATATTCTTGAGTGTTCATTTACTCACAGATATTCATGCTCATCGGTGGGAAAATGTATTGTGCAGATGGAGGCGCCACGGTAACTGGTGGAGGTGCAATGGGTTGAAGTGGAAGTTGATTATAATAGTTTGATAATAATAGGAGGGCCGAGATGTCCAACCCATCCAAGTCTGTAAAATGAATATCAATCTTCAAATCATCAACAAATGTTTCATTTACTCACTCAGTACAGGAACATTTTGTTCCACTCCGGCCGCACCAATGGGGAAGTTAGGATGAGGAAGAAGATGTTGAACACCTCCAAAGTAGTCTATATGAGGTGTTGGCTGAGCGACTTCCACGGGGGTTGCAATCGGGAAGTTCAAATAATCCATTTGATCTACTTGCACTACTCCGTCTTCTAAACCGTCTCCTTGTTCTTGCTCGAATTCTTCGCCTCTTTGTTCCATTTCAATTGGGCCTTCCTCAGAGTGATCTTCTTTGTTTTCCTCGAATACGTGTTCTTCTTCTTTTTCGTTATCTTGCTCTTCTTCTTCTTTTTCTTCTTCGTCAATTTCTTCGTTCTCTTCTTCTACCTCCTCGATCCCTTGTCCTAACATATTCTCTTCTTCTTGCTTTTCCTCACTTTTATCTCCAAAGTCTTCTTCTTTTTCATAATCTTCTACCTCGTGTTCTTCTATTTTTTGTTCACCTTCTTTCATTTTTGCCAGAGCTTCTTCCATCATTTTATCTTCCAGTCTTTTTTTCTCGCCTTCTGTAATTTCTTCTTCTCCTTCTTCTTCTTCGCCTCCATTCTTCTCTACTTCTACTTCGTACGATACATATAATTTTTCCATTACTCCTCCCCTAACATCTATTCCATCTTCTTCTACTTCTACTTCATTCTGAAACATGTAAATTTGTATAATAATCATAAAACGACACTTCTCAGTTGTTACTGATTCTTCCCATCTTACTCACCTGCTTGGGAACTTTCGGAGATGGTCCAGCGTCCTTGTCATCATCCAATTCCTGGAAATTCATTTTTTGATTGAAATGGACTAAATGAATTAGGTAAAGAAAACTCACTTCTCTTCTCCTTTTATCTGCTTCCCTCTTCTTTTCTTCATAATATTTTTTCATATCGTCTACCTTAAAATTTTGGAATACTTTATTTGAAATCTGACAGAAAACTCACCATTCCTCTATCGCCGTCTTTCAATTTATCTAATTTATTCAATAAACTAATTCCCGTCTCTCCTTTTTTATTCCTCGCCTTCATATCGACTCCAAAATCCAGTGCCATCTTGAACATGGCAAGCGTCCCTTCTCGGAACCGTAGATGGACAACGGAGTCGAGGCGGGGATTTTCAAATGCCATATGGAGAATGTCATGGATCGTTCGATTTTTTTCCCGCCCCGACTCCAATTCTGGGTTGGCTCCTTTTCTGAAAAAAAATAGTTTTAAACATTTGAGTAACTCAATTTTCAGATTTTGATTTAGAGGAAAATTTCCGTTTCAAGATCTTTTTCTCATTTTCAAATATTTTCAAAAAAAAGGAAAAATAAACTCACTCGAGAAGGACCTCTAACTTTTCATATTGCCTATTCAGCACGGCCACACTCAATATAGTGTTCCTCGTCAGATCGGAGGAATTGGGGTCAGCCCCTTCTGAAAATTCTCTAATAGATTAGGAACAATTTACTAGCAATCGTACTTCTGATGAGTTCATTGAACTCTTCCAAATTATTACTTTTCATACAAGAGCGCATAAGAGCACTCTCTCCTACATTGTTTCGATCCTCTACATCGATTTCGATTGGATCCTGAACAGAAAAAAGAGAAACTGAATATGAGAATGAAACACTTACGGCAGCCAATTCTCTTTTTTGTTGACCGGCGAGACGGCGAGTTTGACTTCTTGTGAATCTCATTTTCGAATCTGAAATTGTTGGAAATTTCAAGTATTCAGACACAAGTCAAACGAAGAAATCCGCAGAATATTATGATTTTCTTCTTCTGTTTTTCTCTTTTACTACAAATTGAAATATGAGAAGAAGTGAAATCAAAACAGAGTAGACTTGTGAATTCCCACCAAATTATAAATGTCGAATTGAGATTTTAAATGGAAAACAATATAATTTGAAGAGAAAGGAAAACAAGAGAAGAAAGTAACAAGGAATATGGTAAATCATATAAGACAGGCCAAATTTGAAAATTTCATTTTATTCGACATGATACGTCGAACTTTGCTTTAAAAATGAGCTTTTACAGATTTTCTAATATCAGAACACATGAATTTTTAAACGTGAAATTAACCGAGCGGCCCCTGAAAAAGTCAAATTATTTTTATGATTATTTTTTCCAATTCTTCTTGTTTTGTTTTTAAATTGAATTTATATTTACGTGACCTTATTTATTAATATGAAAGAACAAACAAAATCACAGAAAAGACTCAAGCGTCAATTCTGTGGAAAAGTACAAAAAAAGAAGACATTAGAAAAGCGTGAACCAGAAAGAAGTTTTCACAGATTTTCCTCACGAGGTGAATCTGTGAAAACAGAAAATCCATTGAAAAGAAGATTTATAACGTGAACTTCGATATCCGATATTGATAACATCCACGTAGAGCTCATCGGAATTTTCGTATCGGAGTCTTCTTAAAAAAGTGAATAGGTCCGAATCTTTGATTAATATTAGACAACTGCATCCGAGTGGTCTAATCTGGAAATTGATAATTGAAATCTGTCGATTTCTTAAATGACTCACCTCTCGAAACTTGGGATTTTCAGATTTTCCCAAATAAAAGCATAAAGAATCCACTCGTTAATATAGTTCAAGATAAAGTGACTTCTGAAATCATCTGAAATTTATGCTCCTCACCTTCTTCTTATCATCTGTCAGACAGAACCATTAATAACACAAACTCACACCACCACAAAAAGTTGGAATGAATTCTTCACAACGGACAAAAAGTCACGTAAATTCGAAAAAAATGCCCCAAATAATTTTTTTTCAATCAATTCCAACTTTTTGTGGTGGTGTGAGTTTGTGTTATTAATGGTTCTGTCTGACAGATGATAAGAAGAAGGTGAAGAGCATAAATTTCAGATGATTTCAGAATTCACTTTATCTTGAACTATATTAACGAGTGGATTCTTTATGCTTTTATTTGGGAAAATCTGAAAATCCCAAGTTTCGAGAGGTGAGTCATTTAAGAAATCGACAGATTTCAATTATCAATTTCCAGATTAGACCACTCGGATGCAGTTGTCTAATATTAATCAAAGATTCGGACCTATTCACTTTTTAAGAAGACTCCGATACGAAAATTCCGATGAGCTCTACGTGGATGTTATCAATATCGGATATCGAAGTTCACGTTATAAATCTTCTTTTCAATGGATTTTCTGTTTTCACAGATTCACCTCGTGAGGAAAATCTGTGAAAACTTCTTTCTGGTTCACGCTTTTCTAATGTCTTCTTTTTTTGTACTTTTCCACAGAATTGACGCTTGAGTCTTTTCTGTGATTTTGTTTATTTTCTCATTTCTGTTCACATTTTCTCCTCTGGAGACTATTCTGTGGATGTGTTTTGAATAAATGATATGTGGAAGGTCACGTAATTATAATTTCAATCGAAACAAAAACGAAATTTATTTAATTTAATCGAACAAAAAACCATTTCTCTCACTTTTTCGATAAATGAAATAGCGGTGCCAAAATTAAGAGAATTATCTTATAATAACTTAGAAAACACGTGATTTGAAGTTTTCTGTGAGAAAATCACGTTTTCACCATTGAACGCGTTAATTATTTTTCAAATTTTGAAATTTTGAAATTTGGCCTGTCTTATATTCAACAAAGATGAAATGTTCAGAGGGAAGTACTGTTTCAAAAGCGAAATTTGGAGCTGTGAGATGATTTTCATATTATTTTTTGAGCAGGAGATTAGCGGATTATGAACATGGAATAAGCCTTCTCATGGAGATATTCACTGAATGTAGAAAAATGTTGAGAAAAAAAGCGAAACGCGATTCGTCAAAGCACCCAACTTAAATGATAAAAATGGCTCTGAGATACGATTCGAAGCCAAGACTCTCTGAAGTCAGAAGGTTCAAAACCGGAGAAAACGTGAGCAAAACTAAGAGTTCTGAACGACATTGTCAAAAATTTTTTGAAAAAAATCAGAAATCACAATGTGTAGTCTGAGTCTCGACTTGGAAACAATTATTAGAGGAAAACTCACTTGTTTAGGTGCATTGAAATCAACGGAAATAACAGGTTTCCGGTTAGAAATACTTTGATTTTCTATGAAAGCATAACTCTTTCATTTTTAGATTTGGATTCAACGGAAATTGAAATGCGGTCTGTTTAAATGTGCTTTTATGAATAGTTTTTTTTTACTTTGAATTATCCTGAAATGAATTCTCGTAGAATCAGGTAACTTTATGGTTTCTAGGATATTCACATTTTCTTGTTTCGATTCCAAGAAGTCTATTGAAAGGTAAGAAAAATTAATAATTTTAGGCCACGAAATGAAGCGGATCGGCATAGACTACTTTCGAAATCCGTGACTTCAATGAAACCTTGTTGGCAATTTCCAATTTGAATGAAATTGCATTTGTGACTGGAAGGAGTTTCAGATTATAGAAGCCCCAAATTGGACGATGCGCAGCGACAAGAGAGTGCATCTGAACCGACACGAAGGAGCGCTTGCAGAAAAGGACCTCCCGTGAAATGCAGTAGAAAAAAAAACTTTTTGAGTCATCTAACGTTTAAGAAATACTAACACAAAACATACGAAAAAGGATCCGTAGAAAAACTCACTTTTTTGGTGGCTTTGAGATTAATCTCCCTTGAAAAAAGGTGGCAAAGTAGTTGAACAAAAAGGGGAAATGATAATCTTTGTTTCACTTTTTGTCTCTTTCTTTCTCTCTTTTTTTCAGATAACCTACATCCTCAAAGACTCCACCCACTTTGTTGGTTTTCTTTGCTAGTCAAAAATTACGTTCGGGAGCTGGAGACGGAAAAGAAGACAGAGAAAAGAAGAGAAGAGCCTTGTGAGGCATGTCTCTGAATATGAAAAAGAATTGTGAAATATGAGAAAAACGAGAAAAAGAAGAAGAAAACGAAGAAGTATTACTCTAATAAGATGGCCTACATTGAGAAAATACAACGTGTTAAAGCATTTTTAATATTAGTTTAATTGGGAAATGGAGACAAGAATTGTAAATGAATGGATTCTTTTCTCTGTCTCTGATGACTTTTATTTCACCAGATGCAGAAGAATCAATGTGTTTGCGGACTTCCGATGCTCTATTCTGAATTGAAGAAATGTTGCGTATTCTGGAGGGCGCGATGTCTTCATGTCGTCATTGATGATTTTGAGACAGAAATTGAGGGAAATGGATACAAGAAAGAAGAATACAAGAAACTAGAACGAAACAAATAAACAAAAAGATTTAAAAATTTTATAAAAAATCCGGAGTAGAAATGTTTCAAATCAGACGCACGCCAAGAATACCGAATATGAATGAAGAAAATAAGAACTAGGTCCTACTGTAACATGCATGTTATTATTTTTCTGATTTTCAAAAGCCGGTCAATTATATTCGAATCTCTAAATTTCGCTGGTTCGGAGTCTAATCCATTACAGTATTTTTTGTTATTCGCTTTCGCACTGTTCGAAATGTCTCCGTTTTGAAATACATGTTTGTCTGAGAATACTTGTTTACAAAATAGAGATAGTCTGCCTATTTTTCAGTATGAAAATCTTCAAAACCATATTGCAATTATCACCAATTACGGCACTATAACTTAAGAGAACATTCGAAATTCTTTTTCGAAAACAAAAATCATTTAATTTTAGGTTAGATATAGAGAATTTTCAGATTATTCAAAACACAATAGTTCTTAAACTCGTAATACTGCTCCTGTTTTGCCGGAGTCGTGGAAACTGTCCAGTAGTTTCCATGACATGTTTCAACTTTTATTACCTTATGACACAATTTTCCTTTCCTTTTTAGAATAATGAAGGAAGAAAGAGTTTCCGGTCGACTTAATATTAAACAGGGGGTTTTTTTGAGATTCGAATCCTGTTAACTATTGGAAAATAATTTCATAGAATATAGTGAAAAAAAAACTCTTTATCTGAAAACAATACCTGAAAATTAAGAAAAAGAAACGACTTTTGGAAAGAAATTACAACATTATATTATACCAGTCGGTTGACGCAGCCTACGGCTGCTCAACCTCCTTCCCTACACCCCCTTCTCAGTTTACAAAGTCTGTGGCGCTTCCTAAATGATTCAGACAGTCGGGGCATTAAAATGCTCACCTACTTCTGGATCGTAAGCGTTTCTTCACTTGGTGGTACATTTTGTAAGCTGAGCTGTCCGTTCCGGGAGAGAACAATTGCAAAATCTTTTCAGACTACAGTTCAACAAAATTTCTCATTTACTTGTTCTAACCTGATTGAATATGGAATTTAGAAAGAACGGTTTTTGAATTTACTAATCGGGATTTTCTTCCTATAGTTTTCTTATAACTTTTCTTTTTTCCCTCCTCAAAAGGCGAGTGATCATTCAGATATAAATGTTTAATTTTTAGAGTGATTGGAGCCGATACCGCCTCCCTCCTCTTTTGGGCTCCCTCGGCTTTTGGCACCGTGCCTAAGCAAATTTTCAGTCATTTTTCTATCCTGAAGGAATTTGGATGTCAGAATGAGCGATATTTTTATTTCACATTTACCGGAACTACTCTTACAGAAATCTGAAATTAGTTAACTTCTCGTAAGGGAAGGGTTCATTGATATATCAGTTTTTGATTTTTTTTTTCAAGAAGACGTCAAATTTGATATTGAAAAAAGAAAAGTTTGGGCATCATCTAAGCCAAATTTCCAATCTGTCTGTGTAGGTCTCATTCCTATCGGCCCACTACGGACGGAGTTATGATAGGCGACAAATAAACAGACACACTGATCTGTTGAATATTATTAGTAAAGATTGCAATATTACAGTATGATCAATGAAAAAAAGTTATTAATTAAAAGAACGGAGATCTAGGCTTTTCTGTTTCTGATCATGAGTCGATTTGTGACTTATCCTCAACGAATCCTCAACGTTAGCCCTTTTCCAATTGAAAACTACAACGCCCATGAATAATCTCCTCAACAATTTTCCACGTGTTCCAATTCTAATACCTTCTTCTTGCTTACATTCACTCTTTTCTTCATTTTTTTGTGGATTTTCCAACCTTTGTAATCTGGACTCAACATTGTCTAGTCTTTCGTAAACATTGACCAATGCAGAGTCTACGACAGACTTTAGAAGTGTTTTGAACTCTTCAGGCTCAAGAATATCTTTCAAAATAAAAGGTGAGACTGCTTTACTTTCCATAAATAAAATCAATAAGTACGGTGATCAGTAGAAAGACGAAGGAGAGAAAAAAGGAGCGCAGAGACAGAAACTTTCCGGAACGGTCATCGCCGGGGAGTTAGCTTTCCTACTATACGAATACAATACTGTTCAATCTAACGAACAAGGAATGCAACTATCTGGAAATACAAATTGATTCATTGATAAAAACCAAAATACACCACATGAGAATCCTTCACAAGCATGAATAAGAATGGATGGTCAGCTAGAAACTCGAGTTTCGTACTATGGGTAGGAAAATAGACGCAAAATGGAGCACTATCATGCACTAGTCCAGTGTAGTCCGTATCGTCAACACAGTCATCATTGTATAGAAGTTCTTCCAGGCTGTGTTTCTTGAAGGTCAGCTGAAAAAAGAATTTTGACTTATTTTTATTCGACTCTCATCTGAACTCACCTCAAATTGAGATTTGTGAACAAAAGATGGAATGCTTCCATAAACTTTTTCTGAGATAGTATCATATAATTCTTTCTCGATTCCTATTGATCTCATAAAACTTGCCAAATCGGTTTCCATATTTATATTGAATCTTGGCAGCGCAATCTGAAAATGAAATATTTATCTAATTTAAATTGAGAAAGTTTTTACATTGACAAACTTCTTCTCGGCAGTGCTGATCAACTGATAAAGTTTTTCTCCATTCTTCAGATTCTTCAAAGCGTTTCTCAGTCCAAATCGAAATTTCGGCAGAAAAATGTGCAATGAAATGTGTTGTCTCATCTGGATTTCTGTCATTTGAAACGTATCATCTTCCGAAAAATGATGTAGATGTGCACGCCATTCCATAAAACCCATAGTTTGGGGAGAACTTTCAGTACTATAAAAAGTTCGTTTCGATGTGAAAAATTTATGAATTGTTTCATCGAATATTGGATTATAGTTTATCGAATTGACAATCATCTCATCTGATTCAAATTCGATAAATTTCAGTTTTGTTGATAGGAAGTCTTTGAAGACATTTTCCTCTAATCCATGGTATCCCTCGTTTCTGAAATCGTATGAACTTTACTTGAAAAGAAAACTGACTCACCTTTACAAATGTTGTATTGTTGGGTCATTTTCCTTTCCATCGCTTCTTTTAATTTCATACCACACAACTGATGCTCTTACAACGCTCAATAGATCAACAAAGTATTCAGTCATGTCATCTGGAGTGCCTCCTTCCAAAAACAGCTTCGCCCATTTCAATCGAAGTTGCGGAGAAGCAGATTTGAAAAATGGATGAATAGCAAGGATAATGGACACTGGAGAAATAATAAATGATTCGGAAATGTCAATTGTGTTTAAAAGATGAGTTGCCAAATTTAATTCCAATTGTGATTTCGGTGTTGCTGAAATACTATTACTAAGAGATACATACTCGTACATTTTTTGGAAAAAAGTTACTTACACGTTTGTTCTGCTTTTTCTAGTTCTTTCTGAACTTTCAATTTATCTTCTAAATCTCGCAATCTTGATTCAAGCGCCTTTACTTTTTCATTGAGAGGCTTCATGCACTCTTTGATAGTTGACTTCAGCATAATTTTGAACATGTCAGATTCATAATACTTGCTCACCAAAGACGATAAAACATCTTCATTCTCCATCATTTTACAAGTTGAAAATCAATGAAAACAGAAAAGAGAGAAAACCGTAATAAGAGAAGAGAAGGAGAGAAAGAGAAAAGAGACTTTGCGAGACATTTTCGGGCGAGGTCTGAATACATTTTCCTTCCTCCTGCCCATTCCAAAACCCTCATCATCCGTTTGACTCCAACTCCGTTCGTGATCTTGGACTTTTTGTTGAGCCTGCTCTCAAATGTCATGCTCACATTAATCGAACCGTGGCTCTAGCCCCTCTTCGTTCCACCCAGATCTTAAAATCGTTCAAGTCAAATAATCCTGCTTTCTACTCCTTCTTATTTAAAACTTACGTTTTTCATATCCTTGAGTATTGTTCTGTTATTTTCTGCTTCCTCATCTCGTCTCACTGGACGTCTGGAATCCATCCCTCCAGCATTGCAACATCTCGTTTTCTTCCTACACGCATCGTTTGGAACTCCTCTCTATGCACTCCATTAGACACCGTAGACTCAAAGCACAATTACTCCTACTATACTAATTTGTTGCTGGCACATCTCACTTTCCCTTCCTTAATACCTATGTCAGACTGTCAAATTCTCCCAGAAGACCCATGACTCTTATCTATCTCTCCCACTGCCTGATAATTTCTTCTTTTTGTTCCATATTGGAATGCGATTACCTGCAATGTAAATTATTTTCTTTCCCCCTCACAGTTTATTACTTCATAACATGGTTTCGAACAAAACTATGTGACAGTTTTTTCGAGATTTGCCCTGGTTCTCGAGAAATTGGATGATCACTTCATCCCCATTCAAAAATCCCTCACGTGCGAATTTTCAGTAATTTCTCATTTTTCGTGACATTCCACGTTTGATGACGTAATATGCCTTTAAAATCATCCTAGGAGACCGTGTAGAGTGAAAAACTTGTTTTTCTGAAAATAATACCTCAAAATTAAGAAAAAGGAACGACTGGAAAGAAGTTACAACAATATAACAGTATTATAATGACAAAAAAGTTATCAACTAAAAGAACGAAGATCTAGGCTTTTCTGTGTATACATCAAATATTGAAATCATGAGTCGATTTGTGACTTATCCTCAACGAATCCTCAACGTTAGCCCTTTTCCAATTGAAAACTACAACGTCCATGAATAATCTCCTCGAACAATTTTCCACGTGTTCCAATTTTAGAATCAGATAAGAATTACAAAGGAAGGTTATTCTAATAAAAACTCACCAAGTATCGTTTATTTCACAACTCACAGAGCATCCACACTGCACTCGAATCGGCAGTTTATTTTCAATGAATTCCGCAGTTTCCGAAGATAAATGGCTCGTGGATCAAAAGTTTTATCATGGATTCTTGCCTAGAGAAGATTTGCCGTATGTGCTCAAAAGAAAAGGAGACTATATTTTCAGAGTTACTGAGGTCAGATTTCTGGATTTTTGAAATTTTAGAAGACGGTTAAATTTCAGAGAAAAGTGGGAAAAGAGACGAAAAGAGATATTGTTCTGAGCGTCGCGTGGCCAACTACTCCTGCTCCATTGCTCTCGGCAAAGGATGTAAGAACAATAAGAGAGGAGTTTCCGAGGAATGTATTACTGGAATTTCAGATCAAGAACTTTCTAATCGAACGGAATGCCAACTCCGTTTGGCTTGAATCGACAGTGAGACTCGCTTCACTCGAATCGTTGCACAATCACTATAAAAATACTGACATAGTCGCTCAAAACAAGGAAAAATTCAAAATTATTCGTCCGATCTGTTTGTTTTCTTGGGAATTCAAACATTCTCAGATCGTTCTTGTCAAAAAAGTTGGTCAAGGAGCTTATGGAGAAGTGTTTCACGGAAAAGTCAAGAGAGGAGCCAAGACGTTCGATGCGGCTATAAAAGCGGTCAGTGGCTGGAAGCGGATGTTTAGAGGGACCAAGAATCTGAAATATTGGGTTATCTAGATTCGATTTGCTCATCAGTTCTCTGGAGTTTGAGAAATTCTACTTGCTTTGATTAGATCCAACTCCCTCTTGGAACATTTCGAAAACCTTTCTTTGATTTTCAGATGCGAAGTGATCTAGAGGCGGCAGACGAAAAAATGAAAGAAGTAATGGCGGAAGCTCGTCTCATGAGAAGTCTCAATCATCCGAATATTGTTCGTTGTCGTGGAATTGCAGTTCTCGAACAACCTGTCTATATAGTCATTGATTTCATCACTGGTGGAGGACTCGACTCATTTCTCAAAAAGAATGGAAAGACTCTTTCAATGGATGAGAAGAACAAAATGGCGATTTCAGCAGCTTGGGGAATTGAATATATGCATTCGAATGATATAATCCATCGAGATATCGCTGCAAGAAACTGTTTATACGACAAAAAGAATCTTGTGAAACTCTCGGACTTCGGTCTTTCTCGTAAAGGGAGTGTCTATAAAATGAAGAAAGCAATGAAGATGCCAACGAAGTGGCTGGCTCCTGAATCACTCACAACATTCACTTTTTCTCGTGCTTCTGATACGTACACGTATGGAGTCCTTCTCTATGAAATTTATACTTGTCAAGAGCCGTACTTTGGAGTGAATGCTGCTGAAGCACGACGGCTGGTTCTCTCTGGAGCTTTCCCTAACTTTTCGAAGCACTCGCCTCCAGAATTGACAGATATCGTTCGGAAATGTATATATCAGTTGGATCCATTGAAAAGAGCTTCAATGAAAGACGTGAGATTCCAGGGTGTTTTTCATTTTGAAGTTATGTTTTCAGGTTGTAAAAAAGTTGGAAGCGTGGTTAGAAGTAGAGTTGGTTCTCGATGAAGATCAGAAACCAGAAATCGAGCATCCAGAATCAAATCGAAACAATGTCAACTCAAAATCTCCAGCAATCGAACACCCTGCTCCAGCTGGTCAGATGGCACCTCTTCCACAGCCAATTCCACCTCCGACGAGTGCTCCGCCCCCTCCAGTTAAGAGAGAAGAGGAAGCTGTGAAGAAGAGTATGAAGAGAAAAGAAGCGGTATGATTACTTCATTCTTTGCAAAGGGAAATATGATTTCTTTCACTTTCCAGAAAAGAGACAGTTCAATCGAAACTTCGAACTCTAAATCTAAAGAAGTTAAACCCGATGGTCCTCTACCAGTGGAACCAATGTCAGTTGCCAACAAAATGATGTCGAGTGCCAAGAGAGGGAGTGACGAATTATTGTTGACACCTCCAGATGAAGAAACAAAACCATCATCGAAAGAAACTGAATCTGTGAGTTATCTTGTTTAAAAGAAAAACTTTAATCACGTTTTAATTTTTTCAGGATGATCAGAAGTGAATCCCGTCCAAATTTTCCATGACTCGTTCTTTTTACCTGAGTAAAAGATTCTTGTTTGCTTAATTAAATCTCAGAATTTAAAAAACGTCTTTAGAAAATAGGGGAGTAGAAAACAATATTTTATGAATTTCAGTTTCGGGTAATTATGTGAGCAATAAAAAACAATTATGAATCTATCGGCAGTGGGCCATATGTTGCAGCAAGCCAGTTCCAGCTCGATCAAGTTGAGTGAACATTATTACTATTCTTTGCAATACATATTCTTAATTTCATACTTTTTGTTTCAAGATCTTTGTAAAATGCAAATATTTGACATCTCTCAATTTTTATCGGAGAACAGCCCATTATATTTGAAAAAGCACATGGAGAAAGGCAGGGGGTTGGGGTAGAACTTATAGTTCACACAATTGATTATGTATTATTAAAGGATGGGTGGGAAAGATGAACTGGGTTGGAAGTAAGCTAGAAAAACATAGATAAAGATGTGGCAATAATATAAGGCCTGAGAAACCTAGTTTTCTTCGGCGCTTACAAAGAAATGAATAAGATGTGGGAGGAAAAGCTCCAACGGAATGCCCGTATTCGTCAGCACAAGAATCATGAAAGAGAACCGCATTTAAGGATGATGGGGGAGAAAAAAACAATCAAGAAGTTAAGTTACGGGTAGTTATGTATGCAAAAAAATAAAAAAAATAA
The DNA here is from genome assembly GCA_002259235.3 of Caenorhabditis latens. Classification (NCBI taxonomy): domain Eukaryota; kingdom Metazoa; phylum Nematoda; class Chromadorea; order Rhabditida; family Rhabditidae; genus Caenorhabditis; species Caenorhabditis latens. Next base: position 11,118,831 of record CM056092.1, on the reverse strand, counting down.
TGCATTTTAGAATGCAGCTTTTCGGAAGTTGGCCATTTGTTGCAGCATGTCAGATCCAGCACGATCAAGTTGAGTGAACCAAAGTCGAGGGCAGCTGAAAAGTGAAAAATAGAAGATAATTCCTTCTGATCAATTTAAAATCACTTACGTGACTCGTTCTTGAGCATCATAAAGTGTATGCCAATGCCATGGTCCATCACAAGATACAAGTGGTTCGAGACTGGTAACTCTCTGACAGAGCTTGACATACGACTCCCAGCAAAACTGGCAACGGATACAGCTTCGTGGTGAAATTGGAACTGAAGACGTGGATGGTTGAGAGACAGTATTAGCACTGTACGTCGTCGGCATATAGTCGGTGTATCCATTTGATCGTTTCACGTTGGCATACGAGTAGTCAGCAAATGAAGACTGAAAGATTTTCATTTAGATTTCAATAAAATAAATTCTGAATTAAACTTACCGCATCGCACTTTTCAAAGGAGCGATATGTCTCATTGATCCCCCAATCTGACTTTGTCCACTGATCTGACTCAAGTTACCACGTGAAGTGCTGGCAGATGGTTGCACTGGCTGCTTGTACCGAGCATCGGGTAACAAGAACATATCCAAATCGACTTCCACAGATGGATCCATGATTTCTTGGACTTTTTGATGTTCGTTGTCACACAATGACAATCCAGAAAGCATGTTCTCCGATGACGAAGCTGACGAGATGATGGGGTTCTCATCAATGGTGGTCCGCTAAAAGTCATCTTTCGAGACTGATACTGAACTGGACGATCGAAAGCAGTATACTGGTGATGTTGAGGAATCATTGGAATAACTCTCTTATCCTTTTCGATATAAGCCAGATGGGGTTTTTGCGTATGATCAGTCCGCGGTTGTGGAGACGGCGAGCGGTTGATTGCAACACGTCCCGAACGATGGTTCCACAGATGGGATTGGCGATCGCGTGGAATCAGTGGTTAGACTTGAGAGCGGAGTTGGAGCAGCTGAAAGAAATGATTAAATTTTAGTTAAATTGGATAAACACGGATCAAAATTGACTGTCGAACTTCAAACAGATATTTAACATAAAAATTGCTTTTTTAACTTTCGATTGTGAAAATTGCAGGAATTACAGAATACAGACGACTATGCCACGGCCTCCAGCGGAGGCCCTCTCAATGCACTGCGCACAGTACTTTGAGAGGGCCTCTGTGGGAGGCCGTGCTATGCCAACATGATTACTACAGTAAGAAAGACGCACAATCAGATTCACGTTCTAGGTCTTGCCGCGACTGGACTATTTTGTTGTAAAAAATTACGCGCGTTGGAAAAAATGGACAATTTCCTCAGTTTACCGTTTCAGGAATTTCAATTTTCAGCAGAGAACGTTTTTTTAGTTTCTCAACTATGAGACATATCCGATCAAAGAACATGTACACGTTCTTAAAGCTAACCGGCAGAATTCTGCAAGCTGAAATTATCATTTCTCAGTGTTCATTAAGTAAAGTGTTGGAGTGAATCTCAGACTTCTCACGGGCTTGGCCGAAATAAAAAGTATGATTGGCCCGGGTCATTTTCAAAAAAATTAGTGAAAAAAGGAGTACCTATTTTTAAATCCGGACCGGCCGTTCAGTCCGACTCAACCCGAATTTTGACCAACTCTCTGATGAATCTGATCGATTGATTGATGATCGTCGAAAAACGTTTTTTTCAGTATGGTCAAAGAGATACTACGATGCAGCCAGCTCAAATGTGAGGTGGAAAATACACGACCTGTTCAATACGCGAATCATATCAAGAGTCATCTGGTAATTCCATCCCCTCATGTCATCTACTAAGCCAAGAATTACAGAAATTTTTGGATTACATGAGCAAGAAAGAAAGTTGTTTTGGCACAATTCTACAAGCCCGATGTACATATAACCACACGGAGCAGAAAGTACTGAATTTCGACACATGTACATTCTTCTTCCAACTTTACCAAAAACGGATTGATGGATCAATCAAATTAGTGCAAACGTCGTACCCCGGTGGGCCCATTCAAGTAAATTCAAACAAAACTTCGACGTGCTGTTTGAACGAAATCTTGAAACAGGTATAGAAAAATAGAAAATTTTCAAATGTATTACAATAAGTATCATTTAGTGTACACTCGGTTCCATTCATTTATTCGCGTTAAAATCGCCATGTGCATCTGAAGCCGGAGAAAACGACATCTATTTCTGGCAGATAAAAGTAGTCGAAATAAATGGAGACACAACAAAAGCTCATGGAGAGAGTGACTATGGATTGGACCTTATTCCAATCAAATTAGCGATCAAGGTACTCTTTATTCTCTATCTGAACCAAAAGTTTTGTTCATCCGTTCTTATTACAGAGAAACCGTCGTCCACACGAACTTGTAACATTTATAAATTCAATCATCTGATCAGTGAAAGAGCATCAAAAGTTTTCTGATCGCTATATGACAAAAATGACAGGGAAATGACTGAAATCTCTGTAAAATTTATATTTTGAGCAAAATTTATTAGAAAAATCAAAAGCGTGCCTTTGGCGCTTCTTAACTTCACAGAACCTTTTGAGAAAGGTCGAATTCTTTGACATATTTAGAATCTCTCAAAAACAAATTTCGAGCCAAAAATTTCTGAATTTTCAGACTAACTTTCACATACATTGTTGTTCTAGTCTCAGTAAAACCTATCTTTGGTGAAAACGTCGTTGAGAAACTCGGAGGACACCCAGCGCCCATTTTCTACGGAATTTGCATGACTAAAATTTGTTTAGGGGAGAGTGAGAAAAGTCGATAAATTTTTGAATTATGAAAGAGAAGAAGGTCGTCGTCGAATGCCATTAGCATACGACGAAACGCTGAAAAATTAAAATTCAATCAAGAAACTTTGTGATTCAAACAAGAACGTTTCAAAAGTTTATTTATCACGTCTCAGTTGCCCCATTTTTTTACCTTTTGAACTTTGGTGTAAAAACGCGCTAAAGTTAGTAATTTTTTCAAAGTAAAAAGGCGCGCCAGATATTTAGGTCGGCAGCATAGGTGATTTTAGTCTGAAAATTCAGAAATTTTTGGCTCGAAATTTGTTTTTGAGAGATTCTAAAAATGCCAAAAAAATCGACCTTTCTCAAAAGGTTCTGTGAAATTAAGAAGCGCCAAAGGCACGCTTTTGATCATTTCCATGTCACTTTTTTTGTTTAAGATTGTTTTCTTCGTCGATTTTTTTTCAAATAAAACGTTAAACAATGAGAATAAAGTTTTTCTTAAAAATTTGTTAGTTGAAACATGCTAGAAGTGGTCAGGGAAAAAAACAAGTGAAACGAAACGCACAAACAATTGAAAAATCGAACGAAACACCCATTGAGAAAAGACTAAGACTGCAAAAATTACGGTAATCCTCATTGAATTCAAAATTCGAAAAGCTGCCCGGAAGGAACTACAACTTTCGCATACTTAGATTGAGAGAAAAAATAAATAAATTTAAAAACTGAAGCAGTCTGGGAAGAAACAAACGAAACGAAACGCGCAAAATAATTGAAAAATCGTATGAAAACAAACTATAATTTAAAGGACCACCCATTGAGAAAAGACTAAGACTGCAAAAATTACGGTAGTCCTCATTGCATTCAAAATTCGAAAAGCTGCCCGGAAGGAACTACAACTTTCGCATATTTAGATTGAGAGAAAAAATAAATGAATTTAAAAACTGAAGCAGTCTGGGAAGAAACAAACGAAACGAAACGCGCAAAATAATTGAAAAATCGTATGAAAACAAACTATAATTTAAAGGACCACCCATTGAGAAAAGACTAAGACTGCAAAAATTACGGTAGTCCTCATTGCATTCAAAATTCGAAAAGCTGCCCGGAAGGAACTACAACTTTCGCATATTTAGATTGAGAGAAAAAATAAATGAATTTAAAAACTGAAGCAGTCTGGGAAGAAACACACGAAACGAAACGCGCAAAACAATCGAAACATCAAACGTAAACAAACTATAATTTAAAGGACCACCCATTGAGAAAAGACTAAGACTGCAAAAATTACGGTAGTCCTCATTGAATTCAAAATTCGAAAAGCTGCCCGGAAGGAACTACAACTTTCGCATATTTAGATTGAGAGAAAAAATAAATGAATTTAAAAACTGAAGCAGTCTGGGAAGAAACAAACGAAACGAAACGCGCAAAATAATTAAAAAATCGTATGAAAACAAACTATAATTTAAAGGACCACCCATTGAAAAAGGCTAAGACTGCAAAAATTACGGTAGTCCTCATTGAATTCAAAATTCGAAAGGCTCTGAGGGCGATAGGGAATAAACTTTTTCATTATTAAAAAAATCATTTCAAGATAAAACGTACAGTAGCTGTCATGGATGAGCAAGTCCGTTTCGCAAAAACATTTTTTAAAGTAAATAGTTGAAATGTTCAGTATATGTTTGGCTAAAACGTCACGGTGATTTTTTCGGAACCACCTCCTTTCATTCTAACGAGTTTTTTCTCGAAAATGAATTGTAATTTTCGGAAAATTTTTCTGTAATTATCCGAGGTATCTGGAAGATCTAAATGCAGTTGAAAAGAATTTTCCGAAAATTTTTAAAGTCATTTTCGAGAGAAAAACTCGTTGGAATGAAAGGAGGTGGTTCCGAAAAAATCACCGTGAACGTTATAACTCTTCGTAAAATGCTCCGAATTGATCGAAAAAACTGCGGGAAAAGATGCATATTATATTTATCAACATTATGACAGTTGAAATTCATGATTTCGAGAAATTTTTAAATTATGAAACCACAGGGGTGCGAGACGTAAGGTCCGCAACGAAAAGTTTTGAATTTACCGACCGAGTCGCAATGCGTGTGCGTCGCGTTTTTCAGTGAAAGATACGACAAACACACGCTAAATTTGAACTTGGCACTCAGCCAAGTCTGTTTTTGGCACCGTGCCAACCGCAGAGCGACGGAGCGCGTTTAAGCCACCTTGCGTCGTTCACCCCTGTGTGAAACAAAAAAAGTTCTAAATTTTTTTCATGTAAAATTTATCTTCAACTTGAAAATTGTTAGGGTTTTATAATCAAGATGCTGAAGCATTTTAATATCATCTTTTGTTTGTACGAACGTTGTTAAACATTTTTAACTCAAAAAATCATAAGCTCAGGCAACTCGATGTTAGTCTAATTAGACAACCGAAGTCTAATTAGACAGAATAGCAATCTAAATACAATCTAGTTAGATTAGCTCGTTTTTAAAGTCTAATTAGACAGTTTCAAAGTCTAAATAGACAGTTTTGAAGTCTAATTAGACAAGCAAGTCTAATTAGATTGTATGTTAGTTGGATTAGACAAAATTGTAGTCTAATTAGACAAAATGCTAGTCTAATTAGACTGTACGTCAATCTAACTGGGTCGCGTTAGTCTCTAAATTTACTTGAATTAGATTGATATCGAGTTGCCTGAGAGGTCTATTTCAAAACAAAAGTTTTTTTCCGGATTTTTGAATCGAGAATCAAAAATCACTTCAAAAAAAAACTTATGCCAATTTTACTGGATATTTCATGAAATATTTCAGCTCTCTTTGAAAAAAATGTTTATGCAGAACGGAGTTGTTTCATCTGAGATACACATGAAAAAATGAAGGTATACTCACCCATGCTCAGGCAACTCGATATCAATCTAATTCAAGTAAATTTAGAGACTAACGCGACCCAGTTAGATTGACGTACAGTCTAATTAGACTAGCATTTTGTCTAATTAGACTACAATTTTGTCTAATCCAACTAACATACAATCTAATTAGACTTGCTTGTCTAATTAGACTTCAAAACTGTCTATTTAGACTTTGAAACTGTCTAATTAGACTTTAAAAACGAGCTAATCTAACTAGATTGTATTTAGATTGCTATTCTGTCTAATTAGACTTCGGTTGTCTAATTAGACTAACATCGAGTTGCCTGAGTGACCGCTATTGTATAAGCTAATACTTTACAACTACCAAACATGAACAGACAAAGTGTGTAGATAACACAAGGATTGATGTTCAAAAAGATTCTCTTGTTCATCTTCGGGTTCTTTAAACACATTTTCTGGTGCTTCTTGATCTATATTGTTTTCGAAATCGTCCTCATCTTCATATTTTCGAACCCACAGTTCTGGAAGTTTTGAATTTTCACGTTTTCTTGTATATTTATGCCATTGAATTGTTGCTGTTCTTCCACAGCTCAGCTGAACATCATATCCGCCAAAAATCCAACATGATTCCAGTTCAGTTCTGAAAAAGGTAGTTTTCTTGAAAATTATATTCAATCACGGTCTCCTAGGATGATTTTAGTCATCAAACGTGGAATGTCACGAAAAATGAAAAATTACTGAAAATTCGTGGTTTTCTCGAGAACCAGGGCAAATCTCGAAAAACTGTCACACAGTTTTGTTCGAAGAAAGGTAGGCAACGAACATAAGAAAAAAGTTGTGTGAATGGATTTTTGATATATGCAAAACGAGGTAAGATATTTCAAAGTTATTGAAAAAGTCGGGTGTTTTCCGTTGATTTTTCAACAAATGATAACTCAAACACTACTACCCGACAGAAAAACACAAAACATTTTTAGTGGGTTCATAACACGGTTTCAAACAAAACTGTGACAGTTTTTTTTAGATTTGGTTCTCGAGAAAATGGATGACCACTTCGTTCCCCGTTCAAAAAATCCCTCATGTGTGAATTTTCAGGAATTTTTCATTTTTCGTGACATTCCGCGATTGATGACGTCATCTGGCCATACGTTTTTGGTGGAAATATACCGTATCACCTCTAATAGAGGTGCCCCCAGCAAACCCTTTCTAACGTGGTATATCTTCTTTCTCAAGGGAGATATCGAAACGTTGCCATCAGACAAAATATAGCTGAATACTTAAAAAATGTTTCTTCAGTTGGAAGCAATTTGATAGCTGTAGAGATTCTGTTCTCCAAACTCTTGCTACTGGGGGCACCACTATTTGTTGTTTTACGGTAAGCTCAAATTTGAAGCAGAGCTCATCTCAAAAAACTCAAAAATTTCTTTCTCAATAACTGTTTTTCAACAGCGAAACAGGAAGAAACTCACTCGAGATATCGTTTTGTAGTTCTTGGATCTCTTTTAATGAATGGAATATCTTGAAGAACAACTCTCAAGTTAATTTTCTCTTCTATTTTCAAAGTAGCTCTTCGTAATCTCGAATTCGTATTTCCAGACACCCAGCTTTTCAGAAAGTCGTTCAGATATTGATTGGTCAAAAAACTGCTGTAGATTTCCATTTCCACAACATCAAGTACGGTAAGGATACAAGAATTAACCATTCTGAGATGAATGATCATCAACTGTTCATATAATCGGATTGAAGAATTTTCGAGAAATTGAGAGGACCTGCTTGATTGGAGATCAACTTTCGGACCTGGACATAACATCAATGTTTTAGTTTTTTTCACGTTAGAAGTGAGAAAATAAACAAGATGATCTGTCTCGGAGCATGTTAATGTGAATCTCTTCAATAATTGATTTTGAGATGAAGTATTGATTCTATCAATCAATAAATTGAAATAATTTCTTGGCATTGAAGCATCAATGGAAACTATTTTCAGAGGGTTGTTGAAAATATCAATGACATTATCCAAAACTTCCAGAACTTTTTCCCCTGGATTTTCAGAATAAAAACGGAAATGCCTGAAACTTTGATTTTCAACTAAATAGTTTACTTGAACTTCTCTCGGATTCTGATGCGGTGAAAAGTACCAACGACCTGAATGGTCTCGATCTGGTGGGAATTCAATATATGTACACATCATAGGGAAATGACATAGGAGTACTGTTTCTGGCTTTTCGCTCATTTGTCTTGCCAAAAACCGTGTTCTTTTTGATATCATCGCAAAGTTGTATCTGAATAAAATGTAAAGGTTTATTAATGATTTAGAAAAAAAGCTCACATTTCATAAGGTATCCAAAATTTTGTGATCTTCTCAAACGCTAGACGTGGTAAAATTAGAAGAGGGAAAATTGGAGAAGAAGACATTTGAATATATCGATTGAGAGTAGGAGAAGTGACAGACTAGAGAGCTGAACATGCAAGAGACGGACCGACCTTATGTTTACTTACAACTGTTGTGTGTCCTATTAGGCCGTTCATTCCCTACTTCTTAAGTATTTCACTTTTGCAAGAGTGTTTTGAATATTGAAAAAAATTGCTTCTCTATTATTTGACCCTTCTGAACCGATTTTCGAACGAACTTAAATAATAACACCCTAGAAATGATTCGCTTGTCAAGTTTTTAAACCTTTCGAATGATGTAATAGTTTGTTAGTATCATGTTGCTAATCAAAAGTTTAGAAACAATTCTCTTCAAACTCTCAAAATTTTGTTACCAAGCATGGCCATGTTTTGAATCAAAAGAAATAAGGCTCATAGAATTTACAAAGGAATTTTGATAGTAAAATGGGAAACCCGGTATAATAGGCATCTGAATAACACAGATAAAGCACTCATTCGAAGAAAGAATGTCATGAAAAAGTCAGTTACCTAGTCATGAGAATACACGAATTATGAGTTCAGTTCCTAAATAAGATTATTATTAATTAGTCAATATAATCTCGATGTTGCTCTAAAATACGTTTTTCAAATTGAATTTTATGAGTTGGGGGCGGAGTTTCGTTTGTTTCCGGAGAAGCTGGGGGTTCTGGAGCCGGTTCTCTTGGTACTGGAATTCTCGTTTGATCTTTTTTCCCATCGGAGCCAGATTGATGTTCCGTGTGAATTTGAGCGAAGCAGTCAGCCATGTATTCAGCCTGAAAATGAAATGAAATCAATAGGTTTTTATTACGATAGTTGTGATCCACAACCATAATCCGATCTTATCAATTTTTCTCTTTTCATGAACTTCGTTTTTTAAACTCACAAATCCAGTTTCCAGCTTGGCATATTTTGACTTCTTCCTCCTCGTTTCTTCTCCATTTTCTGCTCCATTCGACTCGTCACCATCTCTCAAATACTCGAATGAAAACGCAGTTCCTTCGTCACAAACTCTAAAGTCTTGAATACGATCCCACTCGATTTCCATTGCGTTTCCCTTAAATAAATCACGATTTCATCTGATAAATATTTCTAAATCCTTACGTCTTCCGGACATTTCAAAAGAAGATTCGCAAATCGGATAACCATGATAACAGTCTGTCGTCTCTTCCTCAAAATACAAACACTCGGAGGGAATGTAACCTGATTGTATCCTTCCAATTCCCGTGCCATTTCCAGAAACTCATCCATATTCTCCTCGTTTTGAATAGCTTTCAACTGATAATTCTTTCTCGTTGTTATCACTTTTCCACTATGCAAATCAGCGATTGCTTGGAAGAAACAGAACTGTTTGAACATCATATCTCGTTTACAAAGTGTCCTTTCTCTATCGATATCGAATAAAAACTTTCGAAAGAGGAGGCAAGAAGACGATGCAGATGAATAGTTATGAGTGTATAGTTCGTGTACACTCTCACTTTCATTCACTTTTCGTTCTGAAATTCAATTTGTTTTTCTTTTGACAAATAACAATACATGGAATTTTTCTGTGATCATAGTTTTTAATGTTATGAGTATTGACGAAAAAAAAGAGAGTTCAAGAACTACGGTAGTTGTCAAGACTTCGTATCTAACCAACTCAGATGTAGTTTCCTAATTTCAAAATTTGGTCAATTTCTGGCTACGGTATCTCATTCATCAAAAAAACCAACCAAAAGAATTATCCAACAACTCAAAAATAGCACAAGCAGCTGCAGCTTCTCGACTCATTTGCAATCTTCTATGAGCTGATGTATAGAATAATGAAGCTGAAATACTCCGTCTCGTTCTAATTGACATTGCTGTCGCATTCGGAAGCATCAATCGAATCTCCACTTCGCACATTGGATCACATTCCATCAAGAACTTCTGGAACGTTTTAACTGTTTGGAGTCAGAAATCGTTAATAACCAACTTGCACCAGATCCGATTCCGCAATCACTCTAATCGTACAAATCTTCTCTAAATACTGTTCCAATCCTCTTCTTCTCTGATCTAGTTCTTGTTCATTTAACCTGAATATCCGTTTTCCCGGAAGTCGAGGAAACGAATAATCATAAAAATGTCGTTTGAGTGCCGAATGAAGTTCAACAAACTCCGAATATCTTCTTGAACCAAGTTGACGACCTGCCATATGGATATTGAACACCTGCAATATAATGGAATTGGGCCATAAGCTGAGGTGTCTCTTGACTACTTACCGTATACCTTTCCAGAGCATCATTCACTTTGTTATACGAGGGAATCGTGACTGGAAGTGACCTATTCTCTGTATAATCGTGTCCATAAGCCATCGAACTCTCTTCTCCATAATCAAACCTATCCATATCAGGATCTTCTACAGAAACTACAATCATTGTCAATTCATTTCCTCCATTCTTTATCATATCTACAACATTTCGATGCGCTGCTCCTTCCACGTGTAATCCATTCACTTCCAGTATTCGATCTCCCTTCCGAAGACCTGCCGTATCAGCTGCACCTCTATGTAATACAGCACTAACATGTTGTAATGGAGCATACAATTCTCCGTTTAGACTTCTCAATTGTCCTCCTTCACTGACTTGTCCTTTTACATTAAAACCGAATCCCGTATCTGATTTCACTATTTTAACGACGTGTGGTCTTGGATTGAAGAGAATTGGAGGAGATGATGATGATGATGCAGTGTCAGAATGAGAAGCTGAAAATGGAGAAGATGAAGAATAAATAGAAATGGGCGGATAAGAAAAGAAGATGACGTTTTTTGGACTCTCGAGCTGGGAATCTTGGAAATGGTATGTATCCAAAAACGTCGTTTCGCAACTAAGACATTTCGCAACTTTAGGGTGATTGTGCTCATAAAATACTGGAAGCGTCACAGTTGCCTAGTTACTTAATGTCCTCATAGTCAGACATCCACATGAGACTACAGTACTCCTAGTATAAAATCTCTAGAATCAAACTCACAATTCCTCGAATTGACGTGCTCATCTGACGTCGTTTGTGATTCATCTGAATCGTAATCATATGCTTGCATCATCTCTCTGAAAAGATTTCAATCAATACTTGGAAAAAAGTCTTGATCGTTCAATCGACCGGAAATGATGACGATGTGATGACAAAAAGTGAGTGAGAAGAAGAGGTAGAAATGAAAATAAACGAAATGGAGAGAGAAAACGGATGGAAAGAGGCAAAAAAGTGGAGGAATGGGGGATCACCTACATAAATCATCGAACGGCAAAATGAGATAGAGAGAGGGAGTGAGAAGAGAGAGATTATGGGGGGATTCCAATTAAAAATCTATTTTTGAAAAAGAGAGAGAAAGTTGGAAGAGAGGGAGATCCGACTAGTTTCAACTTGACGTCTGTTTTTTTGTTGGGAGAGTATTTATTGTTCATGGTAGGATATTAAAACTGAACAGCATCTCGATACGGTTCCTTGAGCCCTCAGAAGGACGTTGAAAGAGAGAGGGAAATATAGGAAATTTTGAAAATTTCAGACTCTTCTTTCACTCAACTGAAAGATCCATGAGATTTATGAGTTCGAGACATTGGAGTTAAATTAAATCTGAAGATTACGAGAAAAGTTGATTGAAAATATGGACTTCCTATTGGGAAATTTCTGATCCACATCTTTAAATCCTAAAATTTTTCAGTCCATTTTATTGCAGAAGTGGGCGGAGCCAGAGGAGATCCCATGTTTTCTTTTCAATCTGTTTCTCAATAATTCTTTTTTGAAAACCAGTTCGAACAACAAATAAAAGTCTTCATGATTCGATAGACTATTCTCATCATTTCGCCTCTTTCATCAATCGTTTCAGATGAAAAATCTATGATTACTAAATGAGTTTCTCTCGAACCAAAATGGAGAGAGAAATAGAGAAAAAAACAAGAAATGAATCAGAATACATGATTGTTGTTTGAGTAAACCAAACAAATGGTCGAAGGGAACAAAAAAGAGAACTAATCACACAAAAAGGCTTTCGGAAACGCTGCGACCGCAACGCCTAGATTTGCATAAGAAATGGGCGACGAAAAGAAGATGTCAATCTGGTTTAAAGAGCTCTGTTAGCTAGAAGAAATGAAGGGACAACAGATCAGAAAGAAGGCAATGAAGAATTCTTCCAACTGGAAAATCGGTTATTTTTTGTTGCAGTTGAAAGAGTTTCTAAAATTGGGAGAGAGAGAAGCGAGCAACAACCAGAGGAGAGCAGATGAAAATAGGTACAAAGAAGAAGAAGGAAATCTGGGTAAGAGAACAGGTGATTTCTTCCAGATGAAAGGATTACTTTATGGAGCACATAGTTCACTGTGGTGTATTAGAATCTCGGAAGTTTTGAGAAAAAGTACTACACCACAGATGGAAGTCTCGATGAAAACTCAGGGACAGAGACGTCGCGGAACTGAATCGTGATATCTTGAGCTCTTGAATGCCGTTCCAGTTTGGGAATTACTGATATAAGATGTAGAATCTCCATCCAGTGCTAACTCTACCGTATGTTTACAGAAAGCAATGTCAATGTTTAGTCTAGTTTTGATCATCAAACAAAAGCTTGGAGAATACTCAAATTTTGAGATTCATGATTTTAATTCTCTAGTCTTACAAATGTCGTTTGAAAACTCAAATCTTAAAATTCTGAGATTTCTGACAAAAATTACCCAAAATCAGTGGAACATTGCCTCCAGAGAGAACTTTGCACTTTGCTCTTTTTCCTTTAGTAAGATGAGAACATTGCAAAAAATGTTTACATTTGTTTTATAGATTCGATGGAAAGTTTCAAAAAAAAGAAGAAGAAGAAGCATTATGTCACAAGACCAGAGACGAAATCTTTTGAAAAAAGATGGGAAAAGAATGAAAAGAATGTGTTCAAAGTGACTATGGGAAAATGGAAAAAAGTGGAGAAGAATTGAGGAAAAGCGGTGGTGGGAGGGAAGAGAAAGATATAAAGATAAGAGATCGAATCAAAGCAAAAAAGTGTGAAACTTCGAATGGAATACATTTGAAAAATTGAAAAGTTTTAATTGAATTTTTCCATAGAAAAACGTATAGAGACAGCGGAAATAGAAAACAGAAAAGAAGGAAATTGAATGGCGGGAAGAGAATAATTTCTATTATCTCAAAAACTTTAATTGAATATGAATTTATTTTTCTTTTTTTCATAAAAATAAAGAGATAAATAGAGGAGAATCTTTGGAGAAAACGATGGCAAAGTGGCTAGTTTGTCGTGGTCGTTGGCGAGAAAAAAGATGAAGAAAGAAGAAAAAAGAAGTTGTTGTGTGCTTTTACATTACGGATGCACACTTTTTAGGGAATAAAGGGAAAAAAGAAGAGAAAGAGGAGAAGAAGAGTTTGGCTTTTACCAGCGAAGAACAATGATAACGTACAGTGAGTGGCTGGCTTGTCGTAGGCGCTTTGAGATCTTTTTAGAATTATCTTTGAGACGACATGATAGTTTTGAGGATTCATCTCCGAAAAAAACCGTCACAGATTTGCCGAACAACTGATTTTTAGTTCTTTACATTTGAACGAGAACAGAAAAGAAAAAGAGGAAATTCTGGAGTCTTTGGTGTAGAAAAGTATGAATAATCCATTCGCGTAAACTCTATTGAGTTTTAATTTGAATAGGAAACGAGTAATGATGAATGTTTGAGAATGTCTCGCTCGATTTGAATCTTGAACATTTGAAATTAGTTACAGTATTCTTCTCTGGAAGTGCCTTTTTCATGTTTTCAGCAACAAGCAACGTTATTTTAGTAAATTTTCAGTTGCATATTTGTTTAAAGACTAAGAAAAATAAAATGAGAATTTTCAGAGAGGGCAGATATTCTAACAATCGGATCTAGTTGAACACTATACATTCTGAGAAAATATTGAAAGCCAGTCATTCGAGACAATCTCAACTACTAGAGTCTCAAAAATGCAAATAACAACTTTTCTAATTTACATTTTCTAACTTGAAAACTGAAAACTGCCTAACTTTCACATTCTTCCTTATTCCTTATCAATTTTGGACGCTGTCTACAGAAAATCACTCTAAAAATAAAATGAAAAGCTTTCCGGAAGTTGAACGAAAAGATTCACCTGAAAACATTTTATTATAAATAAAATATTCATTTTTATCACCCTTCCTATCTCTTCTATTCCTAAAAAAACGTGCGGAACTAGGATATTAAAATATATTTATATTATCAATCAGAAGTCTTCTTCGAATTCAAAAATATTTCGATGACCAAGAGAGAAATCATCGAAAGCTCAAGTATTTAGAGAAGAGAAAAGTAAAGAACGTATTGGCTGACCACCCTATTCAAAAGTCAATGACGTTAAAAATGACACAAGGAGAATGGAGAAAACGAAGTTGAAAACGAAGATAAGGAAATCGGTTTTTGGGAAAAAAGTGCAAAATGGGAGAGTGTCTGCAGTTAAATTTTCGAAATGGGAAAATGCCTTTTTGGAGAATTTTACGAGAAAAAAGTTAGTTGGATACATATAATTTGAGAATGAGTTAACACAAAACATTGAAACTTTACGAAAAGGAAAAAGGGATTACTTCCAATTGGACGCCCATGAAAAAAGAACATTTCGAATTACAACAAGGTCAATTTAATCACCTAAAATCGTTCGTTCTTTGTCCATTTCGAAGGGAAAAAGAAGAAGAAAATTCAAAATTTGAGGAAGAAAAGAGGAAGAAGAAGAAGAATTCGAAATAAATGGTTTCTAGAATAATATTTCCGTTTTTGAGACATCTTCTGGACGTCTTCTCTTGGCACTTCTTTTCCTCCCGTTTCGCCGAAAAAAGTTGGTTGGGGTCCTCGGGGGACTAAGACTAGTGAAGCAATTGAAATAGTATAGGAACACACAGAGAGCGACTATAGAAACAAACAAAAAATTGGGACGGACAGTGAGAGAGTACGGTGACGTCAAGAGACACAGAAACGACCTTGTGGGAGATGGTGAGAGATGAGGAAAAGAAGGGAACATCGGGAGATTCAGAGAGTGAAGAGTGTGTTTACAGCCATCTCCGATAGAGTAATAGTAGTCATGACGATTTGAATCAGGATAAAAGTTTATACTTGTGCAATTTACATGTTTTGTTTATTGTTTTCTGTTTCAAATAGTGACATCATTAGTTTCAAATGTTTGGACTCTCAAATACTTGTATAAATAAGACTATTTCCATCATTTCAGACTTTTTGAAGTCTATTATTGTCACCTGGTTTTTTGATCGATTTTCTTTCATCATTCTAATATTACAAGTATGTATTTGAGATTGAGGCTTTATTATCATTTTAATCATTTTCTATTCCAGAAGAGTTTTTTTGATTTAGAAGAGGCTTGTGAGATTCTACTGTCAACTCAATCCAGGAAATTTTAGGTTACCTTGATTTTCTCAATATTCCACATTGAGGTTTCTTCAGTTCTTTCATTTCCGTGGATTACTATTGTTTTGCTCTGTTCATAGAAATTCTCGACTTTTCAAATATTCATTGGTTTCTCGGATTCAGTTAGAGCCCTATTGAAACTGGACTTCCAATTATACCAGAACTCTTTCTAGTCTAATTGTACAAAAAAGATAAAGAAATCGACAAAACCGGATCGAAGCGGTGTCGGTAATTCAGATCTGATAGATTGTTTCTAATTATAACATCAATTCGCATTGATACTTTAGATAACCCATATTGAAAAATGTTCACGACATCTTTTTGGAACTCTGCTACTTCTGGAAACTTAAACTCGAATTATTCCAACCTAAAAACCATCTCAACCACCAATTTTCCATCATACACCTACCCATCCAGTATTTCATTTGCATTTCATTCAATTTTCGATCCCTTCTCCCCCCTTCAAAACACTCATTTTCATTTTGTTGTTCGCCGTCTCATTCGGCTTCTCCCTTATCGATTTTCCTTTTTCTCTCCCTTTTTCTTCCTTATATTTCAGCTGTTCTCACTCTCCAAAATATATATTTTTGTCTGTTAATTCCAGTCGTTTTCACTGTTCTATACATGTTCTTCCTCTTTTCTTTTACGGAAGAAAATATGTGATTCATTGAGTAAACATTGACGTCAAGTCATTTCAGGAATCCCGAACAAACACACAAACTCTCGAAACAATGAACACGGAGACTGTTGCTGAACGTCGTAGAAAGGTAAATGGGAACATCAAAACATATTTTTCCGCGGAAAATTGATGAGAAGAAGATTCAGAATTCAGAAGAAACCCTTGATTTTCAGGTACTCGTTGGAGAGCTTCCACCTCATTTCCTTCGTCTCGCTGTCCCAGTTCAACAAGTTGCCGAGCCTGAGGTATTGTATTTGGAAAAGAAAATTGCTAACTTCAAAATCTGAATATTCGAAAGAATGAAATTTGAACATCTTGATTAGAAAAATCCAAAATCGAAAAAATCATCTTTGAGAATCTCACAACAGACAGAGATATGAAAATCATACTTTCCTCATACAGATTCCGAGATTAAAGCCAATTGCATCTTCTGAAACTGCTCCGTTGAAAACTTCCATTTCAATAAATTTTCTCATTTCCAGGTTGTCCAACCTCGTCTCGTCAGCTTCGTTCCACCAAACACTCGCGGACGCCTCTCAGTCACGATCCTTGAAGCCAACCTCGTCAAAAACTATGGATTGGTTCGTATGGATCCGTACTGCCGGTAAGTGGATAACTTCGAATATGCCATTTCCATAAAACATTTCAGCGTCCGCGTCGGAAACGTTGCATTTGACACGAATGTCGCTGCCAACGCTGGTCGCTCTCCAACATGGAATCGTACTCTCAACGCATATCTCCCAATGAATGTCGAGAGTATTTACATTCAAATCTTCGACGAAAAGGCATTCGGACCAGATGAAGTCATCGCATGGGCTCATGTCATGCTTCCATTGCCAATCTTCAACGGAGACAATCTCGATGAATATTTCCAATTGTCAGGACAACAAGGAGAGGGAAAAGAGGGAATGATTCATCTTCATTTCTCATTCGCTCCAATCGATTTACCACTCCAACCGGAGGTCCAACCAGAGCCAGAGGCTGCTCCAGTTCCACTTCGTATGTTTTTATTTGAGAGGGAAAATTAGAATGTGTGTTATTTCAGCAGTTGAGATCACTGAAGAAGACACAAAGGAGATTCAGGAAATGTTCCCAACCGTCGACAAAGAGGTCATCAAGTGTATTCTCGAGGAGAGAAGAGGTTGGTTTTTTGAGAGCTTGGTATTGAATGCCTACTATCTGAAAAAATAAATTTCTCGTCACAAAAAACAAATGGTCACTTTCTAATTTGGCCATCTTTCAAAAATCCAGGATCCTTTCTTAAAAACCAGTTAAAGAATTTGATCGGAATCGATCGCATTTGTAAAATTCCATAAGAAAGTTTTGGTCAAGTTTCAACTTGAAGAAGTTGCGCAGCTATTAGATAGAGGAAAACAGCCGTTTGAAGAGAGAAAAAGAGCAAAAACGTCAAGAAAAAGAGTACTGTAATAAGTCGATTTGAAAAAAACCGAAAGTGCGTTCATCCATCTTTCAACTTCTCATTAATTTCTTATTTTCAGGTGACAAAGAAGCCGCAGTGAGTGCAATTCTCGAGATGACAGCTGCCGCTGAAACCCCAACCGCCTAAATTCATTCCATTGACTCCCCCCATTTCAACTAGTCATTTCCACCCGAACAGCTTTTATCTGAATCTCTCTTCAATTCATACAATGTCTCCATGTTGTGAATGAATCAAAAACGTTTCCTTTGAGTAAAATATTTATTAATAATCAAAATCAATGTGAACCAATAAATAATTTGTGAAAATAGAAATGATTCAAACCGAATACAATTCAACAGAGAAAGAAATAGCAGTGAAGAATCATAAAAGAAATCAGAAATCTTTAATTATTTCGGTACCAACTCATTCCAGAAATAATTGTAACTGCAAATGATGAAATCGAAGAAACGATTGCCAACCAGAAACAGTATCCGTATCCCTGAAATATATTGGCGAACATTCCATCAAGATTTCAACTATGTGACTCACAATTCCAACAAGACCACTTTTTCCTCCGAAACCTCCAGCAAAGAAACAATACGCGATGAGAAGCATTATAGTTAGTAATCCAGAGAAAGCGATATCCACGAACACAATCATTTTCAGATCGAATGGAATGGCGTCAGGCATTGCACTGGAAATGAAATATGCATTGTTAATTAGAGGTTTTTATATCTTCACTTCACTGATATTCTCAAAATAATACATTTATACTGTTCTTCATTCCTAGTTAACTGTTCGTGTATTGATGTTGTGAAAAGAACTTACATTTGTGCAATGGTCCATCCGACATAAAGAAAGCACAGAATAAGGACAAGATACATCACAATAGCTGTTAATCCAAACCACCAATCAGCTCCCTGAAAATTAGAAATATTCAAAATTACTCAAAGATTTTTTCTGCTTACGTTAGGATATGGAATGATGGTGGAATATGGTGGAGAGACTCCAGGAAGGAAAGTACTTGTTCCAATCACATATACATATGATCCGCCTGATGTCCATCCTGAAATAAAAACTCAAAATCTCATGAATTTTCAGAAATAAACCACAATGGAATCGTTCAGAACTACAGTACCACCACTTACAAAAATGTACGATTCCTGTCTTTAAAGTGGAAAAAAGATTCAACTTTCAGCTCATTTTTCGAACCAGGAAGCTCAAAAATCTGCGAGAATCTCTAAACATTGTTTCTCAAAAAATATTTTCCCAGTTCAATTTTCTCATTCAAGCCGTCATGATACACAGCTTAAAATGATACAAAGCTTAAAGACACTGAAAAGCGGATTTTTGGGTTTCTATGATTGAGGAGCATGTTCTTGAAAATCGATAGTTTCCACTGAAACAGGGGAGTGTCTGCATCCTGTCATTCGTTCCCATAAGAGATGCCTACATTATTTGAATTCCAAACACTTCGCAACGAAAGAGAAACCTCTCAATAAAATCGTGAATCGCCCATATTTTTTCTCTCATAGATAACTGTTTGTATGCATTCTTATCAATGAACTGCATGATACTCGATTTCGCAAAACGAGAAACTTTGGTCAAGACCGGAATTGTAGAGTCATAACGAAGATTTTTAGTTGCTCCTAATCAAGCTAAGAGATTTTGAAAAACCAAGCTAAGAGATTTTCCGGATTCTGAACAACTTACAAAACGAGAGGATACTATAAAGAAATGAACATTTATATTTTCACGAGTTCTTCGAATTAAAAATAACACCAAAACTCACTTGCTCCAAAAGCAGCAATTACAGTAAGCTGGATCGTAGCGAGCAGAATTGCCAAGCTCACTTTTCTCGCCGTTTTCAAATCGTCCAGAAACATTTTCTGTCTGAAAAAGTCAATATTATAACTATACGAAATGTATTATCATAGAAATTGTTGAATGAAACAATTCTTATCACATTCTGATGACATAGCGATGATTCATGAAGAAAAAGTTAGGAGAAAAGGCAGAAAACACGGAGAAATCATGGATATTGAGTCCAATTTTAGACTCCTCTCAATTTTAATTTTTATTGGAAAAGTGATGTTTTTTGAGAACTATTTGGTAAACGCCTCATGATGCCTATCAGAGTGAAAATGAGTCAACATGTGGAATGATCATTATTTGCCTTGGTGTGTGAGAAGAGAGAGCATATGATAAAGTACCGATCAGCCCTCTTTTTGTCGCTTCTCATCAATTTCTAACACGCAACGACTGCACCGAGAAAACTTTATTATTTTATACTAGCGATAGTTTATATAACGCTATATAAAACTCTTTTAATAATAGGTGTGCAATGTCACCGAAAGGAAATAATTGAACGAGCAATATGAATTTAGGGAAAACAATAGAAAGAAAACATTTAAATAGATATTTCAGGAGAATAATAGCACATGAGAAGTATGGTACAGGATGGGATAGTTTCAAACCAAATCTTGTGCCACTGAATTTTTCTTGTTCAGTGTTTCAGTCTTTCCATATGGCGCCCGTTGATCTTTTCTCGCGGTTTTCTTTTGTGCTCCTTTTCTCGATTTGACACTCGAAGGAGGCTCTTTAGCAATGACTGACAGATTCATAGAATTGATGGTCTCATCAAAATCGGCGTCACTTTTCATGAGAGTTGAAGCAGCGGCTATTTGCAATTTATGAAAGCCGCCGCAAACGATTCCCATTTGTGTTGATTTGAAATCCGACCCGAGGTTATAGAACTTCGAAGATTCGTCAAACCCATCTGGCATGTAATCATTTGGAGCAGCTGAAATACATTACATTTTCCAAATCGTCAATTATTGCACACCTTCAGTGAACGAAATTCGAAAACTGGCATCACTTGTATCTGGAAGACTACTTAAGAGTCTGAAACATTTGCAAAGTTTTTTGAACGTGTCGATAAAATACGACTGAGTCTCCTTCAAGCTCTTGAAGGTAGCGCTCATGAGATTCTGATTGAAATCTTCGAAGCCAGCACCACTGAAAAATTGGATAAGTTGGATTATGTTGATTCTCATCAGTTCTTACGAATCGACGGAAAGAACGATTTCGTTTTCTTTTCCATACACCAATCGAAATGCAAAAACTTCAATTATATCTTCTTCGTTGGGTTTTCGATAGAACACAAGTGCAAACTGTCGCAGATACTTCTTCTCAATTGTTTCTTTCAGTGAGTCTAATATCTTGTTAAGCCTTTCTGCTTTCGGCTCAGCCCTATCGAATGTTTGAATCAGTAGTCTCTCTGCAAGGAACACTCTTTGATTGGGTTATAACAAAATACTCACCGATGTTACGTGTTCTGAAACATTTCTCTCCGAGAAGTCCTCGTTTGTAGAGGATGAATGCTGATGCACATTTGATAAAACGGTGAACAAACACATATGACTCCTTTTCCAACTCAATTTCAACCGGAAACGTCGATTCCCATTTCGAATTTCCAGATTGCGAGCTTTGCTTTGTTGCCGGTTGTGGGCTCATAGTTTCGCAATGGACAATGTTACCTCAAAGCAACAAATTTTGCTCGAGAAAAAGCGATGAAAAGAAAAAAAACAACACAAAAAATCAGATAAGCTGTTTTCAAAAACGTTAAAAGGGTACTGTACCCTTGTCGTTGTGAGACACTTTCTTGAAACTGTATGCGCCTTTAAACTAATTTCAGTTGTTTGACAGTCTCTTCAAAGTTTTTTCAGGTTTTTAGCATGAGTAACAAATTAATTCATGAAAAATTTATACGAATTTTCAAAGATTAATAATCCATCACAATAATTTCGGCTGATCCTTTTTCTTGTTTCTCTTGTGCTTGCGCCGATGATCGAAACGACCGTTGGTTGTGTTCATCGTTCAGAGTATTTTGGCTCTTGCTGAAATATAACATATGCTCTCTAAGTGCGTTGAATTCTCACCATGATCTCTTTAAAAAAATGAAGAAGCTGAACAAATTGAATACGATATGAAATAGAAGCAGTCCAGCCAAAACAACCTCCAAGAATGTGTCTGAAAATGCATTTTTGAAACACTTCGAATATGTTTCCTTCTTACTTTTCAGCATTAGTTCAGGAACAGGGAAAGATCCGTCAATCGTATAAACAAATCCGATTATCGTCAACATTGTCAAAACAATCGTTATAGCTGAGAAAACAGTCAATACAATGAAGATTGAACGAGCCGATTTGAAGATGAGGACGAAAGCAAGTAACCCGACGAAAATCTGTCAAAAACTTGAAAACTACTAATTCTTAGCTAGATGACTTACGAAAAGCACTCCAAAACATTGGGTCACAATAGATGGGACTTCACCGGGCCTGGAAATATTTATCTGAAATCCCAAATCTCTTGCTACTATTCACTAACGTCAAGAAGATTGTAGTGAAAAGTAAGAATATTCCGATGAAAATATTCCAGGCACTGTAAGCGCATTCCGGAACAATACTAACTCGATCTGCTTCTGGACTACGAAAAGATAGTTGTTCTTCTGTGCTCTCCGAGGGAGTCATGGTTTTCTTTTCATCTTCCGAACTTGAATTTGAATCGCTTTTCATCGATTTCGTAGTACTCATATTTCGCGAAAACTACTTACAACAACACAAAAGGAAATGATGTTTTTATTACAGAAGAATAACAAAAACAGAAAAGGTCATTCAAATGTCAAGTAATTACTCAAGAGAGTTTACATAATCATCTCTTTGTAGTCTTGATAAGAAACTAAGCGGCGAGATATTGGAATGAAGAAAATTTTCCAAAGAGGTTGCTCTTGGCAGTTCATATATTTCCTCCAACGAGTTTTCACAGTGATCCAGTTGAACGGTTTACGAGATTCAGCATCAGTCTTTTGGAACTGAAGAGAACAAAATTAAATTAATAACATCAAAAAAGAGTGAACCATTCTCATGGCCATCGTCAGTCCACTTGAAATAATCCACGTGTAGACACCAACGAATCCCCACATTATCCAATGAAGCATTATGAAAAGGAAGCAACAGAACTTGATGAGTGTGTCTTCTTCTGAATTTTGGTTCATAAGAAAAAATCAATGTAAAAATTTACTCACTTCCATAGGACCGATAGATGAGATAATAGAATTTGTTGAAGCAGTAAGGCGGCCAACACATCTCTTTAGGAATCTCCATCAACTCTTTCCGTGTCTGAAATCTTTAAATTAAAAATATAAAAATAATGCTATAAAACCTGAATCCATTCCCACCAAAACGTGGGAGCCAACAAGAAAAAGAGTCCAGTCCCGATTAGAAGGTAGAACAAAAACAGAAAGAAATGACTCTGATTGTGTGCTCCGACACATTGTCCAATATGCGGACAGTGATGATCCATTCTGTAGATACATCTGTCACAAGCTTTGCAATGAGATGTTGAAGGCCCCTTCCAGTTGTTACAGTTAATACAAAACTTGTCACTTGGCATCTGAAATTGTTGGAAATTTCAGAGAAAATCTGGAATAATGATACCCCTGGATTCTTGACAGGTTCCAGAGATCGCGCTTTGTAATAATGGAACACGAGACTGTAGTAGACGTAGAGGAAAAGAACAATTCGGAACACAAAGTATGGAACACTTTCACAAACACTGAAAAGAGCTGTTTAATTGCATTACAACCAAATCAAACCTCCATTCAGTCGGAATAATTCTATAGAAAATTACATATGTGACTGCATAAAGAGAAGCGATGAAAATGAAAAGACAAATCTGAAAGACTTTGATTATAAATATTTCTGAAAACTAGGGAAATCGTACCCTTCCACCCCACATCGCAACTATTTTCAACAGAACAAACGGATCAAATTTCCTCACATCCCCCAACGATTTTTCTACCAAAAAATACACTGAAAAATACAAAAATTAATCGAGGAGAATGAAAAAGGGAATAAAACAAACCGAATCTATTGAATAGTTTGCATGCATCCATCTTGCTGAAAAGCTGGAAGGACTGAACGCTCTTCTACTTAAAATCCACTGAAAATGACCGTTACAGCCTTGAGGTCGAGGTTGGGAAACGATGAGACGGTAATGGAAACACGTTAATAATAAAAAATTGAACGTGCAACGTGGCAAGAATAAAAATAAAAATGTATTTTTTAAAAGTTATTGGAAAACCAGGATGTCAAGGAAAAAGCGGATAGTTTTTCTTGTATTGTACTGGTAGTTTGATCTTTTCAAGACGTTTCAGAACCACCTTCTATAATTATAATGTTCTATAATTGCGTGATTCCGAAATACTGAAAAAGTTTGGTATAATTTATATTAATTTTAATGAAAGCTAAATAAAATCAAAATCTCGAACAACGCGATCAGAGGGAATAAACAGAGCTCTAAGAATTGAATCATCACGACGAACGGCCAAATATTGTTTCCAGCGGAGATGAATTTTCGATAGAGTCAGTTTCTGTGCTCCTTCTTTTTGAAACTGAAATTGAAGAATAGTTTATGAATATCATTTTCAAAGTTACCAGTTTGTCAAGCAATGCGAATCCACCAGACACTAGGAACACATAAGTGATCACAAATGAGAGCATGATGAGATGAAGAGAGACAATAATCGATAAACTGAATCCTGCAACTTTGGAGTTCCATTGAGTTGAACTGGTTGATTTATTCATCCAATTCTTCACATTCTCCATCCAAAACTCGTATTCCACATAAAGAACGAGAATAGTCGAAAGGAATACGGAGAAGAGAAAAAGAAAGAAGTTCGCTTGGTTATGAATTCCAATGCACTGTCCCATCCACGGACAATGATGATCTCTTCTATAAATACACGTGTCACATGTACGACAGTGACTTGTCAGACGCGGTTTTGATGATGTGCAGAAGGAGCAGTGAGGGCCAGTTGGAGTCCTCTGAAATTTCATTTTTTCTAGTAATAATTTGAATGAAAAAATAACCTTTGGCAACTGGATTGGTTCTGCAGTTCTGGCTTTCAAGTAATGGAACGGTACACTATAAGTCAACCACATTCCACAGAGAACTCGAAAAATTGTAAATGGGAAAAAATCGAGACGTTCGTAATCGAAAGGAAGTTGAACTGTGAAAAAGAAGAAGACAATCCATGTAGTTTTGGCAACTGCTAGTGTGATACAAATCTGAAAATGTCTCAAAGTTCAGAAATGAAGAGAGTGAGAGGAATATTTCTATATGTGGAAAGCATGCTCTTTGACATCGTTTTCAAATATCGTCTAATTCCGAAATAAACCAAGACGAAAGGCTTCTCAGCTCTGAACTCTATTCCCTGGAAAATACCTTATCCAACACTTTCATCAACGTGGATTCGTTGATCATTGAGTCATCGTTGCCAACTATTTTAGATCCAAACCGCAAAATTCCCAAAACTAAAATCCTATAATTAACTTCACAGAAAAACGTTTCGTTAACTTACAGCAACGATTTATAGCTCTACAAACATTCATTTTTCAGTAATCATCAGGTTTCGAGAGCTCCTTCCTCCTTTCACTTTTTCCACGTGTTTCCACATTTCTTTCTCTGATTTTTTCATTTCGATCACGTTGAATATATTCAACCTTGTGCATACTGTTCAAATCAGTTCCCAACCCCTTTCATGTTTATTTTTCCAGTTTAAAACCACTACTATGACTACTATAAGCAAACAAAATTGTAGTTTTTTCTCTCTATTCCGATCGAGTCCAAAATCACAAACAAACACACAATAGTCACATAATTGGAGTCGTCGTTGTTGGTGGTCAGTGTCTGAAAAGAAGAAAAAAGAGAGAGTCGAGTCTAACCAAATTGGGTGGTATTCGCAAATCGACTTGGTTCATGGTGTCGACCGGATTCACACTTTTTTGGAAAATTAAATCAACGGGTCGGGAGGATATCTGTGAAACTTGAATAATCTGAAGAGCGTGAAAAGAAGAATTGAAGTTCTGACAAGTCAAAATGTTTCAACAATGTTTTCCTCTGATTGGTGAAGTTGTAGATACCAAGTTTGATGACCATTGTGGAGCTTGCTTAAATAACATTCTTTTTCATTTGTTTTCCTAGAGTCAGCAGTTCTCAATTAGATTGCACACAGTACCTTTCTACAGTAACGTTCCTAAAAATTTGGAAACAACAATGCAGCGACAAAGACGTCTCGAATTGTTAAGATTTACTGTTTTTTTTTTCATTTTTTAAATTAACAACCTCCTAGTACAAGCGGTTCCAGCGGATTCAACACCGTCCGAAATTCTCTGTTCCTTCAGTTCTCAGTTGATGTTTTTAATTTTAAAGATGTGTCACGGAACTACAGAAAAAGAGATAAAGAGTCTCGAACTGCAACAGTTGAAGTACCGTACTTTCAGTGACAACATAAAACACGCATCAAGACAACGGTTCAAACTGGAAAACCGGAAAAACGTCATGACTAAAGAAAAATGTTTTTAGAATAAATAGATCACTGAAAAATCCAGATTATCTCAACAAAAAAGAACGAAGCCTTTTGTTTATTTAGCATCAAAAAAATGATGTTGAAGTTTTGAAAAGAAAAGAAGGCAAAAGTGAAAGATGATATTCTTTTGCCAAGGTGTGGGAGAATTGATAAAGTGCTAATATGAGTGATAGGTGATCCGAGAAGAAGTCGACACTCTCACCTGCGGTTTTTTCGTTTTTGTGATGGCATTTCAGAAGAGACAGAGAGATAGAGAGAGCCGCCCGCCGGCTCCCCCGGTTGAGCACTCATTTTTATTGTTCCAGAGACAGAGAGAAAAAGAAAAAAAAGAAGATGGGAAGAGAATGACTACTACTTTTTCTCTTCTTCCCGCCCCTCCCCCCTCTACTACTAACATCTTTTCCCGTTCCCTTTCCGCTCACTTTTCGCTTCAATTTTGTGTTCTTTTCGAGATTGACAATGTGGGAACAATGAAATAGTTTCCTGTGATTTCCTCTCAAATTCCCTAATTTTTCCTAATTAAAAAAAATATTTTCATTCTGGATATGATAAATTGTCACCATAAATTATCTCTTTAAAGTTTCCCTAATTATCTGACCCTAGATGCTGATCCTCCTGTCCCATCATCCAATCTATCAAAACATGACTCTTCAAAAACTTGCTCTCCAATCTTTTTGATCTTTTGTTTTCGAATTCCAAAGATTCCAATACGTTGTTTTCAATGTCCAGCTGTTCATTTAGTGCACATGTCATAGATTTTGATTGAGATCAAAGAGGATCCCTCCGTCTTGGAAATAATATTGAAAAGAGACTGAAACTCAAAACCATATTATAATCAGAATATAGAAAAAATGGAAAATTATAATAAATTGTTGAAAATAGTTTTACGGTTATGTGTTTGCTCATCAGCCAAGATTTTTGTTTGTAACGGGATTCGTCCTCGCAGTAAATTGGTGTTTTCAAAATAAATTTTCATAACAGGTAGGCTGACGTTCTGGAGATTCTGATATGTTTTTGAAAATCACTGTATCCCAAAATGAACAAAATTATGTATGCAATTTTGTGACCAATAATTCAATAGTACAGTCTTCTTATTTACAGAAATTGATGTTTTTCTATAATTCAGTAGTTTCCTGATTTTGATATGACAGAAACGTATTCATTAAAAATGTTTTCTGTATGTTTTCAAATGTAAAGTTTTCTTTTTTTAATTCTGTTATCTATCCAGAATTCATGAGTATAATCTTCACTGTTTCGGTCATAGTGTTCTTCGGAAAACTTCGATTTCACTTTCGGTTTGAGCTCAGAACTTCCAAAATCTGTAGCTACTGTAGCTTGGAAACTCGTTCTATTTCTTGTTGGCAACGTAATAGCTGAAAAGTTGTATTCTCGCCGGACTCTAAGTCTAGAATTCTGAAATTTAATATTTTCAACTGTTCCAATTTCTCTTGTACAATCTGTGATCTACCATGGAACTGTTTTTCGATCGTGAACTGATGAAGTTCCATACCGTTTCCATATTTCTCCGAACTCCCGAGTCACTTCCGATTCTCTCTCCCAATCAGCTTTGTCTGTATTCCATCGTTGATCTGACGATCCTTCCTTCTTCTTCTTCTCATGTCCATTCCATTCTTCCCTTGTTCTCTTATTTCTCCTCGTTATTCTTCTTTTCCTTTCACTTTTTGCTTTTGTTTGAGCTTCCGGAAAAAGATCATAATCGGTCCGTCGTAGTCGTCGTTTTCTTGTCTGTCTACTGCTCCGCCCGTCTTCCTCTTCTTCTTCTTATTCCCTTCTTCTTCTGCCTTTTTTCTTGTGCTTTTCGGATTGAATTTCATTTGCGTGTTGGCCCCGGCAACTCATCTCTCCGCCCCCTCCAGTGGCCCTTTTTTTGTTTGCAAACAGACAGACAACAACTGACAGAAACAAACCAACTAAATCAGCTTCACACTCTTCGAGCGACAACCTTTTCTTAAAAAAAAACTCTTTACGGGTGGAAGATTTGACTTTTTCGGAAATTACAGTACTCACTGTGCAAGTACGTTGTCATTCATGTCGTCTTCTTTCATTGATGGATTGAAAAGACTGTTAGGAGGCGGAAGCTCGAAATATTCAAGCGTCTGAGGATGATCTCGTATTGAGAGTCGACAGTACAACTGTTCGTACGCGAGCTCCAAAACAGTCCCAGCTGCGACACAGGACAAAGTCTATTTGACTTGTGAAGTGATAATCGAAATCTCGATGAAGATTTCCACTTCAATGTCAGTTCCTTTTTCGAATTTTTCTGAAACAACATATTGAACCGTACGGTATTTTGCCTTCTAACTGATTTTACACAATTTCACAAGTTTTCTTGTTTATTTTGAGTGAAATAGAGGGAGAAAGAAGGAAAGATAAACTCTTAGTGTTCAGTGGTTTTCTCGAATCCCCCTTTAAAAATCTTTGAAAACTAGACAACAACTGCTCCGATATGCTCAGCAACAAGTTATCCAATGTTCCATCTCTTTCCACATCTTCTTCTTCTTCTTTCATCTCATCTTTCGCTTGTAATTCTAGATTTTCTCATGTTTTATGAGAAGAACATCTCTTCGTTTCGTCAGAATAATTCAATGATCAAAACACATTGAAAATTATACAAAAATCGTGGTGATGTTAGGGTTTTCGAGAGTAAAAGTTGCTTTAGAGGGACGGAAAAGGGGTTTCGAAAGTATTATTGATAAGCATTCTTGCGTATCCACTCATGAGGAATATTTACAAGTTTGTGCTATCACGGTCATTACTCGTCCAGAAAATCGATTCTTCAAACTCTGAGTCAACATAATTTTTTCAGTTTTCCTCATCAATATAATACAGTTTTCAACAATTAAAGCTTTTGGAATATATATTTTATGTTAATAACTTTCTGAGGCTCTATCATTTTTCGTTAGGCTGAAAATTACAATCAGCCCACAATTTCCTGAAAAATCAACTTTTCTTTTAACGGTTAAGAAATGTATCTCGTATTATTATTATTATTATTTATTTCCAGTCGGTTCACGTCGCCTACCGGCGACTTAACCTCCTTTTTACACCACCCTTCTACTTGTTACAATGTTTCCCACGTATTTTTCTAGACAATTTGCTGAAATGAATTCATTTGAAGAATGAAAAAGTTCTATAATTATTTTCCCCGTGAACTCCTATTTCCCTATTTCGGAAATGAAAGCCACTGAAAGGCTTGAAAACCACGTTTTTTCACATAGTGACCTAGTCGAGACCTATTCTAACTAAAAAAATAGACGGGCATCATTAAGAGAAAATTTCTGATCTTTTGGTCCAAATTTGAAGAAAATCGGTTCAGTAGGAAGGGCGGTAGGATCGGCGACAGACAAACAAACATACAGCCGTTTGCGTTTGTTAATAGTAAAGATTTATTTACGCATTCTTGATACGTGAAGGTTAACCAATCAAAAAATAGAATACAAAAAAAAGTACAATAAAAAGAGTAGGGGAAGTCAAGTTAAGAAATGTCAGAATCCGTGTTTCAACTAGACCTTTGGTTTACTATTTTATTCAGCACTCTATTTGTAAAAAATAATCTACTTATTTTAGTCTTTGATTTTTTCCATCGGTAGGAGTGGCCACGCCGGGTTTTTGTGGGAGAGTAGCTAAAGTAATTGTTGTGGTCGATTGCAATTGATAACAAATATATCGAAACAGCTCTTTGGGGATTGCATTAATTTTTTATTTGAGAGATGCAATTTCTACTTTCATTCAGTTATTATTCTCGTAGATTTTGATTCGGGCCAATTTTGATTTCAGCCCTTTAGAACTAGACAGGCCCGCCCCCTCTATAGTTGTTTCTAACATCTGCAACCAAAAAATCAAAGAATTAAAAATAGAAAAGCTCTTTCTCTGTTCTCATCAGATTTGTTTCTCTGGTCTATTCCACTCATCTATTCTTAAAAGTATGTGCTACTCTCGTCGTGGAGAAAGAAGAAGAATGCCCCAAAAAAGGAAAGAAGAACAATAGAAATGTGAGTGACGGCGGAGGGCATAACAATAATTTTCCGGTTCATCAATTTTATGTGTGCTGGTGTATTCTGGAAGGCCCCTTTCACCAGTACATGTGTTACTTTCTTTTCTTCAAATAAGTCAAAACGCGAATGTTTATATTTCCTTTTTCGCCCGAAAATCTCTTTTTCTTTTCTAAAAATCGATCCTTTTATAAACAAAATGATGGTTGCTTCATGAAAGAGATGGCGGGTATAGATGTACCAACAAGTCCCTTTCCCTATACACTTTCACTTTTCAACTTGTGGTCTCTTCTCTTCCTTTTTCTATGAACCATCCTCTGGGGACCCGTAACTTTCGAAGCCGTCTGTAGTGAAGAAGCTTCTTCCAAATCACATCTTCTTTCCCTTTTTCTTCTTCTTCTTCTTTCCTCTGGTTACATACATTTTGTACATTCATCTGAAGCATCCCGAAGGAATACGGTAGTTTTAGGTGATGAGATGCAAATGTACAAAATGTGATTTTTTATGTGAGTAAACCGGGAGAGACGGAAGGGTTTGGCCTCTAAAAAAGAGATCTCGAGTCAGTGATCTAAAATTCACATGCTCCCTCGAAACCAATATAAATTTCTAATTTGGTGTCTTGACTAGTCAGGTCACTTCTTCTTTTTCGGCTTTTGCAAAAAGGTTTAGTTGGAAACTTTTTTTTAGAATTATTTAGTTTAGCAAGTGGTCTAGATACTGTGTGGTTGTTTTTTGAATTAATGTGAGAATTTTCTTGAGTTCGAATTTGAGCCCGTATTTTTGATCCGAGTTTTTCTAATTTTAGGGAATTGAGGTGACAAATTCTGAAGTATGATTATTTTATGTCAGATTGCTGATCACGCTTTCTAGAATAAAGTTTTATTAGAGCTTGCAACTTTTACAGCACGAATTCCAAACTTTCGGACATAATTTTCCAGTCAAACTCTCCTCCAACTGTTCCTCATTGTCTCCACTGTTCCACCACTCACTTATTTCCTTCCCGCCCTCCCATTCATCTTCTTTTCCGGGCTCTGTGGTGTCGTCCACCCTGTTTGATCGATTCATTTCCGAACGAAAACTAGAGAAAGACACGTGTAACTGATGATGAATGAGCAATAAGAAGTGATGGAGGAGTCGGAGAAAAAGAAGATGCTCTCTGATTTTGGAGGAGGAAAACTTTTTGGAAACATTCCCACGCACCCGATAAAACCACGTGAATAATGACGTTTAGTGTAGAAAATGAAATATTTGGAAGAAAGAAAAGAAGGAAGTGATCGTTGGATTTTTGAAGTTTGTTCCTGGAAAGTTCAGACTGAAAATTTAAAGAAAAACTTGCATGACCTGTCTTTCGCTGGAGTTTTGTATCAGGGTAAACCTATCCTGCTGGTTTTGTGGAAAGGAATTTGATTCCGATCCTCGTTTATAACGATTTTTACTTTTCTCATGACTGAAACACATCTGAAATATGAACTTTTTCACGAAAATGAATCTAGGAAGGCCTTCGATCAAATGGATATTTTCTGTAGAATAACAGTGAATCAAATCAGGTAGTGGAGATTCTAACTTTTAGTGAAAACAGTCATCCGCTATAGATTTATGTTCCACGGACACCATCATGGGAACCACATCTCACTTCCTTTCTAAGATTTTTTGGGACAAAAGGAAATAAAAGATTTCCGATGCTTAACGACGGAAGACATCGATGTTTAAAACAAAAACACAAGACACAAGGCTTTCACCTTCACGACAATGACTTCCCCATTCATTTATTTTTTGCATGTTTTTCAAAAAAAGAAAAAAGGATAGATCCCGATGAGTTGAGTTGAACGTTTGTGATTCGAGAGGTAGTATCTAGTTTATGATTCGGCGCTCGCTACATACTCATTTCTATACTATTTATGAACTTTCTCGACTTCTTAAACATTTCTAGGCATGCAAAAAGATCAAAAGTGAGGTCTATGACCGATCAACCAACATATTGACCCGTTGGATTCAAGAGAAACAGCTTCTATATCACAGCTCACCTCTTTTGAATCCAGAATGTCTGCTTTGTAACCAGAAAAACTTGGGGAATCCCTCGTCTCGTCGAGTTGTATAATGTGTCATCAGACACGTGTTTCCTGCATTTTGCACACGTTTTTTGTCTTGTTCGTGTTACTTCTCCATCGTCCTCCCGTGGTTGCCACTACACACAACTAATCGGGGGCCGGGCGGTGGGCTCTTTCTATGTCTCTGTCACCGCAAACACACACGCACTCCAACCCCTTTTTGTCATGTCCATTGTTGCTCTGCTTTTATTCTTCTTCTTCTTTTTTCTCCTAGTCCTCCCGACGCCGTCCCCTTCTTCTTCTTCATGCCCGCCCCGACGATGCCACCGCCATCGTCGTTTTTACACCCGCTCCTTCTTCTGCTTCTTCGTCTTCTACTTCTTCGTTCCCGGCGCCAAAACCAGCCGTCCCCCATCAAGCCCTTTCGATTCAATTTTCATTGTTCTCCGTCCCACTTTGTCTCTTCTCTATATGACCCGCCCTTTTCTACTTTTTAAGAGGGTCCCGACACGGAAAATTTGAAAATTGGTGTGAGCAGGAAGCCTCGACTATTTCCTTTTGTGAAAAGACGAAAAGTGCAAAGTGACTTTCACTCGGCAAGGCCAAAGTTTACAAATTGTTGATCAAGAAAATACTAATATGGAACAGGAAACTACTTTTTACAATTTCAAGTGTTAGTAGTCTAGTCCTCACTCTTTTCTGCAAAAGAAACTAACCAAAAAGCAAAAATATTTCGAAGGTAGTCTACAAAAGTCAGTGTCTCTTTTGAAAGATGATACCTCTGGTGTTCATGATTTCTGAACAACCATGTAGCTTTCCAATGAACTAGAGTCTCCTCAACTAGAAAACTGAGCTTTCTGCTGAGACACGGAACCTATAATCTTTTAAAAAGCATGGAATCGAAGTCTCAGTCAGAGTTTTTTGGATGATCTTTTCATTGATGCCAATTGTTGTAATTATCACTTCATTCTCATGTTTCATTACGATTTGTGAATGATTCCTGATTAAAATATTACGGATTCGATTTCAAATTTGCGCTTCTAGTAGAAAATCTATCAAATAACTTTCAGAAACCTATCAAATAACTTTTGGACTTGATTCATCCTGATTTCAGATTTTTGCTAGTATTCAAATATGTCTAGAAAAGCATCGAAACATTATCAGCAAGTAAATTAAGTCTTTGTTGATTTTTGTGATTATGGTCAGCGATATTCAGACTAAGATGGAGAATTATATCATCATTGTCACTTTTTCCTTCAATCTCTCAATCTTGACTTCTTCAAATTGGTTCAAACGGGAAAAATCAAAACTTATCAAAATCTATTGAATCGATATTTTCGTGGTTTGGATATAACGTTTCCCATAATTTTTCATGTTCGTTCAGTAAATAATCATAAATTATGTAGTGAGATATCAGTCAGTTCTGCTCCGGATTTGTTCTGGTGTGGTAGAATGTCAAATTAATTCGTTCACGTGTCAGTTATTCTAGGTTCTAATACCGTAATCACAGTATCCCCTAAATCAATTCTTATCTGATCACTTTTTTCTACCTTTTTCTCTTTTAAAACTTTATTCGAGACGTGCTTCTCAATATTCACCACACCTGATACTGTATCCTCTGTCTGTACATTATTTATAGTTCGTTGGTTATCAAACCCGACTTTTCAAGCTCACCGAACCCTTTTTCTTCCCAAAATGTTTTCTTTGCTCCCCATTCCGATCCCTTTCCAAAATCTCTGCAAAATGTTTTCCTTCTCGTCTTCTTCTTCCAAAAAAACCAAAAAGATCTGAAAAAGGGAAGTAGATGACGACTAAAACTTTCTTGGGAACGACTACCATCACCACCACCACCCACAAAGAAAGCTCGCTAATTTTTCGCAACCCTTTCCGTTTTCTTCTTCCCATCCGGATTTGGAGCTCTTCTTCTTTTTTCTTCTTTTTCTTCTTCTTTCGCCCCCCGCCACATACTGCACATACACTCTTCGCCCCCACCAATTTGGTGTCGAAGGGGGGGAGAGACCCCCTTCTCCCACCCGCTCTTTTTCGTATTTCACAAACTTTTTTTGCTCGTCACCCCCACCATCACCCGCCAGTTTTTTCGTAGTTTTCTCGAATTCTCTAATGAGGTTTTTTGTTTTTAAATTTCGGTGTTAGATCTGAAACTGTGAGAGAACGAAGTCTCCATGAAGAGATGTAGGAATCCACATACAAAAAGAGGTCAGATCAACCGATGCCCGCCGGTACAAAACTTTGGCGACCGAGTTACTTGAGTCACTCGAGAAGAAGATCACCGTTTTTTTGTTTTGGTGTTTCCCCACTCTGATCTTTATTTTGAGAAGCGAACAACAGTTCTGAAGAACCTTGAATTGAGCATGAATTGTTTGCTAGAAACTTCTTAACTAGAAATTCAAGACTCAAACTTCTACAGTCAGCAACTAGTAAAGAACTTCTAGACTAAATTTGACCTGGCTATTTCAGAATGTTTTTTCCCTTTCTATCTGAAAAAAAAATTCCTAATTCAATCCATCCAACTTCCGATATCTTTCGAATCAAGAAACATGATGTTTTCATGTTTGTATGAATTGAGATAAATTGAAACATTTTCACACCCTTTTCCCTTCTTTTTTTCTTTCTTCTCACTTTTCCACCCCCTCTTTTCTCTATCTCTCAAAAGTCAGAGTACGTCTTTAAAAAAAGAAAAGAGGAAACGAGTGAAACAATGGAGAAAGTTTTAAAAAAGTTGAGTAAGACGAAAAAATGTTTTCGAGACCTCACAGGATAAAGAGACATGTTTGGAGATAGAGACGAGAAGACTGTAGGTTTGGAAAAATACGCAAACCAGGTGGTTGCATTGCAAAAACTCATTAAATCTAGACAAAACAATAAACGTCTGAACGATAAGGATGAAACTCCAGGATCACAAAAGCTTCAGGAAAAAAATCACCGAAGACTAATAATCTAGGTAATCGGTTGAACCCACATGCAACATCAGGATCTTCCTGAGCCATAGGCTCTGGAAATCCCAAAGATCCTGATTGTTTCTAGTGTCTCCTACTGTGAATACTCAGATCTAACCTTTTTTACCCAGATTTCCTTCATTTCTAGCTGTTCTGAATTGTGTTTCTGCTTCTGTGGTTACTCTGTTCCTACCCAACTACTGTCCTCATTTGATCACTTTGTGCACCTGTTTTCTACCAGAAACTACCAATTTTCTTCATCCTTCTGCGTCTTCCCGTTCGCTCCATTCTCTCCTTTTCTTCGGCTTCTTGCTCATATTGCGTGGTAATAAATTGTGATTGATGGCAGCTAATTTCGTCCCGCGTCCGTCCGTCCGAAACGTCAAAAGAGGGACGCCGCCAATTTTCTCTCTCTGTTTCTCTTTTTCTCTTTGCTCCGTGCACTTTTATTCCGTTCTCTTTCCAAAAAGACGTTTTTTTTTGGTTCAACATCATCATCACCATCATCATCGTATTTAGATCAAAAAGAAAATGAGAGAGATAGAGAGACGCAGAGAAACAAAGAAGGTCTTACAACAAAAGAAGAGAAAAGAAGAGAAAGAAGAACACGGGAACGAAATGATTTACTTATTTCTTTTTTTCGTTCCATCTGCTCTTTCTTCTTTTTTTTGCTGTCTCTGGGAATTAGTCAAGTGTTTACGACTTCTTTCAAACAGACACTCCTCTCCTATTTTATGGTGTTTACACGAAAAAGTGGGCGGAGCCTGCGGATGAAGAATCTCTTTGACGACTTCTTGGAGTCTTTTTGAAACTTTGCATACATAAGATTCTTACTTTTAGAGGAATTCGACATAATATACTTATCTAAATCTGTTTCTCGGTACCTTTGGTTCGTTTCATTACATTACTCGATGCTCCGAGACGAAAAAATAACTCACATCGCTACTTAATCTCGGATCTGATTACTCTGATCTACCAGAACTTCATGGCCTATTCTTATCCATAATTTATAGCAGTCCACACGTTTTTCTTGCCTTTTTGACCACCGTTTTCTCTTTATTCTTCTCTATTCCCAATTCTAAACCATAAAATAATTGTAGAGAGCGGCGCCATCTGGATACCATCATCTGTCGCCTCGGTCGCCACGTCTCTCCCTGCTCACACCATCCGGTCCCTCTCCATCCACGTGCTTCATCAGAAGAACCGTATCGTATCGCTGAATTGTGTGGAATAACACAACACGGCATGCACCACGATGGATTGTGGCATGTGGTGTGTGTTCAGCGAGAGACGGCGACATGTCGAGAGACTCTGGCGACGACGTCTTCTTGTCACTTCAGATGAGCGGAGAGCCAGGAGGAGGTATTCGGATTCTGACTGAATTGAGATGAGATGAATCGTTTCAGGTTTCTTCGGTTGATGCGTGGTTTCGATGCAGAAGATGTAGAGGTGATACGAAAAGCAGTGGAAAGTGATGGTGTCGATTCGAAAGCATGCGCTCCAGGACCTCCGATGGATGAAAGGGTAGAAGAAGATCCTCCGGATGAAGATTCTGGTGAGTTGTTTCCTTCAAAACAAAAATCTGAATATAAAAAATATATGGGATAAGAAAAACGAAGATTTCTTGGATATTGCAACCGCGCTCAATGAAGCTGAAAAATTTTCAAGAGGGTTTCGAAAGAGCGAAGTTTATGTTACCGTGGCGATCAAATACGTTACAAATTGACATATCGTTTAGAAGATTAATAAAAAATTATCAGAGCGCATCAACTAGATCGTTCCTCCAACAATAGACATATGTATAGTCTAAAAATTCCAGGTCTGATACCCCAAATCGACCGACCGATGAGTATGCCGTATTTATGTTGTAAACTTTGGAGATGGAAAGATTTACAAGTAGATGCAGCTCTCCATCGATTAGAAGCACTTCCATGGTGTCGATTTGGAAGGGTCACCATTAATAATGCCACTGGTAAGTATTTCTTCAAATTAAAAATATCCTGGACATTCTCTGAGCAAGATATCTTCCCCTGTCTGCGCCAGGGTCTCTCTTTTTTATCATTTATCTCTTCTCATCTGATACTGGGAGTCTCAAAAATCGAAAGTAATTGAAAAATTATTCCAGTATCATGTTGTAACCCGTATCACTATGCATTATGGATCCGTCCGGAAACGAATGGAGGTGATGATGATGGATCTGAAGACAAGAACTCTTCTGTCCATCAAAACAATCATAGATCTTCACTTATTGGAAACGGACACATCACTTATCGACATCGAGATCGTCAGTTTTTTTCTGTTATTTCTTTCATAATTTTAAAAGTAGAAAGATTCCAGTATAATTGAGTATGAACATTTTCAGTCAGATATTACAAATAAGGAACTGGAACCAACTTTCATGAAATTTCATATTTTCCAGACACCCACGATGCAGAAATCTCAAAACTACCAAAAATTCTGGCGGGTGAATTACCGGATCGACCTCCACCGTCAGTTCCAACGGCTACTCCCCCGATACCAGATGATTCTCCTCCATGTACTTCAAGGAGTTCACAGGATCCGGATGATTTGATACATTATCATCATCACGAGTCTAATCGATGTGAGTTTCTTTTTTGATATTATTTGAAAAAGTTATGTTGGAAAATGGTATTCTGGACACTTCAAAAAATTAAGTGTTGTGGGCGAGAAGAAAAAGAAAGAGACAACAATATTCAGTTGCTTCGAGAAATTTTTATTAAAAATTGTGTTGCGCTGATGTGAGTAAGTCGAAGTTCTGCGAAATGTGCTCTACTGAAACAGGGTTTGCACAAAAGTTTTTATTTTTCAAAATTTTATTGAAAAATGCTTCAAATACATATTTGCAGCATGGGCAAAAATGACGAGGTATGAACGAAAAGAACAAATCGGTGATACAGTATGGCTGCATGGTGCATTTGCAGCTGTTGGAGTTTTATCAAAATCAGGTTGGTTTATTCTCTATCGACTAATCTAAAGAGAATATTAAAGTACATGACGCCCAATTGGAATGTAGTCCTTGGGATTTAAAGAACGAAGCTTCATTTGCATTAATACGACAAGCAGATCCCATTGGTTCAACGAATCCCGAGGATGTTTGGTTATACAATAGGTACCGTTTTGGCCTTCTTTTTGACCCCAACACAGTTATTTTCCAGTGGAACACGACCGTTATTTCTATCAATGACTCCAAATGTATCATCAACAAAGGATACTCTTCGAAGATTATCACCTGGATACTGTATACGAGTACATCGAGGAGAAGTATCTGCATCAGCACCCGCAAGTGAACGGACTAAAGTGCGAAGGCCCAGCAAGGTACGAGATTCTAAATATCAATTTTGATAATTTTCCAAGTAAAATTGACAAAGATTGGAAAATTTTTAATTAAAAACTGCTGTCGAATGATTCTGTGATCTTTGCAGTCTCATTAAATAGATGCAACATTTACAGTTTTCAAAAAAAAAACACTCCTGATGTCAGGGATTACTAGTTGATTGAAAATTTTATGCGTACAGAGAGCGGTTTCTGCTGTACCAGAATTTTCATGAAATTGACTTTCGTCTGTCTTCGTCACTTAAAATGTTTTCCACTTTTTCTAAACAAGGGCACAACGAGCTTTTGATTGGGTGCTGCCCCAAATCAGAACTGTCCGAATTAGAACCTCCCGGATCAATGTTTAACCATCTTTTAATCGGTTTTGATTCGGACCAGTTCTAATCCGGACGGTTCTAATTCGAGCGGTTCCACTTTGAGCGCAGTTCTGATTCGGGGCAACACCTTCTATTGAGCAGTTAGAGCTGTTGATAACTCTAGATTTCGGATTAAATTTTTTCACAATATCTGTTACGATTTTTTCAGAAAGGGTCTGAAAACCTGCTCCCAACGAAAAATGTTCTCAAAAACAATCTATAACTGTGCAGACCTAAAACTTGATTTCAGGACCCCGCACTGGCTCAACAAAACCTGGTAATATCAGTTGGAAAAGGATGGGGACCCAATTATTCCCGTCTCTATCTAACCGATATCCCATGCCGTTACGAAGTGTCTTTCGCCTAGGAACTCCTTTTTTCTGTTTTTTTTTTTCAATTTTCTCACCTCAATTCATCCCGTGTCTTTCTCTAAATCTCTTCTTCTCACACACTCTCTCATCTGCTCTGCTTCTCTTTTTCTCTTTGTTTTCTAGCAAATCGCCTGTGATTTCTTCTCCCAATTAAAAAAAAATCCCCCGACCCAAAAAAGAGGCTTTCGCATTATAATTTTATAGGTTTTTCTCTTAATTTCGCTTGTTACGGGTTTCGACTGTTTTCCATTTTTCGAAATGATAGTCCCATTTTCATTTCTCCCTCAACTCAAAAAACTCCAAACCCCAGAACCAAAACATTCTCAAATCATCCACAAATTGATCTTTTTCTCCTTTTTTTGAATTTTCTTTTCAGTTTTTACCTTTTTTCAATGTTTAATCGCTTTCTATGAATATCGAATGAAGCATTGGAATGCTCTTTTTCAAAGAAAAAGTTGATATTTGAATGTTTTTTTTTGTCTGGTATGATTGAAAAGCGGAAAAAATCAATCAGTAAGTTTATCTAAAATAATAGGTTGTTATGTGATCACAGGAGTTGAAGTTGTTATCTACAACTTGTTTCTAGATCAGGTTACTGTAGGGTTACTGTAGTCATTTTCCATCAGCCGAGTCTGCCAGAAATTGGTCAGAACAGTGCGCGACAGGAACAAATTGTGTGAACGTTGTGAAAATTTTTATTATCTTTTTCTTCAACACCTTCTGAATAAACGAGATACATTTTTGTACATGCCACTTAGACGTAACTCTGCTTTTATTTCGCAACACTCCTCCTCTTCTTCTTCTTTTTCTTCCTCCAGCTGTCTCCAATCAGTGTGTGACAGAAGAAAAGTTTCAAAAACTTTTTTGTCACCCAAAGCTTCCCCGAGCCATATGTCCGGGCGGCCCCCCAATGCTCATTAGTCAAGTTTTCTCTTCCGCAAGGGCATATATACAGAGCAAGTTTTGTAGGTTAGTAGGTGTCAGAGGGGAGAGAAAAAGAGCAAAACTTTCTGTTGTGAGATATTGAGCCCCGGGGAATTTATTTCTGGAAAAAAGACATCCTTGACTTCTTCTTCTTCTTGGATAAAAACGACTAGACTAAACGTCATAATTTTTTGAAGAAAAGGGGACAATTTACAAGAGAATTAACATAACTTTTATGGGAATTGTTGGTGGAAATATATATGGATTGACAAGAATGAAAGTTTAACTTTTCAGAGAATGTTCAAAAGATTTGCACTGAAATTGAAATGATCTCTGAGATAAGTGTTGAGAATCGATTGCTCCAAAACTCCAATTTGAACATTCATCGTCTGTAATTCTTCTTCCAATTTGCTCACTGCTTGCTTTATTTTCACAAGAGGAGCTCCATCACTTGATTTCGCTCCTTGTTCCTCAATTTGTTGTTTCAATTGTTCAATATCATCACTGATACGATCAAGTGTTTCAGTACGAGAGCTCACACCAACAGACGCTGCTCTGGAATAAAAATAAGATAAAAAGTGAGATTTAATTTCAGCGAACTCACTTATATTTCTCTCTCATTTCAGCTCTTGTATCAGTTGCTCTCTTGAATTTGTTCATCATACTTGACAACTGAGTATTAAGGGATTTCTCTCTGGTTGAAACTCGTTCTAATGTCTTTCCAATGTCTTTTGTTAACTGAAATTATAAAGTCATCTGTATTTAACTCTGAAATCAAAACTCACAGTTTCCAGGAAAGGGCTAATATTCCCCACTTTCTGTTCGACTGTTTTGTGCATTGAATTCATTTGTTCCAGGTGAAGACGCCAGTCTTTCGCATCTTGTCTCAATGTTATCTTCAATTGAGGGGCCACTCTTTCGACTTCTTGTTTCCAAGCAATTGAATCGGTGTTACTTTGGAGAACACTTTGAAGTGGATTCTTCTGAAACTTTTACCGTTTGAAATATAACAAATCTCATATCAACTCACCGATTCAGTGACCAAACCCTGTGCTTTGAGATCAATTTCAATCACATTATCATCATCGTCATCATCCAAAAAGTTAGTCGGTTCCTCTGGAATGTCATCATTATCATCGTCATCTTCTTGCTCATCGACAGCTGTGTCTTCGTCTTCTTCTTTCGGAGGAATCATTCTGAAAACATCTCATTTGTTGTGGAATGAGTCTAGACAATCATACTTTTGCCACTGAAATCCAACATGAACAAGAGCCGCGTCCGCAAGGGCGCTTAGAATGTAAATCACATTTTCGCCAGCTCCAGACTTGAGCTTTGCAGCGGTGAAGTCGATTGGGACACCCTGGAAAAATTATTTAAATTGCTCACTCTTTTGAGTATTATTTCTTCA
This sequence comes from Caenorhabditis latens, assembly GCA_002259235.3. NCBI lineage: Eukaryota > Metazoa > Nematoda > Chromadorea > Rhabditida > Rhabditidae > Caenorhabditis > Caenorhabditis latens. The sequence continues at coordinate 11,077,444 of CM056092.1, read as the reverse complement.
GACTCTGTGGGTTTCTGATTGTGAGGAGGGACCGAAACCTATACCAAATCTATCCCATAAAGTGATAAATCCAATAAAAAATCGCTTCTATTTCACATTTTTTCGTCTGTTGAATTCTCCCTGAACTTCTGAACTTCACCAAAAAAAATGTTCAAGTGAGGTGTCTTTTGATTCCCGTTCGGTTCAATGCCCATAACCGGTTCTGTTACGTTTCCCTTCGGCAGAATCAGAAGCTCTTCGCATCTCTTTTTGAAATTCAAAATGAGAAACTTTGAATCTGAACTTTGAGTTATCAATCACATCAATCGGAACTGTTGGTTTTTTGAAAGCGTGACTCTCCAAAAAAGTTCTTTCCTGTAGAGATGAGGGATGAATGAAGAGAAGAGAATTTGAGGGAATATACACCTTTTCGGAAAAAAGATAATATCTAGATCTTCTTCGTCTTCTTCGAGGCGAATGAAACTCTTCAATACGTAGATTTCTTCTCTCCCTTTTCCTCTTAATTGTCGTTGGCAACGCACTATTTCCTCTGTTTTGAACTTGCGGCTTTTTTTTGAAGAAGAGTTCAAATTGATAGGGATAAAGTTATGATACTCGAGAGTTGCGGATTGATTTTTAAAGGTGAGTTGTCTTGGATTTTAGCATTATTATTCCACTTCACTATTTAACTCACTGATGTTAGCTATTTTGCACCCCTTTTCAATATTAGCACCGTTCTAAATTAGATCTAAAAACATTCTAAAACTGTCTTGTCTCGATTTAAAATTACTTCCTTTGCGGGCGTCGTGCTGCATGATTGGAGTGATATTTTTAAGAAAATGAGGCATGAAGTACGTTTAGGATTGATTATGTTTTTAGTACTTCCGTCGGGCAACGGTTCTGATCAAAGATCAAGATCAATTTCGATTTCGAGAGAATTTCACAAGTATTTATTCAATAAATTCCAGGAAAACGATTCGTTCGATTATTCATATTCATAGTTGTATGTCTTGGTTTCCTGATAGCTGTCACTATTCTAGCAGGTAACCTTCCATATCAATCACAACATCCATAATTTCCTCTCAGGTCTCACAATATTCGATCGTCAACACAATCATATTCTCCATGATTATGTGGCACGAAATGATGATATTGTGGTTTTATCAACTACTTATTACGAGAATTCGAAAAGTTTTCCCTCAAATACAGCTGTGATTTTATTCAATTCCGTTCAAGTCTTCCATTTCAAATACTCAACATTGAATGTGGTTGCCGAGACGATGCAAGGAAATGTGGAAGTTCAATTCAAGATTCAACCAGTCATCAATAAGATTCCATTTTTCTGTAAATGGGTTCCTTATCTTGCTGTTGGACAAGTTCCAGAAGATCATGTGTTGCTCAAGTTGTCAACGAATAAGAGGGATGGAATGGAGGTGGGCTCTTCAATATTTTATACTTTCTTCCTAGTTATCAGTTGTCGAAACCTCAAATCTTGTCACCGAACGGAGCAAGTAAAACTTATTTAACCTTCAAGTATAAGTGTACATATCTACAGTCAGCCAATAGTGAACTAGACCATGATGTGTCTGTTATAACAGAGAATCTTCAATCGAAGACAAGGAAAACTCCATAAAAGCACACATTTCTCTAATATTGTAATCGAACCTTGTAATGTAATCGAACCTTGTAATTCGAAGAACTCATTAAGGCTCTTCGATGAGAAACCCTATTAAACAATTCTTCTTGACTTACAGCTCTCCCTGCGAACTCCATTCCAAACTCCTCGGAAAGTTGTTGCTTGTTTCTCCCCACTTTTCTTGAACGAACGTTGGCAACTTCTTCTAGCTACTGTTGAGGTTCGTATTTGAATCTCATCGAACATCTATCAAATATGTTTTCAGATTTACTCCCACTACGGAGCGTTTATGCATTTCTATGTCCGATCTATGATTTCAGACTTGTTCAAACTGATCAAAGAAAACAAAAATGTGAGTCATCTACCCGAGAAAGGTAGCACATACATGAAAGTTTTCAGAGTCGAATCTCTCCATGGCCTGCTATCAGAATAGGAGAATCACGTGCAGCGTCTCCAATGTTCGACCCCAATACAGAGTTAGAGTTCAGAAATCAGGCGTCTGCTATGACTGATTGTCTTCTACAGTACAAGGAATCGGCAGAGTTTGTGGTTTTTCCTGATCCAGATGATATTCTTGTTCCTACGTTAGGGAAGAATTATCATGAAGAGTTCACGCAGGTTGGTCAGCTGAGGATGCTTGTGTTTGCGCCTCAGGCGTTTTTGATACTGACCAATTATTAGAAAGCGCGGAGAATAACAGACCAGACAGGAGTGAACTTTATGTTTGGTTGGAATTGAAGATAATTAACCAGAGAAACATATTTATAAGCCGTTATAGGCCAAAGGAATTGAGTAAAGTGCTAATTCTCACGTTCCTTGTCATGTTCTAATCTCCGATTGACATCTTCCATCGATTTGTTATAGATGTTAGACCCCATTTGAGAGATGAATTCAATTTCTTCCAGGCATTCAATATGTTTCCGACGGCTGGTGCAATAGTATATAATATGACACAAACTTCGATCGAGTCTTGTTAGTTTGAATACTTTAAAAAAGAGAAGAAGGAATCATAATTTCAGCAACGACGCCAGCCCTATACTCTCCAATTTCTCTTCTCGCATCTATCAAATTTAAGGTAATTTGTTCAAGCTTTTCTACAGTAATTTTTATGATTTCAGGGTGAACAAAAATGGGGGAAACTGGTCGTCCGACCGGAAAGAGTGGACAGCACTTGGATTCACAGATCATATTCCATCAGAGAAGGTTACGAACAGAAAGTTATGCCAGTTGATGTCAATGCATTCTATCATTTGAGAATTTGGAAATTTCCAGATTTCCCAACTATTAACAGGACTAGTTAGTGGTTATCCATTCGAAGTGAAATGATTTCTTTGTTTCAGAAGTATCAAACCCTCCATATTTCGATCCATATCACTTGAATGCCACTAAGAGAACAATTTACAAAGTGTCAGATGGTCTCAAAATTCAACGGAAATTCAAGAACCGAGTGTCCGAAGGGAACATGAAAGCGGTTATTATCGATTGAAATGAATCTAAAATCTAAAATTGTATATTTTAGATATATTCCCGCCTTCCGAAGGTGTCTCTCTACTATCCACTCATTGAAGTTTGCTACAATCGAATATTCTACAGTATGAAAGATATTGGAACATGTCGAGGTAACTTCACAGTTGAATTGTCACGTACCAAAATCAAACATTTTCAGGACCCGAGTACTGTAACATTCCCGCTTTTCCCGGATTACGGTGTACAAACGTGGCAAGTGAATTCGTGACATATAAGAGCTATAGGAATATTTATATTCATCAATTGATATCAACTGATTTTGAGGAAGGAGAGAATGGATGTACTCTCTAGTCGCTTTCAAACAACAACTTGTCTCGTTTCATTTACGGGTTTCATTTTCTAGAATTCAATAAAGTTTTTCTCTATGAAAACGAGTGCACAAGTGGTACCTTGAAATTGTTACCTACAGAGCTACGCTTCGGTTTTTATCGAACGGAAAATTGATTAACCAGAGAGAGTTAACAAGCTCAACAGCAACAAAAAAACTCTATAGATCCTACAAATCACAACACAACGCACCTAAAATCATCTGATGTCTCAGTACATGATCTATTCAAAATGCAGGTTTTGAGTTTCAGGACACACGGAGATCATATACGATTCCAACGATTGTATGTATTCTCACTGACAGAATTCTATCTAGAATAAGCGTTTTATCTTTGTGAAAAAATCTACGATACACAGACCTCAAACTACATTTATCTTCCATCGTCTTCATCTTTTATTTAATGTTTCTTCTTTTTTTTCAGCTGACCACCTTGTGATATGTTTTGAGGTCATCTAGTTTCTAGAATTGACGTATTTGACCTTTCTTCAAACAGTCTGGCTGTCAAAAATGAGAAAAATGTTTCTGATCTCTAGTCTTTTTTGTTGTCTCGCTTAGAAATATTGTGAAATAGATCAGTCAAAAACGTATAAAAAGAAGGTAAAATCAACAACAAGAAAACCTCCGAGCTAGATAATAATAATGAGAATTCTTCTGATTCTTTTTCTTATTTTCTCATTCTCATATGCTGCTTCTATTCATCGTCACCACTCTGATGGACATGCTATATCGACAGATGTTGAACGATTCAAGAGAGAAAATTTAGTTGGAGCAACGGATGATGACGACGATGGAGATGAAGAAGAAGACGATGAATGATAGTCTCTTTTTCTCGTTTTATGTTTTGAAAATAAACTTTTTCTCTGAATGAGTCGTTGTAACAATTTTAATAAGTCTTGTAGCGCTTTTATTTCACAGCGGATGACCTTGAATTTGGCTCTTTCAGCAGTAAATAATGTTTCAATCGAAACTTTCAAAACTTTTTGGAAAACTTGTTCCCATTTATAAATAAGACTCAACCTCACCTTGCTTTTTGCGCCTGCCATAATATTGGCAATTGTTGAGTTAGGATCATCAAACTGAAATGTCTTCCTTATATAAAAATGAATCAGAAAAGAAAACTAACTTCCTGTGGCATATTAAACGAATCATCTCCTGATTTCTTGATCAACCAAGCAGCCAAAGAAGTGAACAAAAAGAATTGTTCACCCACGTTTCTGGATTTCACGAAATAGTGTCTGGAACGAAATTCGTTTCAGAAACTACGAAAAGATTTGAAAATTACTTCAAAATTGGTTTGTATGCGACTCCGAGCTTCAAGAATCCTTCCTCGTAGTTCAGAAGTTTTAACTTGTCGACTAGTTCCTCGTTCTGATGAAGATAACTATCGAAAAAAACACTGAAAAATAACTCACTCTCGTATAAATTTCATATTCCCTTCCCGGCCCATCTTCAGTTGTTTCTGCAGGGATTGAGTCCGACTGGTGATTATTCGATTCTTCTTGTTCGTGATTTTCTTCCATTTTGGTGATGAAAACAAGGGGAGCGAGAAGTGAAAAGATTTAACCGACGAAGGAAAATCGACGACGCCCGTTGCTCTCAAATGGTTGTCAAGGAAACTAGAGAACGCAGAGGCAGGGGAGCTAGAGAAATTTGCACGCTTCTCTTTATTCGAGAGAGCAGTGAAAGATGAGAATGGCTTACTGCAAATATTTTATTGAACAAATTGAACACCGAATACTCAAGAATCTGAACAACGCCAAATAGGTTTTGGCAGATTTTTTAATATGTTACTACCCTAGGAATTCTAAGCATTTTATACCATACCAGATTAGGCTCCGCCCCCTTTGACCTACCGAAACGATCGATGGAAGTTGAAAAATGAAAATTTTTCTTTCGAAAGATAGGATCAAAATCTCTTCAGAAATGGGTTGGCAGTCTCATTTTGTGCATTTTATAAGATACACACCTTTTTCTAGCTCCCTGCATCATATAGAAAAAAACACTTTTTTGAAAAATTTGTCGATTTTTTCATGTTTTTTGGATTTTTCGGCTGCATGTGTAACATGTCCTGTGGGCCTATGCTCGATCCAGTCAGAGATTGTCTCTTAAATCTTATAATCATTGCTCGACCATGGTTGAAGTATCAGCATTCGAAAAAAAACGGAACTACTTTCCATTTCTCTTTCTACACTTTGCTTTATATAACTGCTCAGAAGAGCAGGCCACTACGGCTCCAAAATTCATCGGCTCCGTGCGGTCATCAAGTCCAAAAGGACTGTTTCACGCTCGCGGCTTGCCCGTCTCCCTTTCATCGCAGTTGGCATCTCTACCAATTTGATGGGAATTACGAGATACATACTGCAGAAATGATTCTGTATAGTATGGTCTCGAATATGTCAACTCGACAGCCGCTCTTCAGTGAACCCAGCAGCCGACATCTCACGGGTTCCGCCGACCAGCATACTTTGTGTGCGCGTCGCCCCTCCCTCCCATTTTTCTCTCGTCTCTCCAATGCAAAGAAGAATAAGAGAGGAGAGTAGGAATAGGATACTCCAGGAAGTCAAGAAAGAACTTTATGTGAGAAATCAGGATTTCGACAATTGAAATAATCAATCAAAATTTCCTTTTTTTTAAATGATGAAGTAAAAAATGATTCATTTATCCTACTATCCACAATGAACTTCGATTTCAGCAGGATGTTTGAATTGAAGATCAACGACTCCAAAGTTGTAAAGCTTATCTTCATTTGGAGTTTTTGAATCGACGGTTACATTAGGTGGCATCAGAGGTTGAATAATTTTTCTTTGGCATCTATGAGGAACTTCTTTCATCTCCCAGCAGTCATGATAGATCATGACATATGGGGTTATCATGTAAGCGTCTGTTGTTATCCATGCTTTGATACTGAACTCGCCATTGTCGTTGGTGAAACGATCCATATCATCCTCATATCTGACTGGAAAATAATTAAACTAGAAAACTAATAAAATGGGAAAAGCTTCTCACGACGCTCCCCTTCCGAAAAAACTTCCAGATTACGATTCTTGTAAGGTTCCTCATGACACAAAAGTTTTCCCTTGATATATACAGAAAAGTCGGTCAGTGGGGCTGCTTGGGCTGCAGTCATAGCGAGAAGAATGAGAATGAACTGAAAAGTTACCTAACAGTTGAGAGGAAAAAGAAGTTACCCGACCTTCATTGCTGATTTCAGGAAGTTCGTGACAATCTTTGTAGATCAGTTGGTACTAATAAAAACCTTAAACTAGGAAAATTTGCACTGTACTGTTGACGTGGATTTGAAGAGATTTGGGATGTCACGAACGTCAGTAAATTTTCACGTGCTGCACAAAAAGAGAAACTGCGAAACTTTATCACACATATATTTCACATGCCATCCTTATGTTGATTCTTTCAGTTTTTACTATCGTTTACTTCTTTCAGTTTCCACAATATTCTTCTTCTTCTTCTTCTTCTTCTTCTTCAGTTTTCACAATCTTTCAGAAGAAATCTTTTTTGAAACTGGAATACTGCTCTGCGTGTGTGAAAACTTTTTGTATTAAGGTACGGTAATCAAGTCTGCAAACACGTTCACGAGAAAATGCGGTGCACCGATAGCCGCTCCATTATTTTTGCAATCTTTTTCAGCTTTTATTAAAGTTTTTGATCGATATACATATGTTTTTTCTTGATTATTTTCTATGGAACATGTTGATATGGTTCTAATGTTTCATGTTTCTCAAATGTATGACACATTGATGTCCTAATCAATTAATTCTACATTATTTATTGTTTCACGGCAACAACCACGTCAATGTTTCAGATATGTCTATCTATCTTCCTGGAGACGTAATCAATGAGCCATCATCTAGTGATTCTTCAATCATCGGATATGGCATCAACCTGCGTGGAGATAAAAGATTGGTAACCCAGCCAGGGGCACTGCGAAGTGAAGAAGGAAAAGTTTGGCTCAGCGTTCACAGCAAGAGGTACCAAATATATTAAGTTTACTTTGTTTTGGTAACTCGCATTATTTAGATATATTCCCCAAGAAGGAGACCGAGTAATCGGGATTGTCACATCAAAAACCGGTGATTTCTTCCGGTTAGATATTGGAACTGCCGAATACGCTATGATTAGCTTCACTAACTTTGAAGGAGCTACAAAACGCAACAGACCTAATTTGAAAACTGGAGACATTATCTATGCAACAGTATTCGATAGTACTCCGAGAACTGAAGCTGAGCTCACATGTGTCGACGACGAGAAACGGGCTCGTGGAATGGGACAACTCAATGGAGGATACATGTTTAAGGTGAGTATCTTGAAGTTTGAGATTCATTATTATTATTTTTCAGGTATCTTTGAATCACTGCCGTCGTCTTATAAGTCCATCCTGCAAGATTCTCCGTACTCTTGGAAATTTTTTCAAATTTGAAATCACTGTCGGAATGAATGGGCGAATCTGGATCAATGCCTCGACGATAGACGACATCATCAAAATTCACGATATTCTCGTCAAATCTGAATTAGTAACAGATGAGGATGAGCTAATTGCTTTGGTTCAGAATAATTACATAAGATCTGTCTGAGGCTGGAATTAATTTGTATTCTTTTCTATTTTTTATTATTTTCTGTTGATCTTTCTTTGTTGAGTTTTGAATTGAAAAACACAATTATTTTTATTGGAGTTTCCACACGAAGATGCGTTGTTACGCAGATGTTTATTTCTATCAACCTCCGTTGAGATTCATGTTCGTTAGTTCACCAGGAAACTGACTTTCAGAGATGGGTGAAGGCTTAGTGGAGCAGCGTCAAGCTGATGATAAAGCGTCGTGGGATGCTTACTGGAAAGTTCGGGATGTTGATTCACGTGGATCCATCTACCCACGATTCCGATACTATGCGCATAAAGCGTTTGACGCTCCAGCCACTTGGTTTAGAGGTAAATTAGCGTTGAATTCTGAAAATAGTTTGTCTTTATCTATGTAAATGTATAAAAATCTAGAACTTTGTGCTTTCAGAGAAGGTCGTTCAACCATTGAACAACAGGAACCGTCTTCCTTACTACCATCGACAACTCAACCGCGTACCAGAAATCGACGAATGCGGAGTTAATGACAAAGCCTGTTTCTATGAAGCCAACGAACAATATCGTCTCGATAAAATGGTCGATGGATTCATTTTACAAACGCTTCGTCAACGTGTTGATCGGTGTATGCTCTACAACAACCCGGATCATTCTCCATGCGCCAAAGTGATTGAAGATATGGAAGAGAACGAATTGAACTTCTTCATCAAATACGGAGAAATGGGAGGAGAAGCTGATGTTCGTGATGCATACATGAAACAGAAACATCGTATGATTTGGGAGCGTCGTCATCCAGAAATTATGGAGGAACGTTCCGCGAAACTTGCCGATCACAAAGAAAGACTTGCGAACGGAGAGTTCGACTACTCTTTCTGGAAGAAGGGAATGTTCTACCAGGACAAGAAGAACTATGAACCACCATATGAGTTCTACATGTCCAAGTCACCACTCGAGGGAGACAAGCCGCTGTCTAAGGATTGGCAATACTATAAGAATGTAAGTGTATTAAAATTAATTACATAATCACTCTGAAATTACACAGTAACTTTTCTTAAATACCTCGTTTTTCAGGTTTCCCAAGATCCAGAGTTCGACAAGGAACAAGGAAAGAAATCAGACTTCCGTCTTTTCTAAATTTTCGTGAACCTTTCATATAATTTTTTTTAGAACGATTTGTGTTGAGACTTCTTCAAATTTCGTAACAATCTTTTTTCTGTTGCGTTTTATTCGATCCAGAGTGAATAAATGTAGTTTATGAGTTTTTATAGTTTCATTATAACTGTCGAAGGGATAGTGTACCTGCAACGTTTCTTTTAAAGTTTCAAATCATTGAGTATTGTTCCAAAATTGAAAAATTAAGATGAATATCACATTTGCAAGAAGCTTATACACACAAGGACAATACAATGGAAAAATTAGGTCATTTCTCATTGATCTGCCTGCTTAACATTGAGGAAATTTCAGAGAATATTTTTACTATATTAGTCATAACGGGTTCTTGTTCTTGGATGATTCCAGAATGAAGAACTTCACTGCTGCTTATAAAGGTACAATTCAATGAAACTGACTGTATCCCTAATAGAACATTTAAGATGTCCCATTTCTGAACTTCTTCTATGCGAGAATCAAGGAGAATAAAACAGGAAGATATGAGGTAGCAGTTTTCAAAAAATAAAGCAACGAGTAAACATCTTTTTAGGATACATTTCCATGGGTCAGTCTCTGTGGAATCGAACGAAACTTTTTGAGATGTGATGACACTCCGTTGGTGTATACCGAGTTGGATCCAACAGAAAAGTCGTTGAAAATCGGTCAATCAAGTATTCAGTATCCATTCGAAGTAAACCAAGTTTCAGGATGCATATGATTGAATTTTTCCAGCCTTCAACACTATCTATGACTGCGACAGGACGTGTGTATCATAAAAGCTCAATTGGTGGGAAAGCACTGGTAGCTGACAAGTTGACGGATAAATTGTATCATCGTTTTCGATTCGATAAAGATGGAAATCCGATTGGATTTGAATTCGAAAATCAAATAGTTAGATTGAATGACGTTATTTAAATAATCGTTTTAATCCAATAAAACGTTATTCTGAAGATGAAGTTTCTTTTTTTGTATACGTATTCCAAGGAAGAGAAGACTGCTTTACTCATCTCAAGTTTTCTTTCTCAGGTTTCTACTTTCAGCTTTTCAATCTTAAAGAATGGTTTTGTATAGAAAATAATGTAATCTGCTTGTTTATGTGTTAGATGTAAAAAAGTCACAAAAACCTCGAGAACCCCTATGTGTAACGAAGAATGTATTTAGTGTCGATTGCTTGGAGAGAATTGCCTGCAGCTGTTGACTGGTTGAGAGAGAAACGAAGACGCAGACAGAGATACAGTTGTCATTACGCCTCAACCCCCGCGCGAAAGTGTCATTTTTAAAATTCTTGTGCTACTTTGCTGAAATCTTGCTTTCCTGTTTTTCAGTAAAAAATGCCAGTCCCTCCAGCGCCAAAAAAAGCAAGAAGAAATGAAGTAAGTTGTTTCTCTGCAATTTCAGCACATTTTCTTATTTTTCAGAGCAGTATGATTGAGGAAGACTCAGTTATTTGTGACGACGATACTGACGATTCATCATGTACAATGTATTTTGTAAAACTTCCTGATGGAAAAACGACAGAAAAAGAGGACGAAAACTTTTTAGATGCTTATAATGTACGCGAAACGAGTTTGAAACTAATTAATATTCATTTTAATATTCAGATAGCGAAGGATTCAGGAGTTATGCCAGAATGGATGGATTCTGAATCATTGGATCGCATTCAGTCTTCCGATGATTTTTTCATCGTCCCTTGTTTCCGTGGGAAACTTTTTCGAAAAATGCTAGAAAAAAAGTTCAAGTAAGTGGTTTCAAAATCTCAAGAGATTAAGTTTGAGATGTTCAGAATTTACGGTCCGCCAATTCTTCGAGAGTGTATCGATGAGCAGAAACCATTGCCTTTATGGAATCATCCTGTATTTTCTAGTGTTTTTGAGGGTGCCAAATTAACTCTTACTTCCTTTGAACCCGAAAAGAAGGTTAGTCTTCGCTTATCCGTTTTACAACATCATCTCAATAAGTTTACAGCTCGAACTATACCAAAAAATTGGTTGGATGTGTGGAATAGCGAGCGGTGATCTGTATCACGAGACGACACACTTATTGGCAAGTAAAGCAGAGCAAACAAACAAATACAAAGTAACAATCAAGTAGATTCGAATATATTTTATCACTAAAATTACAGTCAGCCGTGAGCAATTCAGTAAAGTTGATGCGAAAAGAATGGGTAGAGGAACTATGGGAGACGTCACAAACTACAATGGGAAAATTCAGTGCTCTGAGCAGAGATGCAGTTAATTCATATAGATTGAGAGTTTTTGAAGGACTCGTAAGTCATTTTCGAAATATTAGACTTTCAAACAATTTAAATAAAATCAAATAATACGCTTTCAGGAAATGACAATCACTTCAATCGATGGAACTGATCGCGCCAACTTGATGCAATTGGTAGAAGAACATGGTGGAAAAGTATATGGAAACATGTCGAAACCTAGATGTACTCATTTGATTTCCGATAAAACATCTGGCAAAAAATATACGAAAGCAGTTGAATGGAAAACAATCAAAATCGTACAAACGAGATGGATTCGAAAGTGTATTGACTTGGGTCATCTTATCGATGAGACGTTAGTTTTTGTTTTCAAAGTGACTGTTTAGTGACTCAAATATACAAATAAATGAACTTGTCTGTCACGTGACTCAAACTGATAATTTTCAGAAAGTATCACCCTAAATACCTTACCGCGGAACACATTCGATCTTCAACTCCAAAAAAAAACACAACTGTCAATGAAAGTGTGCCAGATGTATCTGCAATTTCTGGGAATGGAGGTCGTCTTTGTACATCTTCATTCAATGTGTCTTCTGCAATGACACAAATGGAGAAATCTAGTCGCAGACAATCAGGATCATATGTATCAACCACTTCCACTTCCATTGTTGCATCTACTACTATAATGAGTTCTGATATAACGGTTGGACGAACTTCTGCAGCAAGAAAACATGATCAATTGTATGACTTTTAACACCGAATGTTCTGTCACAAATATCAAGTTTCCAGCTCAACCCCACTTGCTCGACAAAGCTCCATTCCGCTAGCTCGTATTCCCACTACTCAGAGTTTATCAACCCAAGATCCGGCTGATGGCGCCCCAGATCCGATTGATGAGTTACGAAAACTAATTGATGAAGGACACAGTGATTTATTTGAAGTAAGTTGTATCATTTATGCTCGACAAAACATTCATTTTCATAGAACTGCCTGTTTTATATATGTGGAGTTGATGAGAAACGAATGGAAAAGTGGCGAAGATTTTTGAATGAAACTGGAGCCACTCGAGCTCCGAGATTCGAATCAGCCACAAATGTTGTGGTCATTACTCCAAATCAACAAGAACGAATGGCATTAAGAAAATTTATGCAACAGGAAGATATAGCCATAGTTACGGCTCAATGGGTTGTGGAATGTGTAAAACGTCGAACTATGGTACCCGTTGAAGGTGAGACCTTTTCGTATGAATTGAAAAATGATGTCGAGATTCAGGTTTCGTATGGACAGAAAATATAATGGATGAAAGCCAATGGCAATCTCAGAATGATGATTATGCTCAAACTGGAATGTCACAGCCAAACAAAACTTCAAGCATCGAGCTCATTTTTGCGTAAGCTTCTTTTTAATTCTCAAAGTGGGAAATTTGGAAAATAGTACTGTACTGCTGAAGTTTTTTAAAGAAAATAATATTATTATTGCAAGTCTTGTGAATCAATGATAGAAACAATCTACTTTCAGAAATCACACCTACGGCGTGCATCCGTCGTCAATCGGACAAGAATACGTCAAAAAACTGTGTGAGAATATTAGAGAAGGGGGAGGACAGATTGAGCCAACTCTGGAAAATGCGGAATTCGTTGTTTTTGGACACTCTGCAGAGATTCACGAGCTGTTAACTTATGACACAGTTGTCACCGATCTTTATATTGTAAGTTTCAAATGTTTCTAGAAAATAACGTAATCACTTTATTTTTCAGGAATCTTGTCGTATGGAAGGATACCGCGCAGGTCCAAAAAAGCATCCGCTTTTTGTTCCACTTCCAAAACCTCCAATTCAGATTTTCAGTCATTGTACTTTTTTCTTGAAATGCTCTATTCCACTTTTATACGATTATGTGAGAGCTATCATCGAAACAAACGGAGGCGTTGTCATTGACAAGATGGATTCAAAAACGTATAAAATCATGATTACTAAAGGACCCATCGACGAACCTGAACATCGCGCTCATACTGCAGATTATTCATGGATTATAGCCAGTGTCAGTCGTGGTCGTCTCCAGCCAATCAATGATTATCTATATAAAGAAAATACCGAACCTTTGTTGAATTTTCAAAGAGATGATGACGTATGGATGAAAGTTCAAGAAAGAGATACCACGGAAGAATTGGAACAAGAAATAGAAGATAGACATAAAGTTGGGGATAAACCAGTTCAGACAAGAGAAGGAAAGAAAATTGATTTGAGTACTCCATACGTGAATCCCTATTTTCCTGATCTCAGAAAGCCATATAAGATGAAGTTCGTGCGAGTTTCAGAAAAAATATTCACAACATTTTTGTTTCAGTCTCAATCTAGATAATGCCAATGAGTATATTGATAATATGGAGTCACCAGCACGAGATACTCAAGAATCAATTACCAATTCCCGGGTCGGGAGTATTCTGCGGAAAGCTGTTATAAACACTGGTCGCAGAATAGAGAAGGAGAATGAACCAGCAACTTGTCAACTGTTGAACACAAGAGTCGCACTGGCAGAGAATAGAAGAACAGTGTCTAGTGTTAGTTTACCAAAAGCATGTTTAATGTTGTGCCTAAAACCGACTTTTATTTTCAGACTCCTGTTTTAGTCAGAGAAGTAGATCGTGCTGCACGATATATGGCGATGGACGAGTCTTTTGCTGAACAGAATCAGGAACACGAGGAACTGAACCGACAGTACGCGATGCAACCACGTTTCTTGCTCAGCGTTTCTAGTATGAACTCGCAGGTATTACTCCCTAGCTTTATTTTATTCCTCACATCACCGAAGTTTCCACATTCTACAGGAAATCCAAGACATTCAAGAAGCCATCAAACAACTGGGTGGACGTATCGAAAAAGAATATAATAGAGATGTTACTCATTTAATCGCTAGCAATATGCAAAGAACTCCAAAAGTTCTCTGTTCGATCGCTGCCGGAAAATGGTGTCTAACACCCGATTATGTTACTCAAAGCACTGCTTCTGGCCGATGGATTGATGAAAAACGATTTGAGTGGTCTTATGATAAGCTACCAAAAGTATCAGAGAAAGAAAGCAATCCGAAAGATCGCGATAATCGAAAAATCCTGGAAAAATTGGTGTCTGTCTGTAGATTGTGGCGAACAAAAATTGAGGCGATGCCTATCACGTCGTCTGTTAGTATGGTTAGTTGAAAGATTTTTCAAATTTCAGTCAAACTCATATTATTACCAGGAGTCTCGTGTGAATGGTGCTTTCACTGGTTGGCGATGTGTTATACATGAAGAGGACAAGAAAACTCTACAAGTCGCGAGTATACTGGAGGCTGGTGGAGCAGTTGTTTACTACATCTCCGAATACATCCAGATTTCATCAATTAATCCTAATAGAGTATTTGCATTTAAGGATTTCAACTGGAACCTTCAGGTAATTCTGATTTTTCTCAATAGGTTCCTCAATTTAATTATCTTCAGAGTGCAGCAATGCTGAAGAGGGACAAAATTCCGCTCTACATCATCGAAATAATATACGAGTATCTCGTCGACAAGGATAACTTGGATTGTTCGAAATATCTGCATGCCTCTTACAAAAAAGCTTGTTAAATGTTATTTTCTAATTCTCTTGTGTTTTTATTATCATTTTAAAATTTTCATTAAGTGAAACCTTTTTATTCGATGAATGTTTATTCTTATAGTTCTGGATCTAAATGTTACATCGCCAAACTAACGAGTCGTATTTCTTCTTGAATCTGACTGGCAACAAAAATTCGGGGTTTAGGAAAGTCTGTTTTCAGGGGTCCTTTGGTTCGATTCTTCGAGGCGCAATAACTCTCAAAACTTTTGTTTCTCCATTCTATGCTGTTCCAGGCAGTATCACAAACCTAGGTCCAAAAAGTAAGGTTTTCGTGAAAAACTTTGAAGTCTTGAAGATACCACATTCGGAAAATCGTGAACATTGTTGGTAAAAATGTGCGCCAGTATTGCTAAGACGGTGCGCGAACCGCCTCTCTCACTGCGCCGCACGAACACGGTATTTAGACGCATAGTGTCCGCAGTTGCATACACTAAATTGGCAACCCTGTGTCCTTCAAATATTTTGCAAATCTTTGCATTTCTCAATTTGAAATCTGTACCTTTCCAACATATATTTCGTCTTTGCTGCATATCGAATTCGCAGATTATACATAATCCATTAGCATCCGTATGAATAGATCCTAAAATGTTTTTTTCAGAATAAAGCCTGTTTATTTTTATTTTTTTAACTATTAGTCTGACCACCGCGCTCAACTGATAAAATTCGAGAGAGAGAGGGAGACTCAGAGACGGAAACATCATTGAAAAGGAAGAGACGCCGACTCCTCAATAATCACACTCGCATCACTGCGTCTCTTTTGTTTTCAATGCTATTCCATCTGTTCTCATTCTAGTCTTGACCCGCTGTCCCTCCGGCCCTGTCCGGCCTTGACTCATTTTTAACTTGGGAAACTTAGCTCCCATTTTTTCATGCTCGATAACGAAAGGTTAGTAGTAGTCTTGAGCAGAGTGTCCTGTCTGGTGTTGGCTCACTGTGCTGTCTGCAAGATTCATCACCCAATCTACCTAGGCAGACTCAGTATCTCTCCTTCTCACATAAGTTGCTACGCAGTGAGTACGCTGTTCGACTCATGAATGGATCTCTTTTCGAATCATATGTTCCATAATGCCTCTGTCATTGTTCACGGATGCTCAGCCTATATTTTTCATAATTCTGAAAGAGCATTACCAATCGGAAAGAAAACAAGTCGTCGCGTCACTCAACCACATATTTCGCTCTTTTCCTCTACACTCTGCGTCTCTCGATTAGAAAAGCGCTCAACGTCACTGGTTGTCCAGCCATCACAGTCTCCCCCGCTTCCAATACGCCAAGCAATGACGGAAAAAGACGCGTCAGTCAAGTAGAAAAAAACTTGCTGGCGCAAATTCGGACGATTTTTCGAAAATTTTTGCCTTTGTCGATCTTTGGTTCTGTTACATTTTACACATTTTTATTGTTAGAAAGACATTCCTTAGACTGAAAGACGTTCAAAAAGTGTAAAAATTTTAATTTTGGTGGAGTAAATAGAAAGATACGGCAGTTTTCACAGTGAAACTTTAAAAGTATAGAACTCCTCCTACGCTGAATGAAAATCCAACTTTTTGTGCTTAATAGACTCGAAAAACACTAACTTAAAAAAGCTAGCGAATTGTTTTTGGAAAAATTGTCACAGAAACCTTAAATTTCCAAAAAACTGCAATTCAAGCCAAAAAACGAGGTCTAAAATTTGAATTCGCGCCGAAAATGCGAAATGCGTCAACAAAAATCGGCAAGTGCGCAAACAAAAACACGCGGAAAGCGCAACACCGTAACTTGCTTTACCGGAAGCGGGGGAGACTGTGAGCCATCACCCGCGCACGCCAGATCAACAGATCGATTCTTCCGAACCTTTAACCATCTAATTCTAGAGTTCTTTACTCTATTTATCCCTTTTACAGACGCGTCAAAGTATCATCAGGTGGTCTGTACGATGGCGGAAGTAATCACATTATCTGATGATGACGACGACATCATCGATATAACACCGAAACCAGCTCCAGTTGTACTCAAAACGTGAGGCGATAGTTGAGATGAAGTGTTCATTCATTTTTCAGCAGCACTTCCCTGAACCAAGCTGATAACAGTCTTGGTGCAACTGCACATGTCTCCACAGTTTCGAAAATCAGTTTGGAACAATTCGGAATCAGGACGCTAGCGAATGTGTTAGGCAGGAACCAGTCGAGCAGTCAAAGTGCAGGATATAATCCACTTCAAAGATATGCACTTCCACCAGTTATCGCTCACCCGAGCTTTCAGAATTCTATTCCAAGAGCATTGAAAAGGTAACGTTTCTAAAAAGTTTAAAAACAATCTTTTCAAAGAATCTGACTGTTCGAGATCAAGAAATGAGAATGTGATTTCGAATAAACTCGAGTTTTGTAGAATGAGAATAATTAGAAAACATCGGTGCCATAGTCTAATCCATCTCTGTCTTACATGTTTTTCTAGTTTTTCTACGGTCTATCACCGAGATGCATGATTTTCTTGCATTTCTTATGACAGGAGTAGATGCACTCATAGTTTTCCAATAGCTGGAAGGACATCGGGGTTAGCACGATAAATTATTACATCATACAATCATAACGTTTTCCAGACCATCGGCATCTCCAGCCGTTCCCAATGTTTCTCATCAATCTACACCATCCCTAAGACAACGAAACAGTCAGAATACAACAGTTCCAGCAGTCTATAACGGACATTATATGTTTGAGGCAACAGAAGGCTATGAGCCATCGCGACGTTCTTCTCGATTCAGCACAAAGAAGCTTGAAGGACAGTTTGTGGTACGTTTCTCTCAAAGCATCAATCAACTCGGATTTCAATTTTGTTAAATTTCCAGTGTTCTTTCAACGCTGCAAAATGTTATAAGCTATGTGACAGCGTTGTGGGATTCATTAATCATTTATGGTCACATATAGTTTATGATCCACCATTTATACCAAGAAAGAAAAAAGAACCACAGTAAGTACTCTCAGCATACTTTTCTTCATATAAATTCATTCTTCAGGACACAGGTTCGAATTACGAGCAATTTTCACGATACTGCCGCTCTCTCCAAATGGAGTGTTCTTGCATTGAAGAAAATAAGAACCTGCGAGTATTGTCAAGCGGTTTTCAAAACTATTTACTTGATGCACCAACATCGTTCGAAGTGTCATTTTGATCAGGACATGACAAAGACGATATGTAACATCTGTGAAATTAATGTGTGTTTCACATGTCTCCACATGTTTATTTCTGATATTTTCAGTTCGAAAGCACATCGATTCTCGAAGCACATAAAAGGAAACACATATCAGGCGAAGCTCCATATAAATGCAAGAAATGCAACTACCGAACATCAGTTAGAGCTTATTTCTATGAACATTTCATTGAAAGACACATCAATGAGTGAGATTCAATCTGAATCTAATCGAAAATACTTGATAATTTTCAGAACACTCGTTTGTCCAATCTGCTTGTATCAAGAAGAATTGCGACCAGCAGCTCGTCGGAGTAAGCATATTTTTGTCAATTCATTCGTCGAACATATGCAACGTCATTCCACTAGTACGCAGTATCGTTGCCATATGTGTTCACTGACATTTAATGATCGTGCTTCTCTTGATTACCATCGAGGTCAAGATCACACTCTTCTGGACCCACTTTGGCAGGTTCATGAACGTCCGAAGATACACGAAAAAGTAGAAGTAGAGCGCATGTCGAAACCCAAGAAAATCAGTATCCTGCAGAAGCAATTTCTTCAAACTCCAGAAGGACATCGTATTAGTAACGAAGTGGCATGTGATGAAGACGAAGAACGACAGGGATATGATCTAACTTGCACTGGAAATACGTTGTTCGAATGTGAATGCGGTTTTAGTTCCTGGAATGGAAATCGTGCTGCATCACATTACCATAGATGTCGGAAGACTATTAAGGTATTTGCTTCACTGTTGTTTTTTTTGTAATTTATTTCATCGCAGTGTGTTTTCAAGGATATCGAACGAGACAAAGGATTGACAAGAAACGACGGCGATCCTAAAGATGAGCTCGACATTTTTGCTGTATATCCCCAACCGACGTTACAAGAAGAAGAAGCGGAGGTCAGTTGGGAAAACATTTATTTGTGTGTATCTAATACATTGTAGGCTCTTCAAGAAGCTGCTCTTCAAAAGCTTCATTTAAAAAAAGACGCACCTATCAAACTTCGCACAGATACAATAGTTTATCCCGAAGATGAAGACTTTCTGTTACTGTAAGTAATAATAGTTTTCGTTTCACATTTTACAGAATTTTTTGCAGGAAAGTGTTCTCGACCAACAAAGAATCTGATGACATAATTGCACGATGTATTGCAAGTATCGTCACCGAGGATGACTGATCTCTAACCTTGTTTTAATGTGTTAGGCTTTACGGTTCTATTGTTATCTTTTGATCATATCGAGTTTATTTTCTTAAATTTCTTTGTACTTCTGCCTAATAATAAACAATTTCTCTCACCATGAGCGAATACTTACATATGTTATTAATTTCTCACCAAAGTGGGCGAGGACATGGTGGTGGCAAGATTAGGTAGTATATAAGACAAAGAAGGATAAACATAATAAAACAAATGAGAACAGGAAATCTGGAATGTAGGTTAGGTTCAGCTGGTGAGTTTGTCGACACCTGAATGTTTTCAAGTTTTGATTACGTACTTTTTGGAAAGCTTCTTCACACTCAACAGTAAAACAATATAACACTCACGTTATTATGATCATTTGAAGAGTGAGATCTCTGTCGTTGGCGGATAATAGGAGTGATTGGGATGTTTATGGGGTCCTCTGTGTCTATAGCGCGCTGAATAATTTTTCTTTGTTTTGACCATATCATCACAGCGTCACCGACCTTCAATAAGTTAAAGGTGTTGATGGCTTCAGCATCTCTGCATGGAGCATATATTGGATCAACAAGAAGAGCTCGTTCAAGTAATTGATTTAATTCATATTGCACCTTCAATAAATGTTGTATGGAAAATTTAAAAATTAAAAAAAAAACATATAACTTACATCTTCACCTGCTGTGTAATGCTCGATTACGTTTTCCGCTTCTTCGATAAATACATCGTAATCGTCTTTTTCTTCCATCTTCAGTGTTGTAGCCTTTTTGGTGAGCTTTTGGAGTGGTTACAATACATTAATACTAGGCTTACAGTTTACAAGCTTCCAAGCTCACATTAAAAAATTTTCAAACTCGCATCCGTCGGTAACGCGGACTAGAAATACGTATAGTAAACGCGCACTACTGCACAGTTCGTGTTCTCCTCTCGGACGAATTCTAAAATGAAACGGCGCGAATGTGACTCATTGCTCAAGCAGTTTCTTGTTTATTGGCCGGAAAAATCACTGTTAGTCATAATTCATTCAACATGGAAAGCTTTATGGATAGTTTAAACACCGAAAATATTGAGAAATTCAGTATGTTCCGAGAGAATATTCCAAATTTTGATGCAAGTAAGTCGCTTTTTTGCATTTCACAACGTAGTTAAATATGTTCATTTTTCCAGCGTTGACTCCCATAACTAAATCAATGAACAATATCAAAGTTTTACTCGAAGATATCACGAATACCCGAAAAAAACTAGCCGATCCCTGCGAAGAAACTTGTACTAGTTGTTCTCTAGATGAATTGTACAAATTCCTCGGAATTCAGGTTAAACCTGTTGCAAACCAACTGGAATCTTGTGCACAATCTTCGGAAAAGGCAAACACTGCCGACAAGGAAGAAGTCAAAAACAAAGAGGAACTCTCTAAAAACGTTGAAAAGGAAATTCGAATCGTTGCGCAAATATCTGAGCAGGAATTCAAGACGATTCCAAAATATCAACTGGGACGGTTAACATTGGATAACTTGAATGAAATTGTTGGGAAAATGGATGAGTTTTTGACAAAAAAGAACAATATTCTCTCAAAAACAAATAGGCAATTGACGAGAATCGACAGAGAGATGTTGGACAGTTGGAGAGAATTGGTGAGTTTCATCATATATTTCTAAACCACTTCGTCTACAAGATAATCACAGTGATATTTAAATCATAAAAACTTACGTTTTCAGGAAATCAAGGCAAAAGGACGTCTCCCAACGACACTATTCTTCATCGAAAACGATATTCGCCCGTTATTGCAAGAACGTCTGCGGCCATCATTTGCTAAAGCCATTCCATGTCTCCGACATATTCGCCGAGTTCGAGAAGAACGATGTGGTCCACTCACTTTTTACTATTCATAGAATTGACACTATATTTGGCACTGAAGTATTTAATCGTTTTATTGTTCCTTTCACTTTCTGGGGGGTGATCTTCATCTTTATGAATTGTTCTTTCTGTACATATATAAAATGTACCTGATTTTTTTTTCAATTTTCCGTTCGTTTCGATGATTCTTTTGATTGGATCGCTGATGCTATCTTGAACAAATTTACACTGTGAAAATTTCATTATAAAATAATATTTTCAAGATGTCCACTGCTCGCCCGATGGCTCCACCACCACCTGCACCCAAACCGGGGAGAGTGAAAGTTTTCCGAGCGCTCTACGATTTTCAAGCCAGATCAGTGAGATCTTGAATCCTCTTTCAACAAAAAATTCCAAAATTTCAGGACCAAGAGCTAACATTTACCGAAGGAGACCTGATGTATGTTAGCGACGAGCAGCCAAACAAAGATTGGTTTCAAGCGAGCATCGGTGGTAAAAAAGGATTAGTTCCCGCAAATTATGGTTAGTGAGTTCCCGAAAAATAATTATAAAAGTAGTTAAATGAAATCAAGTTATTGTAAAGAAAAAGAAAACCTGGAAGGTATCTTTATCTCATTTTTCTTTTCAGTAATAAGTGAAAACATGGAAGAATTGCCAAACCCTCTTCATGAGGCTGCGCGGCGAGGGAATATGGATATGCTGTGTGAATGTCTCCGGGAGCGAGTCTCAGTCAATTCACTCGACAAATCCGGAGCAACTCCACTATATTGGGCTGCGCATGGAGGTCACGTAACTGCTGTGGACACATTACTCAAAGACAAAAAAGTTGCTGTTTCCGTTCAGGTTTGTGACCAGAGATATCCTCTAGAGATAATTTGAATGTAGTGGAAAGAGTATTTTTTCAGAATAAACTCGGTGATACTCCACTTCACGCTGCTGCTTACAAAGGACATGTTGAATGCGTGAGATTACTTCTGACTGCTGCCGCGAGCCCATTCATTCGAAACCAAGATCAGAAGCTGCCGATTGACGTGACCAAGGTGAGCTTACATGAAAAAGGAGGCTATCACGTGGTAATCTATTCTAGGACGCTGATATTGCTGCTCTCCTCGACAAAGCGATGAAGGAAAATCGAGTAAACGAAGAAGATTATTCGGAATATTTGTCTGATTCTGATGCTGATTGAACACATTTTTATGTATTTATATTTGCTTTGTCATGTTGTCATGTTAATTTCAATACATCGCTGTAATTTCCTGCAGGGAAATTGCATTTTTCATCTGTGATAAAAATTTATTTTCAAATATGGGAGCGATTTTTTTTCTATGAAGCGAAAGTTTAAATCTTTCTCATACTGTCCCTTGTTTATTCATCGTCTTTTCTAGTAGAATTCTTAATAATCAGTCTAGCATCTTTATTCATATCACATGTAAACATAGTCGGATGGTTCGCTAGTCATGTAGTCGTTAGTGTAGATGTTGGGGCTTTGTGCCACGTATTGATGATGAGAAGAGACGGCATCAGTTGGGTTCCAGACGTACTGCGATGAATCAGCATTTTGTGGTGGTGCGAAATACTGATGGTTGTCGAGAATCGAGCTGCTCATTGCCACGAGATTCGGATTTTCCATTGATTGTTGAGCTTCGACACAGTAGTCGGAAACAACTTGATTGTTTCTCTCAAATTTAAGTTGAGCATCAACGATGCGAGTGATGGCATCGTCGTTTAGTGGAGAATCAGCAATGAACTGCGCTTCCATCTGAACAAAAGCTGATTAGTAAGCATTGATTTTGTCATTATTATACCATGTCATTCTCAGTGGCAGGCAGAGTAGCTGCGTCACTTTCCAAGTTGGCATCCAAGTAGAAACTCTCGACATGAGCCATCTTCAACGAGCTGCGAATCGAAATGTGGTTCTAGGGTAGAGATGAATAAGGGAAATAACGTTTCTCCTCTTATAATCTTTCTATTTATGATGAAACTAACTGATAAGGATCTAGGAGTTCACGCATTATTTTACAATTCAACCTCTTTTTATAACTTCTTTTCGTTTCTTCTTGACAAGTTTATCCAAACTATTTCAGATGACAGACAAATTCGTGGTAGATGTCACGGTCTTCCCGAACCCACCAGAAACAACGGTCCAAATTACTCTAAAAGAGCATAGAATAAAATTTGAAGGACGCACGATTAAAGTGTTAAAAGCATCAACTTTCGAAACAGTTCGAGAATACGATTGCTCTATATTATTAAACAAACCATTGAAGGGCCCAGTTGCGCGAGAAAGAATTGTTCTTTCCATTCAATTCGCAAGCTCGTAAGTGTGTTGGTATTACACTAATTCATAAAGGCTATAAAAACTCACAGAAACAAAGTGCTGTTATTTCAGACCGGGATTAAAGTTGGCATTCTATAATTCACACCAAAAATACGTTGGTTATGTAGTGGAGGAATTCAATAAATTCCTTGAAGCGAATAAAGATAGTGAGTCAAATTTAAGACAATCACATGATTTCTCTGTATTTTCAGAAGTACAACAAGTACGACCGAAAACTATACACGTCCCAACAGTTGATCCACAGCGAAGTATAACTCCATCAGTTCTCACTGAAGAGAAACAGTCAGTAACGTATCAAAATAAAGACATAAAGTCCGTTTCTTTAAAATCCAATATGTTATTTTCGCATTCAGCTGTAGGTTCCGACAATGACTGCTTATTCAACTCGAAATGTTTTGAATCTTTTGACTAAAAAAAGCGTTTTATTCGACTATGTATTCAAGATTGGCCGAAAACTAAATGATTCTTCAGAAAATTAAAACAGAAAAATGTTAAAATTAAAAAACTTCCTCTATTCTATTTTTATGAAAATCATCGGTTTTCAGGTACCACGAGTATTCACCGAACATTCCTGAAACGAAACCGTCCGGCAGTGCAAACAGCTATTCTCCGAGTCCCAAACGAAAACCACTGTTACCTCCAGTGAGTTCCATATCTCCGAGAAATTTCAATGTAGCGCCAGGATCTGCCAAAAAACCTAACATGAGCTCAGGATATCCGAACATACATAACAGGTGAATATTTGAAGCCCCTTCTCAACGTTTTTATGGTTCAAATGACCCTAAAAAATTATAGATTTACTCAGCATATCACATATCCAGCTAACTTTTTTGAAATTCAGAGGTCCAAACACATCGTCAACCAAATCACCAAGTCAATATGCAAGAGTGTCGCAACTAAGAGCCAACGAAACGCTTGCTGAACAATCAGGTTCGAGAAACGGTTTACAGAACTCTGCATATGCACACCGCGAAACACTGAACATGCCAGAAACCATTCCTCGACGCAAAGGGTATTTTTCGACATTCATAGACTTTCAAATTCAGACGTATTTGTTTTTTCAGTTTGAAAAACACCGGCAACTCATGTTTTTTCAACGCAACAATGCAGGCGTTTGCTTCGTGTCCCTCAATTGTTTCACGTTGCCATCAACTCTCAAGAATCATGTCCCAGCACACTTGCCTGTTTAATGTAGAAGACGATAGTAGAATGAAGTGCAAACTTGACGTTTTCGAAGGATTTCTGACAATGATTCAACATTTGACTGATAAATCTGATAGTATGACAATCCAAGTCAGTCAACTTCTTCAAAAGTTGCCTGATCATTATTCGTAATTTTTCCAGAAGCTCACTGAGATTCGACGAAGCGCAGGATATCTCGTTGGTAGATTTCTCACTGAAGATCAGCAAGATGTTCACGAATACCTAACACTGGTGATCGGCAGCATTGACGATGTAATAATGGACAAAGTGAAAAGTGCACCTGATTTGAAGAACAGTGGCGAGCGGTTGTTTGTGAAGGCTTTGGCTGGATTAAATCCGATGCATGCAATACAGTCTAAAACTGAGAAAGAGTTTCAATGTGTGAGTTGCTCAAAGAAAAGTGTGGAATCAATATCAAATAACATTATTCAACTTGCAATTGAGTAAGTAAACTAGCAACACAACACCTACACAACCAAATATTAATTATCAGTGATACAAGAAATGGATCGATTGAGTTAGGGGATCTGTTAGACGTCTACTTTGGAACGGGATCACTGGATAGAAGATGCTCGTCGTGTAACACGGAAGACGCATTTTATCGGGAAAGATTTGTTAAATTCTCACCGTAAGTCTAGTTTTTCAAAACTCATGATCAGATCACGTCTATTGAATCTTTCAGATGTATCATATTGAATCCACAACGGACGCAGCACATCGGGGGAAAAGATGGTTCAAGAAAAGATTCCCGCCGAATAAATGTTCCTCTAAATTTGGATCTCACAAAGTTTACTTCTTTCTCAAAAGTATGCAAAAACGACGAAAATTTAAATTTGAATGGTGTGGGAACTCCACAAATATCGTCTTCAGAAATGACCTCAGCGAAAAAACTGATGTTAAACGGAAGTATGAATTGCTCCAGTCCTTTTAAAGTGCTGGGAGGAGCGAAAGAACCTTCAGAAGACGATGATATACAGTTTGATAACGAGATAATCAACAATCCATTTTATTTCGAACTCATTAGCTGTCCCGAAGAGCTGAAAAAGATGATCGATTTGCTCGGAATCAAATGCAATGAAGAGTTCATGGAGTAAGGCTCAAACAGCAGCTAACTGAAATTCTTATTAAAAAATTACAGATACCACGCTGAAGTGCTCAAACAAAAACCTTCCACCGATATGAAGAAAAGTGATCATCCTAATGAAAAGTGTGTAATAGACGGCGACGGAAATTGTTTCTTCCGTGCTATCTCATGGTGTTTGACTGGAAATGAGAAACACCACAAACAAGTACGGGAAACATTGGTTGAATATATGAAGAACAACCAATCCGCTCTAGAGAAATACTGCACAGATCCGAGATACGATAGACATGTGCGCGAGATGAGCAAAGATGCAGCATGGGCCACCGGATGCGAAATAGCCGCCTTATCCAAAATCCTGAACGTTAACATTTATACTTTCCTACCATCTGGTTGGTCATGTCAACAACCGCAGACTGGAGTCCCATCAAAGAAAGGGTCGATTTATTTGAATAATCTCAGCGAACATTACGAACCGGTGACATCATTAAAAAAACATGGTGCTGATTCTAGAGATCAGAGAGCTCGTAAAAGAAGATCTGTACGTAATGGCGGAGAAGAAGGTGATGCAGAAATCTCTAAAAATGCTGAATCTTCTTCAAAAAACAAAACCTTAACTCCAGGCAAGACTAAACAAAAACCTACAAGAAGTTGCAACACGGAAAAAAAGTCGAAGGTTTGTACAGTATATTAATAGAAATGACGTGACCATATTTAACTTTACAGGAAGCTGATCCTACAGAGTTGTGTATATATAAACTCATCGCTGCTATCTGTCATGATGGCCAAAGAATGGATTTCGGCCACTACTATGCTTACACAAAGTACCTCAACGATGATAAGTGGCTCAAATGCGATGATGACAAAATAACGGATGTTTCTGTTGATGAAGTTATCGATGCAGTGTCGTATCATTGTCATTTGCTATTTTACGAACGCAACTAGATAGCAAAAGAAATACTGAATGCTTCTAGCACTTTGAACTCGCTAGAATTTTTCCATATGTTTTCTTATATCAGATCATATGGGTTCCTTTTTTCTGGTGCTTAACTTTGCTTCCACCATTATTGATCATTTCCTCTGTATAAAACCCTGTTACTTTTTATCCCCATTCTAAACTTTTTGCTGTTAGTATTCTGAATACATGCTGTTTCACATTTTTACTTGCCATAAACGACTAGCTTTACCAATCTGTCACGCAGAAAACTTACCACAAAGTGGGTGTCCGATATGAAACATTTATGCATCTACCCACGAAGAAAAGTTGTACCATTTAATGCATTTTTTTGCAAATTAATTCTATTCACGAATGCAAATTAATGCATTAATCTGCTGTTTGGTACAGTAAAAAAATGCACTGAGAAACTTGTCGGCGCGAAATATCGCAAGCTGAAAACTCAATGCGCCTTTAATTTTTTGTGTGGATTTACGGGCGACCACACAAAAATTAAAGGCGCATTGAGTTTTCAGCTTGCGATATTTTGCGCCGACAAGTTTCTCAGTGCATTTTTTTACTGTACCAAACAGCAGATTAATGCATTAATTTGCATTCGTGAATAGAATTAATTTGCAAAAAAATGCATTAAATGGTACAACTTTTCTTCGTGGGTAGATGCATTAAGATTATCAACACGAAGAATATTGAAACAACCTTATCGACAGAATTTTTTCCTATTTTAAGAGACCGTACCGAACGGGGAGAAACGAGCGAGTGAGAGAAACGAAACCGGGAGAAACGAAACGGGGAGAAACGAAACCGGGAGAAAAGGCAGCGCGGTGTTTTTTGGGCAGTACATGTGCAAAAACAGTGCGCAATGTTTAAGAATATTAATTTAGAAGTTAAATTCACACATTTCATGGGATACAAACGTTCTAACAAAGACAGTGGCATTTACCACTTTCAACTCATATTTTTTTGATGACCGCTTTTTTGTCATTTTTCATCTGACAACATTTAGGCCCATTACTTATAGCTTCATGCACAATTTCATCACATTTACATCCCAAACAACGCCGCGCCGCCATTTCTCCCGGTTTCGTTTCTCCCCGTTTCGTTTCTCCCGGTTTCGTTTCTCCCGCTTTCGTCTCTCTCACTCGCTCGTTTCTCCCCGTTCGGTACGGTCTCTATTTTAAATGCACGAGACCCCAAATCCCGTTGGATTACTGTAACTGTCGGGAAATGTGGTGCATTTTGTGTAAACACCGTCACGCCAAAATGCACAATTTCTAAATTTTCTTTGTTTTTTTTCAATCTTTCTGAGACCCCACAAATCGGTGAGAAACGTGGTGCGGAAAACACGGATCGGGGAGAAAAAAAATCAGGGATATACAATTCGGGGAGAAAAGGGCGGAGTCGCGAAAAACTGACCCGCAGTTGCAAAGAAGTTTTTCTACAGTAATCTTAGAGGTAAAATTACCATGAGCAATTTTTTTGCAGCTGCGGCTCAGTTTTTTTCGCGACTCCGCCCCTTTCTCCCCGAATTGTATTTCCCCGATTTTTTCTCCCCGATCCGTGTTTCCCGCACTACGTTTCTCCCCGATTTGTGGGGTCTCATTTTTCTCAATGTTTTCGGGTATCAAAACCTTGTGTATCTCCTTAAGTTGTACCAAATAGACAACAAATTTATTTTAATTAAAATGTTCAGAAAAATGGCGCAATTTCTGAAGTGTCCCGACAATGTTCTCGCCGCCAACATCGTTCCTTCTCAAGTTTACGTTTACATTCTTCCCGAGGTAAGTGATTGAAGTCTAAACTTGAATAACAATTTTCATTTCAAGCTCCGCCCTTTTCTACGTTTCTTGGAGCCCAATGAACCGGCGAAACTAGTAAACGATGATGGTGAAGAAGTGATTCAAAAGATATTGGATAATTCGAATAATCAATTGCGTAAGTGTTGGTTTCCATCTCTCGTAAATTCACAATTTTTGCAGGAATGTACGGATCGGCCAGAGAGATTGCAGAGAATATCAAAATATTCAGAAATTTTCCTGAAAGTTTTCTTCTTTTCGAGGACCTGCAGTGTCCTTTCAATGTAGGCAGTTTATACTGAAATTTCTGATTGATCAAAATGTTTTTAGGCATCACCAATCATCTATGAAAGTTTGAATGACAATAAATACATTTGTAAGCCGGATTTTTATACAATTATTCAGAATATCGCACTTCATACTATTACTCATCATGTAAGTTTACTTTTCAGTTGCGGACCTCTATTTTACTTTGTTTTCAGAAAATCGTTTTCTTTCATTTGTTCCTTGCAAAGGTTCTGAAATCCAAAATCGCGCAGACTGATGGACCCGTGGAATTTATGAAATTCGATCAGAAAATGTTCGATGAAATTGAGAAAGAAATGAGAGAAGGAGAAACTAAAAGTCTCCAACAAGCGGTAGAGTTTTTTTTAATGCTTTTTTTTTCTTTTTTTCATAATTTCAATTTCAGTCCGCACAACGTAACAATCTAGAAATGTCCTTGTTGACTAAGAATCACGCAGCGGTCGTTTCAAAACTGCGGGAATTGAATCCGAAAATTTGGAATGGTGTCGAGGCATATACATTACTCACAAAGCTACAATTGATGTCTAGTACAGAAATCGCAGCATCAAAAGAGTTCCTTTTTGTCATGCTCACCAATACGTGTATCGTAAACTGTATTGAACAAATTATGGCAAAACGAGCGACGCTCTTCATGTCTACACCGGAATCTTCTCCAATTACAGTAAGATTGTTTGAGGATGGAGAGGAGAGATATGTCATGAAAGAGGAATTGTATCATGCATTGAATAAGGTGTCTAAGGGATCCGAAAGATTCGAAATTCAAAGTGATGGAGTTATTTACAATGCAATGAGTTTTGAAGAAGTCAAGGCGGAGTTTGGTGATCAAATACAGACAATTGAGGTTAGAAGACATGGATTTTAATGGCGAAAAACCCCCAAAATATTTCCAGTTCATCCGCACTCCGATTCTTCGCTCTAAACACTGTGCAGTACCTATTAGATCCCACTTTTCGGGACAATTCGTCATTCCAGCTGTCGATTATTTTTTCGAATTCTGGAGAAATGTGATTTTGGGGGTCAAACTATTCCAAAAGTATCAGTGTTCGAATTGGGAGAAATTCGCCCCAACTTTTCATAATATCAAGGCATTTCTATACACTGAAAAAGTGAGTTTTGGTAGATTTTGAGATATTCATTAGAAATTACAGAAGCATCAATACTTCCTGAGAGCTGGGATCCTGTTAGATAGTGTAGTGAGCAATTCATTGCTAGAATACGAAGTTTTACCAGTCAAAGACGTTCGAAATGCGAAGTCTGATGGATTCACTGCACAGAATCTGAAAAACGAACTGGCATATCTGGGGCTCACTAACACATTCCCTGAAATTCAGAATTATGCAGAAGACGTTTATGAAGGAATCAATAAGATGAAGAAAGAGAGATATCTGAGAACATGCGATTTGTTTGATGCAGTGGAGAGCTGTCAGTTGATTTGTGTGCTTAATAGAATTCCAAATGTAAAGTATTCTGTTCATTCTATCCCTAATTGATATAATTTTCAGCTCAGAATGTTCGTTCACAATCAGAAAGGATGCAACAGAGTTCTCGGATACAAATGTGAGAACTGTGATGAGGAAAAGAAGACGTCGGATGCGCTAGAAATCAGTCAAAAACGAGCGAAGGTTCAGAAGACGTCAGATATCCAGGATTCTATAAAGAATATGAAAATCGAGAACACAAAGGAGTCGGGTTCAAAACAATACTCACAACCGGCTCTCTCGGCTCCAAAAGACCGTGAAAAGTGCTCAGAATCTTCTCCAGTTCTCGTTGACCCCCAAAATGAGCTGAAAATAAATCAAAATCAGTTGAAGGAGGTGGAGAAGAAGATAACGAATACAGAGAAAGAATTGAGTGTTCTGAAGAAACAACACGATATTCTTGTGAAGGATGAAGCCCAGAAAACAAAGGAATTGGCTGAAATGAAGGAGGAGTTGAGTAAAGAGAAGGAGAGGAATCAGGAGAAAGAAGAGGACATTCTGAAGGCGTCCAGAGTAAACGAGGAACTCCAGAAGACAATTCTCAAGCTGACAGCTGAAAATGAGGCAAATGAGAGAATGATTCAGAAATTACTCCATAGAATTACCCATTTATCGACTAATTACCAGAAAACTAATGAAATTAATGAGAAAACTATCGAAGAATCGACTCCAACTGCTTCTGTCACCTCTAAAAATGCGCCCCTCGTTATCGATTGTCTCATTTGTTTCAGTCAGATCAAGTCGGGACAAGAAGTCATCAGATGCCCGCTGTGCAAACGAAGATTCCATTCGAATGTAATTTTGTTCTCTATTTTCAAATCGACTTTTCTCTCATTTTCCCTATTTTCAGTGTGCATTCAAATGGCGTAAAGACCACACCCAATGCCCGGCATGCAATGAAGATCTTCCGAGAATTTAATTGATTTCTTGTTACTTTTGTTATTATTTTTGTTGTTAATTTGTTATTTGTTTGGTCCTTTCCGTTGAAAATCCCGTTGGATTACTGTAACTGTCGGGAAATGTGGTGCATTTTGTGTAAACACCGTCACGCCAAAATGCACAATTTCTAAATTTTCTTTGTTTTTTTTTCAATCTTTCAATCTTTCTGACAACATTTTAATTAAAATAAATTTGTTGTCTATTTGGTACAACTTAAGGAGATACACAAGGTTTTGATACCCGAAAATATTGAGAAAAATGAGACCCCACAAATCGGTGAGAAACGTGGTGCGGAAAACACGGATCGGGGAGAAAAAAAATCAGGGAAATACAATTCGGGGAGAAAAGGGCGGAGTCGCGAAAAACTGACCCGCAGTTGCAAAAAAATTGCTCATGGTAATTTTACCTCTAAAATTACTGTAGAAAAACTTCTTTGCAACTGCGGCTCAGTTTTTCGCGACTCCGCCCCTTTCTCCCCAAATTGTATTTCCCCGATTTTTTTCTCCCCGATCCGTGCTTCCCGGACCACGTTTCTCCCCGATTTGTGGGGTCTCAATTGCACAGCTTGATTGTCTGAATGCTGAAACACGGTGATTTTTTCGGTACCAGCTAGTGGGTAGCGCTAAAAAAGTTCGGCCGCAGTGTTAAAAATGGGCGGAGCCTGAATGCAAACTTGGCACGCGGTTTTTTTGCAACTGCGGCACTTGTTTTGCTCTGCGTCTCTTTTCTCTCGTGCATGCAGAAAGAGCGCGTTTGAAACATGGAATAATT
This sequence comes from Caenorhabditis latens, assembly GCA_002259235.3. Classification (NCBI taxonomy): domain Eukaryota; kingdom Metazoa; phylum Nematoda; class Chromadorea; order Rhabditida; family Rhabditidae; genus Caenorhabditis; species Caenorhabditis latens. The sequence goes on along the minus strand of CM056092.1, from coordinate 11,045,337 downwards.
TTTTACACTGTACTGAATGTCAAAAAAAGTAACTGGCGGATTTAACTGTGAAAATGAGGAAATTATAGAGTGAAATTAATTGTTAAAAATTCTCCATTATTTTCTTAAGAGGTTTTACAATTCAACCTCTGGGGGTTACAATTCACTTTTGAGCAAATTCAAGCCAAAGTTGAGGGACTAGAAATTTTCAACGGTGAATTGGAGGGGATTTTCTCGCGGCCGTCAATGTGATGGCCTAGAAATCAAACCAAGTGGTACCGAAAAAATCACCGTGTGAAATTTGTGATGTCTGTTTTTACGCGTTGCAGTGTTCGCGTATCCGACATAGGACTGTACGCGCAAGGTTCCAAAACTTTTATATACAGTTGCAGTACCCCATAGAAATGTGGTGCGGGAATTACAATTCGGGGAGAAATTAGCGAAGACGCGAAAAAACTGTGCGGCAGTTGCAAAAACATTCTCTTTTCCTCTTGAAAGTACTGTAAAAAACTTTTTTGCAACTGCGGCACAGATTTTTTTTTTCGCGGCTACGCCCATTTATCCCCGAATTGTATTTCCCGCACCATGTTTCTCTCCGATTTGTGGGGTCTCGCAGCAGCTAGCTGCTGTTCTTTTATTATTTGTTATCAGCAGACTTGTCACGGCCCGGCCCGGCCCGGCCCGTAGCCCGGCCCGGCCCGCTCGGCCCGGGTTGAAAAATTTTTGAAAAAATTTCGAATTTTTGAATTTTTTTGGAATTTTTTTGAATTTTTTCGAAAAAAGTATAGTTTTCGAATAAAAATTCAAATATGAATTAAAATGTGAATGTGTACAATAATTTAAGCATTTTTACTCTATTGTTTCGAAAAATTTCAAAAAAAAAATCGCTAAAAAATGGGTACCCATTTTTGAATCCGGGCCGACGGGCCGGGCCGGGCCGAGCAAAATTACGGCCGGGCCGACTTGGCCCGGCGGGCCGGCCCGGGTTTTGACAAGTCTGGTTATCAGTCAATTTTTGTTTGAAAATAATCTTGTTGTCAACCAGCTTTCTTCAAGAACTGTGATCTATTTCCACGCGCCAGATCGAGTTTTTAAGTTGTTACACAGATTTGTTCAATCTCTTTTTAATGAATCAGCTCAAACATTTGATAGACCGGGATTTCTTTTGTAAACGCATTTGCTTCTTTTTTCTTGACTCAATAAACCAAGTATTTGGATTTCTTCAGATGACAGATCAGTTCGTCGTGGACTGTTACTTCATTGGCAAAGGGGGAACCAATATTCATTTTCAAAACCGCCGACTCAAGTTTGCTCCAGCCCATTTGGAGATACTGAGTCCCAAGCCAGATGAATCTCCTCGAATCCTTCAGTGTACTACGTTCCAATTCAAGATTCTGAAAGCCGGAAAGAAACATTTGATTTTTCCACTCGTGCCCGAAACTGAAAAAGATTATTTGTGAGTTTCAAAATGAAAAAATGTAGGCTTTTTGATTTTTTTAGGTCACTTAAGATGACGTTCAAACCAGAACACGAGCAGTTTATCGAATGGGTGACAGAACAGTTCAATAAAATGATTAAGGAAAATAAGGACAGTGAGTGAGAACATTCTGAATTTTTGAAAGATAAGAGTGAAAAAATGATTCAAGAATCTTTAAGAAATGCAGAGCAGGAAACCCAAAAGCAAACAAGTTCCATTGATCGTCCCCACAGAAGCTCCTAACAAAGATATCTATCAGATACGCCCGATTTACAACGAGAAAAATTGCTTAGCTGAACTAGAACGACAAAAATCCGAGTCAAGAGCAATGAATATATCACCTGCTTCCCAGCAGACTCCGCCCAAACAATCTCCAAATCTGGAATATATGAAACAATTGGAGTCTCGAAGCGATGCTATAGACTCGTGCAGAAATACATTTTTGGCGAAGAAAAAGTAAATTTTTTTTAATTAACGTGAAGTTGTTATCTCACAATCAGCGACTTTTGTGCTTATATGTAATAACTTTCTTTCAGAGGACCTGATGTGACTCTTTATAAACCTGAAAAGTCGAATCGGAGCCAAAACGCGTCACCAATGGATTTCGAACCTCTTGAAAACCCAGTTAAACGTCTGTCGAAGAAAGAGTGAGTTGTATAGCAAAATGTACATGGCATCTCATGAACTTTTGTGTCTACTTATGTTAACTTCCTTCCAGAGAACCTGTTGAGTCTTTCTTTACACCGGAGAAATCTAATCGTACCAATATTGCATCACCAACGGATTTGTTCTCTCCTGAAAAGTCAAAGATATCGAAGCCATTAAAACTGGACAATGAGGTTTCTTCAAAATCGATCTCGCCGGTGGTTTCCGAAATAAAATGCCTAACTGATTCACCTGATTTGGATAAAGAATTTAAAGAAAACATATCAGAGAAGAATTGTTCTACTCCCTCGCCCTCATCTACGAAAGATGCATTCCGAAACAGAAGGTAGATTGAAAATTGAGTCAAAGAGTAAATTTTCTAATCTCAGGCTGGAAAATACTGGAAACTCGTGCTACTTCAACGCCACAATGCAAGCTTTATCAGCGTGTTATCCACTGGTCTCTCGCTGTAGGATTCTCAAGCTTATGAAGGAATATGAAAATAATTTTTTCGAAAATCAAAAGCATTCAACCACAAAATTGGAGCATAAATATACTTTGTTCGCTGACATGCTGGACATGATGTCGACTTTGAGCGCCCGTGAAGAAATTGTCGAAAATAAGACGTTTCCCTACATGTCTAGAAGTGTAAGTTGTTGCAGTACTAACTGTTATTGCGTGTAAATTTTCAGAGATTGACGAGAATCCGTCAGAATCTCGGAAGAATCAATCATGACTTCGACAATGATAACCAGCAAGATGCTCATGAGTATCTGATAACGCTTCTAGGATCAGTCGATGACGTAATGGAGGCCAATAGGAAAAAGGCAAAGACCATGCAAGAAAAGCGTATTGCTCTTCTTAACCCGTCAAAAGTATTCGAATGCGAAGTAGAAACGTTGTATGCTTGTCAATTCTGTAACAAAATGGAACCAAAATCTGATTATCGAACAGATTTATGCCTCAACGTGAGGTTTGTTCGTTTTCTCACCAGGTTTCTTGATGGAAATGTGTTTTTTCAGTGAAGAATGCTCTGTTCCAGTGCTTCTTTCCTCGTTTTCCAAATGGTCTCCAGTGGAAAAAGAATGCTCATATTGCAAAGAGACTCTCTCTTCGGCTTGTGACCGAATTTCGAAATTTCCACCGTATGTTTATCATCTCACTTGATATCTTCTGACTTACTTTTCTATTTTAGAAGCCTTATCATAAATTTGAAACTATATGAAATGCAAGGAACGGAAGGTATACAAAAGAAGAAGGACTGTTTTGTGAATGATGCGTTCAAAATTGACCTATCTTCACTCAGGTCTCACACAGAACCGGAAAACTTCGATATGAATCAATATACTTTTGTCGACCGCCCAACTTCTTCTTTGAAATTCGAATGTGACCTTAAACCAGATGAGAATGGCAATGCATCACAAGAAGAATCACAAAATGACATAATCATAGAATCAGTGAAAAAGCCGAAGGATCTTTATTTCGAGCTGCTTACGGATATCGAAAATGTAAAAGAAATACTCGGGAAGTTGAATATAGCTTTCTGCGAGAAATCTGTGAAGTAAGAGAAGAAGAAATTATGAATCAGAAAATATAATATATTTCAGATCACATCTTAATGGATTGAAATTAGCCGTGGAGAAGATGTCGCGCTCTGATTCTCCTGGGGAGACAACTATGATTAGAGGGGATGGTAACTGCTTCTATCGTGCAATCTCTTGGTGTCTCACTGGTTCCGAGAAATTCCACAGAAAACTCCGATTAGCCACTGCCGAGTACCTCAAAAACAATGAAGAAAATCTGAAGAAGTACTGTAAGGAGGAAAACTACGAAAATTACGTCGAGAAAGTGAGAAAGAATTATGAATGGGCTGTCTCCTGTGAGATTTTCGCAATGGCCAACTTGCTGAACGTCGAGATTTTGACATTTTTGGATAATAGATGGGTGTCTCATATTCCACGAGGAGGTGGATCATCGTCAGGAGGATCGATTTATTTGAATAATAAATGCCATCACTACGAGCCAACGACATCTCTATCGAAGTCTCGTTCACAAAATATTGATTCCCAGTCATCAGCTTTACACCAAAACTTCCCCAATAAAACATCGCGATGCGGAAGTAAACGAAAAGCGGATGAAAATGAGACAGAAGGAGACACTCATGAGATCAGAAATAAAATGCACACTGCTCAAACCGGAGAAATATCAGAGTACAAAATTGATGAGGAGAGCTGTGAAACAACGACTGAACAGGAACGAGACACGGTAAGTGAAGTATTCCCTTCTCACTGAAAGAACACTGAACCACAAATAGAAAATTCTAGAATCTGATACGTATCGAAATTCAACCTTTATCTATTCAGCATGCTCCCGAAGTCGTCAAGTACAATTTGGTAGCAGTCGTCTGTCACCTTGGAGATTCGCCACACAGAGGTCACTACGTGGCTTACACCAAAGTTCCCAATAAGTCCTCAAAATGGATCTACTGTTCTGATAATGAAATTGAGGAGGTGCCAAGGAATCGTGTTGAATCTGCAATCCGAACTTCAGGCTACGTTCTTTTCTATGATCGTCAGTAGAACTAGCAGTTGTTAATCCACAAAATTCAAATTGATATTTTTGAGAAATACTCAGCGGGAAAGTTTGGAAGGACGGCGAAAGGTTTATGGATGGAAGGGGATATCGGAGTGTCGTTGCCAAATTTTCAAAAATTCAAATTGCTTTTACAACTTTATCCATCATATTGTATGATGAAGAGCAAGAAATAAACACAATATACCATAAAATTTTCACTTTTTGACAAACTGAAAATGTTTAGCAGTCATTAAAATAGTATGTCTTTCGTTTTTCTCTATTTTTTAGTTGATTCTCAAAGCGCCAAGCTGTAAAAGCGATTTTAAATTTTGAAAATTCGGCAACGACACTCCGATATCCCCTTCCATCCATAAACCTTTCGCCGTCCTTCCAAACTTTCCCGCTGAGTAGCTTTACTTTTTTGCATGTTGACCTGATTTATTTCATTTGTAATTATTATTGGTCCATTCCAGAATTTCATCATTTCCCCCACTGTTCTAAAGAAGCCCGTTCGAAATGTATTTTCCCGTATTTTAAATAGTTTATGTTTTACCATTTATTCGAGTAAACATTTTTACAATAAGGGACATTTTCAAAGAGTTTGAAGTTTACAAAATGAAAGATAACCAAGCAATTATCAGAGTAACTCCTCCAATTGGAGTGTACTTTCTGGTCGATTCAATGCCTGTAATGCTATAGTGATAACATGGACCGCAGAAAAGAAGCATTCCAGTAGTGAAGAGGCCAGCTGTGAGTAGTGGAAAGCGTGCAGACGGAGAAGCTAGAAGAGCCACTGAGTGAATCAAATGATAGCGGGAAGCAGTGTCGAAAGCGGTTCTTCGACGCTCTTCAATTGATGGATCATCACGGAGTACTGTATAAAATTATATCAGTATCGAAAAAACTTCTGCTCATTTACCATGAGATCCGTATGCTCCAAGAGAAATCGCAGCAGCTCCAGAGAGTCCAGCGAGACGAATAAATGGAGACATGTCAATCGCAGGTGGCAAAATGAGAGACTCTACTGTTGGAGATGACGCAACAGCTGGAAAAAGTGCTGCAAATCTGAAAAATAACATTCTTGGTATTTTCTATCCTTCTAATTAGAGTGAGTCTCATCGAAGCTTTTTTGTTAACAACAAACTGTGCAAACTGCTCACCGTTTAATAGGCAAAAAATCCGAAACCGTGTGGACAACGTCAGATATTATCTGGGCCATCAACCTGAACTATAAAAATCACTGCACTATTAAATGCGTTTTGCATAAGTATTGATTTCATGATGTACAACAATTGACATAAATATAGCGAAAAATCGAGATAATTTGTTTTATTTTTTAAATATTACACGTGAAAGAGGCGTTCAAATAATAACTTGAGTTTTAAAATCACAGAAGTAGAGGGAGAAGAAAGCACCTAGAAAAAATTAATAAATATGAAGCCAAGATCGTTATTTCTTTTGATTGAGAATAGAGTTCAGTATCATTTGTCGTTTTTCGAGTGCGCCTGGTTGATTGGAGAGTGTTTTATCACTACGAACGGATAAAGCAAGAAGATAGTTGAGTTCTGTTGCAGTGAACAAAGATCTGAAATGGTTTCAATTTGATTTTGTACGTGAGAAAGCCAGGAAACCTTTTCTCTGGAACAATAGCCAAAATCCCATCTGGCGTGTTATCTAACAACAAATCGAAGAATGCACGAGCTCTGTCTAGATCCAACTCTCGGCGGTTTGTGATTCTCGATAGTCTTTGTTGAACTCCCCAAACGTTTCGACAAACTCGTTTTTTGGCAGCTTCGGTAAGGCGTGGCATGAATTGACTGGAAACCGATCATAAAATAGGCTCTTCTTTTTAAAATCATACCTGTAGTGAATGAACAACGATGCACAAAGATGACCAAGGCCATCGAAAACGTAAGCTAACTTTGAAGGCGATAGAACATCTTTCAGATTGTCATGGAATTGATGAAGATCCTTTCCAAGAGCAACAACTTCTGGATCCACTTCGTTATGAGACGATGTATTCCGATATTTAGCTAATGGAGCAAGGTGGAAGAAACAGTGAACACGGATTTCGATATGTAGGAGTAAAAGACAAGAGTCGGCGATAGATTCAAGACGGCGGACGCAATCTTCGATTGCAGAAGGTACGGAGTTCTGAAAATGTAGTAAAGTCTTGATTTTCCATTGAATGAACTAACATTATCTATCATTTGTCCATCTTTCAATTGAACTTGAACCATACATGTATCTAGCATCATTTTTACATTAGCAGGAAGAGAATGAACGAGTTCACGAATCTGGAAGCAATGATTTTTTTCCTGATATATTACAACTACTTACTTCTTCACTAAACCATCGGAGAGATTCATGTAGACTGGCAAACATTTTGATATCGTTCATGTCCATGATCAAATTACTTTCATTCAAACTATTCTGAGCTTGAGTCCCAAGATTTCCAATCAGAATCTCCGATTCTCTCTTGTTTCGTTCCCCAACATCATGTTCACTTTCAGCCGCTGGAGTCATTGGAGAAATTGAAGCTGTATGCCAGTTAGGAAGACTCATCAGAAGACGTGAAATATCGTCATCAGCTGTCCAAGCAGCAGAGATTTTCTGACATCTTGTAGGAATAGTGTCTGACGAAGGAACTGAAGGATCTGATGTTTTCGGAGTCATCTGAAGCATAAACTAAGTTATCAGAAGAAATGGATATGTTACCTTTTCATAAACATCAGTCATGTTTTTGAAGTAATCGGTGAGAACGAGAATCCAGAGAGCAGCGAATCGATCAGCATAAAGGTCGATTGAAATTATCAAGTCGTGTATATCTTTACATAAACTCAATACTTTTTCACATGATGGCAGAATTTTCTGAAACCTTATTACGATTCTTAAGTTTATTATATCCTAATTACCTTATTCGTGGAAATTCTAACAGCTTCTCCTCCTCTTAAAGCTCCTTCGATCCTTGATGCAAGTTCTCCTTTTACTCGTTCAACAAACACTCGCATCACGAATGAATGCATGAAGCGTCGTAATTCACATGGCGAATCGTTTATATTCTTCTCAGTTGTTTCCATCATTCGACTGAGAATTGGAAAAATCACTTTGATATTATACGCAGATGGTTTGCATATTAATGCTTTTGCCTGAATTTTTCATTTATAATTTTGAGATCAATCTGAAATTCACTTGATGACTGGAAGAATTTGTATTAGGAGCGGCACATGCAGTGTTTTCAAAACGGAAAAGCTGTTTCCGATTGACTGTTCCCAATACATTTTGTTTTTCGAGTAGTGGATTAATATCGAGATGCTCAGAAACTACAACCTGAATAAAAAATATGTTGCATACAGTAGTCTAAACCATTGTTTTCTAAATACCTCAATAGCAGATTGTGCAGATCTCCAAAACGACGTGAGAACATCAATTCTTCCCAATTTTTTCTCTACTAAAACTCCAAATTCAGCATGTTGCTGACTGGCGGAATCGAATTGAGCAGATAACTGAAAACTATTATATTCTTTTCATCGTTTAATCGTGATAACTTACTAATTGCATTAATTGTTTCAAATGGGTCGTATCTCCCTCATTACTCTCATCGATATTTGCTCCTATTTTCATCACTTGTACGGTGTTAACAATCTGAAATAAAAACTGAAACAGATGACATTTCGAATCAATACCATTTTGTCAATCATGTTTTTTCCTAGCATCATTAGTCTGTCCACATCCCAATTCCTCTCCTCTGAAGTTCTTAGAATAGTTGACAGAGCTCCAACAGAAGAAACTATCCGAGATTTAGCTGTAGCGCTGTTAAATGATGATCCAGAACCAGAATTGTTCCGTGATTTGGTCAGAAGCGAGAGGCAATATGAATTTTGATTGATCCGATGTTCAGGTATGGTTCGAAGAATATGGAGAAGCTTCAAGTAAGTAATTTATCTCATTTTATACAAACTGTACTACATACATGCTTCTCGAATGGATCTACAACCAACATGTTGACCAGACTGTCATTTATTCGGTCGATTAGAATTTTGGTGAATCGTTCGATTTCTGCAGATAGATGTGAAAGACCTTCTACTCGAGATAGTCGACCATTTATCAATTCTCCTGAATAAATGTTTCTTGTTGTAATTTTCATATGACTTTTTTCCATATATCGTATACATGCAACTGAAACTAACTCGACTCTGTAACTGTGTCTGCAGCTTGTTGATATTGCTCCTTTGATATAAGATTCTCGATTTTTGATGGCGCTTCTCGAAGCTCTTCCCTGAACGAGCGAATACTCAACAACTTTCTACAAGAAGCACATTTCACGACTCACAGTTTGGCCATTATTTCGCAAACAGACTTTTGCTGTGCATTCTCATGCCATAACTTTTTCAGATCATCTCTTCTGAGCTCCAATAAACTTTTAACCGTGTGAAGTGCATTTCGAACATTGTGTATTCTTTCTCGACAATCTGCGAATAACTTTTATTGCTGAGAACGATTTTTTTGTAAACATACTGGAAATTTTGGAAGAAACGTCTCGAAAAGATACCAAACATTTTTCTACGTCTTGTTGATGATCTGAATGAAATTCGTATCAATTTTTGTTCAGTGAATGTTCTGGAGACTTACTTTTAACCAAGCGGTCAATGAGAACTCCCGATTCTTTATATCCTTTCTCTAATCTTGATTTCTCAACTTCTCTCTGATCTTCCGAAACTGAAGAAGTCAAAGAACGAATTACATTTATTAGAAGTCCTGTCTCGTTAGACTGAAAAAATGCTTGAATGAAAGTATTTGTACTGAAAAATCAATTTCTTACAGTGACTGGAGACCTTTCGGTGGGCATAGGACGTTGTCTTCTCGCCGCGGCCACCGGAGCGGTGCCGTTCCCATTCATCCCGTTTAAAACACTTCTTAGACTTCAATTTTTATAACTATAAAATTCGGTTTATGATCGATGCATCGGCCGGTGTTTTCGTCCAAAAGTAAACAGAAAATTTGCGGCCGAAGTTCCCGCTTTTTGTCGGCCCGCGGACTCCATTTTGTTGAACGCAGACTTTTCAGTGTAATACGTGAGGAAGCTTGTTTTTCTCAAAAAAGAAAAGATTCAAGTTTTTGTTCACGAAAATACACTTTTTCCTTATTTTTATTTACTCCGTCTTTTCTGCTGCTAATCAAACTGAACGAACAAAACACAATGAATAACAATATAACAGCGGCTCTCCAATAAAAAGTACTAAATTATCGAATCAAACAATGTTTTAATTAATAACCTTGCAAAATAACTCAAAACAAGCCTTTTGATAATCGGCAAATTTCAACTGACGCGCCGAATAGTTTCCTCTTTGCTTGAAATACTGTCGATGCTATTCAGCTTTGCCATCTCAACTCAGCTTTGTTAAACAATAGTACAAGAGACAAATAAATCTTATAATCGATGAAAGTCGCTAAGAATGAAAAAAACACTGATGTTATTTGACACTGTTCCTTTGAAGCCTTCGAGCTTATTTTTGATATATAGTATTTTTACAGCGCTCGTCAAAAGGGCGGCGAAATGATGGAAAGTAAAGACAAGAAAGAATTATCTTCGACAACGTCACACTCACACCTGACCCGTCCTGAATTCGAGTTAATAGTAGAAGGAGATAATGGAGGCGCTGCATACGACAGCGAAGATAACGTAAGTTTCCGCTTCCAGGCTCTACGAAGATAACTCAAATTTTCAGCTCCAGACCGCCGCTGATTGCCTTCGAATGATGGAAGGCGTAAGAGACGAAGCAGATCTCACAGAGATCATGGAAAAATTCCGAAGAAAGACTGAAAAAGGAGAAATGACCGGTCTTTCCAGCACAGCTACAACAGTGTCATCTTCAATGGCATCTCAATGGATTAACCATATGAAACGAAGCTTTAAGAGGCATGCTATTGCTCTTTCTGAAGAACAGCAAGGAGTTCTGAAGAAGATGGTGAACGAGGTAAGATTTGCTTGTTTTTGCCCCCGACAATATTACTAAAATCAATTTTGTATTCGAAACAAATAACACTATGTTTTTAATTAAAAACTAAGAAAAAATTTTGAAAGTCCCCGCCCGCACCGAAAGGATTTTAATAATGCCGCCAGGAACTATACCCTCAGCATGGCTCAACGGATCTCGCGATTCGAGATATCCTGATGCTCTACAGCCGTGGTCTCGAAGCTCATCACGATGGATGTTATCGAGAAATGTTTCATCGCATTCGACCATGTATTCCATATTTCAACACGAATGTTCTTGTCTGGATTCGAGTGTCCGAAGCTCTCATCTATGAATTCTATGAAGTGAGAAGCGTTCGTTCTAGAGATAAATATTAATTATAATTACTTTTTCAGGAAGTATGGGAGTTCAAGGATATTTATAAACGTCTTTTTGCGGGTTGTGATCGACGATATGTTGCCTCCCTTCGCCGACGATGCAACGAACTCAAAGCTCGCCATCCTGACATGAATCTAAGATTCGCTGAAACAGCCACGCTGATGACTTTCGCTTTAGCAAAGCATTCAAACCGGGAGCCTGTTCACTATGCAGCTGCCACCCTTCATGGATTTCTGCTACTTAAACTGAAGAAGTATACGGAGGCGATAGAAACGGTTAACTTCATGTTGATGAAATATGATAAAACTGGCGAATGGGTGGACAGTCTGACACTTCTACTCACCTACAAAGCCGAGGGAATGATTGGGATAGGGAGATACAACCGAGCAATCGAATATTGTCTACGAGTTGTTGCAACGACCACGAACGTCAGAGCAAAACATCGTGCACTCATGTTGATAACCATGGCATATATGCGGAAAAACAACTTCAAGAAAGCCCACGAATATGTAATTGTAAGTTTTGATACACTGGCTACTCATTTATAAAAGCGTATATCTATTTCATTTCAGTTACTTTTGAGTGACGGCCAACTCGATGAGAACATGCTCGAGAACGTAGCTCTACTCGGGCTGAACTTGGCCCATTTAATGGGAAACATGGAATTATTTAAGAGATTCGAGAAAATGCTTCAACGAATCGTATACTAATGTGTATTTTGGTGGTCCCGATAATAAGTTTAATTTATAATCTGTAATTCCTGGTTCTTATGTTGCCCTGATATTTTCAAACATCATGTTTTCGTTCTTTCATCGTTTACAGCAAAAAATGATTGTCATATTAACACTGTTAATATCATAAATGTTGAAATACTGGGTTCAATGACCCTTATACTGTTCGAACGTTTTCCAAAATCATTAATATAACCAATAGTTTAAACAATCAGGTTTGTACATAAATGTGATGATCGGGCATCGTTTGGCAAAATGGAGATGGAGCAGAAGTTACACAACGTAAAAAAAGAAATCAGTCAGAATTCAAAAATGAAAATTGGAAATGTTACAGGGCAGTCGCCAACGCTGACGTCGTCGTTTGCGGTGGCGGAATTTCAGGAACTTCTATTGCCTATCATCTAGCGAAACGGGGTAAAAAAGTAGCACTGGTTGAAAAAGATTCGTGAGTATTTCATGAAACATCGTGTTTTTCAAATCATGTAGCTTCCAGAATAGGATGTTCTGGCGCGACAGGACTCTCTGCTGGACTCGTATCTGCTCCAATATTCTGGCAAGATACAAGTCTTCAAGCCATTGCTCAAGCTTCTCTCGATTTGTACTCACATTTGGCAAAAACTTGCAAATTCCGTATGTTCTCGTAGTGTAAATTAATTTCTACCTAACATTCTAATGTTTCCAGGGTATGTAAAATGTGGTAGAACATATCTCGCCTCAAGCATGGCAAACGAAATTCTCCTACGGCGAATGTATTCGAGAGGTGTAGTTCATAACGACAAGGTTGAACTGCTTGATTGTCAAAGCGAAATGCTCGAAAGGTGGCCGTTTTTGCAGACTGAGGATGTTCAGGTATTTTCAGTTTCCTGATTCATAAATTATTGTCTGCTTTAGTTGGCTTTGTACTCTCCAGAAGACGTCGCTTTGGATCCAGTTGCACTTTGCCAACATCTTGCTCTGATTGCAAAAGATCATGGTAATTTCAAATCAGGTTCCTATTCAACTTCATCCAGTAGTTTTCAGGCGCGTTGATATACGAAAGCAATCCAGTTCTAGAGGTGCACATTGGAGATGAAAAACAAGTTTATGGCGTTTCTACTAAAATGGGATTCATCGAAACTAGTCATTTTGTTGATGCTGCAGGAATCGTAAGAAGAATTTTGATTGTTTCCATGACCACATCTATCCATTTTTCAGTGGGCTGGAAGCCATCTTGTGAAAGCTCTTCCTCATCAGCATGTTCAAACTGCAGCATATCCGTGTACATATTCTTACATTCATACATCAAAACTACCAACGGGGTCTGTTAGTGATATGACTCCTAGTAAGTCAATGTGAAGTTCATTTATTCTACATCATGAATAAATTCAGTTTTCAATGATCTGGACGGAAACATCATGCTTCGTACAACTTCATTCAAAACTCTCTGTGCAGGATTCTCTGAAGAAAGTATCAGACCTCTAGCCAGACAAACAGGTTCAACAACACCTTGGCAACATCCAGAACCCGATTGGAATGTTTTCGGTATTATTGCAATACTATAGCTGTGAATTACTTCAGTTTTATAGATTCTAACCTCGAAAAGCTTATCTCCAGATGCCCGATGCTAGGAGAATGCAATCATGGTGATTTAATAGTTGGGATGGAGGCTTATACACCTGACAAGCTTCCAACCATTGGCGAAAGTTCCCAAGCAAAAGGTTACTGGGTCATGTGTGGAATGAATGGTCAAGGGCTATCACTGGCTGGTGGACTCGGAAAAGTGCTCGGAGAACTGATGTGTGAATCACAAAGTTCCACTGCAGACGTGGCTCGTGTTGATGTTGGACGATTCATTGATCTTCATGCAAATAGTCAGTACTTGATAGGAAGAACTCCGGAAGTGGCTGCATTGACGTACTCAAATCTTTACCACTCCCACCAATGTCATACTGCAAGAAATTTGAGGATGGCACCAATTTATCATCAGCTGAGAGATGCTGGAGCTGTGTTTGGAGAGATTATGGGTTACGAACGGCCATTGTGGTTTGAAAAAACTGCGAAATCAGAACGAAACGCATTGATGAGTGGTCAAGATTCTCTCGTTGGAAAACCGGACTGGTTTGAAAGAGTCGCCAGTGAGTACGAAGCATGCAGAGAACGAGTTGGACTTATGGATATGAGTAGCTTCAGTAAATATGATATTACGGTTTGAGATAGATACTTTAACTAAAACATATCTATGAAAAAAATTCAGGGCGAAGATGCTGTCGAATATCTTCAATTTCTGTGCTCAGCAAACGTTGATGAACCAATTGGAACAACAGTTTATACTGGAATGCAACATCAGAAAGGTGGATATGTCACTGATTGCACTCTCAGCAGGCTAGGCGACAAGAAGTTTTTTATGGTCGCTCCAACAATTCAGCAGGAACGAGTACTTGTATGGATGAAAAAATGGCAGGCAATTCTCAAAGCTCGAGTACATGTTCAAGATGTGACCGGCGCTTATACGGCTCTTGATCTGATTGGCCCATCTTCTCGTTATTTGATGGGAGATATCACTGGTTTATCAATGAGCAGCAATGACTTTCCAACATTTAGATGCCAAGAGATTAACATTGGAATGGCGACTGGAATACGAGCGATTAGTGTTACCCACTGTGGAGAACTTGGTTGGGTCATTTATATACCTAATGAAGTGAGTTTAATTGGATATCTCATCTACACGATTTTGGTATTCAGGTGGCTCAAAATGTGTATGAGAAGATTCTGGAAGCTGGAAAAGAGTATAGTCTTCAACATGCTGGTTATTATACGCTTCGCCAACTTCGAATAGAAAAGTTCTACGTCTATTGGGGTCAGGATATCAATGCCACAGTAACTCCTGTTGAGTGCGGAAGACTTTTCAGAGTCGACTTCAAGGTGCGATACATATTTTCTTTTTTCATGCGAGAAAGTGGTGAATTTCAGAAAGATTTCATAGGAAAGAAAGCACTCGAGGAGCAGGTCGAACGAGGTGTTTCAAAACGATTCGTGCAGCTGCTTGTCGATGGACATGATAAAGAAACGGATCCGTGGCCACAAGGAGGTGAAACTATTCTGAAAGATGGTCGACCAGTTGGATTAACAACTTCAGCTGCTTATGGCTTCACATTGGGCTGTCAAGTAAGTTCATTTTTCATTCAAAACATTGGTCCCCCAACCCTACTATCCTCGATACAATTCCCCCTGTCCCTCGTTTGTTGTCACACCTTTAGATTGTCAGCTCCAGATGAATTGGATTAGACTACTCGTCATTATCTCCTTTTGTATAATAGAGCAGTGACAGAATGTATTCATCCATCAAACTGTCAATTAACACTATCGAATAGGTTTTTAGCTTACCGACCTCTTTTCCTAGAAGCATAATTTTTTAACTTGGGAATGGTTCTGTTCGTACAATAAGCCATTTAGACAATGAGATTAGGTCATGCACATCTGGACATTTCAATTAACACTGTCAAATACGGACTTATTGAGACGATAACATCTTGGTCTGTAGGAAATTTGTTGAACTCCTGGGAAAATGACATTGTCACTATGATCTTACAATGGATAGTGTGGACAAAGGGATTAGATATTGCACAGCTGGAAATGAACAATAGAATTTGGACCGAGAGAAGAAGGAGAGTTTGATATTGTAATAATCGTGGGAACAAGAAATAATGTGTACCAAAAAATGAAAAGTTTTTGTTGGAAGTAAAAATCAAGGCGCGGAGCATCTTATCCTAACTATGAGTTAATTTCAATTTCAGGTATGCATTGGATACGTTGAAAATAAGGAATTCGGAGTCTCTCCTGAATTCGTTTCATCTGGACACTTCGAGATTGATATTGCTGGAAAACGATTCTCATGTCGACTCAATGTCCACTCGCCATCGCTTCCAATGATATCCAGCGAGCATCCACTTCATTATCGACCAACACAATGATAATTCTTGCCTTCAGAACTTTCCCTAGACTGTCTAAAAGTAGATGAAGAAAATTGAACGTTATTTCCGATCTTTTCTTTTTTGTAGGTACTGTAGTTGAGTTACTCATGAGGTTACCCAATTAGCGGAAAACATTTAGAAATCGTAAACAACATCGCATTTAGAAATTCATAAAAAGCTTCTTGCGATCTTGTATAGGCTTTTTCCATTTAATTTTTCACGATTCCTGAACAAGTTTTCTTTATTGTTTTCCGTCACTAACCTCATCAGATTCGTAGAATTTACTGTATTTTTTCTCAAATCAAGATGCCATATTGGTTGTATTATAATTGTGTTTGTGCCCTCTCTTTCCACCCAGTGTGCTTCTACTTCTTCATAATAATAAATAGAAATTATGCACTCTCCTTGCTTCGTACACTATCTTGCAGCAAGCACGCAACGCGGCACCGCACGCGTCGTCCCGATCAATTTTCGACGTTTCGCGACGTCGCAACTTGTGTTAATGCTTAAACTTACTGGAAATCGAGAGTTTTTATGTATGATAGCTACAAGATTGTGTTGTTATCGTCGTCATAGCCCCTTTTGGTGAATCGATCGAAAATTCCACTTAAAACCTAAATAGTGAGCTTTTCAGAATCGAAACATTCATAGACTCATATCCATTTTTTACATTTTTCAAGGTCAACATTAAGAAAGTCTCCGTATCAACTTCATATTCCGTATTTGACATCCACGACTCGACTTTTTAAATTTTCCTCTCCATCTCTATACTTACAGAGTACCTGTTTCATATCCACTGTTCCTGCGAGACCAAAAATGGATCAATGGAGCCACCAAAATCACCAAAGTCATCAGAACCATCAGAACCATCAGAACCAGACAACTTCATCAGCTCCACCATCTCATCCTCACATGGGACATGTAGCTGTGCAGGTTTGCTCATATGAGATTCTCTGTATACGTTTTGCTTTTTCAGCCGAAAGAAGAAGTTCAGTACATGATGAGGCAGGTCACAGATAGTGTACGATTTGCAATGTGTGAAGCTATAAGTCACCGTACTCCTTTGTGGGATTCGAGTCGTGAAAAATGCAGTTCCGCAACCCGAAAACGTCTTTTCGGAGAAGTAGTTGATGTTATAAACTCTCAATTTGTTCTGAGTCCGCCGCTGTCCAGTAGGGTTTTGTGAAAAAAAATGTTGCTCCAATTTATTTATTTCCAGTTGAAGAAGTTGAGAAACACTGGAAAAACCTTAAGGATACATATGTCAAGACACGTCGGAAGATAACGTATGATCAGGATGGTTGTCTTATCCGTCCCAAGTGGAAATTTTTCGAGTCTCTGATGTTCCTCGATGCTGTTAACCAACCAGATTTCGCTTTGAAGAAGAGGGCAGTGGCAATGACGTTCCCAGCCCAATCGTACGATATGTACCAGGGGCCGACTATAAAAAAAGAGAAGCTAGAAGAAATCCCGACTGACGAATACATGGAGTTCTGCCGATCGATCTATTTACCATTGAAAGAAATCGGTTATAAAGATCGAGTACGCTGGCTAAAAATTCAGAAAACCTTTCGAGACATTATCTATGAAGCGCAATTAGAAAGCGCAGTGAAACCCTCTGTCGATATGCAGTAATTGATGAATAATAAATAATTAAAGCGTTTCCGTGTTTAACAATTTATTTTAACAATAACGAACAGTTTATGCGCTCTCCGATGGAACGCTGAGGATGATATCGGAATCTCCGGCATCTGTAACAGCGAGGGTGCATACACGGAAGAGACGTCCGCAAGCGGTTCCGAGCTCGATATTGTTTCCGTTGTAATGATGGACTCCAGTCTTGGCGAGCATAGCATAGTATTCGATCTCGGACTTTCTGAAGAAAAACAATTCCGTTTTGTAAAAAATTAATTATGAACCTGAGTGGTGGGGTGTTGTTGGCAATGATGACAAGCTTGGCCTTTCCGTTGAGAAGGGACTTGAGGGTCTGCTTGTATCCGAGGACGTACTGTCCGGTCTTCATGACCATGGAGAGGCGAGAGTTGATGTTCTCAGCATTTTTCTTGACCTAAAACTTGTTTTATAGAGTTTCGCACGCCGTCAATATATAAATTTTGAGTGCTTACATTGAGCACCCAGAGCCTGTGACAGAATGAGTGGGGAAGTTACTCCTTCTCAATTAAATCACGAGCTCCGGATTACTCCATCGCTGCTCGAAAATTTAACTCCAGAGAAACTTCACTAACCTGTGGCTTAGCAGCTGGAGCCATGATGATTTTACCTGCAAGATTACTAGTTGAAACGTGAACTCTCGGTAATTCCACGAAAATGAGAACGGGGGTGATGTGACAACAAAGATCAGCGTATTTCTCCGTGTTGTCAATACGAAAAGCTGCTAAACTTCAAAATATTTCTACGTCTCGGAATAAAACTGGTGAGAAATAAAACTGATAGGAAAACATCTGAATACTGAATATACCCTGTGAAGTGATTTAACGTAGAAAAGCCTCTAGGAGTAGCATAAAACTTTTTTAAATTACTGAAAACAGATATACACAACAAAATGCTGATTTTTGTAGAGAAAGAATGAAAAAAAGGCGATTTTTGGGACAGGACTAGGCGAATTACCCCGATGCCTACGGTCTGCGGCGCTTTTCGTGGCGAGACCCGTCCAACAACCCTCGCCTCCCTTTAAACATCTGTGTCTCTTTTTCCGGTTTTTGGGATCCGAGTTCTCCTGGCTCTGAGCAAAAGGACAGTAAATCCCAATTTAAACTGCTCAAAAACCCATAAAAATTAAAAAAATCTAAAAAATCACCAAAAAAATTTTTCTTTGGCCGATCCGACACCGAAACGTGAGTTTTATCGATTTTTTCTTTTTCGAAAATCGATTTGTAACGTGTTTTGCAATGTTCTCATGATTTTCTTGTTCTCACCGTACTTTATTACTCAAACCAAACATTTTCGCGTAATTAGTGTCCCACTCACGGTTTGCGTTAAGACCCTCCCACGCCTTCTGTTTTTCTTCCCACAGAAGAAGTTCTCCTGGGAAAAGGTTTGGCTCCGCCCACCGCGTACTGGTACTCACAGATTCATTTGCATTTCAGTTGTAGGGTGCGGTCTGATCAGCTGGACATCGCGTCCCCAACAGTCTCCCCCGTTCGCGTCTAATTGTGCTATTAAAAAACCATCGAACACGTTACAGTCGTTCTTCGGAAAAAAAAACTACATATTCTATCTAATATTCAAAAAACCCTTCGTTCAGTAGAATCATGGAAATAAACGTCGCAACCCCTGCTGCTCCTGTTGCTGGCGCTGGAGCCCCTCAACCAGGACAAAACCCTACTGGCTCGTCTTACACCATGGCCTCGCTCTATGTCGGAGATCTCCATCCCGATGTCAACGAGTCTATTCTGTTCGAGAAATTCAGTGCCGCAGGGCCTGTTCTTTCCATCCGAGTTTGCAGAGACAACGCCACTCGTCTCTCCCTTGGTTACGCTTACGTCAACTTCCAGCAACCAGCCGATGGTAAGAATTTTTATATTAATTTCGTTCCTCACCTTTTTAATTACAGCTGAGCGTGCCATGGACACCATGAATTTCGAAGCTCTTCATGGAAAGCCAATGAGAATCATGTGGTCACAGAGAGACCCTGCAATGCGTCGTTCTGGAGCAGGAAATATCTTCATCAAAAACCTTGATAAGGTCATTGACAATAAGTCTATTTACGACACATTTTCCCTTTTCGGAAACATTTTGTCCTGCAAGGTAACGTTTCCTATAGAACACTTAAAAACCGTCGTGAATTCATGTTGTACAGGTCGCCATCGACGATGAAGGTTCTAGCAAGGGCTATGGATTCGTTCACTTCGAAACCGAAGAAGCCGCTCAAAATGCCATCCAGAAAGTCAACGGAATGCTTCTTGCCGGAAAGAAAGTCTTCGTTGGCAAGTTCCAACCACGTGCTCAGCGTAACCGAGAACTTGGAGAGACTGCCAAAAAGTTCACCAACGTCTACGTCAAAAACTTCGGTGACCATTACAATAAGGACACTCTCGAAAAGCTTTTCGCCAAGTATGGAGCAATTACAAGTTGCGATGTCATGACTTCGGATGGTAAATCTAAGGGATTCGGATTTGTTGCTTTTGCACAACCAGAAGAAGCTGAAGCTGCTGTTCAAGCGCTCAATGACTCGGCCGTCGATGGATCGGATTTGAAGCTTCACGTCTGCCGCGCTCAGAAAAAGTCGGAGAGACATGCTGAGCTAAAGAAGAAGCACGAACAACACAAGGTTGAGCGTATGCAGAAGTACCAAGGAGTAAACTTATACGTGAAAAACCTCGATGAGTCTGTCGACGATGAAGCTCTGAAGAAGCAGTTCGAAAACTTCGGAAACATCACGAGTGCGAAGGTTCGTTTGGTTTGTTTCGTCTTCAATTCTTATAAGTTTATTTCAGGTCATGACTGACGAAAATGGAAGATCGAAGGGCTTCGGTTTCGTCTGTTTCGAAAAGCCAGAAGAGGCGACAACCGCTGTCACAGAGATGAACTCGAAGATGGTCTGTTCGAAGCCGCTCTACGTTGCTCTTGCCCAACGCAAGGAAGATCGTCGTGCCCAGCTCGCGTCGCAGTACATGCAACGTCTTGCTAGCATGAGAATGCACAGTAACGTTCCTGGGGGAGGAATGTACAATCCTGCTCAAGCTGGCCCAGGCTACTACGTCGCCAACCCCATGCAACAACAACGCAATTTCGCTGGAGGACCTCAAATTGCTCGTCCAGGAGGAGGACGTTGGGGACAACAAAATCAGTATCCGATGCAGAACCAATACATGATGGCTCAAGGACCAGGTGTCTACCCGAACCGTATGGGTCGCCCACAGAACCAACAAGGAGGGCCACGTGGTCCACCTCAGCAATACAGCCAAGTTGCTCAAGGAGGAGTCCGTATGCAAGGGCCACCACGAGCCCAGAACGCCGGTGTTCAGCAACAGAATATCCAACGCCCACCACCTCAGCAGCAACAACAACAGCAGCAACAGCAAAGATCAGCTCCTACCGGACCAAAGGCTCCTCCACAGCCGTACAATCAGCAGTACCAGCAACAAAGACCACAAGGAATCGTCATTGGAGGACAAGAGCCACTCACTTCAGCTATGTTGGCTGCTGCTGCTCCACAAGTAAGATCATTAGTTATTCTATTTTTGACAACGTCATTTATTTTTTCAGGAGCAAAAGCAACTTCTCGGTGAGCGTATCTATGCTTTGATCGAGAAGCTCTATCCAGGACACAAGGACGCCGGAAAGATCACGGGAATGATGCTCGAGATTGACAACTCGGAATTGATCATGATGCTCCAAGATAGTGATCTTTTCCGCTCAAAGGTCGACGAGGCTGCTTCCGTTCTCGCCTCTGCTCAGAAGTAATAACTTCATCTTAAATGCTGTCACCCCTACCGGCTAAGCCTAACCCTTGTTCTTTTTCTTTATGTCACCCCCTTCTTTTTGTTACTTGTTAGTGGTAGGTTTAGCCGCCTCCACACCCCCTGAATAAGCATCCTCTTTTGTGTTGTTTATTCATGTTAAAATAAAATTATAAAAAAAGTAAGTGTTATTAAGTAACCAACTGGTGCACGAAACGAAACATTGCACAAGTGTCCTTGACAGACGCATTCAATTCCTTCGATTCCATCCCAAAGCACTGTTTTCCTGCATCCAATAGGTGAATCAGATGGAACACATAATCTCTGTTCTCGAATAAGACCACCTGAAAAACGATTTTATGAAGGAAGTTTTTCTGAGTACTAACTTGACATTGGAGCGGTCCTTCTCGAACATTTGGAGCCTACACAAGTTGAACCGTCAAAGTCGCAGTAACCTTGATAAGAATCACAGACCTGACATTGTATGGATTCTACCCTATCAATAAAAATTGTATAAATCAAAACCAGTAAAAATAGAGAACGCATCGATCGTTTGAACAGAAGTATGACTGAGTTAGCAGTTTTGTTCGGGAACGGTCACGAGCAAACATACACTTGAAATCGGTAGAATGTGTCTAAATCAACTTCGTGACTGACGAGTTTCGAAATAAAACAAGAACTGGAAGAAAAGAAGAAAAAATTCATTAAATTCAAATTATGCTATCCAATGTAACACAACTAAAGTTCATCATGAAGATTTCTCTGCTGGAACTTCACATGATAATCTTTCTTCTCTTTCCGTACTTTCGTTTGGTGAATATTGAGAAAAGCGTCTGCTTGCTCTGGACGATCGGGTATTTGACTGCAGAGCCAACGAGTTTGTGGAGTGTCTTTGAAGTCTGTAAGTTGAACCTTTAGATGAGATCAATTGTGATAGCCGATTACATTCTTGACACATTTCTCTGAGACAATGGAGAGCATTCGGTTGCTCATTGAGCTCGCACCATTGAATTTCCAAACTGCAGAATCTTTCAGGTCGTGTGATAACGGTTGCCACATCAATTAGTTGATAAAACTTCTTTTTCATTACATTCTGGCAACCATCATAAGTTAATCCATGCGGGAAAAGTGGAATATCGAGACCTTGGAATGCAAGACATAACTCTGCGCATAAATTATGGAACAGATTTGCTTTAAGCCAATAATAAACTTGATCAAGCATTGCTGGTTGCAGGAATATTTTGTGTTGAAGAACATTTGTAATTGACATACAGGCGGTGCATTCAAGGCAAACCACAGATTCCGTGAGATTTCCAACTGGAAAAATAGAGATTCTAAACGGACAACTTGTGTCTTTAACTAACCTTTCAAAGCGTAATCCTCATCACATCCAGGAGCAATGGCAGTACAAATAGATTTTGGAGATGGGAAATGATTATAGAGTAAATGGGAAATATGGTATTCATCATCAGTAATCAGAAGACTATTCGGTTTGAGTACTTTCGAGTGGATTTCTTCTGTGAAGCGATGGCAAAGGGAGCAAAATGGTCCAGGATGGGCTGCCGCCAACGTGGAAAAGTATCCGAACAACTGGTCTTCGGTGATGGAATTCAGGTCGGTTATTTGGTTGTTGCAGACTTCGGACTCGCGTTTCATATAATACTGAAAATTTGGAAATTAACGTTTCTGTTGAAAAAGTGGAGCACACCAAAATATTTCAAAATTGAATAAACAACAGAAACCTGTAAATCTTACATGAAGAGTTTTCATATACCAAGAGAATGGATCCAAATCGTTCGTTCTCGTAACATACACTTTACTTGGATTGAACTTTTCACTCTTCTTTACTTCCTCCTTTTCCTTCTTTATTTCTTCTACCACTTCTGGAGCCGCAGAACTCATTGGAGCAGATGACGTGGATCCTGCTGGAGCAGATGACGTTGAACCTGCAGGAGCCCCAGATGTCGACATAGCTCCATCAGTATTTCCGTTGGTTGTAGTGTCAGATGCAGTTGTTGCTGAAGCAGTTGTAGTTGGTTGCGGAGTAGTTGTAGTAGTAGAAGTTGTGAACATTGTTGCGTTGGGTTGAGGACATGGTGGTTGGTCATCTCGGATTTTAATGAGATCTTGGAGTTTTGGAGAGAGATTCAAACTATCGTCTTTATATGATTTGATTTGGTCTTTTGATTTGGACATCAGTGAAACGAGACGGTCGATTTCTCGAGATGCTAATTTTTCAGCGATGGTCTCGACTCGAAGACGACCTTCGCGAAGAGTTTGCTTACATTCTTCATGCTGTAAATATATAATTTATGTTCGGGTTCGAGGCTTCTGCATGCACAGTCTTGATATTGTTTCGATACAACAGGATTTCTGAAAATTACAAGGAAAGGAATTCGTCTTCTGCAATTTTGAACTTGAGTCAGCCCATTTTGATCACGTTTTCCGTAATCAAGAATTGTCTATTGGTTTCATTAATTGATCGAAATGTCCTTCTAATCAAGATCTCTATTCTAGCAGTTCACTGTTTTTCATATTGATTATTTTAGAACAGTTCTACTCGATTGTAATGAAATCATTCTAATTTGCACTGAAACATTCCCCGAACTAGAAATCTCCACAGAAAGCTTATATAAAAAAATGTGTGCAGAATTCAGACCGAAACAAAAAGTTTATAGTCAATTAATTTTCAACTGAAAACTGAAAAGTAGCCAATCGAATTCCGAAGATTCTCTTTTTGAAACAACTTACAAATCCTGCATTCACAAATAAAACAGAAATAGCTAAAATGGCAAGAACAATCTTCATTTCCAAACCTCTTCTCAAATGATAGAATGTGCTCTATCAGTGAGTCTGACCGGAGGCGAATGATTATAATATCGAAAGGAGTTGTCAGGTATGTCTGTTATCAGTTGAATTGTAGAATAGCTAGTTGACTGACCACACTCTTCTTTACTCTTTCTCTCATTTTCTACCGGAGTTTTATTGTTTGAAAATGATATGAACTGTGCTTGAAACACGTGGATTTCTGAAGAAAAAACACTTTGTGACTTCCGTTTTGAGGTTTAGGAGAAGACATACACTTTGCATTTTCAATGGATTCATCTTATGGCAAAAACATGGCGAAAACACGAAAAATAATGAGGCGATATCCTAGGATACTCCGAGAATCCGTTCGGTTGCTTGGTTTCTCCGAACGATTCTTCCCTCGAATCGCCTCGAAAATGCATTTCATTCGCTTACAAGATGCGTGAAGGAGAGCGGCTGCTTGTCTTTTCTCTGATTTTCGTCTTGTTTTCAACTGAAAGTTTAGGTGAGATTCCCATTTATATAGATGATTCATGATGAATTGAGTATCCCAGAAGCGTCAACTAGTGTTGTGACAACAACAACAACAAGTTTGGATTTGATTGATCTCCGTAAGTTGAGAAATAAAATGGTTCAAAAAATATTTTTAGTTTTTTGAGTGTTCAGGGCTGAGTATATTTCAAGTTCAATATAGTTAATTCTGGGTGCAATCATCTAGAGTACACGGTTTTAGAATCTGAAAGCGAGTTCCAATCTTCAAAATTGATGCTCGCGACTTGAATTCAGTATCCTGATATCAAGAGAGTTTTGGATTCAATCACGAATTCTAGACTGAATTTGAATTTTTATTCGAAAACTATACTTTTTTCGAAAATTTTCAAAAAAATTCCGAAAAAATTCAAAAATTCAAAATTTTTTCAAAAAATGTTTCAAAACGGTCCGGGCCAAGATTTTTCCTGATTTTGGCCCGTGACAAGTCTGCTCTAAACATATATTCAATATTCTTTAAACTGTTTTGACATGATATTTCAGCTGTGAACTGCACTATTAACGGTATCAGCCAGAAAGTTACTACGGACTGTGAAAGTTTGGAATTAATTCTCTGTGAATGTTCCCTGTTGTCTCCTTCTGGATCTACTTTACCTTCAAAGTATACTGCCTACTCAACTGCATCCTATCCAATAATAGATTATTCGAATGCAACTGACATTATCTTTTTGTATAACGATTATTGGGATGACGAGTTTGACAATCTATCGACGGCTCCATGGACTGAATATGCGGAAGCTTCTGATTCGATAACAACTACAGTGAACCCATCTTGCTCAATTCAATGCCCAGATGGATACATTATTGGTCAATCTCTATGTTACTTCATTGCTGATTTAACATTTATCAAATCATATCAATCCGCTCTCTCCTATTGTCAAACTGTCAACCTTCGGAATCTGATATCTCTGGAACATCTTCGAAATCTGCTTGATCTTCAGATATTGAAGACGAAAGTGAATTCATTCTACTCAACTACTTGGTACTTTGCAAACGGAGGAGGTTCAGTTCAAGAGAGATTCGATAAGAAAGCTCAAGTGTTTGATATAAACATGTTGACTGGAATGACGTCACCAATCGAAATGACTGTTGGAATATCTGATGCCACATCGAATGTCTCTGCTATTTGTGTTCTTCCACGTGGGTTCCTTAGGAGTTATTGAAATTCAAAAGTTGGATTCACTTCAGAATACTGTAACATTTCTCAATGTTACGTTGACTCTGCTCTGAATGTTCTTGAATTGAACACAATTCTCAGCTCATCTAAAGAAGTTATTGACAGTGTTTCGACCACCAGGTTCTGATTTGACTTGTGGAGTTCAATTTTTAAAATTTTTCTTCCAGTATAACCTGTTCTTACACTAAATCAGTATCTACAGTTGCTTGTGGAACGCGTGGAAACATGATGCCAAATCCGACTACTATTAGTTGTGAAGGTAAAGAAAAATCTAGAATATGGATGTCTGAAAAATGAATGTTTTAGCTTCCGGAGTCGCTCAAAAACTACCAAACACGACAGCTGAACTTGTACATGATTGCTCAGCATGCTTCGACCGAGGAACGGAAAGTTGCAGTGAAGCAACTGATAAGAATGGGAAAACGGGATACCAATGCAATTGTAAAAGCTCTTATTCGGTAAATTTCAGACAGGAGTTTTACAGTGTTGGATACTGTAGCAACAGTAGATTTACAATAATCCCTTCAAGAACTTCTTTTCCAGATGGGAACATGTTGGTACACTTCTGATTCTTGTCTTCCTGACACCTGCAATGAACATGGAAAATGTTCTGATACTCTCGGAAGTATCAAATGTGATTGCGATTGGGGATACGAGGGAGATTCTTGTGAAGTGAACAAGGATCGAGTCACCAATACAACTGATTCATTTTTCAAACGACTTGGAAATTATATCATTGACTTTCCAACTATTTATGCTGTTCAAACGAATTCTTGGATACTTTTGACAATTGTTGCAAAGTCGATGGGCAAGATTTACAGATCAACTGGAGAAGATGTAGGTTGCAGGAGAATAGAAAATTCTGTATAATGTTGTTCAGGACCCGCAAGAAACTCATCAAGCAGCCAGAGCATTCTTCATGACATTGGGAACTACTTGTGTTTTATTTTTTAATGACCCGTATTTATTCAAGCTTTCTTTGGCAACTTGTCGAATGTTTTTCCTAATTATTCACTTCTGCTTCATGGGAGGCAAGAGACAAACTGATATTCAAGCTAACAAATAAAACTGAAATTTCAGCAATGATTCAATGGATGTTGGAAGGATACAATGCGAATCAAGTGGTTCGATGTGTTCATCTGAACGAGTGGGAGAGAGATTTCGAATGTAGAAAAGCTTGGGGAATCAAGGCTGCACCGAGGATGGTTATACCTCTGATTATGATGGCTGTCGCGTTGGCGGTGATTTTCAAATCGAGTGAGTAACTTAGTTACGAAGGAAATCTTGAAAGAAGTGGGGGCAGTTCAAACTTATTACGGGATACACTTTTGCAGATGAACTTTCAGATAGACTGAACATTTTCAGAGTGGTACTATCTGCCATCCACGTGGACATGCCTCGGTGTCATCTGCAATCAAACTACTTCCGTTTGGCTCTCCGCTATCTGGATTGTTCTATGTTTGGTCATCTCAACTGCAGCTTTTGCCGAGTCTAGTGTTCTTTTGACTCAGTAATCGTCTATTATTTAGAAGATTCCAACAATTGTTTTCAGTCGCCGTCCATTGTACAATCTGAAAATTCGTCAACGAATTGAGAGAGACATCGGAATTATTGATGGTTGGGTTGCAGAAAAGTGCCGTCGGAACACTGTTCTTTGCTTCATTGGAATCTGTCTTCTATCTGTCACGTGGCTTTTCATCATCCTAGCATCTGATAAGAGAAGCAAATATGTATTTGGATGGTAACGTCAAAAACAGTATCCTGATTCCCAAATACTCATTTTCAGGACTCTCACTCTTGTCTCTACTCTTTATGGATCTTTCAGCTTTGTTCAAGGAGTTTATACCGATCCAAATGTAAATAACCTCAATTAATCTGAAAACGAGAGCATCAAGTTTATTTCAGACTTGGTCAGCAATTCTCTGGTTCGCTATGAAGCGTTTCCCAGCTCGTTTTGCCCCTACATATGATCCTATATCGATGTGGACTCGAGAAGAAGTGAAAGAAATTCAAAAACTTCCGAAAGAGCAGAGAGAAATAATGAAAGACGAGATGCTTCCACTCAACAAACGACTCTTTTTGCATCATAAATGGGATATGAATCTGAACGAAAAATTGGAAAAAGGGACCGAAATCACTGAAGCTCTTCTTGAAATTCTTCGAAACGAAATTAGAACTCACCATGATTTATCTGGAACTCAATTCCAAAAGGAACAATTACAAGAGACGTTCGCTGAATTCGTGAAATCTGTAGCTGATCGGCCACCAAGAATAGATTTATTGGGAGTGAATGCGAAGAGTGAAGCAGTGACTTTATGTGCTGAGAAGGAGGATGGAAGTGCCCGAGTGACTAAATTCATGTTGGTTCCGGATATTGATGTTTTCGAGCCAGAAGAATTTTACGAGGATGCAGATGATGTGGATAAGAAACGGATGGATATTGAAGAGGAGAAGGTAGAGGTGTTTAGGGCTCCAGTAGTCCAATTCAATAGCCCAACACTGCCACGTCAGATTGCAAACTGCTCTTCGTAACTTTTCTTCTTTATCTAACATTTCTTTTTCAGGAAACCTACAAAATCGCGAGAGAAGAAGCTGTTTCCCAGAACAAGTTCATGAATTCGGCCATCAAATTCAAGTTTGTTATCACTTTCTGTTCTCTATTCCAAATCGATTTTTAGGTACTACGGCAAGATCAAAGGATGATCCGTCCTGGTGTCTTCTCTGTATCCTTTTGAATAAACTTTCGTGTTAATAAAAAAGAATTTTGATATTTTATGTACATTACAAACAAAAAAAAAAGAGAAATACTGATGAGGTGGAATTAAAAAAGGAAGGATCACAGAAGAGTTGGAGGGTTTGAAATGCCAAATTGGGGGTGAAAGTGACAGTGAAAAAGGAGAAGAGTAAAGCAAGAGTGAATGAGAAAATGATTGAGGAAAAAGAATTAAATGTTGAAATTAAAATATTACATTCTCAAGAGGATGCATAGAATGGTTTGAACTCAACTTGGAATCTGAATACAATTAAATATTATGGGAGACTCGTTGTGGAATGGAAAGGGGGCAGGATACTGTACTTTTGAATAGAAAATATTTAAAGAAATGCTAAGATGGTAGAAGTGCAAATGATATGATTGATTGATTGTTTGGGGTTTTGATCTCACAGAAATTATGAGATATCGGGAAAGAAGATGAGAACTCATTCTCAACTTCTTCATTAAAAGAAAAAATCGCTAAAATAGAGAATAAATATGAAAATTATTGATAGTGTGGAAGACCGAGTGTTGGAAGAAGTGAAGATTTCAGATCAGGAAGTCTTAAAGGTTGATGAAGGCTATCATGTGGATGTTGCTGTGATTGAGGTCCTTGTTGTGTTTGAATCAGTTGATGCGGGTGTGGATGTCCTCCATTCTGCATTCCATTATGATCCATTTGGAAATGTTGAGGAGGTGGAGGTCCTTGTAGATGTTGTGGTTGTCCCATGTGTCCCATTGAGTTTCCATACATCATGTGTTGCTGCTGGGGTGTCGGTGGAGGTGCCTGTTGTTCTTGCATTCCACTTGGACCCTGTCCGAGAAGTGAGGGGTTCGATATGTTGTATTTCTGAAATATCATTAAATAATTGGAGTGGAAATCGGGATTAATAGTGATCCGTGCCAGGAAGCGCGTGCAGAAAAAGTGGAAAAGCTCACACTATAGATAGTTTCGATAGGAAGCAGTGGGCGGGGTTTGAGATCGGAATTCTGAAAGAAAGCAGTGAAAAAGTGTGAATTAGAGCGGAAATGGGAGGAAGAGGAGGTTAATATGTGGATATGAATGTGCCGAAACTATTTTTTCGCAGTTTTTCAGAATCAGCTAACTCTGAAAATGCCTTATTTCTCTATTTTATTCATGCAGGACATATAGAACAAAACTAAATATATATTTTTACAGTTGACATATTTTCACAGGATTTCCGGAGATATGGCTCAACAAGATAGTTGCTCCCTCCAATCGACGCATTCCAGTGCAAAGTCATGCGATGGTGACTTTACAAAAATCGTCAACTGGGACAATGAGCCTCTCGGCTAGTTCCATGCATCATGCAAAAATTGATTATGAGTTTTTTCAACAGAAAATTTAGAAACATTCTGAGAGATACTTTAAGACGGGATTCGCCATATTTTCGAAATTCAGACACTTCAAACATGAAAAATCTCATATTAGAAACATTTTTATTCCGAAAATAAATTGATTAAGACATGCAACCATATGAGTTCTCTAAGTATTAGTGATTTTTGACATGCATTTTTCAAGAAAATGTGTTAGTGTTGATTGTGATAACAGAGGTGTTAACATACCAATGGATTCTCAAAAATATCCATATAACTGTTTCCATTTCCATCATCAATTTCTCCTTTAATATCCATCAAATCATCTTTTCCAGCCTTCCACATCTGCATCTCTTTTGTATCTTCCTCTTTGCACGTCGTCGTTTTCCAGTGAGTCCTCAATCCACTCGGTGAAATATACTTCTTTCCGCAAGTACTACAACTGAATGGTCTTTCATTTGCATGCAGTCTTTTGTGTAGTCTTAAATGAACATATTGAGTAAACTTCGCGTCACACACGTCACAAGTGTACGGTTTCTGGCCATTGTGAAGACGTAGATGAGTTTTGAGATTCGAGGTGGAAGAGAATCTTTTGTCACAGATATCACATCGATGTGGTCGTTCTCCGGTATGGACTAAATGATGTTTTTGAAGATGGGCGAGTTGAGTGAACTCTTTTGTACAGATTTCACATTTGAATGGTCGCTCGCCGGTGTGTGTTCTGGAAATAGAGGAAATTGAAAAGTGGGATGACAATATCAATTCACTAACCTGACGTGGACTTTCAGATTTGATAACTGTCCAAATGTCTTATTGCAGTCTTTACACGCATATCTCGTTTTTCCATTCTCTTGTTGTTGTACATACTGAAAAAGGAAACTCCATCAATCAGTTTGACTTTTATTGCCTCTGCCATGCTCCACCGACTACTTTTTTACCGGTGAGTGTCTCTATTCTCATACTAAAACGTACATTTGGAACTCCATTGAACGAAGAATCATTATGATTTGAAGCGGAATGATTAACAAAAGGAAGTTGATGAAATGAAGAAGCATGTCCACTTCCTCCCATTCCGAATCCTCCACCCATTCCTCCGCCACCGAACGTCGGCGTGGCAGTCGTGAACAATGGTTTCAACTCATGCTGGAAATCCTGACTTCCATAAATCGCAGCGTAATTTCCGAAATGAGCTCCAGCAGTCGCTGCGAGAACTGGTTGAACATCTATCGGTTGTCCTGATCGCCCTCCAGTCGCTGTGATTGTTGCACCAGTTTGTACTACAGGACTTGCAAACATTGCCGTTTCAGTGAGTTCTGAAATTCAAACTTGTAAATTTTAGGTTATTGTTTTGATGTTATTTGAGTTTTCTTCAATGTAACAAAAAGTCATAACAAAGAGATAATGTCTCTTGAAAAAAAGGGATTACCTTTAGATTCTAGCTTATTTTTAGAAGGGAGAAGCTGACTGTGAAAAGGTGAGAGAGGAGAAGGACTGAGTTACATTATAGTAGCAAAGATTTTCTTACAAAACCAATCAACAAAGAAAAATAAAATGAACTCACTGGTTAACTGAATGGTTTTCCTCAAATAATCCTTATAAAGTGCCAATGGATCGAGAGTTGACAATGGTGAAGCAAAATTTGTGATTCTTGTTGGAACTGGTCGAACCACCGGGTTCTGAATAACATTGGGTCTTGAGACTTCTGGAACAGAAGGCCGCGTGCAACTCTCTTCAACATCGATCATTTCTTCATAATTATCACTAGTTGAGGATGCATCAGTTGAGAGAGTATCCACTGGTTCAACAAGTTTCTTCACTGAATAATCGATTGCTACAACTGTTTCAGGTAGACTTGCGATGGCTGTGGAGGAAGAAACAGGCGGTGCAGATGGGATTGAAGGTATTGAAGGGACCAGAGGAGTTGATGCTTGTAGGGGTAGTCTTGTCCTCACTTGCGGAGTCGTTGGGTAATTTAATTTTCTCGCGTAATCTCTGCTAAACCAAAATGATAATTCAGTATTTGAATCAATCGGTTTGACTGCATAGAAATAAATATCATTTCCAACTTGTGCCGCAACAATATTCTGATTATTCTCATCTTCTGCAGCAACTACATTCTTCATCCAATTTGATCTACCATCATCTTTTACACTTATTGTTTTTGTTAATCGACCTCCAGAAGGTGAAAAAATCTTCCATTCCTCTGGACAATCATCAAATGGAATTTCTTCTTGGGCTGTTGTTCCACCAGCCATTGATGCTTCTGCAGGACAAACGAGTGCTGATTCCACATCAACTAATCGAATTTCTCCCACGAGAGGACCAAATCGAACACCTCTTGGAATCTGATCCGATGACCAAATTGAAGATTTCTTTCTATTTTTCGAGGAGGGTTTCAGAATTACATTCATTGGGAGAGTGCATTCCGATCGTTTTGGGTTCGGCTGAAGAATGGAAATGTTTGAAATGAACTAGGTGATGGTGCTGAATCGGAGGGATAGTACCGACTTTTTGTATTTGCAGTATGCAGTTAAACTAACGTTGACCATTTGGCATAAAAACCCATTACCGGAAAGATTTTACTTTAATAGGAATATTTAGAAAAAAACTAGAGCTGTATTTTTATAATCGACAACTTCTCTGTGAGAACTCTCCCTGGAAAGTGTGTAGAACGGCAAGGTCTCTGATTTTGGGGCAATTTAGAGAAAAACAGTGAGGATTTGGTTTGGCCTAACTTTTTAGGTATGATAGCTATCAACTATGAAAATGAAGCTCTTTAGTTTTTTTACATACGCTATAAATATCGAGATTATGAAACAACGCTTTGGAACAATCTAAAAATTAAACTCTAAACTATTACACTGCTGCTCTGTTTTTCATTTTTGCTTCCTTGATTCTAAGAAGATACTAGAAGACCACTCACCAACGAGATAACTTTATCGGGAACATGAAATATACATAACTCGGCGAGTCGCTCATCACTAAACCGTTTCCAGTCAGTTTCCGTTGCCTGTACACCTGAAATTAAATTAATTTTGAAGTGATTGTTGTTGTTTTTTGTCTCTTCCGTCATTTTCTTTCTTTTTTGGTGTCTAAAAGAGGGAAAAGAACATTTTAAGTGATAAATGATAACGAATGATAAGCTTGGCGGCATTGAAATTTGATAAGAAATATGGAAAAGTAAAAGTAAATGAGGGGACTGGAAAACGAATTTTTATGCGACTTCTGATGAATTCCGCTTCTCGGAAGTATCTTGATTCTTACCTGGAGCAGCTCCAGAAGCAGCTGGAGACGTTGAAGGAGGAGGTGTTGAAGAGGACGACGTGGCGGATGAAGCCGATGAAACACCAACGGACAGAGGGGAGTGAGCCGGTGAGTGAGCAGAAGAAAACGGTGCCGGCGGTACACCATCATCCCCACATCCTTGACCCATTTTTAAACAATTCAATGAGATCGAAAAGAGGATGGGAATGAAGGTGAGATTAGGAGAGTATCAATATAGGATCTGCTTCTGAAAATGAGGAAAATAAGATGTGAAATCAAGGAACTGAATACAGTTTCAGATGGTCTTTTCAGGGGAATTCGAGAAGTTTTAAATACAAAACAATTAAGGAAACAAACGAGAGAGAAAAAAAATAGAGAGAGGGAAAAGGCGAGGGCGAGAATCAGGAAAACGGCGCCGAAATAGTCGAAAAATGTGATAAGAACTCGAAAAATGACGGTTTTAGGAATCAGGAAAAGAGTGTTCAAAAAGCGTAGATTCGAAGAGAAAAAGAGCGAAAAAAGAAAGTGAAAAGCTGGAAATTGATTACGGTAGATGATAGAAAATATTGGGGGTAGGTCAGGGGAATGGAGAGGAGTTGTGCAATAGGTTGTAGCAAAACAGGAATGATTGAATTGGTACTGGTCACGTAAGAAATTAGGGTTTTTGCAATTATTTTTGAGAAATTGAGTTGGGAGTTTCAGAACGTACCACAGAGTCCTGGATTGTGTAAGAGTTTTAAGAATCTGGAACTAATCAATAGCTCTTTCTTCAATTGAAAAGTTTTTAATGTGAATCTTCTCTATAGATAGCTATGTCACAGCAAAGTGACTTCACAGTTAGCCTCTGAAAATAATGACTTGAGCCAGTTCAAACATATCTAATCTAATGAGGTCGTGCTCAAAGTGAGTGACATTCAGGACACTGTAGTTTCAAGTTACAGGGAATCCGAATACTGCAGAAATGATATGTTATGAGTTGGAAGGATTCACAGTCAAACGGAGAAATGGGATCAAGGAAGAATTATATTCTTATGAATGAATTTGAAAAACAATAAACAAAAGCGATGAGAAAAAACATGGATTGCGATACCGTCTAGCTGATTAACTCTCACACGTTTCTCACTTTCGCAGTTGTTTGATCCTTAGATTGGAAGTTGTTATCCCTAATTAGATCTTGGAAGTATATCAGGAAACTGTTGAGAGAAAGTTAGAAGAATGACGCATTCATTTATAGGTCAATGATGGGAGAATGAGGGTAGAGGTACAAGAAAAAAGGAAAAAGGAAAAAGAAAAAAGAAAAAAAGTTGGAAATTTTGAAGTAAAAAACAGAAGGCGGGGTCATTTCTATTTGTCTTCCTCGTATCTGTCACCAATGATTCAACACCTAAAAAGGAGCCGAAACACCATTTTCAAAAAAAGAACTCGTGAGGGTGAAGAGGGGAAAAGTGATGGGAAAGTTGGGGAGAAGGGATACGGTAGCTTGGTAAATATGAAATCAAAATTGGAAAACGTAGGAAAAAAGGACAAATTGAGAAAAGAAGAGAGGAGGATCGTTCAAAAAGAGGAGATGAATAGTATGTACAAAGGGAAAGAAGCGAGAAAATAGCTGGCGATGTTGGTGTAAAAAGGAGGGGGACGAATTGGAAGCAAAAAGAAAATAGAGAGGATTACGGTAGTAGCTAGACATTTCAAAAAAGAGCACTTAGATATAAGAGAAGCAGAGCGACGGTCAGTCATGGCGCCGCCCGAGAATAGTCGCCCGCGCGACAACGACCATTCATCCATGGATTCGGATTCGACGGTGGTCTTCCGAAGAGTTGTAGGCGTTGAGAGGGAGAGAAAATCAGATGGATAGAATATGAATAAAGGAGAAATTGAGAAAAAGAGAAATGGACCGGTTTCTTCGCTCGTTTTGTTCGCGCACTCTCTTGCATAATGGACGCTGAAGGAGAGAGGCTTCTTCTTCTTTTTCTCTTCTCTCTGGACCTGTTCTTGCATATCGTCCGTTGAGATCCGCCACAGTGATTCGGATCGTCTCTCTAGTCTTTCGGACGACGATGTTTGTTAGAAGATGTTGAAGGAGAAGAAGAAGAAAGTGGAAGAAAGAGAACGCGTCGCCGGACTGAAGCTTTTGGTTTCTTTTTGGCATCCGAATGGCTATTAGGGAAATGAAAAGAAGGAGGAGGAGAAGGGCAGAAGAAGAAGAAGAAGATGTGTACGGTTTTAGAAAGCTGAACACCCAAACAAAAACATCTTTTGGATAGTTTGGGGGTAACTAATAAGAGGGATTTGGAATTGACGATGAGACCGATTGGATTACTGTAATAACTGCAGTTTCTGAAAACTTGAACATTAGAATAGTTAGATGGTTTTACTAACGTGTACTCTAAAGTAACAATGTTGCAGAGAAAGGTTTGAACCGATGACTTGAAGCGCCGGAACAATTTCTCAACCAGCTGAAACACTCCGACTCTCGGATTTCTACACGATCTACTTGCTTTTTGACGAGCCACACGATGTTCTAGAATTGACATCTTCTAGAATCACACCCCTAAGTGCTAGAATTCTTAATGAAACATTGATAATAGAAAATGACCACACGAATGTATTTCGTGTCATTTCATTTTCATCACTTGCCGATGTCCATTAACAAGAAAAAAGGGAGAATCTTTTCTTCTGAACATTGACGTCATCAATCATCCGAACGTGTTTCATTTTTTTCCATGCTTTGTGTTCAATGATGCTATGAGGAAAGAAGCGAAAATTAGGGGGTAATTCAGGATTTAATTTTTCGCAGAATCCTATTTTTATTAGTTTTGTGTATAATGTCAAGGATTCTTCTTCTCCCAAAATGTGACACCTCCGCCTCGATTCTCATTCATAATAATTATTATAACACCTCGGAATTGCACCCTTCCTCATCATCTTCATCTTCTTTTCGTTTTTCTTTTCCATCTCGTTCAACACAATTTTTGGGGGTCAAGTTGTTGTACAATGTCTTCTTTTTCTCTCGACCACAACGTCTTCTTCTTCTTCTCACGGGTGGTAAAAGAATCGAATGGAAACGAGAGAAATCGGGGGAAGGGAGGGAGATTGACGGTGCGCGCACCGACCTGTACCGACTGGTACGAAGGTGAAATCGCTCGAAAAGCGAATACGACGACGAGAATCATTGCGCGTGGAAGTGGGAGACAGAGAAGGTCGCCCACACCACAATTTTACAGCTATCCCAGAATTTTTGCGGAAAATGAAAGGAGGAAAAGTGAGAATTCACGTGGATCCCGAATTTTTGAAATCTGTTTGGGTAGGGTGGAGATTTGAGACTAGGAATCGAATTCAGTGGTTCGGGACGAGAAAGAAGAGAATTGAGGTGGATAGTACATTCTGGAATAAGTAGACTGAATTTAAATTTCAAAAACTTAGTTATTTGATCGACAGGTAATTAACAAAGATAATTTTAGAGCACCGAAATCTGGATCCTCGTTGGAAGGTTACTTTTTTGGCCATATAAATCAGAACTTTCAAGAAAGATGTGCCAGAAAAGCTCCAATGACAGCATTTTCATGAAGCTAAAACAAATAGTTTTTAGGTTAAAACAAGATTTGTAAAATCGAAAAATGGCGAGAGATTAAAAAGGAAAGGACAACCCGAATAAAAAACTAGATTGTAAATACACAAGTCACAACTTTCATTGGATACACCTCTCCTTTTTAATGGAAAAGGTCGAATAACTTGGGTTTGCAGAAATTGGAAATACAAATATTTTTGAGAAGGAGAAAGTATTTCAAGGAGATCTATACTGTTTACAGCTATAACTAATGTCATAGATTACTTTTTGATCTCGAATATTTTGTCACTTCATTAAGATTTTGAATTCCAGGAGACATACAATTTTAATGGAATGTTGAAAGAAGTAGTTTCAGAATCTATATTGGATCATGCTCGTGACACGAAATCACGGCCCACAGTTGAACAGCTCTATCGGTTGCGGTATCGTGTTTGAATTTTGCTAGAATCACATTTAGGAACGATGAAAAGATAATAGAAGAAAAAAGTTCTCTAGAAGAAAAATCTAGGAGAAAAAGATTGAATTCGAAAACCTCTAATATCTCTAAAACAAAAATGACTCGAAACACAGAAGGTTCATGCTAGAAAAACCAAAGAAGGCCGATATGGTCGTCTTCTTTTTCTTTTTTCTCTCTTCTAAATAACTTTGAGAGAAAAGAGAAAAAAGTGTAATATCTACAGTACAAAGTAAGTAGACAGTTAGTTCAGTCATTACGAACATCACAAATCGTTTATCTTTTTCTTCTTTTTGATTGAAAAAATTCTCGAAAAGGCATGGTTGGCTGCCATGACGAGAATTTTTGATGAATGATAAGAAGAAAAATAAAAAGAGGAAAAGGGAAACGAGATCAAGTGGACACAGAAGAGAATATCCAGTCTTAGTTTAAATGGAAAGTCGAGAGAAATCCCATTTTCTTGATTTCACTATCAATATGAAAATCGAAAAATTCGACGGCCGACGATTTTGATGACGATCGGGCGGCGGCGGGGGATTTCGGGAGAGAAGAAAAAAGGAAAAACAGAGAAAGAGATCCAAGAAAAAAAAGGAAAATCGGTCTATATGCAGAGGAGAAACAGGAGAAAAGAAGAAGGTAATTGAAAGAAAAATGGAGGAATGGTGGCCTTCAGATGAGAGAAAGAGAGAGAAAGAATCGGGACGACGGAAGGATATTACTGTGAAGAAGTAGAAGAAGACCGTACCCGCATTGTTGTGTTGAAATGGAATTTTATGGAAAGAGAGAGAATAAAAGTAAAAGAGAAATAGACAATTATAGAAATTGAAATGTGTATATATTTGATTGTTAATATTTGATACGATCATGTCGGATATCTTATTCTTATTTAATGTTCTCCGTTCCAATATTAAACTTTTATTTCGAAGATAGAGTGTATTTCATTTAATGCAACAATAATTATTATTGCAAGAAGCGGTTACATTACTGTATTTGCTCTAGCAGAACTGTTGCACCTCCTTTATATACCTCTCTCCACTAGAAAGGCTACAGTAATCCTGTAGTAACTTGACCTACATCTCACTGTCGGTTTCGAGACTTTATTCTATTGTGAAAAAAAGATAATCTGGTCAAAAGAGGGTTTCGTTACTCCACGTTTTTTCAATAACCCTTCTCAACCTTCAAGGGTCTTCGTCTATTTCTCTCTGCGAAAATTACAGTTTCAGAAAAAACGTCTACGTAACTGGACCGTTGAAGTCGTTCGAGTTCCAAATATGTGTGCAAAATTCTGGAGTTTTCGTCATGAAATTCACTCCTTTTTGCGGTCGGAAGTTAAAGAACTCGGTCTATCTCAATACTGGAAAAGAGTTTGAAATCCCATTCAGAATCTTCAGCTTCCTCAACAAAATTTATCTTTTTTTCTAAATGCGAAGAAATTGTGAACCATTCAGAGCTATTGGAATTCATTTCAAACATAATAGTGTTATAGACCTTGGAGGAAGCTGACTTTCTTTTCTAATATTTGCTTTGATTCTATTACATCAAGATGGTTTCTGTAGAAACATTCCCATAATTATTTTCCTCCAGTTTTTTGAATATTCCAGAAGAAGTCGTTTCACCCGAATGAAATTAAATGAACGTAGATCGAATCGACCTTGGCGCCACCATCGTCGGGACCTCTTTTTCTGTTTTCATTCATCCCATTTCTCTCGGAAATCTACTGGCAACTAGGTCAATCGGAACACAAAACAACTCTCCCGAAAAAGAGAAAAAAGGAGATGAGACCTCACTCTTACGTGCCAATTTGATGGACAATGACGACGATGGAAATGAACGAAATTGAAAGAAAAAAGAGGAAAGAGGAGAGCGTCTTAGACGGTTTTTATATGACGTAACCTAGAGAAATCAGGTCGAAATGTCTGTGAAGACAATGGAAGATTTGGAGATGGGAAATGGAAGTTCAATTTCTGGTAAACATATCGGGATAAAGGGGTCTTTGAGGGATTTAAAAACTATTTGAAGGAATCTATTTAAAATTAGAAAAAAAAACAATAATTGAAGAGATCGGTAATGATAATGAGGAAACAATCTAAACTAGAAGAAACATCTGAAAAATGAAAATTTCATATTTTTGGGAGTCAAACCGACGATGACTTTTGACGACTACCGACTGCGCAACGCGTTCAAAAATCGAGTAGGTAATATTCACATTTTGGAAATGTTCAAATCAATCTTGAAGATTACTCCCCTACCCCCCCGATCTGAAAAAAAAGATTTTCAATCTTAAAATCGCATTTTTCGAAAATCTCAATTTTTCAAAAACAGTCAAAATACATTCCATGTCAGAGAACCTAGAACGTTTGCAATTAATAGTTTTACTGCGTATCTTCTTGAAAAAAGTTGATTTATCTTTGAATGTCTTGTTCAATGAAATGATTTATCATTGTTTTGATTGGAAAACTTCTATCCAGATTCATTTAAATTCAATCTTATCTGATTACCATACATACGTTTTCATGGATTCCGATAGAGAAAGGATCGGTCAATTACAGTACTCAGTTACCTATTTTTCTAAAATTGATTGCTTTCGATGACAAGTCGTTTACCCAACCCAATTACATCATAATATGATAATTAGCAGAAAACTAGTAGAAGTTTCAGTGTTATTTAACTATCCTTCGAAATCGACACATTTGAAAAAACCGAACCAGTGTACGAAACGACACGAAATGTATGACGATTATGTGAGTAGAGAAAACTAGACAAGTGATGGTCAGCAATGGACACTGGTCAAAAAAGGGAAGGGATAGACCAGTCCTTTCTATCGTGCATAATGAACATATAGGCGACGGTTCTGAACGAATCGTAATAAAGTTTATTCGAAAAAAAGAGAAGAAGAGACGGAAGAGTGGGGCAACCCGCGGGTGTAAGAAACAGCGATATTAAGATACATATACACAAAAGGGTGTCTAGACGGTGCGCTACATGTGTAAAAGGATTCTGGAAATAGTGCTTTCGGTTGTACAGTAATACATCGGGAGAGTTGGAGAGAATGAAACGAGCCGGTGAGAAAATATTAAAACCAATGATAATCATGAATAAAATTACATTTGAAATGACGACCTAGTTAAGATCCATCGGCATCGGATGGTCCGGAACGAGGGATGCGAAGAATGAGGTGACAAACGAGTAGCAAGTGGCGATGAAGACTTGCATTCCAGTTGGTTGTACTACAGGTGGTCCTGTTGGAGCTTCAGGAGCAGCCGGCGTATCACCATCAGTGGCAGGAGCCTGTAAATGTGTTATATTGATGTCAGGTTTGATATTAACTATCGAAGCTATTAATGATAGTTTTCTGTAAATATGCTGAAATTTCAAGAACTAACCGCATTCTCTCCTTCATTTTCTCCATTATTGTTGTTATTAACATGAGCCTCCTGATTATTTGCTGGTTGAGCAGCAGCAGCAGCGGCTTGAGCTCTGTTTCTTGCATGATTTCTACGAAGTTGAATGAAATAGATGAACAGGGCCGAGCACAAAACCAAAGCAAATCGTTCGAATGATGAGTAGAGGAGAACAGCCGAGAATAATAGTACAAGTTTGAAAATTCGATATCCTACTTCCAGTATATCAACTCTTCCTTGACGCGGTGCTGCAGCTGCTTGATTTCCATTCGCTTGAACTGCAGCGCCAGGAATTCCTCCTTGCACTCGAGCTCTCCATGCTGCAGCATTCTGATCTTGACTGTTCGCTGGAGTTGGATTAATTGAGATTGCTGGGTTGGTCATAGCATAAGTATAGTAATGAGTCATCAATCTCATTTGCTCAGATGTTTGTTGTTCAGGAGACAATTGATTGTAAGCCGTCCAGTATTGCTGCCATGCAATCATATTCTGAGCATAAGCAGGATAGTTGGCCGAGTTCAAATTTGATGCTGGTGTGGCACTGAAAAACTGATTTCAGTTTAAAATGTGATTGATAATTTTCTAATCAGAAAAGGGTAAAAGTACACCGAAAAGATGATACAACTATACGCTATTTTCTGAAGCTTTTTCAGCTATCGTTTTGATTGGATACGAAACATCACTGATGAAAACGAAAGGTTTTGGTGGTATTTCCAATCATACTTTTCATTTTTCAAGAAGATTCGGATGGAAAATTTTTTAAAAACAATTTTCGAGTGATTTTCCTCATTAATTACACTACAGAACTACTTAAAACTGACGATTTACTCAAGTTACAGCTAGTTCAAAAATCTTGCAAACTAATTTGCTTTTTTTGGTGAAGTTTTAAAAAATTTTGAAAAAACTGACTTAGAATCGGTCCCACTTCCATTTACATTTCTTCTGCGAATGTCGGAATCTGGCGTAGCCTGCTGGTATGGTTGTGAAATCATCAAGTGAAAGAAGACTTGGTCGCCAGAGATATGATTTCTGAATTTTTAAGTTTTTCTGAGGTTTTGACGGCTTTTAGACGTTATTAAAAAAAACTTGCTAATTAGTAAATTTAAAATACCTTTCTCTCAAAACATCGGAAAGAATTTGATCATTGTTTAAGGACGCTCCAGAATAAATCAAACGCTGGTTTGGCACATCCTACAAATGTATTTTTGAATTTTTGAATTATTGATATTATTTTTGCTTACTGGATGACTAGTGAGGGTATTTTTGACGTGCTCTTTTACTTGTTTGATAGTCCAGTTTGTTGGACATGTGAACTTCAGATCGCTCTCCGTGTGATATGCTTGACGAATAGTCAATTCAATGTCCTCAGATGGTGTGACTGTTTCTGCTACAACATCCATATCATCCGTCATTCTTCTGTAAATTGAAAAAGCGTTTGGATAGAGTAATCTTCGAAAATCGGGAGAAATTAGAGAGGATCGAAAAGAAATCGATATATGAAAGCTTTTTTGAAGATTTATGTGAATCTTCAAGATATTGAACAGGTGGCAAAACTTGTTTGCTTCACATCTGAATCAATCAATTGTCCATGTGGTGTGACCGACTAAGACACGTTCACTTAAAGAGGGGAGCGAGATACGGTGGATGGGTCTCGCAACGATTTGCCGGCAGGAGTGTACTGACGTCGTGGAAAAGTACTGAATGAATCTAGAATACTGGAACTTCAACATGGAAAGCTTATATCGATTTATTTTAATTTCATCAAATGTTCAGTTGAGCATTTAATCTTCAAACCAGTAATCACAAAAACCAGGCTAAATGTGTTAAACTAAGCTCACAAATATTTTCTTTGAAGAATCGAAACTAAACATTCTTGTTGAACCGTTATTTAAATAAAGCTTCAAAAAAAGAAAGATTATTTCTTTCGAACAAAAAAAATTACTTAAAAAAACACGATAATTATATTTTTCAATTTTTTAACTCGAAAATTTTGCTTGACATGGAAATTCTCTCAAACTTTAATAAATGAATCAATTTATTTGATTGTTGAAAGTATTAAAATCTCCTACGATTTAGAGTTTTTGTAACATATACGTACTCATATGTTTCGTAACTAGGAAAAAATCGATAGCGTTGCCTTCGTACACGTGTTCTTCCTTACACGACGTCAGCTTCTCGGCAGTATTGCTAACTGTTTTTCTCTTCGTAACCGAATTGTTTTCCCATTTAAAAATATTAAACTTATTTTTACAGATGGATTTAGAAAGTTTCCTTTTGGGAATACCAGTCGTTACGAGATACTGGTTTCTCGCGTCGACGATCGTACCTCTTCTCGGTAGATTCGGATTCATCCAGATGCAATGGATGTACCTTGAATGGGATCTAGTCGTCAGCAAGTTCCATGTAATATTTTTATTCACAAATTATCTGAATCAACTCAATTTCCCAGATATGGAGACCTCTTACATCTGCAATATACTACCCGATCACTCCACAGACTGGATTCCACTGGCTAATGATGTGCTATTTTCTATACAACTACTCAAAAGCACTAGAAAGAGAAACGTATCGTGGCAGGTCAGCTGACTACCTTTTCATGCTCATATTCAACTGGTTCTTCTGTGTGGTAAGATTTTATTGTTGAAATTAGAGAAAAACCCGCTCAAATTCTGAATTTTCTGTGGGACCAGGATTGGTTCAAGTTACATCAGAAAAATTTAGCTATATCAACAGAAGACAAAGGATCTAAACATATTTAGCAAAATCTATGGAGAATAATATGATTTTTTTGATATACATGTTGAATATTTTTGCAAGAAAGTCGAATTTTCTACTATGTTTCCAGATATCGATAAAACTCGAGCTTACATGGGACTTTTGACTAATTTTGAAAAAAAATCAAAAAAAATTGTGAAAAAATTGAGCACATTTTTTGAATCCGATCCGACCGGGCCGTGCAAGTCTGCAAAATCTGGTTTTCAAATCTACGATAACAGTGGAATTACATGAAAATTATACAGAATGACTTTGGCTGATGTGTCAAGCTACCTGTTATTGGTCGAATGTGTTCAGGATGAAAACAATAACATGAATTTTTTCAGGGAATCTGTATGGCGATGGGCATTTATTTCTTACTCGAACCAATGGTGATGTCAGTTCTTTACGTTTGGTGCCAAGTCAACAAAGACACGATCGTATCCTTCTGGTTCGGAATGAGGTTCCCAGCTCGTTATCTACCGTGGGTGCTCTGGGGCTTCAACGCTGTTCTTCGTGGTGGTGGAACAAATGAACTCGTTGGAATCATCGTAGGACACGCCTACTTCTTCGTGGCACTCAAATATCCAGATGAATATGGTGTTGATCTGATATCCACTCCGGAATTTTTGCATCGTTTGATTCCGGATGAAGACGGAGGAATTCATGGACAAGACGGTGATATCAGAGGGCCAAGACAACAACCACGTGGTGGACATCACTGGCCAGGAGGTGCTGGTGCCCGACTTGGAGGAAATTAATAACAGTGATTCTCGTATATTTATACTCATTCATTAGTGACTTATTTATTTATTTCTTCCCTCTCATGCCTTGCCCATCCATAATTGGGAAACATCCAAAATTTCATCAATCACGAGTCATTTTTATTGTATCGCGCTTGTAAATAAGAGTTTATATAAAGTCATCACG
The DNA here is from genome assembly GCA_002259235.3 of Caenorhabditis latens. Lineage (NCBI taxonomy): Eukaryota > Metazoa > Nematoda > Chromadorea > Rhabditida > Rhabditidae > Caenorhabditis > Caenorhabditis latens. The sequence continues at coordinate 11,001,207 of CM056092.1, read as the reverse complement.
AGTACTGTTTCAGCTCATAATAAGATTCAGAAGACGTGAGATTAAAGTGGATGCGACAGCCAGAATCGAATCAAGCCGGCGCGACGTCTTCTACTTCATCCTTCTTTGTTGTCACCTTTTTCCTTCTTTTTCGTCTTCTTTTGTCGGCAAATTTTGCCTTCTTCGTTTCTGCTCCATACATAGACACAAAGTTTCAAAAATAAGTATGACAAAAACGGGGGAGGAGAAAAGGGATAACAAATTGCCTGCTCAAAGAAGAGGACGACAAACTCCCAACGATGCAACGACGGCTGAACCTAATGGCCCATTCCAGAGATAGAGAAGAAGGATAACTCGGTCTCCTTTTTAAAATTCCACTTTTGTTTTTCGTCTTAAATTGCAATGAACTTATTGTTTTTGGAGTTTGGTGCCAGGATCGTTTTTTCTAGAGTACACAATGGAAGTTAGGTTGGATTTACTCAATTCTTAGACAATATTTATCCCTTTCCCGTTTATAATGTTTCCCTCTGAAAATACTGCACTCCGCCGTCCCATTATACACAATTCTCCAGAATCCTTTTCTTTTTTTTCTTCTTTTCAAAACTTTGTTTCCTTTCGTTCCCCCTTCTCTTCTAGCACCATCATCTAATAATTGTTCCATATTTCGTAGAAGGACATCAGAAGCACGACTACACGAGAATGTCCTTTTTCTGGAGCAGTAGCGCAAAAAAGAGGAAACAAATTGAATAGAATCGGCACCCTCCGACGCCCCGTTTTTCCTTTTTCTCTCTTCTTACCTCAATGCGAGGGAGGCAATCATTATGATGACGTACCATGCATTTTTTTTTTCTGAAAGAAATGCAGATTTTTTCAAACTTTTTAGGTAAAACAAAGATTCTGAAACAACTAGAAGCCCATGGAAAAGCCTTTTCTTGTACGTGATTTCACATTGACACTTTGCTTCAAATATCTGTGTTCTAACACATGTGGCACCCTCAAATCGTTATTTTATTGGGAATAAATGTTCCTTTTCATTTTTCAACTACTCAATAGATCAAAGTTTTTCTTTTTCTCCACAAAGCGCCATGTCAATTCCACTTTAATAATAAGTCGGTGAGTAAACTTCCGTGGGAATACTGTAAGTGCTCAAGAGATTTTGAACGGGAAAATTATCTAGTATTTTTTTTTGTGAGTTTAGATTGAACTGATCCCGAATTTCTCTCTGTATTCCACCAGCTCATTAGATATTTCAAAAAATCAATCTCCGAGAATTTGTTCAGAATGTTTTGATCGCGGTTATATTGACTAGTCATCAGATAATATCTCTATTTTTATTGAGTGCATTTCGCAGTTTAGTTACTGTAGATACCGTAACCTAGATGAGTGAAACATGAGTTGACAGCCCAATCTGAGATTTGGAAATCATTGTCTTTCCTCATTTTCGACTGATTATTCTTTCTAGAATCTCTAGTACTCGACAATCATGTCAGACGTCGTTAGACATCATCCCAAATTGAAAAGATCTGAAAATCGTTCGAATTTTTTCAATTAGAAAATTAACTTTTGAATACCTTGCTCTCGCCCACCCATCGTCTTTTCCTTCTTCGTCAGACCGTGACGTGTTTCATGTCCACTCTTCCAATGACATCATCTGTTCCAGAGAATCCTTCTCTTCTTTCTCCACCCTCGCTCCGATATCTTCCTTTTTTCAGTTGTACCTCATCGTGCTGCTGCTCTCCGGAAATAATTTGATCAGCACTTTTTTTTTCGGAAAAAAACGAGTGAAGGAGTACTCGTTTTTTGCAGAATACCTTCTTTCCGGTGTTTATCCTTGAATCTTTAATGGCCGAATGCCTTCGAAGATTGCCAGAGAGTTAGGAGTTCTAGAACGTTGTGAGAATTTCTCGAAAATTGAAGACAGATGATAATATTTGTGTTTCCGAATAAAATGTCTCATTCGTAAACGTTAAGAAGTTCGTTGTAAAATGACAGTACTATGTGAAATCCGAAGGATTTTTCTTTCAAAATGTTAGGAAAAGCCTGCTTGCTGCTGAATCAAAACTTTCTGAAACTAGAATGTCTTGATCTAATTCCAGACAGTTCAATTTTGAACTCCAAGAATTTCTGCCATCCTACTTTTCCATAAAACAATTTCGGCAACAAATATTGGATGAGATGATAATTGCAGAAGCGTCTGACACACGACAGCTTTTTCGCTAACTGTACAGTAATCTCGTACACAAACTTTCGAAGAATTACAAAAAACGAGTTCGAAAGGGAAGAAGGAGATCGGAGCATCAGACAGACAGAGAAATCTTCTCTCTTGTCTAAATTTATTTTTAAATGAACTCTGTCTCGAAATGGGCGGTCCCTTAAAATTCACTCTCTTTTTTGTGCTTCTCATCCTGCTTCTCTTTCACACTCTTCACACTTCAGCGGCACGAGAATTCTGACGACGACGACGGAGAAGAGAAGAAGAAGAAGAGGAAAAGAAGACGTTGAGTTAACATAAGTTCGTCAAAATACGCAAGGCGTTGACTGATTTGGGAAGAGGGTGTCTTCTCTTCTTCTTCTTTTCCGTCGACAGACTTCTGTCGCCTTCTTCAACTCTTTTTTATCCCATTTTCTATACATCTTCGAAGACTTTTTCATATTTTTTGAGTCTTTGACATGTGGCATCCGATACGGACAACCCTAATTTCAGATTTCTAGAGAGAAGAGGAGGTTGTCTCCGATAATTACCCTCATTCTGAGTTTTGCATAAGATTCATATCCTCTTCAGAAGAAAAAATCAGAATAACGAAATATAAGAGAAGAAGAATCTCGTAATCTTTTAGAATTGAGAAGAACTGGGAGTTCTGTTCAACTTTTAATCAGTTAGAACGGTAATACAATGAATTCGGTCTTGGCAGTTCATCGACGCTCACCATTTTCGAAAACGAAGAATCTGTCCCCGACCATCAGTATTTGAACAATTTCGATCCTCTTTTTGTCGAATAGTGTTGCCACTATTCGGATGATTTTCTTGGTTTTTTCAAACATAGAAAAGAAAAAACTTCGTTTTAGTTTTTGTTTATTTTCTATGAGTTTCTCTGAAATTCCCATATAAACAAGCTCCTGTTTTTCTTCAAATTCAGTTCAGTTGGAAGTTCAACAAACACTTTCATGTTTAGGAAGCATGTATGACTTTAAATTGATTCATCTGTCAGGATTTTCAATGAAAATATATACTTTTTGAAGATTTTGGTCTTGAAACTTGATCAATAACATCTCAAATCCTTCACGATACTGTTTGCAAGCTCAGGCGCTAACGTTTTCGTGATGCGAGCGTCCAGCCATAATTTCGAACTAATTACAGAGCCTGTGTCTTTTTCTTCTAGTTTTTATTTGCTGAAAAACATGTACTGTGTATTCAATACTTTTTCTTGGAAAATGAACTTTTATCAATTTATCTTGATTATTGACAACGGCCTGAAAAACAACTACTAACTCACTTTACTGGACTTCTTGTTTTCCCAATTCCACCTAATCCAGTCAATTACTTTTCCATTGATTCGTGGCTTTTTGACTGCACAAGCTTTTGTCCTTAGTCAATCACTTCTTTTATTGCATACTCTTCGTTTCTAGAATTCATTGGCTGTCACGTCACGATTCACATTTCAATTACTCTATATCGGTGCAGCATTTCTTTGAACTTTGGAGCCACCGCTTCCGCTTCTTCTTCCCGTTTTCCAGTCTTCTTCTGCTAAATCCGAATCCCTCCCTCTCTTTTTCTTCTTCTTATTTTTTCCGCTCCACAATGAATTTGTTGCTTTTTGACCCATCCTCTAGAAGACAAGAGTATTTGAATTCTCACACACCCACATAGTTTTCTACTTTGTGACCTTTGAATACCCCCTCAGGATATGATTTAGAAAACGAAGAAAATGAAAAAAGAAGGTTTTTGATGATCTTGCTGATCTCTAACTTTTCAAAAGTGTAAACTAACAGAGAGACGGAGAGAAGTAACAATAAGCATATCGGTTTACAAATAAATATAGTTTTTCACTCATTTTTGATGAGCCAATGTGTGAGATTAACTGAAAATTGACATGTTGTCACTACTAATTCCAGTTTAAGACCATTTGCTTGAAGACCTCCACTAGTGGAAGGTATTTTGATAAACAGAAAATTGATACTAAACGGGTTTTGAGTTAAGTTTCTCTATGAATTTTTTATTAAAGTTTTTTTTAAGTTAAAGTTACTTCTAGGAAACTTGTGGAACTTTTGAGAACAATCACATGAAGAAACATTGAGCTAAGCCTTTCATGTTCAGTCTGATCTTGCAATTTTCTACTGAAATTGTCACGAACCCCTAATGTTTCTGATAGTTTCAGTTACTTTTTGTATGTAGGACACAGCTAGATCTTAATTTTATAAGTTAAATTTTTTCTTCTTATCTGTTCGGAAATTCACAAACCTCAAAGTTTTCGTTTTCTTTCGAATGACTCTTCCTGGAAATCAGACTTTTAAAGAACAAGATATCCTCATATTTCTGTTCATATGTATCTCCTGACTCATTTTTTTTCTGAGATAGACCTTACTTATTGCCTATATTTGTTTTCAATCTACCCGCCCACCTCTAGTTTTTCTTCATTTTCACTTCTTTTTTCCTTTCTTTTTCTTCGGTATTCTTGACTAGATGTGAGCGAATACTGACTTCTCAAGAAGGAGAGCAAAAAGGCGACTAATAATTGAAAATGTATGGAAGAAAACTGCTCAAGAAGGCAAACGAAAAACAGAACCAACTCTCTGTTTTTCTTCATGTTTTCTCTGTTGGACCCTCTCGGTTCTTGATAATATTTTGTTATCAGAGAAGAGAGGGGTCAACAAGCGACACGACACAAAAATGTTCATTTTCTTCTCTTCGATTACTTTGAATTCTTTTATAGATAACACTATCTTCTTTAAAATTCACGACTTGCACACAGAGCATTCAATCGTTTTTCAAGTTACAGTTTTTGAAAACTTTTCAACATAAAAACACCATTGGTAGGTTGGAAATTCCAAGAATTCCGAATCTGATAACTTCAGAATACATAATCAAACTAGAACTTTGAAACTCGAACCTTGAAACTTTTCTCTCCTATTCCACATTTATTCTCACAAATTTCTGGCCTCTTTTTCCCTTCGAAAGACTTCCACGATTTTTGGTCCGTGTTATCCACCAGGTTGTTAGTTTTCTTCCTTTCCTACTGAATAAATTCCTAGGCCCAGCTTGTGACACACATGTCATTTGAGATTCTGAAGGATTTGTTTCTACGATTCTGAAGATGTGACGTCATCCGAGAAGGTTCATGATTCCAAAACAAGGTTATGTTGGGTTCTTGAACGGAGATCTAGATCGGATTCCTTCTTTCCAAATTTCATTCCAAACTGGGTATATTACTTCTGGAATTTCTGACAGTGACTTCGGAATTCATCAACGACTTTCTTCATACAAAAAAAACTTCAATCCAGACAGAGCTCCCCTTAATCTATTTGTTCAATACCAATCAGTATTTTCTACTTTTTTTCAAATGAAAGAAACATAACATAACCTATTTGTATATTTGTAAAATCTCATAAATATGCCCATCCCCGCCTCCATCTTTTTTTGTTTATCCATTCTTTTCTATAAGAAACGAAAAACTTCTCAAGAAGGGAGAGGATCTCATCTTTTACCCTCAAGAATCCGTTCACTTCCTTCTTCTTTTCTTCTCTTTTCAGTAATCCTTTACTTTTCTTCTCACTCTTTTCAGTGAAATAGGAATGAAGGCGAGGTGGTAGATATAGAATTGGAGGAGAAGTGTGTGTAGAAAAGAACTCGAAATGCTCTACAGTCATGTCACACTTCTCATGCTTCGCGTCGTTGACGTCGTCGCCAAGACGACTGTTCAACAGTCAGCACGAATGTTGGTCGCCGAGATTCATGGAGAAATTCAGGTGAGGAGACTTGGAAGTTATTGAACTGAAGTTTGCAATACGAACTTCAGATCGGTGCTCTCTTTCCAATCCATCGTCAAATCGCCGGATCAGAAAGTTGTGGAGAAATATGGGAACAGTATGGAATCCAACGATCAGAGATAGCAATGCTCACAGTTAAACAGTTGAATGAAGAGTTACCGTTTAAATTAGGTTTATCTATACGGTTAGTTCACTTTTCTCAATTAAAAAAACAATAATTAAATGCTTGCAGAGATTCATGTTGGACAGAACGAATAGCAATGGAGCAGACGATTGCATTTTTACGAGAAGGAGTGGCACAATGTTCATGTTGTCAAACACCTGGTTGTAATAAGAAAAGTGTTCCAGTGGTGGCAGTTATTGGACCTGGAAAGAGTTCATCGACGATTGCAGTTCAGAACTTATTACAGGTAAATTGTTGATTGAGTCGATTCTAAATATTCAGATTCTCTCAGGTCTTTCGAATACCTCAAGTCGGATATTCTGCCACCACACCTGATTTATCCGACAAAGAACAATTCGGTTATTTTCTTCGTGTTGTACCATCTGACGTGTTTCAAGCACAAGCGATTAATCGACTTCTCCATCATTACAATTGGACTTATGTTGCTGTTTTGTATTCTGCAGGTATTTTTCGGGGAATTTGGGACTTTTACCTGACAGTAGAAGGGCCAAAAAAGTTCTCAGTAAAGTGGTGGTTACTGTACACTCCGATTTTGAGCAGCCGTTTCTCTGAAAAAATGAATCATAAAAAAGTAATGTTTTACATGATACACCCTCACTTTTTCATCCCCTCTCTCTCTCTATCTTTTTTAACCTCTTTTCCTTATTCACTCACTTCTTCTTTTTCTTCGTCTTATGCCCTGCGGGTGCTTCAAGTGGAATCGAATTTGTGTCTATCTCGTTTTTGCCATCTGATGATACAAGCAAAAAGAGAGGAAGAGAGCTCAAACAGGGATTGAGTGAGGGTGGATGCGGGGATTTTTCTTGTGCAAAAAGAGAAAATAATTAAATTGTTGGCATCTGAAGTAGACGTTGATATCTATTCAGAAGGCATTGCCGATGGGGAAAATTGAAAAGAGGGATCAAATATAAAAAAGAGAAAGTTGAAAGTTTGGGTTAGACTTATTTGAAATCTCTACTTCAAATCAGAATTCTCAAAGCTGATCGGCTGGGTCCGGATGTCAGATCCTATGAAACTTTAAAAGAATTCGAGAAAATGAGCTACTTGAATCTGCAAAAAAACAATTAAACCAATTAATTCTTCCAGGAAACTACGGTGAAAAAGGATTCGAAAGTCTGGAGAGATTGATTGCCCATCGATCATCATCTGTTTGTATCGCTTACTCCGAAAAGATCAAAACTCTAGCAAGTGATCAAGAATACAGACAAGTTCTCACTCGATTGGACTCTCAAAACTCTCGTCCTCAAGTGGTAGTCTGTTTCTGTGAAGGTGCTTCAATGAGACAATTTTTCAAAGCTCAAAAACATTTGGCTGATGGAAAAGGACAAATGAAACGGTTTCAATGGATTGGATCAGATGGATGGGCTGACCGAAATGATGTTGTGGAGGACCTGGAGCAGGAGGCTGAGGGATCGTTTTCGATTCGAATTCATGCCCCAAAGATTCCAGGATTCAGACAATATTATACTGCACTTCATCCAGAGAATAATACGATGAATCCATGGTTCAGAGAGTTTTGGCAGCAGAAATTCAAGTGAGTTCTTTCAAAAAGTGAAGATCTGTAAACTTTTGAATTTAGTTGCCAATTTGCCGTATCAAAAGAAGACAAGAACAATGAAAACATTAGAATCTGTAGTGGAGATGAGAATCTTGACGAGCAATACAAAGAGGATCCAAAACTGTCTCAAGTGATTAATTCGATACGAGTTGTTGCTTTGGGACTGAAAGCAATGTATCAGGATAGGTGTCGGTGAGTTTTTGAATTCACTTTTTTCCTGGTATTGCGTTTTTTTTTCCAGAGACAACTCGACTCTTTGTACTGAAATGCTATCAAGAAATGGAACACTATTGTATGAATATCTTCTAAATGTAACGTACAGTGATCAGTTCAAACAGCCAGTCTATTTTGATCGAAACGGAGATCCACCAGCATGGTGAGTTTTGTGGGTTTGAACCTATTACTCGACACTTGCCACTATCCGGACCAACTGGAAAAAATATTTGCAGGTACGACATTCTCAACTACATCGGAACGAAAGATCTTGATAATCCGTACAATGAAGTGGGATCCTTCAAATCAATCAATGATTACGGTGTTGAAGAATTGGATATGACTGCTAGTTCGATGTTTTACGATAAAACTGAAATTCTACCGGAAAGTGTTTGTAGTCGACCGTGTGGAGTTGGACAGAGGGTAAGTGTTTTGCTTTGAAAATTCCCGATTCACATTTATTTTATGTGTAAATTAAAAGTTAAAAACCAATCACAGTAAAACTAAAATACAATTCTGTTAATTTCCAGCAAAGAGAAACAATGGCTTGTTGTTGGATTTGTGAATCTTGTCTTGATTTTCAATTCGTCAACAAAACAACGAATCAATGCATGAACTGTTCTCTTGGATCATGGCCAAATATGAACCGAACGGGATGTGAAGATATCATTCCAGAAGTTGTCTCCTGGACGTCATTTGGTCATATTCTTGCTCTAGTCCTCGCAGTAACTGGAATCATCACAAGTCTTGCCACTCTCGCTGTTTTTCTTCGACATAATTCAACTCCAGTTGTGAAAAGTACCACTCGAGAGCTCTCTTATATTATTTTATCGGGACTTGTCGCTTGTTATGCTGTCTCATTTGCTCTTCTTGCCACTCCATCGACATCTTCTTGTTTTATAACAAGAGTGATTCCTCCGATTGCATTTGCTGTTGTTTATTCTGCATTACTGACAAAAACTAATCGAATAGCGAGGATACTGGCGGGGAGCAAAAAGAGGATACTGACGAAGAAGCCGAGATTTTTGACCACTTTTTCACAGGTAAGTCAGGATTTTTGATTTCTGGGTTTATGACAACCTATATTTCGTTTGCGGTTTTCCAAAGATTACTTATTTTGGAAATCCATTGAAAAAGTTTGTTAATAAGACAGAAACGAGTAGACACTCCGTGAGAAAGTCTCAAAGTATAATCCTGCCAGCTTCCAGGTCGTCATCACATGGATTCTTGTCGCTGTTCAGTGCGTTATAGTAGGCGTCGGCTTGATGCGCGACTGGCCAGATGCCACGTATGCCAAGTATGCACTGCCTCGAAAACTGATTCTAGAATGTGACACGGAGACAAAATCATTTCTAATTCCGTTCTTCTGGGACTTTTTTCTCATCACTCTGTGTACACTTTACGCATTCAAGACAAGAAATCTTCCGGAGAATTTCAATGAAGCGAAGTTCATTGGGTTTACGATGTGAGATTTCAAGCGTTTCGGAAGCTAGAAATGAAATGATTGTTTAGGTACTGTACTGTCGTTGTATGGATTGCTTTCCTCGTTCTTCATATGGGTACAACTCATAAAGCATTAGTCATGAGTTTCTCCTATTCATTATCTGCTTCGGTGGCTCTTGCTCTTCTATTCTTCCCAAAGCTCTATATAATTCTGATGCATCCGGAGAAGAATATTCGAGCATCCTATACAACTACAAAACTGATTAGATGTCACTTTGGAAATTCTCAAGCTGCTTATGATAGTACGAGTAAACAACAACATCTTGGATCGAAGACAACTGCGAGAACTTCAGTGCAAAGTGGTTCGGCAAGGTGAGTTTCGAAGAGATCATTATTAATTTTGTTATGTTTTTACCAGTAAGTGTAGATTTTCCAGTAAATCGTCAAGTATGGGAGGCGGAGTCACTCGAACAGCGTCAGTTCATGTGCCGGTTTCGAGAGGAAGTACTCATTCAACTGATGCCTCTACACAGACAGAAGGTATCTTTTTCGGAATCGGGAATAGAGAAAACTGTTAAATTTTCCAGCTGCGAGTAAATTCTCTCGAAGTTTCTCGATAGTTGGTAGAAAGAAACAACAAGGGCTTGACGATGATGTTCAGCAGTTGGTGGATGCTTGTAGACGATATCAGGTATCTAAAACTTATATTTTTCTACATCAAATACATTTTTAGGACGAGAAAATCAACTCATCAGCGGCCAACCTGCTACTAGAAGAAGCGGAAGACGAGGTAGGAGCACTTCTGGCTGATTCAATCGAGAATAGCATGCGAACAGTGTTATCAACTGTTGCCGGGAAAGCAGTTGTTCCGTTGGTTCCAATGGTTCCAATGGTTCCAGTTATCCCTGTGGTTACTGTACCAACTGCTCCGCCGCAAGAAGACAATTTTGAACAGGTTAGTTGAATTGATTTTGAAGTAGAACTTGTAGCCGGTAGATCCATTAAACCATATTTAGTTAATAGTTGATCCTAATCCTCCATTTTCAGACCAGAGATCCTCTCATTCAGCCCTCTATCCCTTCTCTCTTGTCGGTTCAAAGTTGTTTTCTTTCTTTTTTGTTTTGTATCTGAGTTTCTTGAGCTTTTCGTTTAACCACTCACGCTTTTTCACAGATTTATACAGATTGTCATCGCGAAAATGTGCACCGCACTCTCCAGATTTTAGTTGAAAAGCACTAATCTGAGAGTTTTACAAAAAACGTCGACTTTCTCAAATCTATCATTTTTTGTTGACCATGTAGAACAATTCTGAATTTCAACTTTTAAATTCAACCATGTTTTGTACGGTTCCTTTCAAAAGGTTCAACTTGATTGAAGCGAAAAAGCTCATAAATAGTTGTGCACTGCACTGAACCTGGTTACGGGATCTAGCTGTTCTAGACGACACTTTTACAGACACTGAAAAATTCGACTAGATTATTTTTTCCAAACTTTTCTAAATTCTGATGACAGTTCTCATGAATTTGTGATGTGACTCACAATACGAAATGGTTAAGTTTTGCTTGATTCCTCAGTTGATTTCTCACAAAATCAGAATGGATAATATTTGAATTCAACCCCAAAGTTAACTCAAAGTTACTCCATTTCTGACTTTGCCTGCTTCCGCCGATTTTTGTCCCCTCCTTTATGTTTACATTTGGTTCTGCCTGCAACAACTTTCCCTCCCACTTACCGTCGCTTATCAGAGTCACTCCAGGGCTCCAGGCTCCACCCATTTTTCCCTCTCCCTGAACCAAAAAGTGTTCGAAAAAATTGCAAACGTTTCAGTTATTGCGAAGTCGTGGTGTTCAACCGCTCGCTTTGTCTCAAGCGACTCCATTATGAATAATAATCAGCAAATGTTGAGTCCCATGTCTTCCGTTGGATCCGTGAGCTCTTCCAGAGCTTCTGGATCACCAAGCCCACACTCTTTCGATCATTTATCCGATGAAGAACTTGCTCACATCTCGGTCAGACAACTTAATCAAAAACTTATGGTAAGTAGCTTTATTTTTAATTTTAAATCATTTATTTCTATTCTCAGGGTCAAGATAGAAATGTGGTGATGCAGTGGAAACAAAAACGAAGAACTCTCAAAAACCGAGGATACGCTTTGAATTGCCGTGCACGACGAGTTCAGAATCAGATGCAGTTGGAGACGGATAATATGATGCTTAGAAATCAGGTATTTTCTATTTCCCTGTCAGAAACCCGTCTAAACTCTTAAATTTCCAGATTAAATTACTCAAAGATACTCTGACTGAGGTTCAAATGCGACTTCAATACTATGAACCCATCTTCTATCAATCATATCAACCTGTTCTTCACAATACGACGTCTACAACAACCACGACATCATCTGAATCTGTCCCAGCTACCAATAATCAAGTTCCAGCGGATCCAACTGTCTCCTCGCCCGTCTCTGTTGCACCGGAATACAAAAATATCTTCTGAACTTTTTTGTTTGAATTCTCCGTTCCTCGCCACATTTCTGTCGATTAATTGTACTTCTCCCGAATCTATGTCGTCACGAGTTTCTCACTAGTCATCAATTGTCAATTCTACAGTATACCTCGCTCACTTCTTCTCTTCTACAGTATCCCCATGACGCTACTAATTCACCCCGTGTAGATCACGTTCTCTTCCAGTTTTTGCACTTTGCACACACATGTTACCGGTATATTCTGTCTGAAATATAAAGAAATTCTTTGAAAAATCACTATTTGACCGCAAATCTAAACATTTCCAACTTCTTTTCACCTCAATACTTTCCGATTTTTCAACAATAAATCTTATTTTTTATCGGTAATCTACAGTAAGACACGATAAAAGAGAAACAATGCTTGCGTCATATTTATAAAGCGAACATATTGTTATTTATGTAATTGAAAAATTCATAATTTCGGTTCTACAATACTACAGAATGAACGTCACAGAGCGAATTATGGACTAGCGACATTTGAAATTTCCACTCTCTCACTCTTCCGTCACATCACCATATGTTTCTCACAATTTCAGAAATCTTCTTCTCAAATGTTTTTATCATCATCAAAATTTTTTCTATTGTTATCATTTATTTGCTCCGGGAGTCATCCGATAACGGCTAGTTCCAAACGGGGTTGTCCCTGGTACCAACCAGCACCGCGGTCGCCGCCGTCATTCTTATCAGCAGAAACACGAAGCAGAGCGCGAAATATTAAAAACTCTTGTTTATTCTCAAAAATTGGAGAAGAAAAGGCAAAGAGCAAAGAACTGGATCTAGAGTAACGATAACAAGAAATAAAAGAGGAACATCGATAAATTTACTTTGATATCTCCTTCGAATCACCATATCCTAGCTTCTGCCATTCTTCTTTATCCATTAATCCATGATTCATTCGACATTCGAAATAGTCCTTTGCGACGTGTCGACACTCACTGTTTTGCTGTTTCTTTTCGTGTAAACACACCATATAGCTGAAATTTTAAAACTGCATTTTAGACCAGTAGCCTTCGAAAGTTTCCTACTTCAGCATTTCGAGTTTACAAGTTCCTTCATGATCCAATGGAAAGGATCCTTTCAGTGGTGCGCTGACTGTTGTTACTCGAATGAAAGGACCTGTTTGTGACATCTGAAAATGATTAAAGATTTTATTGAATTCGTCGTTATCGAAGAAGGAAAATGGGACAAAACCATTTCGAGAACATGATGAACTGAATATAATGTTAGTAATAATAATAATAATGAGTTTTATTAACATTTCAACAAAAAATAAACAATTGAACGAAACCTAACCTAATAATCTTTGCCACTCTCCTTCTGCATTTTCACATACTTATCCCATGACTGAATGGGAATCTCTGGAGGTGGCTTATGTTTTTGCCAGTACTCATAGATGTATCCACATGTAATAGCCATCATGAGACTCGCACCAAGGATCCCCGTTTGAATTTGAGATTTAGAAACCATTATTCAATCGGTTTCTATATTTTCCGAATTCGGATCAATCTGTGCCCACCGTCGCTGATCGCTTAATCGGAGACGAGTTCCCTGTAATCTTCGGTTTGTAATGATTCTGGAAACCGGTAACTTACAGTGAGTTGCCCGAAAGAAATGGAATCTTCTACCCAGTAGTATGTAGATGCTAAAGACGGCCAGTTCAGGTACAAATATTTTCGTTTTTCTTCACTTCTTCTCACAGTTCGGAATGCGGCAAATCCAATCGCAGCTGCCGTAACTTCGAAAGCTACGAAACTGAAGATTCCTTTGCGGATGACACCCGCCAGCTCAAAATTGTAGGATGTATGTTATTTTAAAATTCTGATCACTCAAATGCTGGCTCGGTTCTACTCATAAAGCATTGCAAGTTCCGTATCTTTAGCGGTATAGAAAATGAAAATCCCGAAACAGATTTCAGAAAAACTAACAGAAGAATTTATTGATTTACTTTTTGTAATTTAATAAGCATTGATGATCGAATGGTTGTGGGGGCAAATACAAAAGAGGGAATATTATAAAAGAAAAACTACTGGGAAACACAACTGTTCTAAGGGTTCAATGCGTTCACAAGTGTACTCCAATGCACAATTCACAAGAAAAGTAGAAGAGATGCAGAAAGAGAGCGAAACGTCAGAGAAAAGGAAGAAATCCAAGAAAGAATATGGCTAAACCTAAAGGAACACAGATTATGCAAAAAAAACTTTAGTGAAGCCACATGTTTCAATTCAAAAGACAGTCTAATATTCTTCAGTATGGGAACAAATAAAACACGAAGCGAAAATTGGAATCAATATAATTTCGAAAAAGAACTTTTGTGAATACAAAAAGGTTTGCTTTACTGAGGAAGTGAAGCCAGTGAAAGAAAGGAATGATTAATCACAAATGAAGTGATGGAAAAAAAAAACGGTTGAATAAAAGTCATTGGGAACGAAACTAAAGCAACGGCTCATTGGGGAGGACGGGATTCGGGATGGAAGAAAATATAAATTATCGTCATTTAATCTAGTTCTTCTTGAAACGTTTTTGTTTGGTTTTTTCCCAAACGGTTTGGCGTGGCTCATTGAAACGTTCGATGTATTCGTAAGCTGGCTCCATCAAGAACTCTGGACAATTCTTAGAGCAACGGCAATGAGCCAGACCTCCTGTAGGGATGAGGATAGCTCCCGGCTTTGGTGGAGGGGGGTAGACGAAGTTGTGTTGATTCGGAACACTTTTGTACTGAAATGTTGAATATTTGAGTAAGAACAAAATTGTCTAAATTGTCTCACTCACCATTTTATCAACCATGGCTTGCAACTGATCACTCATTTTTTTCTCTCCTGTACCTTCAGCTGCTTCTCCAGTGCTTGTAGCAGCTGCAGATGCAGTTGTGGGAGCAGCAGTCAATTTGGCGACGACTGTCTCATTGTTAACATTAACTGGTTTTGGTTTCTCATTAATTGTCATACATCTCATCGTATCGAGAGTTTCTTCCAAATCTGCTTGGTTTTGCGCAGGTGGTTTAGCACTATCAGAAGGCATAGTCAACGGTGTAGCGTTGGAATGCATATCTGTTAATCCGTGTGCAATGGGAACAAAATTCGGGTCTCCAACGGTTCCTTCCGGTTTGATGGAAAACGGAGCTGGCAGCGGAACAACGACGTCATAACAGGTGAGAGGTATCTTGAGACGACTTTCTCCAGCATCACGGAGTCCAACCCATTTGTCGTAGCCAAGGCAGAGATCTTTACGCCACTTGTATACTTCAGAGCTACGAAGTGCAAGCTCGATAGTTCGGTGTTGTGGACATTCCCTGAAAAATTATAGCGTACAAAGATGGAACATGACCTTCTCTCAAAAGTAGAGCGTTTGTATAATAATATTATCTGATTCGTGCGATTACGTACTTATCCGTGAATCTCTTGACGATCTCGTGAGCATTTTCGATGAGGAAGGTTTCAGTCTCTTGAATTTGTTGAGGGCTGGAACTCTTTTGATGAACATTTTTCATGACCGCAGCAAGTTTTTGAAGCTCCAAGGTTACTAAACGAATCGCCTCTTTGCATTCGCATCCAGCTGGGAAGACAGGATTCAGAAGATTGAATCCAAAATGAGCCGAGACCAGAGCTGTCTTCAGGTGCTCATGAATTTCTTGAAGGTTTGGCAACTGCATTTTCTCAGCTGGTTCTGAAAATAAATGAGCGCGATAACAAGACCGATATTTTTTATTCACCGTTATTTTTCACGAGCTTATCGTTAGCCTGGTTGAAGTAGTCAAACTCTTTCTGGAGGTGAGCCAAATGCTGAACACTTTCCAAAATGTCACAGGCTGCAATCAAAGCACTCTCTACGAATTCCGCAAGATATTCGGGATCATGCGTTGGCTGAAAAAAGCCACTGGATATGATAGAACGTATTTTTATTTTTTAGATTCATTAATATCGCCAATGAATTTGAATTACTATTAATCACCATGAATTCGGTAAGAAGTTCCATTGAATCGGCCTTGTCCCCGTTCGAGATTTCCGGACTCTGAAAGTCTCTTTTTAGAACTAGGGATTTCAATTTTCCCAACCTCACCATTTTTGACATAACTTTATGGTAATAATAGAGGATTCCAGTTCCAATGCTGTTTTTCAATAACGAAACAGTATCTTTAAGGACTTGGGTGTTAGGTGGAAATGCGGGATTCCAAACGTTGACAACCAGCTGTTCTGAAACCAGCTCTGGAACGGATCCCATCGTTTTGTTGAGAAGGGCATCCGTCAACATCGCCTTGACTTGATAATAAGCTTCCTGTACTGTCCATTTCTTAGAAGGAAACGGTACGGCTGAAAATAGATGTAATCACTTAGAATCTAAAGTCTTTGAGCGAACGTATTTTCGCTACTATTTATATATTCAAATAGGACAAGGGAGAAAAATCTAACTAGAGAAACGAAAGCTGTAAACGTTTCTTGAGAAAACTTTAAAATAGTGGTTTGTTCTTTTTCTTACCCGGGGCTACGGCGCGTTCGGAATTTGAACTGGCTCGGTTGTTTGAGTTGTTCACAGGTTTTTCGGCAGTTGTTTGTAATTTTGGTTTCACCATCACTCTTGGTTTTGGCTCAAGGAATGCTTCTTTCACAGGAACTTTCTCAGCAAAAACAGCAGGAGCAGAATCATCAGTGAAGATTGGCATTGGCTGTTGTTTGTCGTCACGTTCTCCTTCTTCTTCTTCTTCGTATTCTTCCTCATCTTGACTGTTATCCTCTTCAGTCATCTCCTCGTCTCCAACCTCGTTTTGAGATTCGTCTTCATCTTCCATAGAATCATATGGATCAGAAGTGCCATCACCTGGAGCAGCTCCACCAGCTGGAACACGTTTTTCCATTTTGTGGGTATTGTCCTGTGGTGTCACATTCCACACGTAGTCTTGGTTCTATAAAGTTGAATAACGGTTATATCATTTCAGAAATAGTTTAGCCTACCTCCACATACAAGAAAGCAGTTGAATCATTATGAACATGACGGATAAAAGTATGAAGTTGTCCAGTGGTGGTGATTGGTACATATAATCCATTAACTGAAACATTATAACTTATTTCTCAAAAATTGTTAATTAATCAAATTTTGCAGGAGTTTCTGACAGCTATTCGTAATTTTATATTTATTCATCTACTATTTTAGGGCGTTTCCATTTACCTGAATAATGTAAGGAGATGGTGTCATCGTTGGAAGTGTGTGCGAGGAAGTTGTAGACGTCTTCGTATGTCACTTCAACGTTTGATCGGTATACCAAGCGCTGGAATTTACGTCATGAAATAATCTAGCATTTTTGGAAATGTTAAGTACCTCTCTCACATAGAAAGTGAACTTCTTCTTTGGAGTACCGACATACATGTAACTAATAGTCTGAAAATATCAATTTTTCCACATATCCATTTGATGGTGTTACTCACCACTATGTTGTCGTTTTTATTCTTTTGGCGCTTGCGGAGCGAATTATTCCCCGTTTTAGGGGGATTCGCCATCACCATAGTCGGCATCTTGACTGAAAATGAGAGAAATACAAAGAGTTATGTATAATCTGAGCTGAAAACGAAAGAAACAGAGATTTGTGATGACAAGAGAAGTGGTAAAGCTATCGTTACGGGAAAATCGAAGTCTCACTTCGATGTAGCTGGAAGAGTACGCGTTCGGCCAGGAGGCCATCAACTTCCCATGACTTTTGCCGCCGCAAACTCTCGGCGTTTTGAAATGTTTTCAGCGATATTTTCGCAATATTTACATATTGCGAAAACTTGTAACTGCATTGTCATTTCGTTCTGTCAAATTTAAAAACTCTGAGTAGTGCTCTTTCAGTTAATTCGAATATATGGTGTCGACGAAACGTTGAAAAGCCGCCTTCGATTTTATTTAGCAGCAAAACATGCAACTCAAATTTGTACAATTTCGCGAATTTTTCGCCATTTGTATTCTGTTGATATTAGTATTGGCGCGAATTGTAAAGTCCACAACTACTGTGTTAACCAGGAACACCATAGAGTTTGATCCAATTTAAAATATACTTTTGCTATGAGACCGTGGTTTTCTGATAAATGTATCATTTTGATTTTGTCCAAAAAGAGTTACATTATGGATTTTCATATATTTATATAACCTGAAGTTTGAAGAGCATTTTCTCATCAGCTTCTTCGATACTGATATTTTTCTTTGACTTTTCTCTCAACTTCGAAGTTACGACGAAGAAGTAATTATTCTCAGCTCGATTCGATATAGCTTTCGTGAGAAAAAATATATCGAGATCCAACGGACCGGGTAAATCGAGAAATTATTGTGCACGGTTGAATGCAATCCCGCCGCACAGTTTTAATAGTTCACACTCGATTCTCGTTCGTCGACACAAGTGCATTGCTAATTTTAGTTAACCTGCGTAACAATCGATAATCCTCTAGGTAGTTGTTCTTTCTTACGTCAAGTTAAATCTATTCCTCCGCCTTTTCGCTTCATTCTTCCGTCCTATTAAGTTTTCGATTTCTCACAAACTTATTCCAAAGCCTTTACTTTGCAAAATTCGAAATTCCAATAATTAATTCTGGTGATTGCAGAAAGATGCTCATCAAAGTGAAAACATTGACCGGAAAGGAAATCGAACTCGATATCGAACCAAATGACAGAGTCGAGCGTATCAAGGAGAAGGTAAAACTTTTGAAATTATATCATCCTAATCTTGAAACTCATTTATTCTCGGGAATTTTTGTACTTTCAGACACAGCAAGTGTTCTTGAACAGATTTCGTTTTACAGGTGGAAGAGAAAGAAGGCATTCCACCGCCACAGCAGCGTCTCATCTTCGCCGGGAAGCAAATGAACGATGATAAGACAGCGGCAGATTACAAGGTTCTCGGCGGATCAGTTCTTCATTTGGTGCTTGCTCTTCGTGGAGGTTTCTAAGTGCGATGTCTGAAGCTCATCTTTATAATAACGCATCTGAGAAATTCCGTCGGCTACGAGTCACAACCTTGAAAACCCTTTTGTTTAATTAATTGTCTACAATACTGATCACCGTTTTATTCGTCAAGTCCCGCTTTCTCCGTTTTTTGATTCTTTGTTCAATAAATCGTTCAGCCAAAAAAAGTTCAATGAAAACAAATTAATTACTAAATATCTCAGGACAGACAATACGGCTTGTGTTTTACTTATTTCACAAGGACAATTACGTAAAAACCTGCTATGTCGCAAGCTTGGCATTCCATGAATGCGTTCAGTAGATGAAATGTGGGGAAAACTTTATTTTTAACAAGTTTACCGACTTTGCATCGTTTTGTTGAGCATGTGTTAAGGCACATATTTAATATTCAAACCAGTTTCCGGTATTACTGTAGACAGTAGGTCTCGACACGAACGGTTCATTAATTCCGTGCGCCTTTAATGTTAGCGCCTAATATATAGCTTTGCCTATCGGTCCTATTTTTAAATCTTTAACCTTTGCTTAACTTTTCAAACAATTTCGGTATCCAATACAAAAAATTTCAGGTAAAACTTGAGTTTTCTCGATATGGCCCGTGTCAAACAGGCAAAAGTTTCAGAGGTTGGTGTTCGAGTATCTGAATATTCACAATGTTTTTTTGAACAGAAATCTGCTGAAAAATCTCTAGTGAGCGGTGGTCCGTCGGATAAACATGCCGTATTCAATTCATTCCTTGAACAGCTCCACGTTCTCTTGGAAAGTGATCAAAACGGTATCTTAAAAACATTCAGAACTAATTTAAAGATCACTTTATTATTACAGTCGACGGCGAAGCGGTTGCGTCGATTGTGACTGACTTGACCAAGAAATGTTCTTTCTTTGACACTGCCAACCAGCTCATTGAGCACGTGCGACTTGTCAAAACCGCTGGAATGGACAGTGCTATCGTTAGTTATTTCTCTGATTGTGAGAAGAAGGTGCATTTCAACATTTCAGCCCGACGCTTTGTCTGTAGTGAATGGAACCGAAGATTCTGATGCGAAGATCGTTCCTGCCGTTGATGTGTTTGATGGAAGCCAGCGTGATTTGTATGCATCATTACCCGAGGAGCTTCGCGATCTTGTAAATCGGGCCCAGCGTGGTGAGAAATTTCAATAAGCTCAAATCATGAAAATGTTTATTTATAGCTGACCCGAAAAAGATTGAATACATTGTCCGCGAGTTGAAGGAAAACAGTGAAGCGCTCGGCGAAGCAATGAAAGTTCTCCGGAAACTTCAAGACAAGGCGTCTAAGAAAATGGTATAGTTTTTGTTATGTTGAATAATTCATTCTTCCATTCTCAGGCTGAAAAATTGGTGCAAATTCCTTTGAACAATAGTCAGTTGTCGGAGGAAGTGGTTGAACCGAAAGGAGAGAATGAAACTTCTGATCATACACCCTTGCAGGAAGAGGAAGATAAAGCAATTGGTTCGCTTATTTCGGAAGTCGAGACTGATGTGGAACTCGTTTCTCTCAGCATTGCTCAACCCGAAACAACCGAAGACGATTCCACTGAGCTCAGCGATAGTAGAAATCTTGAAAGTCAGCAGCTCCCTCGGGATGATGAAAAGAAGAGACTTCTCGAACTCGAAAATGAAGTCGAAGAAGCCACAAAAGGAATCTCACGGTTCCTTGGGCTCAAGACCGACTTCACGAATTTATCTGAAGCTGTTCAGAGCATGCAAGCTAGTTTCCAGCTAGAGCATGGAAAACACGTGTTCAGTTTGACAGCTCTTGAAGCAAAGAACAAAGAGAACGAGAAGCTGGTTTTAGAAAAAAATGTGTTGGAGGAAACAGTGAAAAAGGTCGGAGAAGAAAAGAAGAAAGAGTCTGAAGAGCTACAGAAAACGAAAACACTTCTTAAGAAGACACGGAAGGAGAAGGATAACGCAGTGAAAAAGTTGAAGCGAATTGCTGAGAAGGGCAAACCCGAGGATATCAATGTTTCGGAAAGACTTTCAGATATATCTGCTAACGAGTCTGGTCTTAACATATCGGTTGATTCAGTGGAGAGTTCTGGTGGAGACACAATAACTACTGTGGACAAAAAATCGGAGCGTCGCATCGCGGAATTACAGCGCTCCACTGAGAGCTTGCGTAAGCGCTATGAAGAGGTTTGCCAGAAATTGGAAACGTCGGAAAAATCCTTGGAAATTCAACAAGAGCTCAATGCACAAACAACTTCCATGTCGGCCGAACAGTCCCAAAAGCAATCAAACGAGATCTCTGAACTGAAAGAAACCGTTGAAATTCTGAAGACTACAACCGTTCAACAACAAGAAGAGCTCATACGTATCAAAGAACTGGAACGTACGAAGACAGATGTTTTAGTGACCCTGTTGGAAGACGAAAAACAAAGTATTCGGGACGAATGCGATTCTCTCAAGCACGAGTTGGAACGCTCTCAAAAAGCTCTTCTTGAACAAAAATCGGAAGCTAAGAAGCATCTAGAAAGTGAAATCTGGAAGCTAAAAAAGCAGCGAAATCAGCAGAAAAGCGTAAGAGCGGGACACCTGTCTCTCCCAAACCGAAGGATACCTCCTCTGCTGTCCAACACTGTGATGTTCAAAAAATTATGGCTGATTTAACCATGCTACAAGCAAAGGTCAAAGATGCTAGCTCTGAGGAAGCCATTTCCAAAATTGGAAATGTTCTACAATCAGCAATGGCAAGTGTGGAAGCGATGGCAAACAAAGCAAACCGACTGGAAGATGAGCACAAATTGAAAGATCAAGTTAATGAAGAATTAAGAAAAATAAACGAAGAGAATCTAAAGAAGTACGAGAATTCACTGGCAGAGGAGAGAAGGAAGCGTGCAGAAGAGGTAGCTGCATTGAAGATGCAACAGGAGGAGCCGGAAAGTTGGATGGAAAAGTTCAGAGAGCAGGAGAAAGAAAAGGAAGTCATGCGAATGGAGTATCAAACTGCATCTGAGGACTTGTTGACGCGCATCTTGAGCTGCGAGCGAGAGAAAACTAAAATCCAGCAGGAACTGTACGATCTCAAAAAAGATATCGATCAGAAGACCGCCGACTTTAGGAAAGTTAACGAAGAAAAACTGCAGCTCCAGAGAGAAACGGAGCTAATCACTAAGCAATTGGAAGAATCATTGTCACCAAAAAAAGACAAGTAAGCCAAAACTTTAAAATTTCACAAAAATAACATTTTTCTTGAAGGGCAGCTCAACTCGAGTCTCGCCTCGAAGTCATTCAAGTGGCCGCCAAAGCCCAACAGAAAAGATTAGATGAGGATTTGAAATCTGCCAGAATCGAACTTCAAGAGGCCATTGCAAAGTGTGGTGAAGTCCAACAACAGTACTGTTTCTTTTATTATCCACTTCGTAACTCTACATAAATTTTTACAGAAATGAAGCTCTTCAAGAGAAATTGACTTCCACCGAAGAACTTACTTTGTCGTTGACAGAGAAACTATCCGAAGTCAAGGAGACCGAAGATACAATTGTGGAACTGCAGCAAACGTAAGAAAGCTGCTTCGTATTCAAGAAGAACTAAATATGATTTCAGAATTTCTCGGCTAAAGGATGAAAACAATTATCTTCAGTCCGAGAGCGCACAAGATCGTTCGGGACTTGTCACCGCACTTGTTGCTACCCAGAATAAGTTGACAAAGTGTCAGAAAGCATTTTCTGTTCCATCGCTTGGGGAACAGTTAACTGATCTCGACGAGAGTCAAAACAACGTTGATGATGCACAGTCCTCAAGACAAACAAACAACCAAACTCAGGCTGTCATTGTGAGTTTTTAATGTGCTGATATAAATGAGAATGTTATGTTTTTCAGGAACAAGGGTATCCGGATATTGATCCACTGCTGCGCCAACTGGTTCATCATCTGGCCCAAAATCAAAACTATATGTATGGGGTTTTCGGTATCGTCATTTACATTATCCTCATCCATCTCTACATTCTTTTGTAATTAAATTTTCTACTAACATTTTTGTTAATATATTCTAACATCTATGAGTACATTTCTTGTGCGAATTTGTTTTCTGTTTGTAACCTTGTTATATTCTAACTTTCTGTCAAATTATACGTCTAGTTTCTACTGCACCGTTTCCTTAAGGAAGCTTGTTTATAAGTTTCCCCCTATAAGGCTTTCATGTATCCTATTCAAGAAATTTTCCTGTAATTCATTTACGTGCATGATTAATAAAATCATTCTGAAATATGGAACAAAAGAAAGAAGACCAGAAATAGGGGACAAATGAGAAAAGTGGAAAATGGGAGAAAGGTCGGGAAAAGATATGTGGACAGATTCAGGGTTCGTTGCTTCATTCAAGTGCTATCGGCGGAGCGTCTCTTCTGAAAATTTAGTTTTGGTTGACACTGAAACTGGGAATCTAATTTTTGATCAACTTACCTGAAATCGTGTCGAATCCTCAGTTCTTTCTTACCGTTTGACGTTCTCCAGAATGCCATCTCAAATGAGCTTTCAAGTGGCTACTTTTGTTGTATACTTTGCCGCATCCAGCAATATGACAGTTGTGAACTCCTCGCTTTCGAGCAGCAACGGCGGTTGGGCCTGGAATGAAATTTTAATTGAAATTTGACGATTCGGAATTATTTTCAGGGTTGGTTGACTCTTTGCTTGTCATCGTGTTTGCCAAGTGGCAAACCCTCGGCGGCGTTCAACTTTTAAACCGGTAAGCTTCTCGTCAAAAGGTCAAACTCATCAGCGACGACAGATAATACATTTAAGAGTATAACTTTAAAAAGTGTATCCCTTCTTTCAATACAATTTTTCTATCGTAACTGTTCTTATGCCCACTCATAGTAAATGTTCCCAGAGATTGGAATCATCTGCTCTGTCTCTTATTCTCCCGCATTTTGCTACGTATCGTGACAGTTTCCCTCTGAGATCTTTATCATTTCTCTTCCCTTCATTACGGTTCCTTTTAATCTCTATTATTATCGGGCGGCATCTAAATGCTCCCAAGAGCTCATCCTCCTCCTTCTCCCCCTCCTATCTATTCCACGGTAATTATCCTAAATTCTAAAAGGAATACCGGTTGAAGAGGATATTGGATTAAACGTTTAGATCAACGAACAGGTGGTTCTGCTCTGGGACGGGATGGTAAACAGATTCAGAAAGGTAGCATTTAGGAGAAATTATTTCGAAAATAACAGAATTAGAAGTAATTATACGAGTGAACATGTGAACCGATTATCGGTAAATATCAGTAATACAAATAACGATTTCCGTCTCTCGAAGATTACGGTAGCTTTCTATTCGCAAAAATTACCAATTAGATTCTTTTGCATTGTTCTCCTCCCAGCTCAAATATTTAAATTTCAGCAGATTCCAAGACTTAGTAGAAGCTTATGTTTTGATCCACTCAAAACTTGTCATTTCTATTTCAACTTCTATGAAATCTGCCAAAAACAAAAAAGAAATAAATCCCTTTTTCAAGAAACACTTCTTTTTTTTCCTTCTTTCAATTCCATCAATGCGTGAATTTTCACTCTTTTCGACTCCCTCTCCTCCATCAAAATTGTCCGAGAGGCTCAAGCTCCGTCGCATAAAATGTATGCGTTTGCGTTCTTTCCAAAAACGTCGTCCCTTCCCTCCCTCCTTCCGAGCGAAAAAAAGTGACACCTCCAGAATAACCACAGAGAGAAATAGTGTGGTAGAAAGAGAGAGAATAGAGAAATCTTGCGTGTTTAATTGAACGCTTTGAAGATGAGAAGGAAGAATAAACGGAACGATTTGATTCATTGCCTCAACACCCTTTTCTTCATTTTTCTTGGTTAAAAAAGAAGAATTGGAAAGACTCAGAACTTACCGAATTTCTCTGCTTCCTGGCAATTTGGACACTCGCATTTGTTGGCGGCTCGAGATGCTTGATACTTTCCACCTCCATTTGAATTAGCGGAACCAGATGATGATGCAGATAATTTGGCTGGCTGCAAACTCTGGAAATATTGGTGTACTGTGGGTATAAGTACGTTGCTCTCTGATCATTTATTTCCACACACCAATTATCTTTCTTGTGATAACCGCAGTACACGTAGTACTAGTCTATGAGATTTCTACTCCATCCTTCAATTAGGCCAGACATTTACACCGACAAATGCCACCTAATCGTTTACCTATTTTCGAAATCTTAGAAACGGAAAAGTGCATTTTGATACGACTCAAAAGTACACGAGTTTCGCTCGCACTAACCTTTGAAATACTTCTTTGCTGAGCGGCAATTGAAGAGGAGAGAGCTGATTGTGTACTAACTGATGATGGGAGTTGAGCAGCAACTGCAGATACGGACGAACTCAGAAGGCCTCCGAGTTGTGTGGATGCCAAATAGTTATGATATGCGTCGACTGAGGAAGCAGAGGTTACTGTAGGATAGAGATGCGACCAATTTGCTTGTTCTACCCACCTGAAATGAATAAATTAAAGGTTTTTGGAGATAACTGCGGGAGCGTATTAGGTTTCGAGCAGGAGAAGAGTGCAGTAACCTTATTGAAACTTCCACAAGTCTCATATTGTAAGTTGGGAATCTCAATTCTTCTATACCCCCAAAAAACCCAAATTTTTTCATATACAAAACTGTTCAAGTTAGAATCTAGCGCAAAATGAGTCAAGTTTTAAAAATACGTAATTCTATGTTTGTGTGATGATCACAGGGTTGGACGTCAGTTATTTTATGGGGGGGGGGTCTGGCTTGTCCGGATAAGGTAACGCGCTGGTTTTAAGCATTAGATAATGGTTTCAAAGTCAGAATTAGATACGGATATGAGATCATTTGCAAAATCTGATTGACATGTTTTTGTCCGTTCTTCAAATATATTGAAACCCTCCTTCCGAAACACTCGGACCTCCCATCTACCGTCTTCTGAAGCTGAAGAGCAGTGATATCATTTCTGTTTATATCTGGTCTCTACAAAAGTTCATACGAATCTCGCTCGCAAACATGACGATGGATATCTGAACTATTGAATAGAAACTAACCAGTTCGTGTTCGTGAGATACGGAGAATACGCGTTCATATCAGTTGGAAGGAGGAGTGCATCTGATTTCGACGGATCCAGTTTCATCTTGTTTTCCCCGCCCGGAACAAATTTATTGCAGTGCTCAACGAGTTTTGAGAGTGGATTCTCACTCATTTGGAATGGAACCTGAAACTTTAAAAACGTGGAAAATTGAATTGAAGTTCATAGAAACTAACTGAAAATGAGAGAGCGGCGGAAGCAGCATCTGATGGATTCAACATATCTGAATCAGGGTATAAATTTATATTCTCTTTCACTTTTGAAGAAGAGAGCCGAAAAAAAAGGAAGAAAGAGTGAAAGAAGAAGAAGAGGAGGGGCGAAGCAATACGACGTTGATGGGAAAGAGGGGCAAACAGGCTCCGCCCCTTTTTCGACGACGACTACTGTAGATGTGGTAGTGGAAAACAAGAGAGAAGCAGTTAAAGGAAAAGGTGTTATTAGAATGATATGTTATGAAAAGCATGATGACGTGGCAATAACAAGACAAAAATGTGATAAGAAATTGGAATTCGGGGGAAAAATTACAGGGTGGAGAGCTCGGTTTCTGAGAAACGAAGCGAGTTGTGTCAACAAATTATAAATTGAGGTTTGAAATTTGAAAAGAATTTCGTTGAATCAAAAACATGATGAATGGAGTACGGTCAATACCATGGATTATCAAATTCCTCAAAAGCACTGTTCCGCTCTTCCTTGTCACTATATTTTCTGAGCTACTGTACACCAAAATAGAACGACCTAATCTTGTTACAGGTGGATTGACTAATCTAGCTTATGTCATTCTCCTCATTACGACATAGAATAACATTGTCTTCCAGATGACGTGGCAGCCGGTCAAAAGAGTGGTACACACACGAATGTATTAATAACAGGGTATGTTATCCCATACCTTCTGTCCAAAAACGTCTTCTCTCCGTTCTTCTTCCAAAATACGAAAAGATGCTGGTTTTGTTTCTTGTCTTTCTCTCGAGAAAACCAAAACGAGACATGTCACTTCTTCCCTCGAAGATAGTACATTTTATACGAATCCTTTAAATTAC
Organism: Caenorhabditis latens; assembly: GCA_002259235.3. NCBI lineage: Eukaryota > Metazoa > Nematoda > Chromadorea > Rhabditida > Rhabditidae > Caenorhabditis > Caenorhabditis latens. Next base: position 10,974,311 of record CM056092.1, on the reverse strand, counting down.
AGGGTTTCGAAGACTTGATTTTAAGTTTCGGCTTTTTGTTTAAAACATTTGGAATGGGAAAAGAAAAACATAGATGTTTGAATGTATACGGGTTTCAAAGGTGTCTGGAATGAGCAGGCACGGTCTCTGATGACTTGAATTATAAGGGAGCTGAAAGTTCACATCATTTTGAGACAACTTTTCAATGCCATCCACTTTTTGTGTATCAAGTCTATGATGAGAATCTATGAATAACAAACTTTCAGTGGAGATGAACAATTGGATAGAAAACGTTAAAAAAGGTATAGCAACATTTCCATGTCCCAACCAATTCGGTAGGTGATTCTCTTTTCTGCCCCTCGTCAACGACCTCACATAAATTCACGTTCCCAATTTTTTCACACACAATTTGTCTCTGTTTCTTGTCGGTACGGTGGTCTCTATTTCTGATAGAATCTCCCCTTTTTTTCCTCTTTCTGGGAACACTTCCCGTTACACCTGTGAGTTTACACGGCGGTGGCCGATAAAAAGAAGATGAGCAGAACGACATCTTGATTATTAATTGGTTCCCTTTTATGTACTCCGGCATCATCTGTTCATAACCGATTATCTAATAGCATATGGAACAATTATTAGCGAGCTGTTATAAGAAAAAGGATACGCAAAGTAATCAAATTAGTGGATTGAAGGTGAAAAAGATGCGGGGAAGAGTCTACAGGAAATTTCGAAACTTCTCGTTGGTTTCGGAATGTCTCGAATCTTTGGGAAGATTTAAGAAATACTTCTGAAAAGTTATTGATACATTTTAATGATAGTATAGACGAAAGAAGAGAAAGGAGAATCTTCATATATCGGAAGAAACGGAACGAAGAATGCTAAAGTGAAAATGCCGACTAATGACAAGGTTCGGATTGAAAAGAAGGAATGGATTGTAAGCAGACGGAGGTGTATAACAACTGGAAACGGAGCCATTTGTCATGGGTGTTTTTGAAAAACAAAAGATAAATAGGAGAGGGGTTACGGTAGCAGAAATCTTTTCTATGAAAACTGTAAAACTTTTTGTGATGCCTGGAATTATTTTTGTGATGCCTGATAAGTTCAAAGCGGGTATCCATCCATATATGTAGCAGTTTTGAACTGAAAATCTGAAAATGGCTACCTCTCCATTATCCCTGTATCCCGTTTTCATAATTACATTTTCTCACGCTGTCTCGACTTCCTGTTGAAAGTGTGAATCTGACAACTGAAAACAAAACGGAAGTGTGAACCGGAAGATCAAAAAAGAGCCGTCAGTCATGAGAACAGAAGGAGAGTTCTCTTTATAAAAGAGGTTCCCATGCAGTTTACCCAATTCATCACTCTCTTTTTTCTGGTGTCTCATTTCCATCTTTACTGTTTTTTCTCCAGTTGTGGAATGTCCTTGACGGCTCTCCTCTGTCCTCGCTTTCTGTTACGTAAACTCTGTCACCTCATCGTAGAAAAAAGAGAAACGGAACAGTGACAGTTTATGGATGAGACCACTCATTTGATTAAGTAATACTAGATAAATATTGTTGGTGGGTGGGAAGGTAACAACATTCGGAAGAGAAAGAGTCAAGAAAGAACATTTCGGAAATGTTCTCATTTGAAGATTTAATTCATTTCCCTACTTGTTTTCTTCCAGTTTCTTTGTGTGCAGGTGTTCATTTTGTGGTGTGAAATGAGGCAAATAACCAATTGATACAGGTGTCACAACGTCTTCGACTCAATGTCTTCGGAAGGTGTGAAGAAAAGAAAAAACGAAAGAGAATGAGTCAGGTGGCGCCATTATTTTATGAAGAGACACATTGTCTTTTATGGAATCACCTTCCTTTCAAATGCTCTGAAGCCATTTCTTCCAACAATCCATATCAGAAAATCATCTGCCCACCGTATCCATTTTCATATCTCGTCGTCATTTCTTCCCAGAATCCGAAATACTGTTCGCACCAACTTCTGTTCTTCTCTGTGAATACACCATGAGTGATAATTATAGGGTTACGACCTCAAATGGACTCTTCGATTCTTCGTGTCAAGATACAAAAAGTTGGGAAAAGAAAGAAACGTTTAGAAGTGAGAAATTCTTATAATTGGTGGTGTTTCGTAATTGAGAACAGGTGTGAATCCTCAAAGAAATCGAGAATTCTCGTGCTAACTATAAGGTACTGTAAGGGAACAGGTCTCCCCTTCCCAGTGACATCTGGACTCTTGTCATCACTTCCTTCCGTCTTAAGGTTAATCCCTGAATTACATTGTAAATCCTAATCTGGATTACTCAACACCTTGGGCTTTAGTTTTGTTAGCCTTGATACAGTAGTTGGACACTACTTTGTCCTGCTTACTCAAATATTTCCAAATCACCGAATTTTCGAGTAGATATATCAATTAAAACGTTAAAAGGGAACTAAAAAGAAAACCAATTCATTGTTTTAAAACATTTTCGTCCTCAAATTAACAACATAATTGCCTCGTATTTCCCCCTAAATGGTCGGTTAATCCTTTTCTCTTATCCTCTTATTGTATCAAATATCACTCATACATACTTGTACATCCTGTCGAACGCAATGATATGACGCAATAATCCAGTCAGGAAGGATGTCAATCAGAAACATTGTCAGAAACAAAACATGATTTATTAGAAAAGGAAATGACCAAATAAGCAGGAATGAACAAATTTGAAGGGCTGTAATATTTTGAATTTTGCTTGCTTCCAGGCGGCTGTCAGAAAATTTCTGAACTGTTTGGTCGCGAGTGGAGATGAAATTTCCGAGTTTAGTTGTTTATTTTCTCCAAACGTCTGGCAGGAAGGATGTAGTCAGATAGTGAGCAATCCCGTGATCAAAACCAACTATTCACAAAAATATTTTATTGAAAAAAAAACACAGTTAAATTCGTTAACTCAAAACTGTTGTTGCTCATTTCTCGACACAGCCAGCCAATGCTTGTTCATAATCTTTCACAAATTTAGCATAATCTTCTTTCGAGTAGGTGTATTTCTTCCAGACCAAATACTCGAGAATACACCGATGCACATAGAGATACTGCATCTCCGTTTGAACAGACTTGAAACGTTCATCTCGAAGTTTAGTGAGAAGACGTGGCACACCAAGAAAATCAGGAAGACAAAGAGCCTCGAGAATAATGAGAATGAGGGCAAGTGTACCTGTTCGACCAACTCCGGCAGAACAGTGAACAACCACTGGTTTTCTGAAACAAAACGTAATTAACTGAACCGAAATTGAGTGAAAGACTAACTGGCAGTTTTTGAAAATTGACAACAAACGGAATGGTGATAGAAAGTTGTCTGGAACTCCGTGATCCGGCCAATTGTGCCAATGTATATGTTTGACTGTTCTAGCCACGGCTGTATCTCCTTGTTTTGTAATCCTCATCGTGGACATCGCTAGATTTTTATCGATCTGAAAATTGGAATTCAAATTTCTATCCATTCATCAGTAACATACATCAACACTATTCTCTTTTGTGATTGTCCACAACTTTCCAATTTTCATGACTTCTCCAATTTTCACAGGAAAATATTCAGCACTTTTTGGTTTCCCCTTCTCCACCAATTCACACAACATCACGATATATTCCAACCCAGAAACGATGACCATCTTCCAGAAATCTTCAATTGTTCCGTTGAGTGGGGCTTGAGTGCAAATGAAGCGACGTGGATTTGGACCAGAACTGAAAATAAATTTTAGGAAATGGGTTTGAATTCCAGAAGAAACTCACGAAACCAGATTAGCGTGGATGTAAAAATGTGGATCGTCAGCAATTTTGACTCTCGTCGCATCACAACATGGAATATTATGATAACGATTTTTTGTTGGATTATCCAAGAAATCGACAGCTTTTTCCATCGGACCATCATTCATACTGGCGTGATATTCCTTCTTCAATCCTTCGACTCCACCTTGAAGAACTGTAAGAATCCAGCTGTTGATGACTTCTGCTCTCTTCCTGAAATAATAGTTTTGAATAATTTTGTTTAATTAATGAGAAAATTAGATTACTTTTTCTCTGAAGTTTCCACTCCGCAATCCACTGATTGATCAACTCTTTCTCGAGATGGTCTTCTAATTGGTTCAGGTACAGCTGGTGGCGTTGCTAGTTGTTGAACAGCTCCATTTTGTTGTGGTACAGTAGCTTTTTGGACCGGAATTGGAGACGGAGAAGCCAATGATTGATTGACTACACCAGGAGGAGGACGTGGAGTTGGAGGCATCGGAGCGGCTGGTTGAGGTGGTTGCATCTGTGGAATCTGAGAATTTACAACAACAGCCATCATCGGCATTTGTGATCCTTGAGCCGGTGGTTGAGGGTTTTGAGCAGGGATTGGAGCCTGCGGTGTTGGCTGTTGAACAGGCATTGGAGGTGGTAGCATCATTGTTCTTGTTGCCATTTCTTTCGCTTTTGTTGGTTGAGGAGGAACTGGCTGAAATTGATTCTTTCATTAGAAAAAGATTTCTTGACTATACCATTGGCTGTGGTGGCTGAGCTACACTCCGTTTCTGATTTCCCCCCGCATCATTATTGGTCGTTTCCTCCACTTCCAACGTCTGCATTACACTTCTTTCAGTATTCCGACGACCACGTGGCACTCCTCCATTTTCGACACTTATCAAGTTTGTCTGACTCGGACGTCTGCTTGCTTTACTGTTCTTTTTCCGTCCAGTTGCAGGAGATTCTGAAAAAGGATTCAAAAAATTCCGAGAATTTTTCGATGAACTCACTTTTAACTTTTGGAGGCATTCAGCTGGAAATCTTTTGATTTTCCGAAGTTTTGATTCGTAAAAACTGACGCCACGACGATAACACGAGGCCTTTATAGGGGTTTCTGGAAGTATGCCATTGGAACAGTTCACGTAATTAAAACAAAAAACATATTTCGGCCGGTTTCTTTTCTGAAATTCTGAAAGCTTTTACGTGGAAATAATGAAAAAAGGTGACCCCTGAATGACCTCTGAATGACCTCAGATAAATAATTGAGATAAGGAAATAGCATAAAAGAAAGCGAATAACAGTGAAAGACCCTCATTGCGAATCCAATCGCCCAACTAACAACCCTACTAGCAACTCACTAACATCATGGTCAAGAAGATCACAATCTACACTGCATTCGGACATTTCATCCAGATGGTTGAACGGCAGGCTGAAGAAGAAAAGGAGCTAATGAAGGAGTTGGATACTGATCGTTGCCCGATCGAACATCAATTGAGTGACTATCAGAATGCACTCCAATCGGTTGGTGCTCTCCTGAGAGAGTTCATCTTCCAAATGTATAATTTCAGACCCAGGATCTCCAAGTTCGTTCGTGTCCAGTGAATCAACCGGTTCAAATTGATGAAATCATGAAGAAATCAGCCAGTTGTCCATCTCTTCCATTCAATTTCTGTCATCCAATTGATCCTATTCCAATGACAATTTCTCCAGTACCAACTTCAATCGAATCGAAAAAATTGAATGAGGCAACTGAGTTGATGATGTCATTCTGGAAAGTTCATGTCACTTCTCGCACACCAAAAACTGAAAGAGAAGAGCAAATTTCATCGATTTTCGAGAAACTCGAAGGATTATTTGCTGTTTCGTCCACTACATCCGTGGCTTCAATGTTTGGAAAGTTTGAAGAATACATCGAAGAATTGAAGAAAGAGGAGTTGCCGAAGAAAGAGAAATCTCTCATCTGGAATTCACCGGATCAACCAACAATTCCACCACTTCCAGTTTTTGTGAAGTCACCAGTTGATTCGTTAAAATTCTACAAGGGAACTCATTCACAAACAACTGCTGAAATGGCTGATGACGGTAAATATCTTATCGGAAAGTGTAATATCTTATTACTTTGTTTTCCAGAATTGTCTGAATTGACTAATTATGCTTCTACCAACACTTCGACAGTCTATTCTCCTACAACAACTGATTCGTCCGGTTCATCGTCTTCTTCTGGTTCCACCAAAACCATTCTACTAACAGCCCGTCCAAATCATCTTCTAACGGAAATTCGTTTGCAACGAGCTGTAATTGATGAGCAGAAGAAGATTATAGATGGCCTTTACAACCTTCAAGATCTCAGTCGCAGATTGAAAAACGTCCGTAAATAATGAACTTCTTTTCTCTAATAAACGAATTATCTTACATTGTTTCCACCGTCGTACAGCAATAACAATTCGAACATTTTATTAGCAAAAAAAGGGAAAAACAAAAAATCCTAAAAATTAAAATTGAAATCTTATTTGAAAGGAGAAAGAGACCCGAAATCAGCGGAAGAAAAGCTTGAAGGAAAAATGAAATGGCATTGTTACTTTGAAGAAAAATATGAGAATCTATTAGCAGAATCCGCAAGTTCTTGCGCAATCTTGCCTCATGTAAATCGCCGAAATCTGGCAAACTCTCGAGTTGCCACTGAGCCAAGAAGCACACCAAGCTGAACGATCAACACATTGTCCACGAGATTGTTGTTGGATTGGCTGGAATTTGAATGTGATTGGAACTAGAGTATATAGAGTGAGTATGTACCATTTGTCTCTGCTGAGCAACATTTGTAAATTGGCCTCTGTTGGATGCTCCTGAAAGTGCTTTTGTGTCATTCCGACCTACTTCAATTCTAGTTGGTTATTTTCGACTAAAAACTGTCCAAGTCTAGATTGATCTAGTTTTCCTAAAGTGATCTAAAGTGAATGAGAAATGCTTATTTTCTGAAAAGTTTACGGAAATGGGTACAAATAAAAGCATGCTTACTATTCCTGAACTGGACGACTCTCTGCTGTGAAAAGCTTCCGGGGCGACGTTGACGAGATCCCGGACGACGAGAATTCTGTACAATCACAATACATAAGGCAACAACTAGCATATATAGCAAGGACAGTTTCAGAGCAGACATATATAAGAAATTAGAAAGATCACAAGAGCTACATTGAACGGTGATGAGTGTTTTCTGAGAATTGACAGAAGTGTCTGCTCTGAAAATCCATCCCTGCTTATAGTTCCAACAGATCTTCGAGACCTGCCGGAACTATATTGAGTACCCATGCTTACCACTCTCACAATACTTCCATTCGGTCGTCGAACAAATGCTGGAAGGACACGTGGAGATGAGACACCTTCAAAATCATCGATCACTGCGTTGTTCTCATTTGGACCGAATACAGTGACAAGAGGCAGTGAAGGTGGTTGAGAAAATGAAAATGAGGAAGCTTGATGATGTTGTGAAAATGCGGGAAAAGATGGTGAAAGAGTAGTGGAAAATAAATCGAAAGAAGGCATTGGAGTTGTTGGAAGCGTTGGAAGAAACGTTTTGATAGAAACAAATTTGAAGCGTCGTTTGCCGAGTTTATAGAAAGCGTCGAGATGTGTTGGCGTGGTGCGGGTGATTGGTGCGGGCTCGGTGACGATAAATATACTTGAAAACGGGACGGTTGTAGTCCACGGGGTTGTGGTCCACGGTGATGTGGTCCACGGAGTGGTGGTCCAAGGAGCAGTTGTAGTTGTTGTAGGAGCTTCAGTTGTAGTTGTGGTAGTTGTAGTTGTAGTTGTTGTGGTTGGAGGCGGGAGCGGTAGCGTAATTGGAGGCAAAGTTGAAGCGATAGAGTCGGGAACTGAGAATAAACATCATGCAGAGCTAAATGGCAAATTCAGAAAAAGTTTTGAATTTAAGAAAGAACAGCACCGTTTTCACAACTGCGCTCTATCGGAACTTGATGAAAATTCTTGTGGGAATAAAGAGAAGCAAAGAGTTCAGAAGAGCGCAGCTGAAACCCATTGGCGCGATAATAGCAGTGTCTAACACTTATTCGAAACAAAAAACTGAACATGCGAAATATCAAAAAATACTAAAATGTGGAAAAATCATGCAAAATTCCTGTGATAAAAGCCAACCCAACCATTCAATTACTCAAAAAAGGTAACTCACGTGATCCAGCTTGATCGGAAACTGCTCGAATAACCACTTTGATTCCGTTCCATGTTTCCTTGGCAGTTGGAATCAATTGGTGTTGATCGAGGATGAAACCATCCCAGACTGAGAAGCAACTTCAGCAAACGCATATAACTCATTATACTCACCGTCCTCTCCTGGTCTCAATTCTAGAAGGTAGACATACTTGACACGAAGAACTCCCTTCGCCCAGTCATCTGATCCTCCGGCCGATGGATCTGAGATTTAAAATGTTCTTCAGAGTTTTCAACTTCAATTAAAGTTACAAAGAATATCCGATCCGGTTCCAAACTTATATTGTGTTCCGAAAGTATTCTCAAGAGCAGCCACGGCTGCTTTTCCCACACGTTGCTGTAAACGAAGGTATAAGAGAGAACGAAATGATAATTAATTACCAATTCAGCGACATCAGCGGGAACACTTTTTCGTGCATGAGAGTAAGGATGAATCCACATTTGAGAGTATGTGTGGAGTGTTATGAAAGCGTCAATCTTTCCATTTAGTTCAGGAGATGTCAGAAAATCTCTCATCGATCTGGCGAGAAAGGTAAGTTGAGACTTACAAAATTTCTGGTTTAAGGCCTACCGAGTTTCAAGTTCACTGAATGCGGAGCTTCCTTGGTAGATTTCAGAGCACTTATCAGTACTTGAACCAGTTTCTCCGAAATGCCAATCATAATTTCTATTCAAATCCACTCCACCACAACATCTGTCTCTGAACCAACGATCCTTTTTGCAAACGACTCCGGCACGATTCTTTCTCCATAAACGGATCTGAAACTCGGATTTAAAAATAGTCGAACTTCAAAAAGAAGACTTACCATTGGAGACACATCACTTCTTGAATATTCGTAACCATCTGGATTCGCTACAGGAAGAATATAGAAATTAAGTCGATCAACTGCGTTACGGACAAGAGAATCATCATTGTAATCAGCGATTAGCTGAAAATTGGATAGTTGACATTATATCGTTCAAGTCAAAATCTCACTCTATCAATAAACCAGAGAGTCGTATGCACGGCAGCCCATTCTCTCGCATGAATCCCTCCATCAATCCAAAATATCCTTTTATCGTTTCTCCATACTTGATTTCCAATTTTAATTCCCTGAATTGGTCTTCCTTCGGCAGTTGTTCCCATTGTGAATACTCTCGCTTTATCCGGATATTTTCTTTCAATGTCTTTCATCCAATCACAAATTGTTTGATAACTGTGATACTCTCCGAATCCATACTGTAATGTTTGAGATTACCGACAGTCACCAATCCCCGATAACTTACTCTTGCTCTGTTTCCTCCTTCATTGTGCATTCTCTTCGAAAACAACAGTTTCGAGAATCTCGGCGGACCGTGTTCCTTCTCCAAAATCAGTTTTTCAACATCATCAATTATGACATCGTAACTGATATTTGAGCTTTTCAACACAGAATCCAACCATTCCATTCGATCCGTGTCCACCATTATGTCAGCTCGATGACCAACTTTTGAAGGTGTTTGCCAGAAATCGAGCTAGAAAGGAAATAGTGGGAATGACTACGGTAGTGGTGGGAACTCACATCATTTTCAGTTTTCTTCTGGATATCACGAAGCGCTGCTAATTGTGGAACATCTGCTGCATGAGCACGGAGAACTTGAAATTTCCTGAAAAAAGGAAATTTTGGCTATAAAGGAGTACACCTTCAGTTGATATTAGCAAACTTCGAGAAGATGCAAGGAGCTGGAAAGCTGTCCGATAATTCCGAGTTCATTAGGAAATCCTCTTGAGAGCAAATATGTTTTTTCTTCCTAATTGAAACTTTCTGAGTTTCTTTGCTCATATTGTAAGAAACTTCTCAGGGAGATGTGGTAAGGAGAATTTGGAAACTTTCAAAATTGAAATCTTCTTTTGAATCGAATCTAATTACAACTAGTGAAGGTTATTGTTGAATTTGCTTTCAACCTTGAAGAAATGTATCTAGTCATTTATGTCTGTTCAGAATTCTACCGAATCTCAAATCCAACTAACGGTGGTTTATCATCCAAAATTTCAGCATTCCCAACGACAGCAATGCTTAAAATAATCAGAAGCCACAATCCGTTCCGTGTCCATTTCATCGTTTTCGGTTATTTCGTTTCCTTGTCGTTGTTCTCTATTCTCGTTTCTTTCCCGTATTTCTTTTTGTCACTGTAACATTTAAAGGTTTATCAACTTATTTACTACGAAAAAGAATTTTGTTCCGCATTCAACGAGAGTAGATTTTATGAAGAAGATGAAAATGTGGGCGGAGAATAAGAAGAAGATAGAGATTCGAAAATAGTAAAAAGGTTGAATCAGGGAGAATCTGGAGAAAAAAAACACAGAAGAGTAATTTCAATTCGAATAAATTCATTCATTGAATCTTTATCAATTTTACGTAATCACTTCCGCAATCCCTCGTTTTCTCCGTTCTCCTTCATCTAATCATTAGCTTTCGTATCAATGGATTTTTGGCAAACTTTTAGAGAGAAATTCAAAAGAAAAGTATCCGTTTGAGTGGAGGACTTGATATTTTCGAAAGAGAAAAATGATAGTTCAAATGAATGAGGTGTTTAAAACCAGAAAAGAAGCAATGATACCGTTTGAAATGGTGTAGTCCAATAAATTTGGGAAGATAAAACCTTGGAGTGGATTCTTCGTTTTGAGAAATAAAGATAGCTGATAGAAATAGAGAATGTGTATGTGTCTTCAGTTGAACAGGAGGCTGAGGGATTGCAGAGGTATGGATACCAAATTTTCAGGCTCATAAAAGGAAAATTAGAAGGCATGGGACCGGATATGCTATCAATTCTAAAAAAAAAACTCCTTTTTGTAGTTTCGAGTTGAGACATATAGTACGACAATTATGCAGAGCTCAAAAAAGACAATTGAATACCTTCAATTGAAACAAGAAAATCTTCGAAAAACCTTTAAAAAATAAATTTTTCAATAAGAAAAAGTCGATAAAGGGATAAGGAATGAACAAGTTGGATCGTTCCCTCTGACAGCGTGAATCCCGACTATTACTCGTTTATTCTCGACGAGAAACAACTCGATGTTGATATTGTCAGTGACAATGTAGGCTTCCCAAATTAGAGAATATGTTCGCCTCAAAAAGGAAGAAGGAAACGGAGCGAAAATTAGAAGAAGAAAAAGAAGAGATTTTTGTGATATGAAAAAGAGAATGATGATCAGTTCATTTTACACTAAATTGCAGACACTGCCCTCCCCCTATAGCTTATTGTGTTTATTCCATCTTTTTTGTCTTTTTCTCTATTTGGGTCCTGTTTTCGGAAGATGTTATGATATATTTGGATGTCAGGATGAGTAGTGATAACAAATTCAAACAATGATAATGTTATTTTTGAAGTTAAAAAATTATTTGTGGAATACATCAAGTTGGTGTTTGTCCTAATTTGTTTTCAAATCGGAAACCACATGATTTCAAAAAAAAAACGTTGGAAAAATTCAAGCTATCTACCATCTATTTATAGGTTGAATTGTGACTTCTGAAAGTACGAGAAGAGAAATTTTTAATCATTGATCAGATATCGGAGATCATCAGTGTGTTTCTGCTTTTGATTGACTCGTGGTGGAAGGAAAAAGTACTTCAGAAAAAATGAAAGCTGTCGATATGAATGAAATGCTCCATCGCGCCTTGTCATTCTTTTTGAAACTACATACATATTCTGCCGACATTGTAATTCCTCTCGCTGATTTTCGGTTGAAACGATCAGCCTTGAGGTAGTGTCGCCGTGTTAGAACTGATACAGCTTTAAATCATTCTTGAGTGTAAGGTACAAATCAAGATGTTCATTCTTTGTAAATAATCACTTTCCGTAAAAACTCTTCAGTGAGATATACCGCTCACAAATGCCTCGTCTTTGAATAGAAAATTCAACACGGCTCCGTCTTGAAAAATAATTGGATGATCAGAAAAATGAAAAAGTTCCAAACAAATTCTCAAGGTTGAGAATAATTCCCAGACGGCAACACAGAAAAAACTCAATTTACACTTTCAAAAAGTGATCAAGAACCTTGAAACTTTCTCAAATGAAACTTGTGGCCAACTTGTTTCTTTTCTCCTTTTCCTCCAAACGACATATGTACTGGAACTATAAAAACGTAACAACTCAAAAAGTGACCGAAATTGTTGTTGTTTTTTTGAAAAGATTACAGTTTGAAATAAAAAACCACAAAAATATAATGCGAAATGGTTGGAACTGATACACGTCTTAACACAAATCAACGTACAATTTGGTTTACTTAATTTGGTTGAAAACGCTGATCTCGGGATGACGAAAAAGTTTGAAATTTATTTCAAAATTCAACTATTTCAAACTTCAACTAGGCCTGAACCAATGAAATGGAAAAATAGACTGAAACTCCGACTTCGGAAGCGTTAAAATAAAAAAGAAAGAGATTCAGGAACTATTTGAAAGTGACTGAACGTCTTCTTGTACATATTTTCTTGTATATAAGTAAGTTACAGCATGAAACGATGCGGTCTCTTAATTGGATTTTCAACACGAAAAAGGGAGGTCATAACCATAAAACTGTCTCCTTTTTATTCATTTTTACACTGAAACTGACCCGAAACTAACATTTTCCGTCTTCTTATGAATCACTGAAATAGAAAAAGAAGAGAAGAAAAAGTTCAGAAATAATTTGAAGGTCGGTTGAGTGAAATGGACGACAAGAGACCAGAAGAAGAAGAAGCACCTCTTGAAAAAAAGAGAAGTGAATAGGTTTCGGAGACTGAAAAATGGTCGAAATAGGGGTTCTTATTCAGTGGTTTCTTGATGATGTTGGTCACTTCTTATGATCTTCAAAAGCAGTTTTTGATGAGGAATGGAGGGTCAGTTGGACAGAAAACTGGAAATGGATTGTTAACATACTGCATATATCATCAGTATATATCACTTCAAACATCTGGAACTTCTGTCTTTTCCCTCCGATTATCTGTACAGATTATATAATTTTCATAGCTTTTTGATGTTCAATGATTCACGATGTTTCAATTCAAGAAGGTCATTTGACTGAAAGAGGAGTGACAGACAACGACAGTGAAAGTTCAAGACACGATTATGTTTTGAACTGTGAGGGAGAATAAGGAGGAAGAAGTTGGGAAGAAGACATTCAAAGACTGAAGTTCATTTCTTTTCTGTCAATGAGGAGGCTAATGGTAGTAGTTTGAGAGTTTTGAAAATTTTAGTTTTCACTGTTTTCAACCAAAAGATAGAAAGAAATTTAAGAGTTGGTCACGGAATAACAGAATTTGTAAGGCTCGCGAAATTTTATCCTGCAAGGATATGCTGGACTTTGTTTTATTGACCGAGCATTAAAGCTGATTTTCTCGATTTAGTAAGATGTGACTCCCCAAGGAGAGCTCTTACAAAAAGTTGTTTACTACAAAAATAGAGATCTAGGTGTGAATTCCTTTTTCGTTTCAAAATATAACTATGGAGCAGTATGTGGATTGGTAAAAGCTTTTACAAAGACGGAACATTTCGACTGAAACTTTACTCTTCTTGGCTAACATGTATAAATTGAGACCATTTGGCGGCTCGTGACACTTTAAAATCACTTCAACTGAAAACTCATACCGCTCTAGGATACTGTAGGCCTTGTCAAACAGAAGGTGTTGTATTGATTATGAACCCCTTCAAAATGAGCACATTCTAAACTCAATCAGAGCACACGAGGTCCAAATCCTATTGTTAAAGTCATGATGATATTGTTCAAATTGAAAAAGTATGTTATTAGTCTGATTTTCAGACTATGGAGCATAGTTATAAGCATATCTTGGTTAGTTTTGCATGACCCGTAATTAAACTCCAAACAAACCAATCACCCGAAAAAATGGCATTCCGAATAGGTTCATCTCAATGTTCCAAAATATTTCATGTTCCTTTTGCCGCAAGCAGTTTTAAACAATAACATCGTAAAGATCAAGATCATGTAAAAACTTCACAGATAGATCGCTATCACTCAATTTGCCAACCAATAAAATTTCTAAATGACCGCTCATTTCCTGATGAATTCTCGAAGGGAAATACTACAGATAGAGGAGGAATTCAAAATTAATTGGAAAAACAAATTGAGAAAAAAGAAATAGTTCGTCAAAGGGCATTTATACAAAAAATTTCGGAATCGAAACCAACGTCTTCAAGTGAGGGCAACAGTAACATCTGCAGACATCGGCAGATGACACAAAAATTCTTTTCTTTTCTGCCATTTCTTATTCTTCTTTGGTTTTTTTTCGTTTTCCCGCGCGTTGGCAAACTGGATCTGATAGATGCCGCCTGATGACGGAGGAAGGAGGAAAAGTAGAGAAGAGGATGAAAAAATGAGGGAAAAGATAAGAGAAAATCATGGAATAAGGGAACGTACGGATAACGGAATAGAGGAAAACTGAGTAGGAAAAAGGGAAACGGATTGTATTGGGTTAACATTAAGAAGGGAAAGTGGAAATGGAAAGGGATTGGAATTGGGAGAGAATTGGAGGAGAATGAGGAATAGAGTGATAAGAAGCTTATTCTGGATATGGGAGGTTCAAAACATTTCAGGGGAATGATTCACTGAAATTCAAAAAAAGAATACCGTTTTACCGACCAGAACCAAAATTTTCCGAGTGTAGACAACTAATGCCACGTTTTCAATTGTTTTCTAGGTACCGCATCACACTACATGAGAACGAATACAGTATCCAGAATCATAATTTGAGAAACGAACAAATTATTTTTTGAGTTTTCGAATACTTGGATGGTAGATAAAAGAAAGTTCAATTTTTCGAATTGAAATTGGCAACAAATTCTTGAAAGATGCTAAAGAAGAACCTAATTCAAACAATAAAATTTAACTAACTGTAAGAAAAATATGCTCTTACCGTAACCTAGGCTCAAAACAACTGGCAAATCTGTGAGCTTTTTCGATAGGTTTTGAGGACGTGAGATAGTTCGGAAAGAAGAAAACTCCTAGCACGACAAATTATGCAACAGTTTGCAAAACTGAGAGAGAATACATAAGAAAGTGTGTGAATTGCTCTAAGCTTCCAGCCCTGCGGCACTGCTTCAAGTAGGCGTTTCCCCCCTTCTTGTTTCCACAAATAATTTATTATGTCATTTCGAGAGATAAAAATTATGCAAAGAATAAGACGATCTTTTCCCAATGTTTTCCAACAAAAACTTTCATAATAACGCATCGTTTCGAGAATCGAATTGGGCAATTCTCAGCGTAATTCTCGATAGAAAAACGAAGTAGATGAAGATTTTAATCTGAGAATAAGATTACGTAGGACGACTTCTGAAGGCGTCAAAATGGTAGAAGGAAGGGGAAGATGGGTTATAATGAAATGTAGCAACTCGTGTTTTGAAACATAGTGACGAGAAATCATTAGTGCTCGAGAAGAATATACTCATTGGCAGTTGAAAATGTTTTGGCATTAAGAACATTATAGAGAGCTTTGGATGGTTAGACGATTTCAATTTTTGAAGGTTTTGCAGATCAAACCAAGAGCACTATTTTTTCAGATGTCAACTTCCTTTTTAACCAGAATGACCAAACACGGCGAAAACACGTTACCCTAATCCATTTCTTTATCAGAACTAAAATCGTCTATATTTTTAAAGGAAATTCAGTTTTCAAGTTGAAAAGAAGAGGAACGTTGAAATTTGATATTCAGAAACGGATTAAGAGAATTGTGAGTTTCCAGCTTTTCCTTTCTTCTTCAAACCACTGATCTCAGATCAATGAGCCAAACACGAACTCACGAGCAGACTCTTTCAAAAGAACCATGGTATCATGGACTGTTGCCACGTGAAGATATGAAAGTGTTACTGACACAGAGAGGAGATTTCCTCGTCCGATTCACTGACCCAAAGATTGGAGAATCGAGGAAGTTTGTTCTATCCGTTTATGTTGGAATTGCGGATGATGTGAGTTCTTGTAACATTATGGACCATCCAGATTAAACTCTTCTCAAGTTTTCTAGTTGGTATACGTTTCAGATCCGTCACTATGTCATCAGAGAAATGGAAAACAAATTTGCGGTGGATGTGAAATGGTTTGCCACGATTCCAGATCTTCTCAACTATCACCATCGTACCAAGGAGCCAGTTGCTAGTGGAGTGAGTCGAATAATCCCCTCCAACTGATATTCATTCATTTCCTTCCCAGTGTGCAGAGTCAGTTCTCATCCGGCCGATTGGCCGTGAACCATGGGAAAAACAACACTCCGATGTGACATTGTTGAAGAAACTAGGTGAAGGAGCATTCGGAGAAGTTCAGTTAGGAGAGATTCGCATTGGGAATACGGTCAAAAAGGCGGCTATCAAATTAGCAAAATTGGAGTCATTGACTAAAGAGCAAATCAAGGAAATAATGCACGAGGCGAGGTTAATGCGAAAATTCAAACATCCGAATGTTGTTACTTTTTACGGTGTTGCTGCAGGACAGGAACCATTAATGGTGATTATGGAATTGGTGAATAGTTTCAATTTTCATCTAGATTTTTTCAGATTTTTTATTTTTCAGGCTGAAAACGGAGCGCTCGATTCATATCTGAAAAAGAACACTGGCTCATTGTCAATGTCCAAAAAGAATGATATGGTCTTTCAAGCAGCTCTTGGATTGGAATATCTCCATTCTCTTCAAATTATCCATCGAGATATCGCTTCCAGAAACTGTCTTTATGGAGGAGGACAAGTCAAAATATCGGATTTTGGAATGTCCAGAGAGGGGACCAGTTATCGATTGAATCCTTACAAAAAGTTGGTTCCGAATGGTTACAGTAACCGCAGTACTTCCTTTTCAGAGTTCCCATCAGATGGCTGGCTCCAGAAGTTCCACGCACCGGATTCTATACTCCAAAAACCGACGTTTTTGCGTATGGAATTATGTGTTGGGAAGTGTATCATGACGGAACAGAACCGTATCCAGGAATGAAAGTGGCTGAAGTGCTGCCACGTGTACAGGAAGGATATCGAATGCCTTTCGAAGCAGGGGTTGCTTCGGCTGTTGTCAAATATATCACAGTTAGTGGAAATCATAAATACACAGACAAACTCTTATTTATTTACAGGAAAGAATATGCTCTGCTACTGAATATGATCGTGTCACAATGTCTGAAATAGTTCGTGAACTTCCGAATATTGATGGATTCGAGCAAGCTCCTGGATCCAACAGTTACTTTGAACTTCCCAATAAAATCAAAAAAGAAGATTTAACACCATCGAAACAATCTCCACTCGTCAACATTCTTCCACGTGTTTCTCAACCAGTTTCTGCTCCATTCGCTGCCACTAATCAAGTTGTAAATGTGCTTCAAGCTCCGCCCACTTATCTGGATCGTGCTCCAGACAAACCGGAGAAGACAATGCAACAGAAGAAGTCAGTTTCAATTACTACTACTACGGAGGAGGGAAAGTGAGTTTGATAGAATTATTTCAAGACGCAAATGTTTTTTTATTAATTTCAGCAAAAAGAGTAAAACTCCGATTCGTACTCGTATTACAAACTTCCAAAACTTCCGTGGTACTCCTTCGAATAACAAAAGTCAGTCGGTTTCGTATGCTGCAAATACACAGGCGAATGCAAAAGCGGTATGATACGAGAGTACTTTTTCTGCCGAGTTTCCCACTTGTTTCTTCCAGAAAAAGAAGAACAAACAGTCGTCGTCCTCTTCTGTTGATGCTCCAACATCATCTGGATTCTCTGTTCTTAGTATTTTTCAGAAAAAGAAACCAAGTGGAGATAAGAGTGAAGGTTTATGAATAGGAGGATGACATTGATTCAGAAAGTTTCGAACTCAATATAGTTGCATCTGATAGAATAAAATGTGTAACTTCGATGTGTTATTTTTTGGGCAATATATACTTTCTGTTTGGAAACATTGTTTTCCCAGGCATGCTCACTAGTGAGATGTAGTCGGACCAATGATTTTCTTCTACCTGACTTGAAAACTTCAATCATCGACACTTTCTCACTTTTCAAAACACATTAATTCGTAACATGTTGAACATTTTGTTAAACGCATAAAACTTTCATCGACTGTGGTATTGCGAACAAAAATGTGATATTGGAAAAGTAATAGATTTTAAAGGGAGATGTTTAGGAGAGAGCAATTGAAAATGATGAATGGCAAAAGGGAAACAATTAATGTTAATGGGGATATTCGTGGAGAATAAAATATAAATTTTTTTAAATACCAAAAATCCTATTCACAAATAATAGAGCTTGAATTTATAAAAAAGTTTTAAAATATAATTTGTTGGAGACGGAGATTATACATGAGACTGATAAGAGCAGTGAATATGATACAATCGAAACATATGGTACAATGAAACAGTTAGTAGTTACCTCTTCCTCTTCTTTGGTTTTTGTTGAGAATTTGCGGGGTTTTTGGTTTGTTCAGCTTGCTTGACGCCTTGTCTTTCTTGAACTTCTGCCGCTCGTTGAGCCAATTCTATGCCACGTTCTACGAAGAAGCGACGAAATGCGTTAACGTCTTTGAGCAATCTTGGAAGATCGGTCATTGGAATATTGTAAGCAGCGTTGAGCATATCCAGTCTCTCCTCGTCCGTCTTTTTATAGAAAAACTTTTCGAGCAATTTGATGATATGAGATCGATGCTTTTCTTGCTGAAAGAAATCAAGATAATTTAAAAATGGACACTTTTTATTACTGGTCTGTTTCTCCTTTCCTCCACCACCGAGGGGGGTTGGGTACATTTGAAGGCTGACGGAACATTGTAATGGGGAGGATTACGAGCTGGAGGTAGCCCGGCAACTTGTGAAGCTTTGAAGATTTCAGATTCTTGAGTAGTTGAACTAGATCCTCTGCGTGCAGAAGTTGACGATGCAGTGGACATAGCACGAGATGCGATAGGTGTCTCCACAACCGTTGTAGCACCGGAATCCTTTTGTGTGTCTTGTTCGAAACTAGCGAATCCTCGATTGAGCTCTTCGGTAAGTTCAGCGACCCTAGCCTGCATGCGTTTTGAGACTTCTTCTAATGAAATCTCTCCTTCTACCGAAAGCTGTTCCGGATAGTACCGATCAATGGTTCCTTGATACGTAAAAGTGTTCTCTATCGAGCAATTCGGATCCACAGTGCGGCTTCTCCTGATTCTTGTCATGAAAGGTTCATGCTCGTCGAAATGAGGGAGCTGATAGCAATCCATTATTTCTGCATAGAAAAGAGTGAGTCCATCAGTTCTTCTTCGCGTAATGTCCTCCACTGCAGTATGTGCCTGTGGGAGATTATTGAAACTGACAATTCCATATGGGTTTACATCCTTCAATACAATCACAAAAATTATTTCTCCGTAGTTTGCGAAATATTGGGCAAGTTGGATGTCATTTAGATTTCCAATATTCGTAACGTGGACATGATAAGCACGAAGGAACTTTTTAGCATCTTTATTTTCGGACGCGTTCTTGTGATACAACGGATCTCCAAACAGAAGACGATAGTTGTATGGCAATTGGTAATACCTATTCAGAAGTGGAGGCATTGCAGATGGATAGAACTTCTGTGAAAATTTTCAATATATATAGAAATCTTTAGTTTTAAATCTCACCGAATAATGGCCATCGAAGTACGGTCTAGCCTTGAAACGACACTCTGTGTAGCAAAATCCAGCTTTTTGATACAACATGTATCCGTCGCTGTTCGTTTCTTCTGCGAATGAATTGAAAAACGGAGTGTCCGCTTGTGGTCTTTCGAAAATTACATATCCCGTGCAGCGTGTAATACCATACACGTTTTTTTCGACCTGAAATAATAGTTTGTTGAATTTTTTAAATTTGAACAATAATATCATAATCAAAACGCAAGGAATTTTGATTATGATATTACTACTAATTGTTGATTAATCGGTTACTCACTCTTGCCGTTATATGTCCCAGAAAACTGAACATCTTATGGAGTTCCTGATTATCAACGTCGGGCCTTAAATTATATAGTCGAAAAGTGATCTTTCCGGGATTCGGCGTTCGAGGATTTCTCCCTCGACCATAATGACACACTTCAAGTGTCTTCCCAGCCATTTCTTGCCCGTTTAGCTCAAATACCGCTCTTATCGCTTCCGATTCATTTGAAAATTGGATCATGAAAAAGCCAGTGCCCAATTGCTGCAAAAATCCCGATTTCTTTTAACCGACTGTAATTACTCTTACCTGAACCTCCCTAAGTTTTCCGAATGCAGAAAACATTGGAATGGCTTGTTCTTCAGTCATATCATCCGGCAGATTTGTGGCATAAATGTTGCCGGCGTCGCCGTAACGTGTTGAAGCATCTATACGTGACATCATTGCTTGAGCTGGTACATCTCCGTTTATGGATGTCATATTCTCTATCTCGCCGATCAGTTGCTGTGCTGCAATGCTCGTTTGTGTACTAAAATCTGTCGTATTCAAAATCTACCTGATTCTCGAGTGAGATACTTCACGTAGGCATACCTCTCTTCGGAGAGATTTGCTTTGTTTGCATTGAATACAATGTATATTACTTCTCCATGTTTTTGCAGATAATTCAACAACGTTTCCATGCTAGTGGTTGATTGTATACGAGTTACCAGTACTATGTTCTGTGAGCAAGTCATCAATGTATATTTTTCGGATCGAATTTCTTCTATAGACATATCGACATGAACTTCCATTTTGGCTGAAAAAATCGTCTGAATATTTCGGAACGAAATCGGGAAAGCTAAGTAGAAATTATTGTTACAACAAATAATTATTGAAAGATTGGTTATTATTTCGTAAATAATAAAACTTTCTACTTTCGAAAAAAAAATAGTAAAAGCTTAAACATTCGTTTCTGTTACATATCCAGAGTTGTAACCAGGGATGGCGCCGTTGAATGCAGACGCAGCAGGAATGAGAGAGCGTTGGAAAAAAGAGAGAGAAGATGAGAAAGGAATCGAAGCAAAAACGGCGAGGAGCGAAGGGAAGGGGAAAAATGTTCAGCAAGAAGACACGGGAAGAGCTTTCTTTCGAAAGGTTTATGACATGTAAGCTCACAAAAAAGTCAAAACTACAGTAATGTAAAATTTCGCTGCGAAACCATTTACTCAAAAACTGAATGTTCCTTTGATTGCAAGACTCGGTTATGCGTAACTCGAAAATATTGTAGCGCGAAAGCACATTAAGCTTATATTAAGTCGAAAAAAAAGATGGCAGATCAAATTTAAAAAGTTCAACTTTATTCAAACAACAAAAATATCTATCAAAAAAGTGAGGAGAGTTCTAGCTTTTTCTAGTTATGCTATACGAAATACTTTCAAATCTCTTATCTTGTCTGAATTTCCTTCGGAGTCTAGAACTGGAAGAATCCAGTGGCCGTTGACTTTGTGAACGCGAAGATTAAAATTTCGATGAGTCTGAGAAAAGAAAGATGTAAGAAGTTTTTATTACCAGCCCTACTAACCTCAATATTCCCATCCTTATGGCGGTATACCGCATCAATCAAAAAGTCATCCCAAACTTTTTCTACATCAGTATCACCATTACAAACTGCTCTTCGATGATCTCTATATTGATCATTTGTAACTAATGATGTCTGACGACCGAATTCGAGAGCCATGCGTAGAATAATCAAATCGTCCGCTGATCTGTTTAAAAGATTATAATTTTTCAATTTCAATTATATAACTTACAGTTTGTCGCAAAACAAAGCGTTCCCATTGTAACTTTTGATAACTTTTTCTCTAATAGGCATCGGTGGAATACGAGTAGCAAATACAACGTGTCGAAACTGCTTGGAAATACTGTTCCATTCCTTTCTATCTTGTCCCATTCCATAGTTCAATGCATCAACAACTACTAGATTCTCTCCATCTTTCACTTTCTTCTCTTTCCTCCATTCACTGACTTTGGTTCTCACTTTTCCATACTCCTTGCTTTTCACATATCCTGAATTTGAATTTTGATTTCACCTAAGACAGTAAATAATATGATCGAACCTTCTTTAGAATTGTGAACATATTCATCTATTTTCCTCTTCAGAAGTTCGACATCTTTTGACGAAATGAAGGATTTTTCGGTATCATTTGTAGTGAACATAGTTTTGGTAACATTTGTACAAGACGGTAGAATAGATTTCTTGAATAACATTTCAAAATCAGATTTCTCGATGAAATAAGGATTGTTGGATTGTGAGAACTGCATCAATGCTTCTACAATCTCCTGTGGTTTGATGTTTCGTTTCTTAGCAGTTTCGATAAACTTGTCGATATGATCGTAAAGAAGACAATACTTTGGATAACGATTCAGAAGCTCTCTGAAATATTTTGAGTGAGAATTCAGGCTCAATTCAGGTTCCCTCACCTGATATTTTTCCAGTTCATCGACTTTAGTTCTCGTCGAAAGTAGCATAAAATCAAATCATTCTGAAATAAAATGATAAATTGATTGTATCTCTTTTAGTCTTACTTTATGCATACATTTTGTGAAATTCGGTATACTGTCCGAGGATTGCATTGAATTATGAAATAAACCTGGAATATGGAAAATTTAGTTCCTGAAACTCGATGAATCAAACTTTGCTCATTTCGAAACATTGGAATTTTGCAATTTTCCACTTTATCTGCTAGCTCTTTCAGAGATTTTCGGTGTTGATCGTCCTTAATCGAGTGGAAAACAATTGCAATATAACGAGTTTTCGCAAGACGTAGCCCATCTGCGCGTTTTCCTGCTGTTTCAGTATTTGACAGAAGTTTGATTGTGTTGAGAAAAACAGTTTCATCAAGATATGAATGACACCTACAAAATAAAACATTTATTCTTACTATCAGTAATAATCATAAACTAGGATTGGGTGTTTGGGATATTGAAAACTATACTAATTATCGAGAAATTAAGAACTAAACCGTAAAACTTCAGCAAGCATAGACTGTGTCGTCTTATCGTTGAAAACCGGAGGAGAATGAGAAGTTAGAAATTGAAATTGAGGAGTCATTTCAAGAATTGGACGAGGAAAATCTGATGAAAGTATTGGGAGAAAACTTGTTGAAGATGTGGAAATCACACGAATGGATTTAGTCAGACAATGCATTTTGATCAGCAATATTCACTCCTTGCTCCGCCAGCGTTTTCTTGTATCTGAAGAAAAACATTTTCTTGATCTCGGTTTGGGAATTGTTAGAAACCTGATGGATTTCGACTCACCGTTCAAATTGATATTTTCTGATGAAGTGATTGACCCAAGACGTCGGACAGTTTCCGTCGAAGTTATTGCGCTCGGCGCGACACGCCTTCTCCGACTAAAATTTTACAATAAGAAGAAAGTTTTAAAATTTTTTTCACATACTTCTTTTTCGCTTTTTCCTTGTGCCAAGAACTTATCGATACACTCCACGTACTTGTCTCTGGCCTAAAAAACAACTTATTCTTTACACTTAGGGTTCTTGATTTATTTACTTCGTAACACTTTCGTCGTTCACTTTTCAGACTTGGCTCTTCTTTGGCCATCTAACTGAAAGTTATAATCGAAGATTATCGTAGGGCTCTTCATGAGATAACAAACGGGCATGGAGAACCAAAAAGTATCAGAACTCAAAGATTGAAACAAAAAGAAAATTAGACATCTTATTCAATCTGTGATCATTTTGCAAAGGAAAATAGATATGCAAAGTAAAACAATCAAGGGAAAAATTAAAGAGATCAATATTGAGATTTTAAGGTTCAGTTCATGAGAAATCCGTAAAATAATTAAAATGATTTTATGATACATATATTCAGTTAAAGTGGTTCTCCTCCTTCTGCTGCGGGTTCACCTTCATCGACGATGAATGTAGATTCGGAACAGCGGCCTGAAAGTCCAATCATAATAAGAGAATTCTTCACATGCTACTTCTAACTTACCAACAGCGAACATGGATAACAAAGCTGATAATACTGCAATAATTAACATAGTGTACTCGAACGAAGTGTCCTCCATCAAGTACAAATTGACAGACTCGATAACGTAAACCGATTCCATCCATGTCGAATATCGCGTATTCATTTCTTCTTCAGGTGTGTATGGATCCACAGCTGGTGACACCATCACTTTCTTTCCAATAGATGATTTGAGACAACTGAAGTTTCCGGTATATGGACTCGGTTGCCAGGTGTACGTGTACATCTGAATCTATGAGGATTGTTATCTGAAGCTATGCATCCGACTCACCGCTTGGAATTCTCCAAGATGGGAACAACTCGTTTCACTCTTCACATTCAATGTTTCTTTATCACTTCCCAAAGCGAATATCGTCAGCCAGTGAAGTACAGTCGGGAATGCAGTATGTGTTTCCATTGAAATATAAGTTGATTTCTCATTGAAGCCATACGAATTAAAAAGTTTATGATAACGGTCACCGTCCAGCTTCTTCATGAAATCACAATCGAACCAGAAATCAGAAACAATAAGACAGTCGAATAGTGTTGCTATCTGAATAAGAAAACAGTATATTTGAGCAGTTTTTGAATCTTATAACGAACCAAAGCTTTATCAACTTTTGCCACGACATCATCTGTCTCCAATCCAACATAATCAGCAGATGCTGCAAGAATAGATGTAGCGACTGCTTCGATTTCTTGAATAGCTTTTTCTCTTTCGTCATTGGTCCATTGATTCTTATCAAGAATCGAATTAATTCTTCTGTACTCATACTCCTCTTTGAAAGGTGCAATCAGTAGAGATTGAACAGTGAGATCGGCTTTCGCGAAGGAGTGCCAACTTGCTGGTGGAACTCTGAATAATATAAAGAAAGATATAATTCCGTTATCACACCTTCCCAACTTACCTTGTCCCACTATCAGTTAACTTCTCTAAATCGAATCCATGACTTCGAAGACCCCGTTCAATTCGATCCATCAACTTATTCGTTGACGTCTTGTTCTTATCGTATCGTTCACCATCCACATGCACATAGTACTTTCTTCCTTTCGATACACCAATTTGTTGAATTTCCAAAACATAATCGAGTTCGTTGGCATGAATTGGATGAATGCGGACTATATCCGGACGAATTTTTCGCTGTGGGAAGATATCTTTTCTGAAATCAAATATGTGAACTACGTTTTTCATATATCATTTTAGATATTCGTACCCCATCTGATACGCTGTGGCACCGCTTCCTATGTAGTCAAGTGATTCACCGTTGAAAAATGCGAAAAATACATTTTTATTCGATGCATTTGATGCTTTCTGCCACTTTTCCAGTTGACTTCCCATGGATCGAGCAGCCGCTATTACGGAGATGATAGATGTGAGTACTGATACTTCACCAACAGAAACTTCTGGTATCATTCCGAAACTATCCATTCTTGATGTGATCATCATGTATTTGCTTGAATTCAAAGTTTCATTGGATCGAGATGAGGGTATCGGCGTTGGGAATGCAAAGATGTTATCGCTATGCATTGCCCCACAAATTTGAGGAACTTCTCTATAAAATAAGAATTTGAGATTTTAAAAATAAAATATGCCGATATCAACTCACCCACTATCGAAATTCGCCTGAAACAGTTTTGCCTCACTCTTTCCTCTTCGGTTACAAATTTCTGAATTTCCTGCTGCCATGTTAGCTAATCGGAAGCTCATGCCACAATAAGGGTAGCCAGTTGTTCCATTCTCTTTGGGAATGTTGAACAATGAATGGCATCTTTCTATGACACTGAGATCATCTGCTTTATCGATGAATACCATTTGAATTCGCCAATCGGTTCGCATTAAACCGTCTCGAGTGATAGATCCTCCAGCATTTATTTTTCTTTCACAATACTCTTCTTTTTTGTGTTGAAAGTAATAATCACTGGCCGCATTTGGACAATCAGCGTCATGTGAGGCAGAAGTGATTCCCTCTTCGGGGTGTTGCGGTTGTGGAGAGTTGTACAAAATTACTCCTGCTAAGCATTCAGATGATTTTAGAAGGGAAATTGTGTTTCGTCCAATGAGATTGACTGGCAGAAGAGCCCAGAACTTTCCGTTGTAAGCTGGATACAATGCCCTCCAGCAGGATTCCAAATTTTCGAAATCTTCCTGTTTGTCAATTCGAACAATCAATCCATTCTCATTTTCTTTTGTAGCTGAAAAAAGTCTCAATAAGTTTCTTGAAAGTAGTATATTTTTTTCGTCTCAAGTTCGATTTTTATACCTCACCCTGACATCCGAATTCGTGAGTTTTGTTGAATGTTCTATAACAGGCATTCCCTTCTCCTATATACAGTGTCTTGAAAACTTGATCCGAAAATCCATCGCAACGTACTCCACCGATTAATAAAACTATAGCTAACCATGATTTCATTGTTTTCCAAAGTTCTTATAGGTTCATTCGTTTTTTTCTGAATATGAATACATGCCATCAATGTGAAATATTCTTTAGTACAAAAAAATATAATGTTGTGGCATATTAACCTGGTTAAAGCATAACTGATTTTGAAGCAGATGATTGAATGCAAAATAAATTTATTAAAATTCAAACTATATATCAACAAAACATTAAAAACAGAATAAGGCACCTAAAATCACTTCTTCTTTCCCTTCTTGTTCTGAGCGTTGGCTGGAGCTGGAACATCTTTGCCAGTTACTTTCTTGAAGTTTGCCTTCAAAGACAACAATTTGTTGATTGCGTCGGCAGATTCTTGCTGAAAAATGATGATTCGCATTGAAAGTAGACTTAGAGAACGGAATGAACGGTCAAAATACTCACAGATTTTGGATCTTTGGCTTTCGCCTCACGCACAATTACTCCTTGCTCATCAATTTCTTTCAATAGAGCGGTTTCATCAAACGCCGATGACGGTGGAGATGCTGCAGGGGCTTGAGCAGGGGCAGCTGGAGCACTACCTGGTTTGTAGTCTGAACCGGTTAGCTCTTTGTATTGCTTCTTCAACTCTAGAAGTTTTGAAATTGCGTCTTTCGTTGCCTGAGATTTGGCATCCTTCGTTTTGAGCTCTCTGACAAGATTTCCTTGTTCTTCAATTTGTTTAGCAACAGTGGTTCCGTCAGCCACAGGGATTGGAGCAGCTGCTACCACTGAGGCTTGGGCTGGTGCTGGAGCAGTACCAGGTTTGTAATCTCCCCCAGTAACCTCTTTGTACTGCTTCTTGAGCTCGAGAAGCTTTGCAATAGCGTCTTTCGTTCTCTGAGATTTGGCATCTTTGGTTTTCAACTCTCGGACAAGATTTCCTTGCTCTTCAATTTGCTGAGCAATCTTAGCTCCATCGGCTGCTGTTTTTGGTGCATCTGCTGATGCTGAAGATGGAGCAGATCCTGGTTTATAATCTGCACCTGTAGCGTCTTTGTATTGCTTTTTCAATTCGAGAAGTTTTGCAATAGCATCTTTCGTTGCTTGAGACTTAGCATCCTTCGCCTTCAAATCTCTTACAGTATTTCCCTGTGCTTCAATTTGATTATAGATGTTTAGAGCGCTATTGGATCCAGAAACAACAGGTGCGGCAGCAGGTGGTTGCCCCGGTTTGAAGTCACTTCCAGTCACGTCTTTGTACTTCTTTTTCAGTTCAAGAAGCTTTGCGATAGCATTTTTGGTGTCTTGGGATTTTGCATCCTTTGCTTTGAGGTCTCTCACAAGATTACCCTGCTCTTCAATCGAAGAGTAGAGTTGAAGAGCTTCGGATCCTACAGAAGTAGATTCAGAAACAGAAGGAGCAGAGGCGACCGCCGGTGGTTGTCCAGGTTTGAAGTCACTTCCAGTCACGTCTTTGAACTTCTTTTTCAATTCGAGAAGCTTTGCGATAGCATTTTTAGTATCTTGTGATTTCGCATCTTTGGCTTTGAGATCTCTCACAAGATTACCCTGCTCTTCAATCGAAGAGTAGAGTTGAAGAGCTTCAGATCCTCCAGATGATGCTTTTGTGGCAGGTGTAGCAGCTGTAACTTTTGGAGTCTTTTCTGCTTCTTTTCCAGTGTGCCCATCAGGAATAGCAATAAGTAAAAGAGGAGTCTCAACACCGCTGATTTCACTCTTTTTACTGTATGGTTGATCGACAATGTAGAATCCTTTACGTTGAAGTTGAATGATGTCACCCTTTTTCACATTCTGGATTGCAGGCTCTCCGACCATTTTCTTGTAATGCTGAAAGTAAATATTTGATTAGAATATCAGACGATATTGCGAAAATACCACTGAATCAAAGTTAATAAACTGTTTCCAATCCTCATCTTTGCCAATGATAGCTTTACTGATGATATGATCATACTCAGCAGTCACAACAGGGATTGTATTTCCCGATTCCGCTTTCACGTCTCCCAACCACGTCACTTTAGTTGTCTTTTTGTAATCAGTATTCTCCAATTGCAAGGTAGCAGTGATTTTTGTGATTACATTTCCTTTTTTCTCAATCTTTCCTAATTTGATGTTACCCCAGTTCACGAATGTAACTATCTCTCCTTCTTTGAGTGCTGATGCATCAACTTGTTCCAAAAACAGTTTCTTGCCTTTGTGAACATCTTTGTTTCCGATTTCAGCGTTCTGAAAAAATAATTAGTATTATTTATATTTCAGAATCTATATCTCAGTAGGATGATGTGAAATAAAATCAGGAGGAGAGGAGCATCACCGAATTTTTCTATTTGTCACTAATTCAATGTTTGCTGCTCACCTTTGGATGAAGTGACACGGATGAAATGTCATCCTCAATGGAATCGGTTAATTCAACGAGAACGAGAGGAGTAGTTGTTTCGAGGGCTGTATATCTGAACAGTAAATGAGTGTGAATCCTTCTCCACTTTCTTTGTATAACTCACCTTGGTGCAACTGGATCGATAACTTTCTTGTTGAAAGCCCAAATCTTGTCCCACTCCATCATTACAACTGATCTCGATCCTCCTTGAGCAACAATAAATTGTTTGAGTCCGTCGACAGTCAATCCTCTTCTCATCACACCACGAACAGTTGGAAGTCTTGGATCATCCCATCCCTCAACATGACCCTCATCGACAAACCATGTCAGCTTTCGTTTGCTCATCACAGTATTAGTCATATTGAGGCGAGCATATTCCCAAATATAGGGGCGACGAAGACCGAGTTGATCACAGATGAAGTAGTACTGATCATCACGATCATGATATTCAGTGGTTCTCAAAGCATGAGTTACTCCTTCAACACTATCAACAATTGGACACGTGAAATCGTAAGTTGGATACACCTTGTACTTGAGTCCAGTTCTCACGTGCTCTTCCGGCTTGCAACGGTAAATTGTTGGATCTCTCATGGCACCATTGTTTGACTTCATGTCGATTTTGATACGAACGCAACATGTCAATCCTCTCTCTGTTCCCTTTTTCATCTCTTCCCACAATTGAAGATTCTCCTCCGGTGTATTCGAGCGGTTGCGACTGTCTTGTCTATCCTCTCGCTCTTTTCTCATTGTTTCAGTGTCAGTGTCATCAACAAAAGCTTTTCCTTCTTTGAGCAACTTTTCACACATCGTAAGGAGCATTTCAAAGTGATCGGAGGAATGAGTCCAACGATCTGGGACAATGTTGAGCATTGCAAGATCCTCCTTGATAACATGCTCAAAATGAGCGTTCTCCTTGGCGGGATTCGTGTCGTCAAACCGCATGATGAGTTGACCTTCAAACTCTTGCTGATAGTATTGATTGAGAAGAGCAGCTTTAGCATGTCCAATATGAAGGTATCCACTGGCCTCTGGCGGGAATCGAACAACAACCTTTCCTTTTTCCGCTCCAGGAAGCTCAACAAACTTTCCTTCATCCTTCTTCTTTTCTTTTCCAACTGAAGCTACATTCTTTGAAGATGCAGTTGCAACTTTGTAGAGTCCAACCAAATTGTGAGCAGAGGCAAGAGATGAGTCTTTGAGAACTCTGTCAACAATTCCTGTGAATTTAGTTTTCAGTTGTGGATTATTATGAGCTACTGAGAAGATAGCAAAGTCGGCCACAGTCAGCAAGTTATCAAAAATGCTGGTTGGAAAATCTTTTTCCATGAGTTCAGAAAAATCATTTTTGTTGACAGCTTCAGCAACGAGATTGGTGATATTATCAACCACCGCGAAGTCAACAACAGATGTTCCAAGAAGACGATCAGCAGATGCGGTACTTTGAGAAATTATTCTGGCGATTTCAACATCGTTTGATAGAACTTCTCCGTCCCTGAAAAAATCAAAAATAATAAAAGAAGCTCTACAATACTTTTTATACGTACAAGTTGAGAACGAGCTTCTGTCCATCAACAAACTGAACCGACTCCTCGAGCGAGAATCCAGAAGCAGCAAGTGCTAGAAGAGATGCATATGGTGCATTCTTGCGATCTGCTTTCAGCACCAAGTTTCTGGTGATGACCATTTTCGAAATTTGTTACCCTGAAAAAAAATAAAATATTTGTTAGAACGAAAGAGGAGAACCACAAAAAGAATGAGAAGTGGAAGGATTAGATGGGGCTCTCCATGCAATTCCTCTTTTAAATACGAGGACGCAATATTGTGCAAAAGCCCACCACAAATGAAAGAGTATTCAAAACGAGTGAAATACATTTCGCAAGATTGGCATGTAATCGACAGAAATTGCAACACATCCTAAAACAAATAATCCCAAAAATATTGTTACTTACTGATTTGAAACCAATCAGACGTCTTGCTAGATACGAGATAGACATTATTTTTTAAAATCCGATTTCTCTGATTACATAGTTTGCTCCAGCGTCAGGCATCATTTTTCGAGATCACGTAATAGGCGTCATCTGACAAGGAATTATCCAGTTCATCCTTCCTATCTCGAAGAAAACAGTTGAGGCTTCATCGCGCAAGAACAGGTTGTTACGTCTTGCATAAAAACGAGGAAAATATAACAAGGAGACTCAATTTCTTTTCATTTTTTCGAATTCTCATCGACGAGATGCGTCTCGTGGAACCACTAATAGTAGTGGTATCAGTTGTTTTTATAAACGCGTTCGCTCAACAACCTTCGTTCTTCCGAATAAAAAGACAAGCCTATCCGCCGAATCCAGCACCTTTCAAGCCAAGGCAAGAAGATTATAATCTTCCCCCATTTTATCAGGTATTCAAAAATTCGAGTGCTTCTGTAACTAATAACGTATTCTTATTGTTCAGCCAAACCCGGGACGAGATGCTTCTTCGCTGTCTCCATTGTTTCCTTTTCACAGCCAATACAGTAATGGTTTAGATATAAATCCAGGAACCAGAGTTACAGTTGATGGAAATTTGAACGTTCCTATCATGGGTTGGGGTATGTGGGATTACAAAGGAGGAGTGAAAATGGGACGACCAAATACTCGAGTTGGTTTCGGATCTCTCAATGCTCCAACAAACGTTCTTGGAATTTCTGGAGATACGATTGCAGCACTGGCTAAGGACGGAACGTTCCAACAGTCCAGACGTAAGCTAATAACTAAAAATCCTCACTGACGGAAGGCGAATTTAGAAAACGTTCCTGCGGTCCCCGTGGCCGTTCTTCCTGGTAACTTCGTACCGGTTCGCTGTCGTCCACCAATGTGCAATCCATTTGTGCACAATATGGCTTTCGGAGTGGACGTAGAACCAGGAGATGATTACCTCTTCGACGGAGGATTCGATTTCCCAATTCCACTTGCTCCATCAGGAGTCGGTGTTCGTTTCCCAATGAGTGGAGCAGTTAATGTTGGAACCGATCCACTTCTTATCACTTATGGACACGGAATGGGACCAGTTGAACCACCAGGTTTTCGATCGAAAAAGAGAGGATCGGAGGAAGACGATCTTCGTAGGCAGCTAAAGAATAACTAGTATTTTCACTTCTTTTCTGTTATCTATTATCAAGTGCAATAGTTACTTTCCTTCATGAAACGGGTTAAAATCTCCTAATAAACATTCACCTATCATTCGCTTTCTTGGATTGATAAGATTGAAAGAAACTGGCGTTGATATCCCGTAGAGATCAAGTTTTTTCGCTTCGAAACAAAAGACGGGAAAATTCGAGATGTTGATCGACGGAATCATTTCAATTCGACTAACTCATGATATCACACTATTCTATTATTCTATTAATTTTATCTACTTTCTTCACTGTTTTAGTAAAACTAGGTGATAGATCTTATTTGTCAAAAAACTTATCAATTTTTAGGTGAATGCCAAAAGTATGGAGGAGATGAACCTCTTGTTATTCCGGTCAAGGGACCACAAGCTATGTTTCCAGCTCTGGTGACAGCAGATAACTTTCCACTTTTCCCTTTCACTGATCAGTTCAACACAGGAGTAGAAATTAATCCAGCGAACAAAGTGGTTCGTTGATTTGAGTTTATTTCCTCCGTTATAGTTTATTATTAAAGAGCATGGCCGGTGATTTGATTGTACCCGTCCCTGGTTGGGGAAATTTCGATGTTGATGGAAATGTTTACTATGGTCACATTAATGTAGATGCGAAAGTTGGATACCAAATTAGACCAACCAATCATCTCAATATCAAACCGGAAACATTGGCTCTTCTTGGTCAAAACCCAGCTTTCAGAGAGGCTAGAAGTTCGTTTTCTCGAGAATTGCATCCAGCTATAGTTGAATTACAGAGAAAGCAAAGGAAGTTATTGTGGGAAGAATTCCATACGGTTATGAACCAATCAAATGTAAGCCACCATATTGTAACCCCTTCGTGCATCACGCTGGAGTGGCTGTAGAAGTAGAACAAGGAGATGACTCATTTTTCATCGGTGGAATCGACTTTCCCTTACCAATCGGAGAAAATGGAGCAGGAGTTCGGTTCCCTCTGTCAGGAGCTGTGGAACAGGTTTTCTAACACAATGTTGTAGATTGTAAGATTATTCCATTTTCAGGGAACATCTCCATATGCGTATGCTCACGGAAACGCTTTCAATCCAGTTTCTCCGTTCGATTTTCGAAAAATTGACAGTGACGATGTGAAACCAGACTGGCCCTATGCGCCTGGGTCCAGAAGGAGATCACCAGAAAATAAGAAGATGAACAATGAACAGAAAAATGCATTTTACTCTAAGTTCTATGACAAACTACCGCAATGAGACGAGTAACGGATCTCGACACTACTTAAATACTAATAATAATAATTGTAATAAAGTTAATAAAAGATGCAGATGAAAAACTATACTATAAAAACCATGTGTGAAAAATGCAGATTTACAAGAAAAATTAATAATTCAATACATCTCAAAAAAGCGACACTAAAAGTTGAACGAATTAGGAAAAATTGTGAAATTATATTTTTCGGGACAAATTTTTGCAACGACTACGGTACGCAAGTACGCAAACACAGGGCTGTTGAAGTGAACACATGCGTAATAAATTACGACAATTTTTCTGTTCAGTGACAAAACTATATTTTCAGCGTTGTTTTAAATTCAGTTTACAGGGAAGTATAATGGATTGTTGTAAGAAAAAACGAGTGAAGAAGGTTGCAAAGAGGAAAATCGAGAAAGTTATCCATCTGGACCCAGATGCATTGAGATGTAAGTATTCTTACTAATTCTTATATCAAATAGTCCATTCAGACCTGAGATTTAAAATCGGTGGAAAGTACACAGCGGAACGACATTTGTTTTTGAAAAAAGATCCATCGAAGGAAGCTTCTCTTATCGTCAGCAATATTCCTGCGTTTGTTGGAGAGGTATTTCTATCAGTTTTACGTTTCATTTGCATATTGTTTTTTACAGGAGGTGATTCTAGCAATCATCAATCAATTCGCCCCGTTTGAGGTAGAAGAATCTTTTGTGCAACGAAGCAATGCAACCGACAGTTCACTTTCACAGGGACAATTGACAATGTCGATCACATATGAAAAACCAGAAGCTGTAATTCAAGTTTTAGCATTGTGCCAAGATGTTGGACCATTTACAGTGACAGATTTTCTTGAAGAACCAGAGTTTCCGTCAGTTTTGAAAGGTGAGTTCTCAAAAATGCAGCAGTGATGTACTGTAGTTCGGCGCTGTTCGCAACTCGAAAAGTAAAGTTGGTTTGTCGTGATGCGCACTGCGACGGCACCCGATATAAGAGTAACAATTGAAAAGTGTGAATCGTATTGAAGGGTCACTATCGCACAAAGCTTATTGAGTTTTGAGCGCTGTTACATTTTCAGTTTTCAAGTTGAGACTTCTTGTTGTTTTGGGTCAGAGTGAACGTCCTCACAATATCAGTACATTATAATCATTGTTTCAGATTCCACCAGTTTGTACAAGAAACTATTCCCATCAGAAGAGCAAATTCAAGAAATGGCCGATACATACGTCGAAAGATACGACGTCGTTCAAGCAGAAGCAAGAAAAGAAGCGAAACGAAAGTACTCTGAGCCTGATGAAGATGGTTGGATTACTGTGACGAAAGTCAAAAAATCAGCGAAATCAGTAAAGCTTAACAAGGAAGATGTTCCACTGATTGGCGGGCTGAATGGAAAGAAGAAGAAAGTTGATCTGGCTTATTACACATTCCAAATCAAAAAGAACCGACAAGAAAGTATGATATCATTTTCTATTTTATCTGTAAATAACTTTGTTTCAGAAGCTCAAGAGCTGCTCAAAAAGTTCGAGGAAGACAGGAAACGAATTGCGCAACTGAAACAGGCTCGTAATTTCAAACCGATGTAGCATCTCAATAATATCATCACGCGTTTTCCATTGTTCCTATTCTGTTATTGTTATCGTTTTGGTTTTTATTGAAGTTAAAAGTTTGTTTTCAGTTCCAAGGCTTCATTTGACATACGTTTTGAATGTAAACCGAACAGTTGATGCGAGTTAGGAAAAGATTGAAAACAAGGTTCATTTTGAACTGACTCTACGCGACGATGGTGTGACAGAAGTAAAAGCTGATTGTGACTCGACTTTTATCAGTCCTCTCGTGTGTCCACCTGAAGTAGTTGCGGAGATCTATTTTTGTGATAGTATATTCTTTCTCAATTTGATATTATTCCAGTTCACGAAAGTAAAACCAACTCAGTACGCTGTTAAGCGCTTTTCGCATGGTGTACGTGTTTAGAAATTATTTCACGACAGTTATAGCTGAAATCCCTAAACAGAATGCCACAAGAGAAACACGAAAATCTTCAAGTCAAGGTCACTTTTGAGACAATTTTGTAAACCGTGAGAGTTCTCCGTGGTGGAGGCACTAGATCTCTTGTCATCAAATCAAGCCCACGATCTTCCTGATGCTCGATTAACAGTATTATAATTATTATACAATAAATTATATCAACAATTTATTGTAAGTCAACAAAAAATGTTTAGAAAATTGGGTCTGGGAATTCGAAGGTGACATCCTTTCCGGTGAGCTTGCGGTAAACCGAAGCGAAGACTCCAACCTTGTGTCCGACATTGGTCTGGTGGGATTTGTCGAGGTGTACCTGAAATGTCCGACATGTAAATGTTCAAAACTTTCGCAAAAATTGAGTAATAAAATGAGACCAATTTTATTATCTTACCTTGTAGACCTTCTTTCCGTCCAACTTCACACGAATGCGTCTTCCGACAACCTCGGCTGGGTAGACGAGCTCATCGAGCCAAGCATCGTGGACAGCGGTGAGAGTGCGGGAACGCGGTCTCTTCTGCTTTTGTGGTCTAGCCTTGCTTCCTCTTTGTGGCTTTGGAAGGATGCGTCTCTAAAATAGTATATACGTGGAAATGTATTCATTATTTGGCACAAACCTTGGCAAGGATAAGGATATCTCTTCCTCCGAACTTCTTCTCCAACTCACGAACGAGGGCTGGGTGGATCTTGTGGAAGGCCTTGAGTTGTGGGACTGGGACGTAGATAATGATGGCGGACTTGTTTCCAAGCTCAACCTCCTGAACGAAAAGGGTTAATAAAAATTATCGGATAGTAAAAATTATTACCTTAACTCCGACGATGTAAAGCTCCTTCAATTGGCTCTGAACGTCATCGTTGGTCTCCAAGTCGATGAGGGCTTGAGAGACTTGCTTCTCGATCTCAGAGACGACCTTTCCGTCGGACTTCAAAAGCTTGCCGATAATCTCGGGCATGTTTAACCCACTGAAAAAGACAATCAAAATTAAAATCCACCGATTCAAGGAAAAGGGTCAAAACAAGTTTTAAAATACGATAATTACGACTCACAGTGGAAAAATGTAACGAAAAAGTTAAAATTAAATTTTCACTTAATTTTTTGAATCGAAAATCGTCATATTTGCATGTTTTTCAAGAAAAAAAGGAAAAAATCGGCGTAGGCCAAAGCAAAAAATTAGAGAAATGTGTGCGTACGGTGAAACTCGCTCCCTTCGCATCGAGCGCTGCGAGACCCACCGCCGAAATTGCCTGCGCCTTTAAACAAGAAAGAGTGCGAGCGGACAAACTCAACACGATATAACTGAATTTGAAGGAAATTATAAACATTTTCATCAAAAATTGCAGAAAAAGTGTGATGAAAATCGAATAAATGAATTTTTGTTGTTGAAGTGATGTTGAAAAGTGATAGTTCAGTGTTGCAATGTGTAAGTTTGAAACAAACATGAGAATGAAGTGAATGATATTTTATTTCCATCAACCAGTCGTTTCACAGGGGTTGCGTGGTAAATTTATCCTCTTCTTTGACTTTTGATGCTGTTAGTGTTCCGCTTGACTTCAACTCCTGATGTAAGTTGAGTTTTCGAAAGTGGCTTGGGAGATTCATTAGAACCCAGAGTCGTGGCACTATCCTTCGCGATCGGCATATTATATTCTGAAGTGGCTGAGACTTCTCCATTTTCAGATGAAACCAACGAAAGAGCACTGTCACGAGCAATTGGTATAATGTTATTTTCTGGTGCGTGGACTTCTCCATTTTCAGATGCAATGAGAGTGTGGGCGCTATCACGGGCAACTGGTAGTATTTTTTCATCAGGAGCCGTAACCTCTCCATTGCTGTCGGCATACTGAAACATGAAAAAATAGTTCTTATAAACATCTTAAAAGATTTACCTGAATAGGAACGTAAAGACTCGGAACAGATGGTTGGGACAGATAATTCAAAATATTACTATTAGTAACAATCGGATCATTTGTCGGACTTCTCTCATACTGAATCGCCTCCGCTACGGCTAAAAGTCTCTTAAAAATGTCAAGAAGATCGTGAGCATAAGTATTTGATGTCTTCTCATGAAAAATAATGCCAGGAAGCAAAATTGGTAACGAGAACAACATAGAAAGACCCTGAAAAAATGCGCAAAAGTCGGAAAATTAATTGTGTTTTACATCGTTATATCCAAGATTTCTCGACGCGATAGTTTTTGTAACACTGAGAAACTTCCAACGACAACGAAGCTCTTCCAACTTGTCATTCATCTGACGCGTTTCGAGTTGTTGCTGAACGACTTGAGTTCGGATGTTAGATGCACGTAGGTTGATAACTCTCATTTTATCCAACTCCTTTTTCAGATCACAATAACGAAGAAGCATATCTTCATATCCTGCATATCCGAAATTTGGATTCATAATATTTGTTGGTCTCCTGAATAAAATTTACAATCTCATTTCACTATTCCAAACTTTTACCATCCGACTTTTGCGAACAACCAAGCAAGAGAGTCTTCAATATCTTTGTCCATTTTCGGACCAAGTTTTCCAAAACTTTCACCCAAATCGAGGATTGAGGATAGTGCCTAAAATGACTCTAAATTCGGCAAACTAATAGGGTTATACCTTTTCCAAGACTTCAACATTAGCAGTTTCCTTTTCTTGGATCCAATGACGATATTCATTCAGAGAGTTCGTCGATTTTTCGAATTCATAACAGTTGTAGATCAAATGATCGGTTCGCTGTCCGAGAGCATCCACGTCGCTCGTATTTACAGATGAAGAACTCGACTGGGACGACGTCTTCATACTTCTCTCTCCTTCGCTCACTTTTTCATCCATCTTCTTCTTTTCTCGAGACGCGATTCTTCAGTTTAATGATTCAATGGGAATGATGGACTCTTCGAAATAAGATAACATGACATAAGATTCTAGTTTTTATTCTTTAAAATGAGTTCACGTATTCAGAAAGATTCACGGAAAGTGAACGAGTTTCAGAAAATTAATATTCGTGTTCATCTTTGAAAACTACAGTAATACCCGTGTGAATGCACTTTCCAAGTTTCTGTACCGTTTTCTTTTTAATTTACAGATGCCGTTTGTAAAATACTTCACCGAAATCTTGTGTACTACAATAAAAAATTCACATAATCCTTCTTCAATTTCCTATCCGAATCCCGGTCCTTCTTCTTCTCCTTTTCCTTCTTCTTCTTCTCTTCTTCACATCTTCTCATTCATTTCTCCCTTTTTTTCAGTCAGATGACGTTAGCTAACAGAGCTAACGGAGACGCAGAGAAAGAGACATTTTGAAGAAGGCGTTTGCTCCGCAAGCCCTCTTTTCTGCTTTCCGTCAATATATTTTTACTACACAAATTGAATGGAATCTGCATTAAATGGATTGGCTGGAACTGTCAAGCATTCGGCATCGAAGGAAGCGATTAATGTGGCAAAAGGTACGATTTTGATAATTTAGACGAAACACTGAAATGCTTTTTTTCAGAGACTCTGAAAAGATTCAACGATAAAAGAGATGTTCCAATAGTTCATGTTAGGGAAAAATGTTTAGCAGCTTTCGAACTGGCATTCGATCATGGAAACGAGAAGCATTTCCATCATGCAGTCGATGGAGTTCAAGTTCTTCTCCGTGATCAAACATATCATGATACAATAACAGAAGAGACACAAAACAGTCTCCCATCTCAAGTATTACATTCAATGACTGGAATCGATGAGTGGAAAAGTCAACTTCAATGCAAATGTATTACGGTAAGAAACGGGAGGTTCACATCGAAATAATCTGAAAATTGTTCAGCTTCTGGTAGAAATGGTATGTAGTAACGAATTGAAAGTTTCAATGAGCGATGTGGAACAATGTGTTCAAGTAAGTTTTGAATTGAAAATTCAACACAACAGTTTGAGAATTCAGATCTATAAACGATTATATGGAAAAAGTGAAGAAGAACGAGTTCGAGTTGCCTGTCGAGCTGCCACAACTCAATCTCTTTCTGCATATTTCTCGAATCGATATGCTGCGTGCGAAGCTCAACAAGAAGCAATTGCAGTTTATATGGATGTTGGAAAACTTTTAGAAGAACTTTGTGCAGAAGTTGAACAAATGAGTAGTGCACATGAACAGTGTCTGATTTCTCTTGACGCAATTTGTGCTCTTTTGACATCTTCCAACTTGAGAATTCTCATTCATCAACCATTCGTTAACTTGTTATGGTAAGTCTTACAATTTGAATTGAATGGAAAATAACATTTTCTAATCTCAGGGAAAAAGTGTGTCCATTAATAATTCTTCTCCTTGGAATACCTCAAAAAGGAATGAGTAGTTCATCAAAAATGTCTGAAAGTGGCGGAAACGATGAACCTATTGGAGAAGGTCAAATTGATTTCGCTCTGGCTCCATCTGTTATCACTAATCCACATACATGGCGTGCTCTTTATCAGTTAGTTGTATTATTCAATCAGGTGTTACAAAATAGGAAATGAATTTTCAGAATAGTTGACCAACTGATCCGACTCATGATAACGGACCCTAGTCTTGCTTCTTCTCTGGAAGCATTATTCCACAAAGCTTTCCTATTTCCCCGATTGGACCAACGATCAGAAGCATTGAAACTGATCAAGAAAATATTGGGAGACGGCTCGAAAATGAGTAAAATAGCTAAAAGTTGTGTGATCACAAAGTCATTATCTCTATGGAGAATGTTGATGACTTGTATTGTTGAATGCACGAATCCACAGCTGGAATTGAGTATTGATTCAGTGAAAACAGTTGTGGCTATGGTGAGTCTTTTTGGAAAAAAAAATAGGTGTCGACAGTGAATTCTTTGCAGTTAGACGGAATGAAACAACTAGCAACTCATCGTTTTTTCACTGATGAAGAGAGAAAAATCATTGCGGAAACTTTTGTTTCATTTGAAGATACAATTGTGAATAGTAAGCAAAATCACTCGAATTATATTCTAGCAAACTAAAATTTTAGGTTTTTCATTGAAATGTTCCGAAAGAGTATCTGAAATATCTACTGTCGACGAGGATAATGAAAATGTGTTTGATCAATCTGGAAGTAGTTCAACAGAGGATCCTATGGCAGCTAAATTGAGAAGACTAGAGCAAAAGTTCAGGTGTGCTCCGATTTCAACAAGAAGATCGAGTGAATTAGATGAGAGTGTGAGTTGAAGATTTGAATTTCAGGATTTAAATGAGTAAGCTTTCAGAGCGAGAGAAACACAGCAAAGCGTTTTGTTCAATCATTTTCGGAGAACTTGGACATAATTGCTTCTCCGAAAAACACACTTTCTATTGATGAAGCGATTTTGCAATTTGCTTCAGATTTTTATGCAAGTAAGATATATCCTGGAGTACTCTCTTTTCCAGTTTCCTTTTTCAGATTTCTGTTCAGTACATGCTGACGCCTATAAATCTCGATCCAAGATTCAACAGGAATTCTTGAATACCGACGCCATCTATTTGACAACTTACGCTGCTCTTTCGTATGTGTCCCGTCCTGATACTTACACTTTAGAAGATCTCAAAAAGACAGTTCTCAATTCTGGAAGTGTGGTTCACGTGGCTATTGGATGGCTGGAAAAGGTTTATGATAATCTGAAACTAGCAGATGTTCATGCTGGACAGATAACTCCAACATTGAAAAATGTGATCAATGATTTCGATGGACAAACGAAAGGATTACTGTCAGATGTAGAGAAGTTGAAGAGAATAAAATCAAGAGTAGATGAAGTCGAGTGTACAGAAGGTAGAAAAAGTGTTCGGAGACTCGGTAGAAATTTCTGATTTCAGAAAGAAACGTGGCTAGATGGATGACAAGTTCTGCATGGCAAATGATTATTGATGTTCTCTCAACTTTTTTGGCTGTGAAAGAGAAAAGAAAGACACGAGAAAAAATAAGGGAAGCGATATCAGTTTCGATATGTGGAATGAGAAATCTTTGTGCCGTTGCACAAGTTTTGGGTAGGTGTTTGGAAGTTTCCCTCTCTCTAAAGTCAATATCAGGTTTGGAATCTCGGTGTGGTTGGATATTCGAACAGCTTGTTGAAACTTCCTGCTGCCTCGAAGATCTACGAGACGATGCCATTGCAGCTGATAACGAACAAAAGTCCACGTGCACTTCACGTGAACATCTTCTAGCAATGCAGTTAGTTCTTGATGAAGCTAGAATTGCAATACATGCATCGTCATGTTGGAAACATATTGTTAGATGCTCAGAATATGTTTGGGAACTCGAGAAGTACATTTATGGAGCTCTTTGTTATGAGAAACCATCTCGTTTGAAGTTTCTTCGAAGGAAAACAGAAGAGAAAGAGGAAGATAAAGAAGAGGTTCGTTTAACACAACTTTATTCTTCTTTTTCAAGTCGAAAACTATCAATTTTGGGTTCGATAAACTAGAAATTTAACATCTCCAATTGCAAAAAATGAGATGGAATCCTTGACAGCTTCTGCTTGAACGTTGAAATCATTTCCCACAACGAAATGCCATTTTCTAGTTTTCTCTACTTCTGAAGACGATGCTAACGCCTCTTTCAATAGTGCTGCCACTTCCTGAAATCAATTTAAAAATTTATGAAAACAAAAGGAATTACTGAGAACCTGAAAAAACGATTGTTCCGTCTCCGCTCCTTTATCAATCATTGCTTGAACAGCCTCTCTCGCCAGCGACAATATCTTCTTCTGCCACGCAGAATCATGATCACTATACAATATTCTTGTCTCCAGATGACGTGGTTTCATCCGTGGGTCTTCTGAACTCGCGGATGAAGTTTTGGAAGAAGAGTCCGGTGATTTCCGTTCAGACATTTTGTGTGATTTTGAAAATGAATTATTACGATGAATTCTGGGGGAAGATGAGAAATGAATTGAAATGATCGAACTGATGAAAAAAAGAAAAAGAGAAACGGACACATGGAAACAACACTATTTATTTTCTTTTTCTGTTTTTCTTTTCAATTTCAATTTGTTTTTACGTGTTGATTTTATCATTTTCAAGTGAACTCTCCTGATTTTTTAACCGAACCGCCCGTGTTTTTCTGTTTCCATTCTACTTCCGTTCACTGGTCGTCAGTACGAAAACTACTTGCCCTTGATTACTAACCAACTCCTAACCAAGGTACAGTTTTTAGAATAACCCAACAAACAATATTGGTCTTCAGAATGAGCAACGACTACGAATACCTCGGAGACAGTCAAATGCCACCACCAATTGCTCCACGTCCACCAACTGACGCTCCGCCTGAACTCATCACTGGCCTTCCACACACTCCTGCATTGAAGGCGAACGATGACGTTGATTTGGAATCGAATCGTCCACGTGGAAACAACAATCTGAGCTTCTCCGATGGCTTGAATCCAAAGAGATCGGAACCATCTGTAGCTACAAATAAGACAAGTCGATCGACAGAAAGTGATGAAGAATCGAGAAAGGAGACAAAAAAAGAAAAAGAAGAGAAGAAACCAGCGAAATGTGGAACTTGTTGGTGTATCTTTGCAGCTGTTACCATCTTTCTTGCTGTTATCTCTCTTCTTGGTCTCGGTGCCTTCTTGATTATGAATATGGATGGAGAGACTCCAATGTAGGTTTCATCTTCAATGAATTAATTGAACATTTTCATGTTTTCAGAAGTGAAGCACTGAACGGAACCAACGAAACTTCTACTTCAATGGCTTATTTCGAAACAACAACCCCAGTCATCATTCCTGCCAAGATCGTACCACTGAATACTTCCACCGATCTTCCTCCGGTAGAGACCACAACTTCTTTGGTAATAAAGACTACTGGAAGCTCGGAAGGTGAAGCAACAACAATTTCGTCTGGTGGAACATCTACTGAATCGATTGATACAACCACTATCCCCGTAGATACTCAATCTGGAAATACAACAACTTCACGTGGTATTCCTCCAGTCGATACATCATCAACATCAGCTGACCTCCCCACTTCCACTACTACGACTGATCTGACTGCTTCGACAGAACCGACGGAACCGACGGAACCGATACTTGAAGATGCTTTGCCAATCGAAGACGACACTAACCAGAGCAACGTTGAGGTTTCCACTCCTTCATCTGAAATGACAACACCAGTCTCGTCTGATTCTGAAACTACTAACGATTTGAATGTACTTTCGACGACTGGCTCTCCATCTGCTACACTCAATGCCACGAGTACAGAAGCACCAACTGATGAATTCGCTATTCCTAACTGATATACCCTTGCTTTTTATTGAATAAATTTTTATTAGTTTGTTGTTTTCTTCAGAAAAAAGTATTTCTGGGTAAAGAATCATAATTTCCAGAAATATACTATAGCCCACCATGTGATATAGATTGAACTCTGGGTTTCAGAACCATTTATTGTGTTGCCTATTGAAAAAAATTAGCTCCAGTTTACCAATAAAATAAACTTTCAGAAAACAACAGCAGCGGACAGTTCAATTGAAAATGCTCTCGGTGATGAACCAACTCTCTCTGTTCATTCTCTTAACCGAGCCATTTGTGTTCTGATTGCAAAAGTGGATAGGTATAACAAACCGAAGTTCTATCCAAATCAGTTTCAACAATTTCAGATTCTACTCGCAAGTATGTCGAGAGCTGTGTCTCCCAGCCCTTCATGATCTCTGCGTGGCAATTGTTTCCTCATCGGAAAATCGTGTTTTCTATTCAGCTCAAAAGCATATCCATTTGACTGCACCAGTTTTCTTGCTAACAAGAGTAAGTTAGTTGGCGGGAAGAATGAATTTGATTCTTTGTAAATTTCCAGATTTCTGACATAATATCGACTCTATCACATCGTCCCCTGATTCATCAGATGTTCATATATCCATTGGTTTCATCTCATTTTGTGAAAGTCTGTCAATGTGATCAAGAGTCTCGAATCGCTGCTTCAGCTCTTGCAGAAGTTGTCACAAGGCTTTTGATAACTGAATCACCTGGAATGTCTTTCAATCAAACACTTATTGTGCCCTTTCAGGTTTTTTCTTCTTTAGGGTCAATTGAAAAAAAATTATTTCTTATTTTCAGACAGCATCTTGTTCTGAAAACTGTTCAGAAGAGACAAAGGAACAACTGCTCTGTGCCTTGAGTCAATTAGTTTTATCTCAAGCTGACAAAATTGGTTCAGGATGGAAACCACTTTTTGGATCACTGAAAGCAGTCGGAGCAGCCCGAGATGAGAAAGTTCATTGGTGTGCAATCGATGTGATATCCTCGTATCTTCGAATTGACAGCCCTTCAATTCTGTCTTCGAGTATCCTTGAATGCGTTCCGTGCGTTGTGAATTTACTCCAGAATTCAGATGACTCGTCGGAAATTTCGTCTGCAGCACTTCGACTTTTCCCCAATATTTATTCGCTGATTTTATATCTCTACAGTACTCCACACATCC
Organism: Caenorhabditis latens; assembly: GCA_002259235.3. Lineage (NCBI taxonomy): Eukaryota > Metazoa > Nematoda > Chromadorea > Rhabditida > Rhabditidae > Caenorhabditis > Caenorhabditis latens. The sequence continues at coordinate 10,929,986 of CM056092.1, read as the reverse complement.
CAAATTATCACTTGTTGCATAGATCAGATCTAAGGTCGAAGTGTCTGGATACGGTAGAATTGGATCAAGATCCGGTCGCAGTCCCTCATGGTCCATTGCCTTGGGATGATAAACAGACGTATGAAATAGCAGCAGTCGAATTATTTCTCACATTTAGTGAGTGCACTCTTCCAATAAAATGTAGATATAAACTCATATTTCAGTGGATCAAATTTGCGGAACACTTCTCACATCCTCGTCAACTACACAGAAGAACCTTCTTGATATGATTGGACGTCTTCTAGTCGATATATCAAATAAGCCATTGGGAGCAGATAGTGGAGGTGTTTGTATGTCTGCTGTTATACTTCCATATGTTCAAAAATGGATTCGAAGACCGGATGTTGAAGAAGTGAAAATATTGAAACAAGTAATTGGAGCATGTACTCAAACTGTCATTGACATGCTCGAATTGGATAAAAGTGAGTGGGCTCCTTTGCCAAACCTCATTATTTGTTCTATTTCAGTGTCTTCATGGCGAGATCGTTTGCTCCGTGACATATGTTCTTTGATAGTTGAATGTGTTCTTTTCGACAAAACATGTGCTGTTGCTCCCGCATATTTCACTCTAATTGCCAATAACTCTGCTGGTTTTTCCACACAACAATGGAATATTTTCAGTCATTTTCTTGCCACTGCATCGTAATTTTTTTCTAAAAGTTTTTATTGACCTCTTTTCCTTCTTCCAGATCTCAAAGTCTCCGTCACATTCGACTCCTCAACTCATTTTTCGTGCGTAGCTCTACAGATGAGAATGGAGATATTGGGGATGTGACATCTTTCAATCCTGAGAAATTGTCTTTCCGCCAGTTGCTAGCAGCGATTCAAGTGTTTTCATCCGAAAAGCATGTGAAACAAAAGGAAGAGGAAGAGGATTTGAGTTCTGGAGTTGCGTTGATTATGCTCTCTCATGGAGCAGATACTCATCGGTAGTCTCATATTCAGAAGTGAATTCAAATAAAGCTAATTATTTTCAGACTAGAAGTCCACTCCATCGTCTCAACTCTGTTCACCCACTGCCTCCTGCTCAATCTCATTGCTTCTCTTCTTCTGTCAGAAGATTCTGAGCCAAAACTGAAAGCATCTTTAATTGGGTCAGCAACTCCGATTGATCCTCAATTAGATGATTCCATATATCCAATTCTTTATAATATTCTGAATGAGTCTAGTGAGACAAGCCTTGATTTCGATAATCGACCAGCAGTCGGAAGTCTACTCTCCAGAATGCTAGGCTCCTCTCATGCGAACCTTCTGAAAGTACTCGTCAGCTCCAACTTGATCAAGACAATGAGTTTATTGCGAAGATTCGAGAAAACGAAGTGAGAAAAAACATCTCATATATGTTTTATATTCTATTTTCAGAAAACAAGAACTTCTAGAAGAGACAGCAAAATCAGTCAAGTCAAGAAGTGTTGATTTGAAGAGTGTCGAATTTGAAGTAAGCACGAGAAGGAGTGCTCTTGTTTCCAGAGAACATGCAATAACGGTAAGATTTACAGTATGAAAACTAGAAATGATAACTTGATTCCAGCAATATCATCTCGTTCCTGTGGAAAATGGGGAAGAAAACGCGTATCGACTTGTTTCTCAAGAGTTTGTGGATGGTGCCTTGAGTGGTTTGTTTTGATGACTGACTGAAACAGAGCTTCGAGTTTCAGAATATGACAAACATCGTGAGCGACTGAAACCGTTCATTCCAGACCGTAAGAATCCATTCCAACATGCTATTGAAGATATCGATCCGATTTCAATCAGAAGCAATGATCAGAAAAAAGAAGACTTTGATGAAATCCGCCTAGCAGCCTATCGAGATATCTGTCTTATTCCTCTTCGATATGTGGCTGATAACTTGCTCCGTGAGCATCTTCCAGATTTTCTTCCAGCAGTTACTCAAATAGTTCTTTCATCTCCAGATCTTGCAGTCAGACAGCTAGCAGTAGATTTCATGTCAAGATTAGCCTAGTATCTTTCTTTTTCACTTTTTTATATCAATGTTCATTTCAGCCAAACGATTATTTTACTTATCGATGCATTTAAGATCAACTCAAAATAAAAATAACAGTTTATTGAGTTCATGTTTTGTACAATCCACAAGAAACCCAATTAGATAAAGAAGCGAAAGAAAAATAAAACTATTATCCAAAATAAAAACCCGCGAAAAATATCTAAATTGATTGAAATGAGGACATGTTCGAATGATAAACTGATAACAAATAGCCGGTACTTGTGAACGGAAATCAATGGAATGAACATTTTAAAATTTAGAGAACCAGAGCCAAAGTTACGTTTCTTTCTCTTCTGGCCCGGCAACATCTGGTTCAGCTACTACTGGCTCTGGCTCTTCGTTCTCTGGATTATTCTCTTCCAATTTCCCGACAGGAGACTGAGTAGAAGTAGCTGCAACTGTTGATGGCTCTTTGTTGTCATCGTCAACTTCTTTCCCATCTGCTTCTTCAAGTCCTTCTACTTTTTGGGCAGCTGTAGAAGTTGGTGTTGTCACAGAGACTTCTTTCTCCTTGCCATCTTTCGGCTCGTTTTGACTTTGACTCTCCACTTCTGGAGCAGGTTTCTCATTTTTTGGGGGGAGGTTGTTGAGGCTCACTGAGTTCTTCAGTTCCTCCTTCTCGAATTTAATGCTGAATTGAGAGAAATTGAGTTTCAGAAACACAAGAAAGTATCACTTACATTCCAATGGTCTGATTAAGTTGAGTGATCAGTTGGGTTTGAGTGGAGACGAGGGAACTCAAAGCGGTGTTATTTCTCTGAAGCTCTTCGGCCTTCGACTTCAATGCTGTCAGTTCTTCCTGCATTTTTCTGAAAAAATCTTATGGAATGTGTGTCAAAGTTATGAATGGGTACCCGGTTAAACCTGGAGATTCCTTTTTCCAGAGAAAAATTTTTTCAGAAGAAAAAAATCATACTCACGTGTAGTTATCAGTATTTGACTTTCCATCCTTTTCAAGAGTGTCTACTCTTAATTTCGTATTTCTCAACGAAACCATACACTCATCGTTCTTCTTCGTAATATCCTCCAACTGAGTGGATATCGTCTTCTTTTCACTGTTACTTGTCTCCAAATCTGCCATACTTCCTGAAAAAAACAATTCTCAATTCCATCTAGATTCTTATCTTTTTTTTCTCACCAACAAGTTTTCCTTTGGTTAAACTTAATTGGGCAGACAGTTGTCGAACTTCTTCATTTGTTTGAGAAAGAACAGCTCCTTGTGCTTGATAAATGTAGAATGCATAGAAGAATAGAACCTAAAATCTGCTAATGAAATCTAAAGTTTATAATAATTCAAATCAATTACCAGACACATAAGAAAAACAAAAAGTGGCCAATTCCTCATGGTTGCCGGTCGATCCGAATGTGAATTGCTTCTGCAAAAAAACATGAATCAAAAGATTGTTTAGTCTCTTGCAAAATATCGTTTTCCAATGTTTGCGGAAGGGGAGAGAAGCCACGAAGCCACGGAAAAGAGAACATCCACATTTGGTTTTCGGTTTTTTATGCAAACGAATGAGAGGACGAAACGTGGCAAAAAATATACAAAAATCGAAAGAAAAAATTGATTTTTGATAGAGATGTATGCTTCGGGAGAGAGGGGAAAGAGATTTTCAGAGGATTATAGTCTATGAGGGATTTGTGAATATTGTTGGGGACTGGTGGGATATTTTGGAATCAAAATTCAAACTATACTTCTTTAGCAGTCTTCTTTATTAATCTGAATATGAAACTGAACCAAGTTTTCAGAATAAGAGAATTTCGAAAATTTTGATAAGAAGAAGAATATTTATATGCTGAAACAAGTTTTCAGATCGTTTGATAGAAGGAATGACTTTATGCTATATTACAAAATTGGAGATTGTAAGAAGTTTTTTAGTTTTAAAGATTTTCAACAACTAAGATCCAAAATAATTCGAGAGCTCTCGGTTTTGATATCTACGACTCCTCAATAGAAAGACAACCGAAGCACTGTATTTCTATTTTATATGTGAGTGTTTCTAATTTTCTGTAAGAAAAATAGTGAGAATATCCACTAAGCAAGCAGCCGCAAATCCACATATTTTATAGACCAGTCTTATCTTGAAATCTAGATTTTCGACCAACATGAATTGCCGGTGGAATTATTTCAAAAGTTAGAAAAAATACGCGTATGTTTTCATTGAAGATTAAAGAATTTCTAGAAACCTTAAAAGTTTCTTTCGGAAATGAAGAATGACTTACCGTATGAGAGGTTTTCTGCTGGATGACATGACAGGATACCGGGCCAAAGGATGTCGTTTTCAACGGCGATGATGATGATGGCCGTTGATGATACGGGGCGAAAAAGATGGAATTTAGAGTCTCGGAGACTCAGAACGTCCGAAATGTGTTGGAAACTAAACGATGAATGAAATAGTATAAGAATTGAAGAGAGTAAGAAAAAGAAATGAGAGAAAGAAGAGAGGAATGCACAGAGAGAAAGACAAGAGAGACTTCTGCAGAGAAAACTCTCTACAGAGAAGAGAGAGAGACTACACACACAAGACGACACTCGTGTATCACCACCTCTCATCTTTTTTCTATTCTCTTCTTGTCTCTTCTTCTTCATTCCCATCGTCTCCGTCCATCGCCTGTGTTTGTCAGTGTTCGGCCTCTTTTTGCATTGTATTCCCCTGGAATGCGACCTGTTGTCGCTACTACTGCTACTACTCCAAATGGTGCATCTGCCACTGGTAATGATATCAGACAACGTGGAATTGCTCCAGCTCCCTCATTTGTGCCCAACTCGGCGGCAGATGTGCATCACAGTTCGGTAGGTTTAGATGAGAAAGAAAAAGAAAGAGAGAAGGAGAGAAAAAGTGATTGGATCGGAGGTGATTATTGATTTGAAAGGAATGTCAAATGAAGAAAAACATTTTATTGGTAGAATGATTGATATGTAGTTGATGATGAGAGGATTCTGAAGATAATATAACTAAGAGATGAAACTTTCTTATGAAATTTAGCAAAACGTTTCGAAACCTAAATGAATAAGAAGCTGAAACCCTGAAAATTAGAAACATTTTCAAACTCTATTTCTATCGATATCAGCTCAATGATAGCACTTCCAATTTCTTAAAATTAGTTATTTTCTTTTGAGTAGCTGCTCAAAATGGCTTTTCGCTGTTAGCTCCACTAAATATTTTAAACCAAAAACGTTTGCAATTTTCGGTTCAAGTTAACTTTAGACAATGATTGATAGCATATCAGATTTTTGATAATTTCAGCTTTTCACAAGTCCTTTCGAAAACCCAATTCCAAGTTTAAATCCATTCACATAATTTTTTTGTTCTTCAAGTTCAACACCTTCTTCCCCTTCTTTTTATTCAATTTAAGCGTTGGCGTTCCGAGACAATTCGGAGCCATCTTTTTTATCAGAAAGTGAAAGTTTGCAAATGCGAAATGGCATTTCGATAAGAAATGTTCATCAAATAGTGAAATCACCAGACAGAAAGAGAAATTCCATTTAGAAGTTGTTTTAGTCTTTTGAAATCAATGAATCACTCTTTTTATGAGTTCTCCACTCAAAACTTACTTGGTTAACACCTCAAAAAGTACAGGCAAACTCATAAAAAGAAAATTGGAATGAATTTTAAACTATATTCAGTTAATGATTGTACTGTGAGGGCAGCATATTTCAGCAGGTTTTTTGGAGCATCGTGCTCCATTTTCAGTAGTTGTTTTTCGAAGTATTTCCTATCATGTTCAAAAACCAAAATGTTCAGGACATCCGAGTTGGTCGTCACCGAGCGAAACTAGACGAGATTCGGGCATCTCTGAAAGCATACGAACATGAATCAGGACCACCAACGTCTTCGAATCACGTGCTACATGGTTCTCAAACGACACCTTCATCATCTTCTGTCAGCCATTCTGACATCACCAACGACAACACGGAAGTAATGAATTCATCTTCTTCAACTGCTGCGACGACGACGACGACAGTCTCGAGCGGTGTTGTATCACATTCGAATTCTTTTCGAGTGAGTCATTTTTTCATTTTTTTTTTCAGTTTTTCCCAATAAAAAATATTCATATGATATGGGAACGAGAAGAGAAAATAAAGGAAGAATAGGAAAAATGTTGTCAATTTTCAGACAGAAGGTGGTCCAAAAATGAGGATAGCACCAATGCCACAACGTCATTTAATGATGGAAACAGGCAATGAAATGATATATCGAACAGGGAAAGAAATGATTCGAAATGGAAATATTCCAACCAATTCAACACAACCAACAGTAGAGGAATCAATTCGAATATATCCTTCTGGATATCGATATGAAATGCCGACGCCTGCGTATCATATGAATAACAATGCACCTCAATACTCTCCTGGATATGTGAGTTTTGAACAACAGAAAACTATTAAAAACTTGGTATGGAAAACGGCGAGTTCTCTGAGAAAATTGTTATCTCTGAATGAAGCGTGATTCTAAAAACAGTATCAATCCAATAAGAAAATGAGAACCAATAGCTCCAATAATTGTTTTGAACAAAAAAATCAAAAAAAAGGAAAAATCAAAATTATTCTGAAATTATTGACAAAAAGGTAACATGAACTATTTGGAATAAATAGAGGAGGCTTTCTGAAATCATGGCTCCGCCCACGTTCCTCAATTCGCTAGGTCTTTTCCGTTTATCTGCAAATATTATGTTGAAAAACCTGTTCAGAAAAAATCTAAACTAAAAATACTTTTCTAGTCCCGACCGCCTCCACCAGCCTACGATGCATCCCCAACGAATACTCGGATGACTCCAGTTGCTGCTGACAACTACCGTACTCACCTGCACATCAAAACTCAACCAGCTCCAAAGATTCAAACGAATCAAATTCTCCTTCAACACAATAAGAATATGGCTCCACCTCCACCAGGGAAATCCACGATTTCTATCGAGACAATGTAATATTTTTATACTTTTCAAGCAAGAAAATATTGAATGAATTTCAGAAGCGAAGAACGAAAAGCTGATAACATCCAACGACTGTATCACACTTCAATGGACAAAAAGACAGCGAGCAGTGTGGTTAGTATCAATGTTGCATCTCCGCATACAGTAAGCAATACAATTATTTCAAATTTTCGAAACCAAACTCTAAATTTCAGACAAAAGTGAATGTAGGGGACAGTCCTCTTCCAAGTAAATCATTCATAATTGGTCCGAGGTACACAGCTGACATCGATCGATCAAAGAATTTTGTGAATTATAAAGATGAGGTTGGTTTTTGAAAACAGAAACATTTCGGAAAATTCTAATTAAAAATGTTTGTTCCAGTTGCGACCCGATCCTCGTCTAATTCCATCCACATCAGATGCAAATCATGAAGATTTTCGTCCGATCCTTTTCAAACCATCAAATCTTGATATCACTTTCAAATCCCGCCCACAAGCTCCGCCCCCTCAATACAGTCAACCGAGTGAACCACCACCGAAACGTGTCAGTTCTCCAATAGATCGTGCACTTCTAGATCCATATCTGAAGAATACAAGAAGAGTTCAACCATGTAAACCGAATATGCTTCGATTTTATATGGAACAACACGTCGAACGCCTTCTTCAACAATATCGAGAAAGGGAGAAGCGAATGCGACAATTACAAAAAGAGATGGCTGCTGCACAGCTTCCGGATATGATGAGAGAGAAAATGTTGGGCATTTTACAGCAAAAAGAGTCGAGATATACGAGATTAAGAAGACAGAAAATGAGTAAAAGTCATTTCACTGTTATCTCTCATATTGGAGTCGGAGCATTCGGAAAAGTATCGTTGGTACGGAAAAAGGATACGGGAAAGGTTTATGCAATGAAGAGTTTGGAGAAGGCGGATGTCATTATGAAACAACAGGTATTTTTTAATTGAGAAAAGATTCATAAAACTAGAATAATATTTCCAGGCAGCGCACGTGAAAGCAGAAAGAGATATTCTCGCCGAAGCGGATTCTCCTTGGATCGTTCGTCTTTTCTTCTCGTTTCAAGATGATTCTTGTCTCTATTTTATCATGGAATATGTTCCCGGAGGAGATATGATGACTCTGTTGATTCAAAAAGGAATATTCGAAGAACCACTTGCTAGATTCTACATAGCTGAACTCACGTGTGCAATCGAATATGTTCATTCCGTTGGGTTTATTCATCGAGATCTGAAACCGGATAATATTTTAATTGATCAACATGGACATATAAAATTAACCGATTTTGGATTATGTACTGGATTGAGATGGACTCATGATAGGAGGTAATTGTTTAGTTTAAATATTTCTGAAAATGTAAAAACACTTCGAAAAGTTATTTGAAAAACATGAAACACCTGAAAAAATCAGATAATTATTTTAAAAGATTTCCCTTTTTCTTACGAACGAGAAATTTCCAGATATTATGGACCAGAAAACGAACATCAGCGCGTCGATTCATTTTCACTTCCGCCAGAAGTTGGAGCCAACGATCGAAGTGCCAAATTACTGAATGTCCGACAACAAACACGCCGAAAAACTGCGCATTCTCTGGTCGGAACTGGAAATTATATGGCACCCGAAGTGATTGCAAAGACAGGACACACGCAGAGCTGTGATTGGTGGTCAACTGGAGTGATTTTGTACGAAATGGTATTCGGAAGAGTCCCATTTCATGATGATGTTCCCGGTGGAACACAGCATCGAATCAAGAATTGGAGGCAGTATTTGGATCTCACTTATTGTGGAAACCTTTCGAAAGAGTGTCTCATGATGGTTCAGGTATCGTCTATTTCGCTTTGAGAAAAGTCAACTTGTTGAATTTTCAGCAACTTATCTGTGACGTCTCAACTCGATTAGGATCTCGTGGTGGAGCTGCTCAAGTTAAGCAACATCCATGGTTTAAGGGAATTGATTGGGAGAATTTGAGAAAGTTGAGAGCTGAATATATTTATATTCCAAGAGTTGCACATGATGAAGACACGTCTAACTTTGAAACATTTCAAGTAAGTTTTTGGATTTTGTTTGCGAAAAAACCTTCGAAAAACTCCTAGCCAAAAAACACTGCTAAATATTCAATTTATATCAACTTACTTTTAATTTATGAACCCACACACCAAGCTGAACATTGCGGATTTCCACTTCATCTGAATGAATAATCCTTCTCGTGGAAACCATTCCATCAAAAGAACAATGACTAACTCTCATTTTTATTTCCAGGATAATGACCGAACTGACAAACCGAACGTGCGTGGTCTTCACAATCCAGCCTTCTACGAATTCACTTATCGTCATTTCTTTGATACGGATTCCGTTGGTTGTCCATCACTCCGTCCCGCCCGTCGTCGATCACTTCGTCCACTTCTGGAGAATGGAATTTTTGATGAATCAGTTTCTGAAGAAGATTCATCATCTCATATTTAAAAGAAGAGCTTTTTCTAGTATCACCCGTTACTCACTTCCTTTTTTATTTTTATTTTTTAACATTCTGTGATGATCTCGTTACGGTTTTGAGAATAAGAAATTCAGTTTTTCTTTTTCTCTTCCCACTCTCATGTCGCCACACTATTTCTTGTTTTCTTTTTTGCTCAAATAAAGTCTTTTTGTTTCTTTATTTTTGAATTGTTCTTCTGGTTTTTTGGCTGAAAATGACAGAAGTGGGGGTCGGTTAGTAGTTATCAGTCACTGAATATAAATGTGAATCACATGGAAAGTGAACAGGTGATAAACAAGAAACATATGGTTTTTGTGTGGTTTGATTCACTTCCATTTTCGGTTTTTTATTGTTTCATGCGATTCGAAATTTCCATTTTCGTTTAAAAAATTTTTCGGCAGTAATGCTTGAAAGACCGATTGAAAACTCGGTATTTTGCAGCTTTCAGTTAGAAAAGAAAATTCAGGAAAAAAAAATAAAATTTGAACTAATGCCGAGAACGAAGTAACTCAGCTTGTACCGAGTACTTTTTTCTTATCACTAGAAAAAATAATGTTCATTTTCGAATCGCTGGAAACAATTCTTCTGATAAAAAAGTATTTCTTTAGATTTGAATAAAACTTTGAAATAAGATCCCACGTTATTTTCTCCTCTAAGAACTGACTCTCACACTTCCAACTTCTTCCAAGAAGTAAACCAACTGCTCACACGAATTTCCCACTCAATTATCCTCCTGTTGACTTCATTTATTTTTCAATCCATTCACCTTTTCACTCATTCCGCCACCCAACAAATCACTGTGCCACGTCATTTCAGGAGACATGTGGTGTCTTGTGGCATCATCTAAAAACACATGTCCTTCTTCCCCCTTCTCCTTCTAATTTCCTCCAATTTTTGCTCCGTTCTAAATATTTTTCCACCAGGCAGAACAAGAAAAAAGACAACTCTCTTATCTTCTTTGAGTTCTTTTTTTTGCAGGAAACAACCACCTGACCTCATAAAAGTGTCACATTTTCTGTTCCGAGAGTTTCCCTGTGTGTCTTGAATTGTATTTGAGTTATTTGTAGATTCATTTATCAATTATCCGTGTCCTTTCCTTCTTCTTTTTCTCTCCACACTGTTCACTTCCGAACATTTCTCTGTCAGTTTGTGTACTTAAATCATCATGTTGACATTCTTTTTCTCAAACATTTCAATGCCACACGAGTTAAAACTTCTGTTTCATTTTGTAACAGAAAATGAGTAGTCGATCAATTTTGAAACTGTTTTGTTTTTTTTTCAATTTTTATGACTTGTAAACTTTCAAAAATCAACATTTATTTGTGTCTTTTTTTGAAGCTGAAAAATTTTTTTCTCAATTTCAAAATGTTGCACTCTTTCCACAAAAAGGTATTCCCCAACTCCCTTTCTCTTCATACTTTGATAATCATAAATGCATGGAATCTCTCCTATTTCTCTAAATCTCTTTTCATCTCTCTTTCACCTAAAAAACGTCTGCTATCCCCAGGTGAGAATTGAGCTACTAGAACTGCTACTGCAGTTGGACGGGGGGACTAAAATCGGTTTATCTCTTGGCTTATTTCCGTTTTATGCCTCACCCCCAATAATGTAATCTGCTGCCATCATCTCGTTATTCCTTTCTCTTTTATGCCACTTTAGCCATCGAAACTATACTCATAACTTATGTTTCAGCTCATTTATGTTTATATTGCAAGAATAAAATCTGTGATTTTCCGATTATTGTCTTGCATTTTTTGTGTGTGTACAAATTCTGTTAAAGGTTTTCTCACGGAATATATGCGTGAGAAAAGTCGATGAATTCTTCCGTTCTCTCTTATTCTTGGCATTCTTGACATTGTGTTAACGTTTTTTGGTTGACTTGTTTATTTTGAAAGTATCTGATATGATATTTTTTGATTTGGCGAGTCGATTTTTGGAACTCAAACTGAGATACTGTATGGTAACAAATTCATAATTTGAAATTTCAGCTCAAATTCCTTAGTATAATTTAGAACTGTACTCCCGCAATTTTGTGAGTCAAATGCTGTTAAAACTGAGTCTTCGAGTTTTCTTCCAAGTCACTTTTTAAGAAAATCTTGCAAAAATTGATCTCAACTACCAAAATGAAGGTCTAAAATTGTGTCTTTTCTATGGAACTCATGGTGCTCTGACTCATCTATATTCTTCTTCCTCTTCTCAATAGATTATTTTATTCTTTACAATATCTTTTCTACTCCTCTTCTTCTCTTTTTTTTTGCAATCGTACAATCGTGTTATTAGATTTTATTAGTTTTCTTCCCATCGTTTCCTTTATTTTTTGCTCATCACCACTACAAAATGTGAAACAAAAAGAGATGTGTAATAAGACGGGCTGTACTGTTTCATTTTCACTGATCAAATTTTGTCAAACTTTCTCGATTTGTTTCGTTCAAATATTGACTTTCTTTCTCACTGAGAAATCTAATCGGTAAATTAATTTTCTCGTGATTTCTCTCATATCGTTCTCTTCTTTTTGCAGCTTATAGTATATTTGTCGCATAATTGAATCTGAGATATTTCAAATCCCAAAAAGGAAAAGAAGAACCGGAATGTTCCAAGGAAAAGAGAGTCACGCAATTCAGAGAATTATTCACATTTATTTGCACCAAAAATGTTCGAAATTTCGAAAATTGTTTTTCGGTCACTCTGCTGACACTTTCAGAATTACTCTATGTTGTCTAGTTAAAAAAAACTTTTGAAGCTCGTTAAATAGGAAGTTTTTCTTCTTCTTTTTTTGCAAAATAGATTTTGCTGTCATTTTTTGTAAATTGAAAGATACATATACATACTTCCATGAATAACACAGTTTCTGCAAATGCAAATAATACAGTTTCTGCAAATTCTTCTGCAAAAATTATCTAGGAAAACTGTATGTTTTCTAGGCTTACCTTTTTTTAGTATCTTGATAATAACTCAATTTATAACTTTTAACCATTCTCATATAATGCATTCCACCTACCTGATATCTTCCTATTCCATTCGTATATACTGTTTCTCCCATTTTCCGTTCCACATAATCTCGGAATCTGTCATGCCTATTCATTTCGAACTGATCCAGCATTCAGTCGTTTTTTCGTTCCTTGCAGCATAGAAATAGAGACGAAAACCAAATTGAACCGTAGAGAAGATACTAGCGTGAAACGAATCATTGTATAATGGGCCGCCCGTTCTTGCAAACTTCTCGCCGGGACTAGCCGGACGACGTGCGGGCGGTTTGTTGTCCTTCTTCTTTTTCTTCTATTCTATCATCATCTAAACAAGGCTTTCGACGCCTTCTATGGCAACAACACGCTTTTCTTATCTTCTTTTTTTCTCGAAATCTCTTTAAAGAATGTTTAGAAATGCGCGGGTTTTCTCTCTCTTTCACTCTTCCCCATCATTTCGTTTTGTTTCAATTCGAATTCGATTTGACACTTTTTATACCACGCCCTAGATGCCTATACCAAATTAACTCCCCCCAATTTGTCTCTTTTTTGTCTTCTTCTCCCCCACAAATATCATAAAAAAGCGGAAGGATATTGGATAAACACATTTCCACAGTAATCAAGTAGGAATGAGAGTGAGAAAAGAGAAGGTGACAACATTAAGTTTTCACTTTTCTCTGTTTTTATTTGTTTCTTCTTCTCGGCGCCTCTAAGGTATTCGGAAGTATCTGAAGAGGTTTACACAGGTGATCAGTGCAAGATTCAAGTGGAATTCTTTGCTGATTTTGCAAGTGTTCGTTTGATTTATTTCTGATTCCGGTTTCCCTTTTTACCAATCTAGTTTGCAATTCTATCTGAACTTTACCACAAAGGTACCTAATTATAGAGTAAAGCTATGAAAAGCTTTCATTTAAAAAATTTAGCTTCGAAACAGTTTCGGGGCCTTTGAAAATTAGGGATTCGAGCAACTCATTATATTGCTTCTTAAACTTTTGTACCTTTGTTGTCACTCTCTCGATTCATCCATCAAAGTTACTTTTTTCTAAAAGCAATTCTCCCCGTCATCTTCAACCGGAGCACTTGTGTTCCTATCCGATTACAAATTTTCCATTTTTTGAAACATGCTGCAAAACCAATTCCAATCTATTGCAGCCCCAAATGGAGCACTCCTTTTTTTTCTCAATTTTCCATTTGCCTCTTCTTCTTTTTTTGAGTTTCTCTCATTTCCGCCCAGAACTTCATTGGATTTTTTTTCAAAAAAAGAAGCGTCCATTCGTTTTGAAATTGGGAATAGATTCGACTAATCAAGTTTCTCAATTTCCTTTCTCTTCTTCTCTCTATCCATCATTTCTTTTCTTTTTTTCTTCTTCTTCTTCTTCGAATTCTCTCCGAATGAACTCTAACCGGATGTCAGAAGTCGAATAGGTCAAACATGAAAGTGTCGCAATGCTCATTTCATATTTGGTTTCTTCTATTCCTAAAAAGTGTTTTATACATTGAAAATCAGTGGTAGCAGAAGAAGAGGAAAACGAGAGAGCGGGTAAAGTGCATTAGGTTGGAAAAACGGAGAAAAACGGAGGGTGCAAATAAATAGAATTGTGAGAGCAACAAGACGGGAAACAACCCGGTTCGATTGCAAAAACGTTTGATGTCTATTTCTCTTTTCTTTTACACTTTTTTGGATCTATTACTAGTGATGGCGAGATTCTTTGGTAGAACCGGCAATTTGAGAACGCATCTCTTCCAATGTCTGCAAATAGGATCATATACACTTCTGATCCCAAGTATTGACCGATTTCATCAATAAAAAGAGATCAATGTTCGTGTGGGTTTAGACCCTTTAAGTTGACCAAATGACGTGGAACTGGGATGAAATTGTAACTTTGTCGGTTTTTATTGCGGAAATGGAATCATCGGCGTCGAAAGTGTTTATGGTCCAATTTATTTTATGAAGCTCGCGGGAGCCACCCCTCTCTTTCTCTGGTTTCGAATAAAAAGAATTCACTGAGTTTCAGATATATTCACATTCATTCAGAACAACACTCTTCCCTCGTCCCACATATTTCAGAAGTCACACAAAAGATGTTTCAACTTTGAAACCTTCTCTCTTCTCCCATTTCAACCACATCATGATCACTTCTGTGATGATTGTGAATGTGTTCTTTTTCTTTTCCAACACCCTCCCATCCTCTTTCTTTTCCATTCGTCATCACAAGCCTATTACACTTCTCGCCCCTTCCCCGGATATCAGTTTGCACCAGTAGTTTTCTATTCTCTCTCCTTCTCTTTCTCTCTCTCTCTCACTCATCCACATAATATCTTTTCTATAGGACACAGGTATTTACTTTTTGTCAAATTCTTTCAAAAATGTTCTCACCCTTTTCCTCGTTTCCTCTTCCTCAACAATGTCTACCAGTTCCTGTTCTGTTTCATCCACGAACGGTTTTTCAATATGTCTGTGTCTCTCAAAGGTACCACAATATATCTCCGAATTTCCCGTAAAATTTCTCGCAAACTTTCCGATTCGTTTCATTTTGAATTTGTTTCATTAACCACCACCTTCATTCGAGTCGTTCCGATTTGAAATTCATTTTGCTTTGTTGGTTTTTCTATTTTCGTTTGATATGCGTATTCAACTACTGATTATTCAAACTATTCCTTCAAATTCACTATTAATTGTTATCCTGCAACTTTTATCTTGCTTTAAAATAGGTTGAGAACGTTTTCAGGTTCATTTTATCTCCAGTTGTACACTAACTTCTGTAACATGCCCTGCATTCTGTTTCTCATACAGTATACCAAAGTATCCTTCACTTCTCAATTTCATAATCACTTGCTCTCTGTTTCATCATCCGTTCTTTATCTTCTGAGCTAACCTATGTGATAGCTGACATATCTCTCTCATCCTCTCTTCATCTCCTCATCCAATTGTTGTGTCTTCTCTCAATGACAAACATGACAAAATAGAAAAGATAGAACTTTCTTCCGGATGACACTTTTCTACTTTTCTTGTCATTTTTCTCGTGTCAAATACTTCTCCGAACAACATATTTTTGACCATTTCAAGTCATTCCAATTGTTTTTTGATGACTAATTGCAACATGTTTCTTGGTAGATCGAGTAGTGGTAAAACGAAAAAATGAAGAGAAAAAAGAGAAAACAGAAGACGAAAAGGAAGAGAAGGCCGTTTCGTTTCGATCACCACTCCGTTTTTTCTCTGTTTTCTCTCTCGACTACCTGACTTTTTGGGGTGATTCCTTTGTTCTAAAATAGAGATGAAACACTTCATCAACTGGCGGAAAACTTATTTTTATGTCCTATTTTGTTATTTCATTCATGTTATTTTAGTCGCTGTTCGATTTGAGAAAACGGACGTAGATTGGTTGTAGGATGACGGCAGTTTCAGTCTGGTTGGAATTGTTTCTGAAGATATTTTTATTTAGCTCTAGGATATTTAACCGATCAGGAAGATAGGTAGAAACCAACTCAATAACAAGAGTTTTGGCAGAAACAATACATTTCTCAGAATAGGAGATCAAAAACAGTTCAGATGGAATTCCACTGAAAATGATCATCACTGTCACATGTTCAAACAGTATAGACGATTAGTGTCTTTGGAATGTTTCATTTGAAGTTCAAGATTTCATAAGTTTTCTAAATTTATTAAAGTTTAGTACCTCATCTAAGCATTGAATGCTTTTCACTTATCTACAGTAACCTTCAAAAAGAAAATCGACTTTTTCGACAGTTTTAAGTTTAAAACAAGAACTTTTACAGTGTGTCACGGAGTAACTATTTGACTGATTATGTCAATTCTTATAGAGTGTATAGAACACATCTGGAGCTCTAAAGATCTAGATTTTTTCTACAGTCCCTATAAAAATTGAATCAAACCAATCTTTAACTTACTCGTTTCCGACTTGCCATCACCGAAAACCATTTCCTTTCGATCGAAAAGAAACGAAATAATAATTAACACAAGTAATTATCGAATGTGTACATGTCATCAATGTATACCAATATATCTCATTTTCTCTCATTTATTATCACCCTTTTATCAATTCGAATCGCGATTAACCCCGTTTCAATTATCACTCATAATCAGTATCACCTTCTTCTTTCTCTTCTCTCTATTAATTTCCATTTATTCCTTTTCTCCTGAATTCTCAAATTGTTCTCTTTTTTACTTGTTCAATTGACCGCCCGTGCCATCTCATAAATATCCTCTTTCATCTCATCGAAAGAGAGAGACAAAGAGCTCGAAAGTTGTTGTAATCAGTATTTTCTCTGCGTCTCTTCATCTCATGTACTCTCTAATTGATATTGCTCTTCTTCTTCTTCTTTTCTCATTTTACTTCTTCTTTTCTCAACCAACCACAAATCCCATTTGTTGCCCTTCCACCTTCTGTTCCTGTCATCTCTTTATATCTGCGTCTCTTCATTGGCTCCCGATCTTTTTCCTCTTTCCCTCTCTAAATACTCTTTTTTGTCATCTGGAACACTCCTCATCACTGGCAGCCGTTTATTTACTGCCCTCTGGATTGCATGCACTTTCCCATTCTTTCGGGTTTTATTCGTTTCTTTCACACATTTTCCTTTTTTGATGGATTCACATTTATTCCCTATCTGTTCGTTTATTCGAAACACATCATACTGTAGTTTTTTTCAATATTGCATTCATCTACTTATCTTTCTCATTAGAAGTTTGTATTGAGCTTCTAACATTTTATGGTTTTGGAGCTGTTGCTCCCCGTCATTATTTCTATTTCAAACTTTATAATAACTAATTAATTTCCAAAATTTCTAATTATTTGCTCTCACTGAATCTTACGAAACCATTTCACCAGAAGTATCTATTCAACAAAATGACTCATTATTTTTGAAATTGACACCATTCACTTCTAATTTTCACTGTTTTTCTCATTTGTTTTTTTAACTCGTACTTCTCGTCCACTTTTTAATGTTTTATTTTTTTCTGAACTACGTCTGCACATTTCTTCTCTAAACTTTCTTTGTTCATTTTGATTTTTCCTCTCTAAGCTTGTGGTTATACTGCTCAATGTTATTGTTATTTTTTGTATCTGAACCAACCTTTTTTCTTATTATACTATTTTTGTAGCTCGAAGTAAAGTTGATTAACGGTATTCAGAAAGTGAAACTCCCTTAACTTGTTATGATCCATCGTTTGTAAAATGATTCTATTTATTAATAATCTTATTTTCTTCGACTGAATTTCTTCTTTGCTGAAATCAGTTATATTCCATGAGCATGGTCTGATTGCTTTACTTTTTGTTTGGTTCTGTGAAAAATCGTCTCTACCGTAATCCCGAACATTCAAAAACACTGATTCCTGCATCTTAATATACTGAGTTCTTCTATTGTCTTGGAATTGCTTAGCACCTGAAATATTCTATTAGAAAATTGATTTCCTGCTCAACCGTTTACTCTATGTTATTAATCAAAACACTTCCAACTTTTCCGTTCTAAATAATATTGTCTTTCCCATCTTTTCTACTGTTTAATGAATTTTTCTCGTTCCATAACAATATCCGTTTCACTGACCGCAACATAAAATGACACTGTATTGACACAGCTTTTCTTCTCTCGTTTTCCTAGTTTTTCCTCCCGTTTTATCTATTTTCTCAATTGTGATCCCTCCTGCTCAAATTCTTTATTTCATTTTGCCTTTTTTATCTTAAAACTTCGAATGCTTCCACTCTCTTCTCATAAACAACTAAAATTCTCTTTTGCAGGTTATATGAGTGATAACCCGACGCGCCAAAATCCTCCCAGCCGAACAGGTATGTAATCTTTTCTTCTCTTTTCATCAATAATTTCTCATTTTGATACCATAAATAGAGAATGCAATCAATCATTATCTTAAGACAAATGTCATCGAAATGTGTTTGATTTCTAGTGGTTGAAAACCGGAAAACAACAAGAAAATTGAGAAAGAAATAATGAAAGCGATGAATATGAGTAAGACCTGACACATGATTATGGAAACGTTTCCAGTGTTTTGCAAGGAAGAGCAAGTATTTGAAACATATCACGACTATGAACAATTTCTCACAGGCCGGTTTTTGAAGCAAGTTTGTAGAACTCAAGTAAAATCTATATACCTATCTTGAATTAGAAAATTTTTGATATAAAATTGGCAAAAGTTAAAACTTTTTAAAGTAGGAAGCTTTTTTGAATAAGTTTCTATGGTCGAGCCGAAAAATTGACAAGTGTGATCACGACAACGATAGCTAAACTCTGCCGTAACTGAATAACTGCGAGAAGAAATTGAGAATTGAGATAACAATCAGGTTTTTCAATACGACGTCCTGTGGAAATTGAAAATCGTTCCTTTGTAATATGGTATTTACAATGATAAACCGAAAACGTTCAGCAAAGACAAAAGAAGTTGAAAAACTGAAATTCTAACGAAATTGTCATTCATTTGAAATCTATTCAAACAATCAACAAGGATGCAATAATCAGACAAACTGAGATTAACCCAACTTATATAATTATAGGCAGAGAGCTGGAACGTCCCCGATGGACAGTGACACGTCGCGAAGAGACACGACACTCACCGTCCAGGTAAAAATTCTTCAAATGATCGAACAGTCATTCATTTCTTTTTCAGATCGACTTCTCCATTTCAGTCGAGAAGCGTGACGACCACTGAGCGAGTTCATATCGTGCAATTGCCGGTTAGCGAAAACTCTCAAGTAAGAAAGTTCTAGAAAACAGCCTACTATAAGAAGTTATTTAAGGTGTCCCCAGCCCATATTCTTGCCCTATCACCCCATGGCAACACTTCGCAATCCGTATCGTCAATTGTTACAACTAGCCAGGTATCAAACAACTGATAGGTGTCTTTTCTTACATAAAAATACTTTTTAGGCTGAAGGTGTACCCTTAATCGGAGCCCTGACCGCTTCTGGAGTCCCTTTATTCAATGGTATTTTGTTTAATCGCGATACGAAACAAACGACAACAATTATAACGACGACTACAACGACATATAAAATTTTGGAGGTAACGAATTGTCTCCAGCGATTATATCGAAAGTAAACTAGTTCAGGTCAGCGACAGTGATTCACTGTCTGATGACTACGAGCTCGTCGACGACAATACCCTGACAGTTGACGTCGATCTCACTGAAAGAGCAACTTCTCCAAGTTATGTAATCGTCTCCAAAAGCGAAAGCCAGGCTCCAATGTCTCCGATAACAAAGGCACAACTCAATATAGAACTTGAAATACCACAAAGATCAAGTCAAAAACCTGATGATAGCTATCAATCAATAGAATCGACTAGATTTATTTCTGAAATGACAGAATCTCAGTACACAGCCGACGACGAAAGACAACCATCGACACCTGGATCAGAAGAATTCGAGAAATTCGATGTGAGTCACAGTCTCAGATATAGAACCAAACACTTCGAATTTCAGATGAATTATCCCATTCACCAGGAGTATGATCAGAACACTATTACAACAACTTCGAGAAACACTAACATCGAAGAATTCCCACTGACGCAACATGTCGACTTGTACCATAATCAATTTTACTACGATCAAATACCAGGCCCATCCTCCCCAAAACCAAGAAAAAGATCAATAAAAAAGAAGGAACCGACCAAATTAAAGCCCTCTCAACTCGACTATCCAGTCTCCGAACAGTACGATGGACCACTGGACAGTACATCTCGTGCTTCCAACATTCACGACATTCCTCTCACAACCGAAGTCAATGCTTATCCATCCGAGTTCAGCTATGAGAAGCTACCAGAACATGTTGTTCCAGTTGTGATTGAAGAAACTGAGAAGAAGGACGAGTCATCACTGAAATCGAAGATTACTGGATTGTTCAAGAAATCACCATCTCATCTCGCCTATCCAATCTCCGAGCAATACGATGGACCACTCGATTCGACCTCTCGTGCTTCCAACATTCACGACATTCCTCTCACAACCGAAGTCAATGCTTATCCATCCGAGTTCAGCTATGAGAAGCTACCAGAACATGTTGTTCCAGTTGTGATTGAAGAAACTGAGAAGAAGGACGAGCCATCACTGAAATCGAATATTACTGGATTGTTCAAGAAGTCACCGTCTCATCTCGACTATCCAATCTCCGAACAGTACGATGGACCACTCGATTCGACCTCTCGTGCTTCCAACATTCACGACATTCCTCTCACAACCGAAGTCAATGCTTATCCATCCGAGTTCAGCTATGAGAAGCTACCAGAACATGTTGTTCCAGTTGTGATTGAAGAAACTGAGAAGAAGGACGAGTCATCACTGAAATCGAAGATTACTGGATTGTTCAAGAAATCACCATCTCATCTCGACTATCCAATCTCCGAGCAATACGATGGACCACTGGACAGTACATCTCGTGCTTCCAACATTCACGACATTCCTCTCACAACCGAAGTCGCATCATATCCATCCGAGTTCAGCTATGAGAAGCTACCAGAACATGTTGTTCCAGTTGTGATTGAAGAAACTGAGAAGAAGGACAAGCCATCACTGAAATCGAAGATTACTGGATTGTTCAAGAAATCACCATCTCATCTCGACTATCCAATCTCCGAACAGTACGATGGACCACTGGACAGTACATCTCGTGCTTCCAACATTCACGACATTCCTCTCACAACCGAAGTCGCATCTTATCCATCCGAGTTCAGCTATGAGAAGCTACCAGAACATGTTGTTCCAGCTGTGATTGAAGAAACTGAGAAGAAGGACGAGCCATCACTGAAATCGAAGATTACTGGATTGTTCAAGAAGTCACCATCTCATCTCGACTATCCAATCTCCGAGCAATACGATGGACCACTCGATTCGACATCTCGTGCTTCCAACATTCACGACATTCCTCTCACAACCGAAGTCGCATCTTATCCATCCGAGTTCAGCTATGAGAAGCTACCAGAACATGTTGTTCCAGCTGTGATTGAAGAAACTGAGAAGAAGGACGAGCCATCACTGAAATCGAAGATTACTGGATTGTTCAAGACGTCACCATCTCATCTCGACTATCCAATCTCCGAGCAATACGATGGACCACTCGATTCGACATCTCGTGCTTCCAACATTCACGACATTCCTCTCACAACCGAAGTCGCATCTTATCCATCCGAGTTCAGCTATGAGAAGCTACCAGAACATGTTGTTCCAGTTGTGATTGAAGAAACTGAGAAGAAGGACGAGCCATCACTGAAATCGAAGATTACTGGATTGTTCAAGAAGTCACCATCTCATCTCGACAATCCAATCTCCGAACAGTACGATGGACCACTGGACAGTACATCTCGTGCTTCCAACATTCACGACATTCCTCTCACCACCGAAGTCGCATCATATCCATCCGAGTTCAGCTATGAGAAGCTACCAGAACATGTTGTTCCAGCTGTGATTGAAGAAACTGAGAAGAAGGACGAGCCATCACTGAAATCGAAGATTACTGGATTGTTCAAGAAGTCACCATCTCATCTCGACTATCCAATCTCCGAACAGTACGATGGACCACTGGACAGTACATCTCGTGCTTCCAACATTCACGACATTCCTCTCACAACCGAAGTCGCATCATATCCATCCGAGTTCAGCTATGAGAAGCTACCAGAACATGTTGTTCCAGCTGTGATTGAAGAAACTGAGAAGAAGGACAAGCCATCACTGAAATCGAAGATTACTGGATTGTTCAAGAAGTCACCATCTCATCTCGACTATCCAATCTCCGAACAGTACGATGGACCACTGGACAGTACATCTCGTGCTTCCAACATTCACGACATTCCTCTCACAACCGAAGTCGCATCATATCCATCCGAGTTCAGCTATGAGAAGCTACCAGAACATGTTGTTCCAGTTGTGATTGAAGAAACTGGGAAGAAGGACGAGCCATCACTGAAATCGAAGATTACTGGATTGTTCAAGAAGTCACCATCTCATCTCGACTATCCAATCTCCGAACAGTACGATGGACCACTGGAAAGTACATCTCGTGCTTCCAACATTCACGACATTCCTCTCACAACCGAAGTCGCATCATATCCATCCGAGTTCAGCTATGAGAAGCTACCAGAACATGTTGTTCCAGCTGTGATTGAAGAAACTGAGAAGAAGGACGAGCCATCACTGAAATCGAAGATTACTGGATTGTTCAAGAAGTCACCATCTCATCTCGACTATCCAATCTCCGAGCAATACGATGGACCACTCGATTCGACATCTCGTGCTTCCAACATTCACGACATTCCTCTCACAACCGAAGTCGCATCTTATCCATCCGAGTCCAGCTATGAGAAGCTACCAGAACATGTTGTTCCAGCTGTGATTGAAGAAACTGAGAAGAAGGACGAGCCATCACTGAAATCGAAGATTACTGGATTGTTCAAGAAGTCACCATCTCATCTCGACTATCCAATCTCCGAGCAATACGATGGACCACTCGATTCGACATCTCGTGCTTCCAACATTCACGACATTCCTCTCACAACCGAAGTCGCATCTTATCCATCCGAGTTCAGCTATGAGAAGCTACCAGAACATGTTGTTCCAGCTGTGATTGAAGAAACTGAGAAGAAGGACGAGCCATCACTGAAATCGAAGATTACTGGATTGTTCAAGAAGTCACCATCTCATCTCGACTATCCAATCTCCGAGCAATACGATGGACCACTCGATTCGACATCTCGTGCTTCCAACATTCACGACATTCCTCTCACAACCGAAGTCGCATCTTATCCATCCGAGTTCAGCTATGAGAAGCTACCAGAACATGTTGTTCCAGCTGTGATTGAAGAAACTGAGAAGAAGGACGAGCCATCACTGAAATCGAAGATTACTGGATTGTTCAAGAAGTCACCATCTCATCTCGACTATCCAATCTCCGAACAGTACGATGGACCACTCGATTCGACATCTCGTGCTTCCAACATTCACGACATTCCTCTCACAACCGAAGTCGCATCATATCCATCCGAGTTCAGCAATGAGAAGCTACCAGAACATGTTGTTCCAGTTGTGATAGAAGAAACTGAGAAGAAGGACGAGCCATCACTGAAATCGAAGATTACTGGATTGTTCAAGAAGTCACCATCTCATCTCGACTATCCAATCTCCGAGCAATACGATGGACCACTCGATTCGACATCTCGTGCTTCCAACATTCACGACATTCCTCTCACAACCGAAGTCGCATCTTATCCATCCGAGTTCAGCTATGAGAAGCTACCAGAACATGTTGTTCCAGCTGTGATTGAAGAAACTGAGAAGAAGGACGAGCCATCACTGAAATCGAAGATTACTGGATTGTTCAAGAAGTCACCATCTCATCTCGACTATCCAATCTCCGAGCAATACGATGGACCACTCGATTCGACATCTCGTGCTTCCAACATTCACGACATTCCTCTCACAACCGAAGTCGCATCTTATCCATCCGAGTTCAGCTATGAGAAGCTACCAGAACATGTTGTTCCAGCTGTGATTGAAGAAACTGAGAAGAAGGACGAGCCATCACTGAAATCGAAGATTACTGGATTGTTCAAGAAGTCACCATCTCATCTCGACTATCCAATCTCCGAGCAATACGATGGACCACTCGATTCGACATCTCGTGCTTCCAACATTCACGACATTCCTCTCACAACCGAAGTCGCATCTTATCCATCCGAGTTCAGCTATGAGAAGCTACCAGAACATGTTGTTCCAGCTGTGATTGAAGAAACTGAGAAGAAGGACGAGCCATCACTGAAATCGAAGATTACTGGATTGTTCAAGAAGTCACCATCTCATCTCGACTATCCAATCTCCGAACAGTACGATGGACCACTCGATTCGACATCTCGTGCTTCCAACATTCACGACATTCCTCTCACAACCGAAGTCGCATCTTATCCATCCGAGTTCAGCTATGAGAAGCTACCAGAACATGTTGTTCCAGCTGTGATTGAAGAAACTGAGAAGAAGGACGAGCCATCACTGAAATCGAAGATTACTGGATTGTTCAAGAAGTCACCATCTCATCTCGACTATCCAATCTCCGAGCAATACGATGGACCACTCGATTCGACATCTCGTGCTTCCAACATTCACGACATTCCTCTCACAACCGAAGTCGCATCTTATCCATCCGAGTTCAGCTATGAGAAGCTACCAGAACATGTTGTTCCAGCTGTGATTGAAGAAACTGAGAAGAAGGACGAGCCATCACTGAAATCGAAGATTACTGGATTGTTCAAGAAGTCACCATCTCATCTCGACTATCCAATCTCCGAGCAATACGATGGACCACTCGATTCGACATCTCGTGCTTCCAACATTCACGACATTCCTCTCACAACCGAAGTCGCATCTTATCCATCCGAGTTCAGCTATGAGAAGCTACCAGAACATGTTGTTCCAGCTGTGATTGAAGAAACTGAGAAGAAGGACGAGCCATCACTGAAATCGAAGATTACTGGATTGTTCAAGAAGTCACCATCTCATCTCGACTATCCAATCTCCGAACAGTACGATGGACCACTGGACAGTACATCTCGTGCTTCCAACATTCACGACATTCCTCTCACAACCGAAGTCGCATCATATCCATCCGAGTTCAGCTATGAGAAGCTACCAGAACATGTTGTTCCAGTTGTGATAGAAGAAACTGAGAAGAAGGACGAGCCATCACTGAAATCGAAGATTACAGGATTGTTCAAGAAGTCACCATCTCATCTCGACTATCCAATCTCCGAGCAATACGATGGACCACTCGATTCGACATCTCGTGCTTCCAACATTCACGACATTCCTCTCACAACCGAAGTCAATGCTTATCCATCCGAGTTCAGCTATGAGAAGCTACCAGAACATGTTGTTCCAGTTGTGATTGAAGAAACTGAGAAGAAGGACGAGCCATCACTGAAATCGAAGATTACTGGATTGTTCAAGACGTCACCATCTCATCTCGACTATCCAATCTCCGAGCAATACGATGGACCACTCGATTCGACAGCTCGTGCTTCCAACATTCACGACATTCCTCTCACAACCGTAGTCAATGCTTATCCATCCGAGTTCAGCTATGAGAAGCTACCAGAACATGTTGCTCCAGTTGTGATTGAAGAAACTGAGAAGAAGGACGAGCCATCACTGAAATCGAAGATTACTGGATTGTTCAAGAAGTCACCATCTCATCTCGACTATCCAATCTCCGAGCAATACGATGGACCACTCGATTCGACATCTCGTGCTTCCAACATTCACGACATTCCTCTCACAACTGAAGTCAATGCTTATCCATCCGAGTTCAGCTATGAGAAGCTACCAGAACATGTTGCTCCAGTTGTGATTGAAGAAACTGAGAAGAAGGACGAGCCATCACTGAAATCGAAGATTACTGGATTGTTCAAGAAGTCACCATCTCATCTCGACTATCCAATCTCCGAACAGTACGATGGACCACTGGAAAGTACATCTCGTGCTTCCAACATTCACGACATTCCTCTCACAACCGAAGTCAATGCTTATCCATCCGAGTTCAGCTATGAGAAGCTACCAGAACATGTTGCTCCAGTTGTGATAGAAGAAACTGAGAAGAAGGACGAGCCATCACTGAAATCGAAGATTACAGGATTGTTCAAGAAGTCACCATCTCATCTCGACTATCCAATCTCCGAGCAATACGATGGACCACTCGATTCGACATCTCGTGCTTCCAACATTCACGACATTCCTCTCACAACCGAAGTCAATGCTTATCCATCCGAGTTCAGCTATGAGAAGCTACCAGAACATGTTGTTCCAGTTGTGATTGAAGAAACTGAGAAGAAGGACGAGCCATCACTGAAATCGAAGATTACTGGATTGTTCAAGACGTCACCATCTCATCTCGACTATCCAATCTCCGAGCAATACGATGGACCACTCGATTCGACAGCTCGTGCTTCCAACATTCACGACATTCCTCTCACAACCGTAGTCAATGCTTATCCATCCGAGTTCAGCTATGAGAAGCTACCAGAACATGTTGCTCCAGTTGTGATTGAAGAAACTGAGAAGAAGGACGAGCCATCACTGAAATCGAAGATTACTGGATTGTTCAAGAAGTCACCATCTCATCTCGACTATCCAATCTCCGAGCAATACGATGGACCACTCAATTCGACATCTCGTGCTTCCAACATTCACGACATTCCTCTCACAACCGAAGTCGCATCATATCCATCCGAGTTCAGCTATGAGAAGCTACCAGAACATGTTGCTCCAGTTGTGATTGAAGAAACTGAGAAGAAGGACGAGCCATCACTGAAATCGAAGATTACTGGCTTGTTCAAGAAGTCACCATCTCATCTCGACTATCCAATCTCCGAGCAATACGATGGACCACTCGATTCGACAGCTCGTGCTTCCAACATTCACGACATTCCTCTCACAACCGAAGTCGCATCATATCCATCCGAGTTCAGCTATGAGAAGCTACCAGAACATGTTGTTCCAGTTGTGATAGAAGAAACTGAGAAGAAGGACGAGCCATCACTGAAATCGAAGATTACTGGATTGTTCAAGAAGTCACCATCTCATCTCGACTATCCAATCTCCGAACAGTACGATGGACCACTCGATTCGACAGCTCGTGCTTCCAACATTCACGACATTCCTCTCACAACAGAAGTCAATGCTTATCCATCCGAGTTCAGCTATGAGAAGCTACCAGAACATGTTGTTCCAGTTGTGATAGAAGAAACTGAGAAGAAGGACGAGCCATCACTGAAATCGAAGATTACAGGATTGTTCAAGAAGTCACCATCTCATCTCGACTATCCAATCTCCGAGCAATACGATGGACCACTCGATTCGACATCTCGTGCTTCCAACATTCACGACATTCCTCTCACAACCGAAGTCAATGCTTATCCATCCGAGTTCAGCTATGAGAAGCTACCAGAACATGTTGTTCCAGTTGTGATTGAAGAAACTGAGAAGAAGGACGAGCCATCACTGAAATCGAAGATTACTGGATTGTTCAAGACGTCACCATCTCATCTCGACTATCCAATCTCCGAGCAATACGATGGACCACTCGATTCGACAGCTCGTGCTTCCAACATTCACGACATTCCTCTCACAACCGTAGTCAATGCTTATCCATCCGAGTTCAGCTATGAGAAGCTACCAGAACATGTTGCTCCAGTTGTGATTGAAGAAACTGAGAAGAAGGACGAGCCATCACTGAAATCGAAGATTACTGGATTGTTCAAGAAGTCACCATCTCATCTCGACTATCCAATCTCCGAGCAATACGATGGACCACTCAATTCGACATCTCGTGCTTCCAACATTCACGACATTCCTCTCACAACCGAAGTCAATGCTTATCCATCCGAGTTCAGCTATGAGAAGCTACCAGAACATGTTGCTCCAGTTGTGATTGAAGAAACTGAGAAGAAGGACGAGCCATCACTGAAATCGAAGATTACTGGATTGTTCAAGAAGTCACCATCTCATCTCGACTATCCAATCTCCGAGCAATACGATGGACCACTCGATTCGACATCTCGTGCTTCCAACATTCACGACATTCCTCTCACAACTGAAGTCAATGCTTATCCATCCGAGTTCAGCTATGAGAAGCTACCAGAACATGTTGCTCCAGTTGTGATTGAAGAAACTGAGAAGAAGGACGAGCCATCACTGAAATCGAAGATTACTGGATTGTTCAAGAAGTCACCATCTCATCTCGACTATCCAATCTCCGAACAGTACGATGGACCACTGGAAAGTACATCTCGTGCTTCCAACATTCACGACATTCCTCTCACAACCGAAGTCAATGCTTATCCATCCGAGTTCAGCTATGAGAAGCTACCAGAACATGTTGCTCCAGTTGTGATAGAAGAAACTGAGAAGAAGGACGAGCCATCACTGAAATCGAAGATTACTGGATTGTTCAAGACGTCACCATCTCATCTCGACTATCCAATCTCCGAGCAATACGATGGACCACTCGATTCGACATCTCGTGCTTCCAACATTCACGACATTCCTCTCACAACCGAAGTCAATGCTTATCCATCCGAGTTCAGCTATGAGAAGCTACCAGAACATGTTGTTCCAGTTGTGATTGAAGAAACTGAGAAGAAGGACGAGCCATCACTGAAATCGAAGATTACTGGATTGTTCAAGACGTCACCATCTCATCTCGACTATCCAATCTCCGAGCAATACGATGGACCACTCGATTCGACAGCTCGTGCTTCCAACATTCACGACATTCCTCTCACAACCGTAGTCAATGCTTATCCATCCGAGTTCAGCTATGAGAAGCTACCAGAACATGTTGCTCCAGTTGTGATTGAAGAAACTGAGAAGAAGGACGAGCCATCACTGAAATCGAAGATTACTGGATTGTTCAAGAAGTCACCATCTCATCTCGACTATCCAATCTCCGAGCAATACGATGGACCACTCAATTCGACATCTCGTGCTTCCAACATTCACGACATTCCTCTCACAACCGAAGTCAATGCTTATCCATCCGAGTTCAGCTATGAGAAGCTACCAGAACATGTTGCTCCAGTTGTGATTGAAGAAACTGAGAAGAAGGACGAGCCATCACTGAAATCGAAGATTACTGGATTGTTCAAGAAGTCACCATCTCATCTCGACTATCCAATCTCCGAGCAATACGATGGACCACTCGATTCGACATCTCGTGCTTCCAACATTCACGACATTCCTCTCACAACCGAAGTCAATGCTTATCCATCCGAGTTCAGCTATGAGAAGCTACCAGAACATGTTGCTCCAGTTGTGATTGAAGAAACTGAGAAGAAGGACGAGCCATCACTGAAATCGAAGATTACTGGATTGTTCAAGAAGTCACCATCTCATCTCGACTATCCAATCTCCGAGCAATACGATGGACCACTCGATTCGACATCTCGTGCTTCCAACATTCACGACATTCCTCTCACAACCGAAGTCAATGCTTATCCATCCGAGTTCAGCTATGAGAAGCTACCAGAACATGTTGTTCCAGTTGTGATTGAAGAAACTGAGAAGAAGGACGAGCCATCACTGAAATCGAAGATTACTGGATTGTTCAAGACGTCACCATCTCATCTCGACTATCCAATCTCCGAGCAATACGATGGACCACTCGATTCGACAGCTCGTGCTTCCAACATTCACGACATTCCTCTCACAACCGTAGTCAATGCTTATCCATCCGAGTTCAGCTATGAGAAGCTACCAGAACATGTTGCTCCAGTTGTGATTGAAGAAACTGAGAAGAAGGACGAGCCATCACTGAAATCGAAGATTACTGGATTGTTCAAGAAGTCACCATCTCATCTCGACTATCCAATCTCCGAGCAATACGATGGACCACTCAATTCGACATCTCGTGCTTCCAACATTCACGACATTCCTCTCACAACCGAAGTCGCATCATATCCATCCGAGTTCAGCTATGAGAAGCTACCAGAACATGTTGTTCCAGTTGTGATAGAAGAAACTGAGAAGAAGGACGAGCCATCACTGAAATCGAAGATTACTGGATTGTTCAAGAAGTCACCATCTCATCTCGACTATCCAATCTCCGAGCAATACGATGGACCACTCGATTCGACATCTCGTGCTTCCAACATTCACGACATTCCTCTCACAACTGAAGTCAATGCTTATCCATCCGAGTTCAGCTATGAGAAGCTACCAGAACATGTTGTTCCAGTTGTGATAGAAGAAACTGAGAAGAAGGACGAGCCATCACTGAAATCGAAGATTACTGGATTGTTCAAGACGTCACCATCTCATCTCGACTATCCAATCTCCGAGCAATACGATGGACCACTCGATTCGACAGCTCGTGCTTCCAACATTCACGACATTCCTCTCACAACCGAAGTCAATGCTTATCCATCCGAGTTCAGCTATGAGAAGCTACCAGAACATGTTGCTCCAGTTGTGATTGAAGAAACTGAGAAGAAGGACGAGCCATCACTGAAATCGAAGATTACTGGATTGTTCAAGAAGTCACCATCTCATCTCGACTATCCAATCTCCGAGCAATACGATGGACCACTCGATTCGACATCTCGTGCTTCCAACATTCACGACATTCCTCTCACAACCGAAGTCGCATCATATCCATCCGAGTTCAGCTATGAGAAGCTACCAGAACATGTTGTTCCAGTTGTGATAGAAGAAACTGAGAAGAAGGACGAGCCATCACTGAAATCGAAGATTACTGGATTGTTCAAGAAGTCACCATCTCATCTCGACTATCCAATCTCCGAACAGTACGATGGACCACTCGATTCGACAGCTCGTGCTTCCAACATTCACGACATTCCTCTCACAACCGAAGTCGCATCATATCCATCCGAGTTCAGCTATGAGAAGCTACCAGAACATGTTGTTCCAGTTGTGATAGAAGAAACTGAGAAGAAGGACGAGCCATCACTGAAATCGAAGATTACAGGATTGTTCAAGAAGTCACCATCTCATCTCGACTATCCAATCTCCGAACAGTACGATGGACCACTGGACAGTACATCTCGTGCTTCCAACATTCACGACATTCCTCTCACAACCGAAGTCGCATCATATCCATCCGAGTTCAGCTATGAGAAGCTACCAGAACATGTTGTTCCAGTTGTGATAGAAGAAACTGAGAAGAAGGACGAGCCATCACTGAAATCGAAGATTACTGGATTGTTCAAGAAGTCACCATCTCATCTCGACTATCCAATCTCCGAACAGTACGATGGACCACTGGACAGTACATCTCGTGCTTCCAACATTCACGACATTCCTCTCACAACCGAAGTCGCATCATATCCATCCGAGTTCAGCTATGAGAAGCTACCAGAACATGTTGTTCCAGTTGTGATAGAAGAAACTGAGAAGAAGGACGAGCCATCACTGAAATCGAAGATTACTGGATTGTTCAAGAAGTCACCATCTCATCTCGACTATCCAATCTCCGAGCAATACGATGGACCACTCGATTCGACATCTCGTGCTTCCAACATTCACGACATTCCTCTCACAACCGAAGTCAATGCTTATCCATCCGAGTTCAGCTATGAGAAGCTACCAGAACATGTTGTTCCAGTTGTGATTGAAGAAACTGAGAAGAAGGACGAGCCATCACTGAAATCGAAGATTACTGGATTGTTCAAGAAGTCACCATCTCATCTCGACTATCCAATCTCCGAACAGTACGATGGACCACTGGACAGTACATCTCGTGCTTCCAACATTCACGACATTCCTCTCACAACCGAAGTCAATGCTTATCCATCCGAGTTCAGCTATGAGAAGCTACCAGAACATGTTGTTCCAGTTGTGATTGAAGAAACTGAGAAGAAGGACGAGCCATCACTGAAATCGAAGATTACTGGATTGTTCAAGAAGTCACCATCTCATCTCGACTATCCAATCTCCGAGCAATACGATGGACCACTCGATTCGACATCTCGTGCTTCCAACATTCACGACATTCCTCTCACAACCGAAGTCGCATCTTATCCATCCGAGTTCAGCTATGAGAAGCTACCAGAACATGTTGTTCCAGTTGTGATTGAAGAAACTGAGAAGAAGGACGAGCCATCACTGAAATCGAAGATTACTGGATTGTTCAAGAAGTCACCATCTCATCTCGACTATCCAATCTCCGAACAGTACGATGGACCACTGGACAGTACATCTCGTGCTTCCAACATTCACGACATTCCTCTCACAACCGAAGTCGCATCATATCCATCCGAGTTCAGCTATGAGAAGCTACCAGAACATGTTGTTCCAGTTGTGATAGAAGAAACTGAGAAGAAGGACGAGCCATCACTGAAATCGAAGATTACTGGATTGTTCAAGAAGTCACCATCTCATCTCGACTATCCAATCTCCGAGCAATACGATGGACCACTCGATTCGACATCTCGTGCTTCCAACATTCACGACATTCCTCTCACAACCGAAGTCAATGCTTATCCATCCGAGTTCAGCTATGAGAAGCTACCAGAACATGTTGTTCCAGTTGTGATAGAAGAAACTGAGAAGAAGGACGAGCCATCACTGAAATCGAAGATTACTGGATTGTTCAAGAAGTCACCATCTCATCTCGACTATCCAATCTCCGAGCAATACGATGGACCACTCGATTCGACATCTCGTGCTTCCAACATTCACGACATTCCTCTCACAACCGAAGTCGCATCATATCCATCCGAGTTCAGCTATGAGAAGCTA
Organism: Caenorhabditis latens; assembly: GCA_002259235.3. NCBI lineage: Eukaryota > Metazoa > Nematoda > Chromadorea > Rhabditida > Rhabditidae > Caenorhabditis > Caenorhabditis latens. The sequence continues at coordinate 10,897,322 of CM056092.1, read as the reverse complement.
CCAGAACATGTTGTTCCAGTTGTGATTGAAGAAACTGAGAAGAAGGACGAGCCATCACTGAAATCGAAGATTACTGGATTGTTCAAGACGTCACCATCTCATCTCGACTATCCAATCTCCGAGCAATACGATGGACCACTCGATTCGACATCTCGTGCTTCCAACATTCACGACATTCCTCTCACAACCGAAGTCAATGCTTATCCATCCGAGTTCAGCTATGAGAAGCTACCAGAACATGTTGCTCCAGTTGTGATTGAAGAAACTGAGAAGAAGGACGAGCCATCACTGAAATCGAAGATTACTGGATTGTTCAAGAAGTCACCATCTCATCTCGACTATCCAATCTCCGAGCAATACGATGGACCACTCAATTCGACATCTCGTGCTTCCAACATTCACGACATTCCTCTCACAACCGAAGTCAATGCTTATCCATCCGAGTTCAGCTATGAGAAGCTACCAGAACATGTTGCTCCAGTTGTGATTGAAGAAACTGAGAAGAAGGACGAGCCATCACTGAAATCGAAGATTACTGGATTGTTCAAGAAGTCACCATCTCATCTCGACTATCCAATCTCCGAGCAATACGATGGACCACTCGATTCGACATCTCGTGCTTCCAACATTCACGACATTCCTCTCACAACCGAAGTCAATGCTTATCCATCCGAGTTCAGCTATGAGAAGCTACCAGAACATGTTGTTCCAGTTGTGATTGAAGAAACTGAGAAGAAGGACGAGCCATCACTGAAATCGAAGATTACTGGATTGTTCAAGAAGTCACCATCTCATCTCGACTATCCAATCTCCGAGCAATACGATGGACCACTCGATTCGACAGCTCGTGCTTCCAACATTCACGACATTCCTCTCACAACCGAAGTCGCATCATATCCATCCGAGTTCAGCTATGAGAAGCTACCAGAACATGTTGTTCCAGTTGTGATTGAAGAAACTGAGAAGAAGGACGAGCCATCACTGAAATCGAAGATTACTGGATTGTTCAAGAAGTCACCATCTCATCTCGACTATCCAATCTCCGAACAGTACGATGGACCACTCGATTCGACATCTCGTGCTTCCAACATTCACGACATTCCTCTCACAACCGAAGTCGCATCTTATCCATCCGAGTTCAGCTATGAGAAGCTACCAGAACATGTTGTTCCAGTTGTGATTGAAGAAACTGAGAAGAAGGACGAGCCATCACTGAAATCGAAGATTACTGGATTGTTCAAGAAGTCACCATCTCATCTCGACTATCCAATCTCCGAACAGTACGATGGACCACTGGATTCAGTACATCTCGTGCTTCCAACATTCACGACATTCCTCTCACAACCGAAGTCGCATCATATCCATCCGAGTTCAGCTATGAGAAGCTACCAGAACATGTTGTTCCAGTTGTGATAGAAGAAACTGAGAAGAAGGACGAGCCATCACTGAAATCGAAGATTACTGGATTGTTCAAGAAGTCACCATCTCATCTCGACTATCCAATCTCCGAGCAATACGATGGACCACTCGATTCGACATCTCGTGCTTCCAACATTCACGACATTCCTCTCACAACCGAAGTCAATGCTTATCCATCCGAGTTCAGCTATGAGAAGCTACCAGAACATGTTGTTCCAGTTGTGATAGAAGAAACTGAGAAGAAGGACGAGCCATCACTGAAATCGAAGATTACTGGATTGTTCAAGAAGTCACCATCTCATCTCGACTATCCAATCTCCGAGCAATACGATGGACCACTCGATTCGACATCTCGTGCTTCCAACATTCACGACATTCCTCTCACAACCGAAGTCGCATCATATCCATCCGAGTTCAGCTATGAGAAGCTACCAGAACATGTTGTTCCAGTTGTGATTGAAGAAACTGAGAAGAAGGACGAGCCATCACTGAAATCGAAGATTACTGGATTGTTCAAGAAGTCACCATCTCATCTCGACTATCCAATCTCCGAACAGTACGATGGACCACTCGATTCGACATCTCGTGCTTCCAACATTCACGACATTCCTCTCACAACCGAAGTCAATGCTTATCCATCCGAGTTCAGCTATGAGAAGCTACCAGAACATGTTGCTCCAGTTGTGATTGAAGAAACTGAGAAGAAGGACGAGCCATCACTGAAATCGAAGATTACTGGATTGTTCAAGAAGTCACCATCTCATCTCGACTATCCAATCTCCGAGCAATACGATGGACCACTCGATTCGACATCTCGTGCTTCCAACATTCACGACATTCCTCTCACAACCGAAGTCGCATCTTATCCATCCGAGTTCAGCTATGAGAAGCTACCAGAACATGTTGTTCCAGTTGTGATTGAAGAAACTGAGAAGAAGGACGAGCCATCACTGAAATCGAAGATTACTGGATTGTTCAAGAAGTCACCATCTCATCTCGACTATCCAATCTCCGAGCAATACGATGGACCACTCGATTCGACATCTCGTGCTTCCAACATTCACGACATTCCTCTCACAACCGAAGTCGCATCTTATCCATCCGAGTTCAGCTATGAGAAGCTACCAGAACATGTTGTTCCAGTTGTGATTGAAGAAACTGGGAAGAAGGACGAGCCATTACTGAAATCGAAGATTACTGGATTGTTCAAGAAGTCACCATCTCATCTTGACTATCCAATCTCCGAACAGTACGATGGACCACTCGATTCGACCTCTCGTGCTTCCAACATTCACGACATTCCTCTCACAACCGAAGTCAATGCTTATCCATCCGAGTTCAGCTATGAGAAGCTACCCGAACATGTTGTTCCAGTCGTGCTTGAGGAACCAGAGAAGAAGGACGAGCCATCACTGAAATCGAAGATTACTGGATTGTTCAAGAAGTCACCATCTCATCTCGACTATCCAATCTCCGAACAGTACGATGGATCACTGGACAGTACATCTCGTGCTTCCAACATTCACGACATTCCTCTCACAACCGAAGTCAATGCTTATCCATCCGAGTTCAGCTATGAGAAGCTACCAGAACATGTTGTTCCAGTTGTGATAGAAGAAACTGAGAAGAAGGACGAGCCATCACTGAAATCGAAGATTACTGGATTGTTCAAGAAATCACCATCTCATCTCGACTATCCAATCTCCGAACAATACGATGGACCACTCGATTCGACATCTCGTGCTTCCAACATTCACGACATTCCTCTCACAACCGAAGTCAATGCTTATCCATCCGAGTTCAGCTATGAGAAGCTACCAGAACATGTTGTTCCAGTTGTGATTGAAGAAACTGAGAAGAAGGACGAGCCATCACTGAAATCGAAGATTACTGGATTGTTCAAGAAGTCACCATCTCATCTCGACTATCCAATCTCCGAACAATACGATGGACCACTCGATTCGACATCTCGTGCTTCCAACATTCACGACATTCCTCTCACAACCGAAGTCGCATCTTATCCATCCGAGTTCAGCTATGAGAAGCTACCAGAACATGTTGTTCCAGTTGTGATTGAAGAAACTGAGAAGAAGGACGAGCCATCACTGAAATCGAAGATTACTGGATTGTTCAAGAAGTCACCATCTCATCTCGACTATCCAATCTCCGAGCAATACGATGGACCACTCGATTCGACATCTCGTGCTTCCAACATTCACGACATTCCTCTCACAACCGAAGTCGCATCTTATCCATCCGAGTTCAGCTATGAGAAGCTACCAGAACATGTTGTTCCAGTTGTGATTGAAGAAACTGAGAAGAAGGACGAGCCATCACTGAAATCGAAGATTACTGGATTGTTCAGGAAGTCACCATCTCATCTCGACTATCCAATCTCCGAACATTACGATGGACCACTGGACAGTACATCTCGTGCTTCCAACATTCACGACATTCCTCTCACAACCGAAGTCAATGCTTATCCATCCGAGTTCAGCTATGAGAAGCTACCAGAACATGTTGTTCCAGTTGTGATAGAAGAAACTGAGAAGAAGGACGAGCCATCACTGAAATCGAAGATTACTGGATTGTTCAAGAAGTCACCATCTCATCTCGACTATCCAATCTCCGAGCAATACGATGGACCACTCGATTCGACATCTCGTGCTTCCAACATTCACGACATTCCTCTCACAACCGAAGTCGCATCTTATCCATCCGAGTTCAGCTATGAGAAGCTACCAGAACATGTTGTTCCAGTTGTGATTGAAGAAACTGAGAAGAAGGACGAGCCATCACTGAAATCGAAGATTACTGGATTGTTCAAGAAGTCACCATCTCATCTCGACTATCCAATCTCCGAGCAATACGATGGACCACTCGATTCGACATCTCGTGCTTCCAACATTCACGACATTCCTCTCACAACCGAAGTCGCATCTTATCCATCCGAGTTCAGCTATGAGAAGCTACCAGAACATGTTGTTCCAGTTGTTGTAGAAGAAACTGAGAAGAAGGACGAGCTATCACTGAAATCGAAGATTACTGGATTGTTCAAGAAGTCACCATCTCATCTCGACTATCCAATCTCCGAACAATACGATGGACCACTCGATTCGACATCTCGTGCTTCCAACATTCACGACATTCCTCTCACAACCGAAGTCGCATCTTATCCATCCGAGTTCAGCTATGAGAAGCTACCAGAACATGTTGTTCCAGTTGTGATTGAAGAAACTGAGAAGAAGGACGAGCCATCACTGAAATCGAAGATTACTGGATTGTTCAAGAAGTCACCATCTCATCTCGACTATCCAATCTCCGAGCAATACGATGGACCACTCGATTCGACATCTCGTGCTTCCAACATTCACGACATTCCTCTCACAACCGAAGTCGCATCTTATCCATCCGAGTTCAGCTATGAGAAGCTACCAGAACATGTTGTTCCAGTTGTGATTGAAGAAACTGAGAAGAAGGACGAGCCATCACTGAAATCGAAGATTACTGGATTGTTCAAGAAGTCACCATCTCATCTCGACTATCCAATCTCCGAGCAATACGATGGACCACTCGATTCGACATCTCGTGCTTCCAACATTCACGACATTCCTCTCACAACCGAAGTCGCATCTTATCCATCCGAGTTCAGCTATGAGAAGCTACCAGAACATGTTGTTCCAGTTGTGATTGAAGAAACTGAGAAGAAGGACGAGCCATCACTGAAATCGAAGATTACTGGATTGTTCAAGAAGTCACCATCTCATCTCGACTATCCAATCTCCGAACAATACGATGGACCACTCGATTCGACATCTCGTGCTTCCAACATTCACGACATTCCTCTCACAACCGAAGTCGCATCTTATCCATCCGAGTTCAGCTATGAGAAGCTACCAGAACATGTTGTTCCAGTTGTGATTGAAGAAACTGAGAAGAAGGACGAGCCATCACTGAAATCGAAGATTACTGGATTGTTCAAGAAGTCACCATCTCATCTCGACTATCCAATCTCCGAGCAATACGATGGACCACTCGATTCGACATCTCGTGCTTCCAACATTCACGACATTCCTCTCACAACCGAAGTCGCATCTTATCCATCCGAGTTCAGCTATGAGAAGCTACCAGAACATGTTGTTCCAGTTGTGATTGAAGAAACTGAGAAGAAGGACGAGCCATCACTGAAATCGAAGATTACTGGATTGTTCAAGAAGTCACCATCTCATCTCGACTATCCAATCTCCGAACAATACGATGGACCACTCGATTCAGTACATCTCGTGCTTCCAACATTCACGACATTCCTCTCACAACCGAAGTCAATGCTTATCCATCCGAGTTCAGCTATGAGAAGCTACCAGAACATGTTGTTCCAGTTGTGATTGAAGAAACTGAGAAGAAGGACGAGCCATCACTGAAATCGAAGATTACTGGATTGTTCAAGAAGTCACCATCTCATCTCGACTATCCAATCTCCGAACAATACGATGGACCACTCGATTCGACATCTCGTGCTTCCAACATTCACGACATTCCTCTCACAACCGAAGTCGCATCTTATCCATCCGAGTTCAGCTATGAGAAGCTACCAGAACATGTTGTTCCAGTTGTGATTGAAGAAACTGAGAAGAAGGACGAGCCATCACTGAAATCGAAGATTACTGGATTGTTCAAGAAGTCACCATCTCATCTCGACTATCCAATCTCCGAGCAATACGATGGACCACTCGATTCGACATCTCGTGCTTCCAACATTCACGACATTCCTCTCACAACCGAAGTCGCATCTTATCCATCCGAGTTCAGCTATGAGAAGCTACCAGAACATGTTGTTCCAGTTGTGATTGAAGAAACTGAGAAGAAGGACGAGCCATCACTGAAATCGAAGATTACTGGATTGTTCAAGAAGTCACCATCTCATCTCGACTATCCAATCTCCGAACAATACGATGGACCACTCGATTCGACATCTCGTGCTTCCAACATTCACGACATTCCTCTCACAACCGAAGTCAATGCTTATCCATCCGAGTTCAGCTATGAGAAGCTACCAGAACATGTTGTTCCAGTTGTGATTGAAGAAACTGAGAAGAAGGACGAGCCATCACTGAAATCGAAGATTACTGGATTGTTCAAGAAGTCACCATCTCATCTCGACTATCCAATCTCCGAACAGTACGATGGACCACTCGATTCGACATCTCGTGCTTCCAACATTCACGACATTCCTCTCACAACCGAAGTCGCATCTTATCCATCCGAGTTCAGCTATGAGAAGCTACCAGAACATGTTGTTCCAGTTGTGATTGAAGAAACTGAGAAGAAGGACGAGCCATCACTGAAATCGAAGATTACTGGATTGTTCAAGAAGTCACCATCTCATCTCGACTATCCAATCTCCGAACAGTACGATGGACCACTCGATTCGACATCTCGTGCTTCCAACATTCACGACATTCCTCTCACAACCGAAGTCGCATCTTATCCATCCGAGTTCAGCTATGAGAAGCTACCAGAACATGTTGTTCCAGTTGTGATTGAAGAAACTGAGAAGAAGGACGAGCCATCACTGAAATCGAAGATTACTGGATTGTTCAAGAAGTCACCATCTCATCTCGACTATCCAATCTCCGAACAGTACGATGGACCACTCGATTCGACATCTCGTGCTTCCAACATTCACGACATTCCTCTCACAACCGAAGTCGCATCTTATCCATCCGAGTTCAGCTATGAGAAGCTACCAGAACATGTTGTTCCAGTTGTGATTGAAGAAACTGAGAAGAAGGACGAGCCATCACTGAAATCGAAGATTACTGGATTGTTCAAGAAGTCACCATCTCATCTCGACTATCCAATCTCCGAGCAATACGATGGACCACTCGATTCGACATCTCGTGCTTCCAACATTCACGACATTCCTCTCACAACCGAAGTCGCATCTTATCCATCCGAGTTCAGCTATGAGAAGCTACCAGAACATGTTGTTCCAGTTGTGATTGAAGAAACTGAGAAGAAGGACGAGCCATCACTGAAATCGAAGATTACTGGATTGTTCAAGAAGTCACCATCTCATCTCGACTATCCAATCTCCGAACAATACGATGGACCACTCGATTCGACAGCTCGTGCTTTCAACATTCACGACATTCCTCTCACAACCGAAGTCACATCATATCCATCCGAGTTCAGCTACGAGAAGCTACCAGAACATGTTGTTCCAGTTGTGATTGAAGAAACTGAGAAGAAGGACGAGCCATCACTGAAATCGAAGATTACTGGATTGTTCAAGAAGTCACCATCTCATCTCGACTATCCAATCTCCGAGCAATACGATGGACCACTCGATTCGACATCTCGTGCTTCCAACATTCACGACATTCCTCTCACAACCGAAGTCAATGCTTATCCATCCGAGTTCAGCTATGAGAAGCTACCAGAACATGTTGTTCCAGTTGTGATTGAAGAAACTGAGAAGAAGGACGAGCCATCACTGAAATCGAAGATTACTGGATTGTTCAAGAAGTCACCATCTCATCTCGACTATCCAATCTCCGAGCAATACGATGGACCACTCGATTCGACATCTCGTGCTTCCAACATTCACGACATTCCTCTCACAACCGAAGTCGCATCTTATCCATCCGAGTTCAGCTATGAGAAGCTACCAGAACATGTTGTTCCAGTTGTGATTGAAGAAACTGAGAAGAAGGACGAGCCATCACTGAAATCGAAGATTACTGGATTGTTCAAGAAGTCACCATCTCATCTCGACTATCCAATCTCCGAGCAATACGATGGACCACTCGATTCGACATCTCGTGCTTCCAACATTCACGACATTCCTCTCACAACCGAAGTCGCATCTTATCCATCCGAGTTCAGCTATGAGAAGCTACCAGAACATGTTGTTCCAGTTGTTGTAGAAGAAACTGAGAAGAAGGACGAGCCATCACTGAAATCGAAGATTACTGGATTGTTCAAGAAGTCACCATCTCATCTCGACTATCCAATCTCCGAGCAATACGATGGACCACTCGATTCGACATCTCGTGCTTCCAACATTCACGACATTCCTCTCACAACCGAAGTCGCATCTTATCCATCCGAGTTCAGCTATGAGAAGCTACCAGAACATGTTGTTCCAGTTGTTGTAGAAGAAACTGAGAAGACGGACGAGCCATCACTGAAATCGAAGATTACTGGATTGTTCAGGAAGTCACCATCTCATCTCGACTATCCAATCTCCGAGCAATACGATGGACCACTCGATTCGACATCTCGTGCTTCCAACATTCACGACATTCCTCTCACAACCGAAGTCAATGCTTATCCATCCGAGTTCAGCTATGAGAAGCTACCAGAACATGTCGTTCCAGTTGTGATTGAAGAAACTGAGAAGAAGGACGAGCCATCACTGAAATCGAAGATTACTGGATTGTTCAAGAAGTCACCATCTCATCTCGACTATCCAATCTCCGAGCAATACGATGGACCACTCGATTCGACATCTCGTGCTTCCAACATTCACGACATTCCTCTCATAACCGAAGTCAATGCTTATCCATCCGAGTTCAGCTATGAGAAGCTACCAGAACATGTCGTTTCAGTTGTGATTGAAGAAACTGAGAAGAAGGACGAGCCATCACATAAATCGAAGATTACTGGATTGTTCAAGAAATCACCATCTCATCTTGACTATCCAATCTCTGACCAATATGATGGACCGCTCGATTCCACTCACCGTGCTGAAAATCTCCAAGATGTCCCACTTTCCCATGAAGTCACATCATATCCATCCGAGTTCAGCTACGAGAAGCTACCAGAACATGTTGTTCCAGTCGTGATTGAGGAACCAGAGAAGAAGGACGAGCCATCACTGAAATCGAAGATTACTGGATTGTTCAAGAAGTCACCATCTCATCACGACTATCCAATCTCCGAGCAATACGATGGACCACTCGATTCGACATCTCGTGCTTCCAACATTCACGACATTCCTCTCACAACCGAAGTCAATGCTTATCCATCCGAGTTCAGCTATGAGAAGCTACCAGAACATGTTGTTCCAGTTGTGATTGAAGAAACTGAGAAGAAGGACGAGCCATCACTTAAATCGAAGATTACTGGATTGTTCAAGAAGTCACCATCTCATCTCGACTATCCAATCTCCGAGCAATACGATGGACCACTCGATTCGACATCTCGTGCTTCCAACATTCACGACATTCCTCTCACAACCGAAGTCAATGCTTATCCATCCGAGTTCAGCTATGAGAAGCTACCAGAACATGTTGTTCCAGTTGTGATTGAAGAAACTGAGAAGAAGGACGAGCCATCACTGAAATCGAAGATTACTGGATTGTTCAAGAAGTCACCATCTCATCTCGACTATCCAATCTCCGAGCAATACGATGGACCACTCGATTCGACATCTCGTGCTTCCAACATTCACGACATTCCTCTCACAACCGAAGTCAATGCTTATCCATCCGAGTTCAGCTATGAGAAGCTACCAGAACATGTTGTTCCAGTTGTGATTGAAGAAACTGAGAAGAAGGACGAGCCATCACTGAAATCGAAGATTACTGGATTGTTCAAGAAGTCACCATCTCATCTCGACTATCCAATCTCCGAGCAATACGATGGACCACTCGATTCGACATCTCGTGCTTCCAACATTCACGACATTCCTCTCACAACCGAAGTCAATGCTTATCCATCCGAGTTCAGCTATGAGAAGCTACCAGAACATGTTGTTCCAGTTGTGATTGAAGAAACTGAGAAGAAAGACGAGCCATCACTGAAATCGAAGATTACTGGATTGTTCAAGAAGTCACCATCTCATCTCGACTATCCAATCTCCGAGCAATACGATGGACCACTCGATTCGACATCTCGTGCTTCCAACATTCACGACATTCCTCTCACAACCGAAGTCAATGCTTATCCATCCGAGTTCAGCTATGAGAAGCTACCAGAACATGTTGTTCCAGTTGTGATTGAAGAAACTGAGAAGAAGGACGAGCCATCACTGAAATCGAAGATTACTGGATTGTTCAAGAAGTCACCATCTCATCTCGACTATCCAATCTCCGAGCAATACGATGGACCACTCGATTCGACATCTCGTGCTTCCAACATTCACGACATTCCTCTCACAACCGAAGTCAGTGCTCATCCATCCGAGTTCAGCTATGAGAAGCTACCAGAACATGTTGTTCCAGTTGTGATTGAAGAAACTGAGAAGAAGGACGAGCCATCACTTAAATCGAAGATTACTGGATTGTTCAAGAAATCACCATCTCATCTTGACTATCCAATCTCTGACCAATATGATGGACCGCTCGATTCCACTCACCGTGCTGAAAATCTCCAAGATGTCCCACTTTCTCATGAAGTCACATCATATCCATCCGAGTTCAGCTACGAGAAGCTACCAGAACATGTTGTTCCAGTCGTGATTGAAGAACCAGAGAAGAAAGACGAGCAATCACTGAAATCGAAGATTACTGGATTGTTCAAGAAGTCACCATCTCATCTCGACTATCCAATCTCCGAGCAATACGATGGACCACTCGATTCGACATCTCGTGCTTCCAACATTCACGACATTCCTCTCACAACCGAAGTCAATGCTTATCCATCCGAGTTCAGCTACGAGAAGCTACGAGAACATGTTGTTCCAGTCGTGATTGAGGAACCAGAGAAGAAGGACGAGCCATCACTGAAATCGAAGATTACTGGATTGTTCAAGAAATCACCATCTCATCTTGACTATCCAATCTCTGACCAATATGATGGACCGCTCGATTCCACTCACCGTGCTGAAAATCTCCAAGATGTCCCACTTTCTCATGAAGTCACATCTTATCCATCCGAGTTCAGCTATGAGAAGCTACCAGAACATGTTGTTCCAGTTGTGATTGAAGAAACTGAGAAGAAGGACGAGCAATCACTGAAGTCCAAGATCACCGGATTGTTCAAGAAGTCACCATCTCATCTCGACTATCCAATCTCCGAGCAATACGATGGACCACTCGATTCAACATCTCGTGCTTCCAACATTCACGACATTCCTCTCACAACCGAAGTCAATGCTTATCCATCCGAGTTCAGCTACGAGAAGCTACCAGAACATGTTGTTCCAGTCGTGATTGAGGAACCAGAGAAGAAGGACGAGCCATCACTGAAATCGAAGATTACTGGATTGTTCAAGAAATCACCATCTCATCTTGACTATCCAATCTCTGACCAATATGATGGACCGCTCGATTCCACTCACCGTGCTGAAAATCTCCAAGATGTCCCACTTTCTCATGAAGTCACATCTTATCCATCCGAGTTCAGCTATGAGAAGCTACCAGAACATGTTGTTCCAGTTGTGATTGAAGAAACTGAGAAGAAGGACGAGCAATCACTGAAATCGAAGATTACTGGATTGTTCAAGAAGTCACCATCTCATCTCGACTATCCAATCTCCGAGCAATACGATGGACCACTCGATTCAACATCTCGTGCTTCCAACATTCACGACATTCCTCTCACAACCGAAGTCAATGCTTATCCATCCGAGTTCAGCTACGAGAAGCTACCAGAACATGTTGTTCCAGTCGTGATTGAGGAACCAGAGAAGAAGGACGAACAGTCATTGAAGTCCAAGATCACCGGATTGTTCAAGAAATCACCATCTCATCTTGATTATCCAATCTCTGACCAATATGATGGACGATTGGATTCCACTCACCGTGCTGAAAATCTCCAAGATGTCCCACTTTCTCATGAAGTCGCATCTTATCCATCCGAGTTCAGCTACGAGAAGCTACCAGAACATGTTGTTCCAGTCGTGATTGAGGAACCAGAGAAGAAGGACGAACAGTCATTGAAGTCCAAAATCACCGGATTGTTCAAGAAGTCAACTGCTCACTCCGATTATCCAATCTCTGACCAATATGATGGACCATTGGATTCCACTCACCGTGCTGAAAATCTCCAAGATGTCCCACTTTCTCATGAAGTCGCATCTTATCCATCCGAGTTCAGCTACGAGAAGCTACCAGAACATGTTGTTCCAGTCGTGATTGAGGAACCAGAGAAAAAGGACGAACAGTCATTGAAGTCCAAGATCACCGGATTGTTCAAGAAGTCAACATCTCATCTTGATTATCCAATCTCTGACCAATATGATGGACCGCTCGATTCCACTCACCGTGCTGAAAACCTCCAAGATGTCCCACTTTCTCATGAAGTCGCATCTTATCCATCCGAGTTCAGCTACGAGAAGCTACCAGAACATGTTGTTCCAGTCGTGATTGAGGAACCAGAGAAGAAGGACGAACAGTCATTGAAGTCCAAGATCACCGGATTGTTCAAGAAATCACCATCTCATCTTGATTATCCAATCTCTGACCAATATGATGGACCGCTCGATTCCACTCACCGTGCTGAAAATCTCCAAGATGTCCCACTTTCTCATGAAGTCGCATCTTATCCATCCGAGTTCAGCTACGAGAAGCTACCAGAACATGTTGTTCCAGTCGTGATTGAGGAACCAGAGAAGAAGGACGAACAGTCATTGAAGTCCAAGATCACCGGATTGTTCAAGAAGTCAACTGCTCACTCCGATTATCCAATCTCTGACCAATATGATGGACCATTGGATTCCACTCACCGTGCTGAAAATCTCCAAGATGTCCCACTTTCTCATGAAGTCGCATCTTATCCATCCGAGTTCAGCTACGAGAAGCTACCAGAACATGTTGTTCCAGTCGTGATTGAGGAACCAGAGAAGAAGGACGAACAGTCATTGAAGTCCAAGATCACCGGATTGTTCAAGAAATCACCATCTCATCTTGATTATCCAATCTCTGACCAATATGATGGACCGCTCGATTCCACTCACCGTGCTGAAAATCTCCAAGATGTCCCACTTTCTCATGAAGTCGCATCTTATCCATCCGAGTTCAGCTACGAGAAGCTACCAGAACATGTTGTTCCAGTCGTGATTGAGGAACCAGAGAAGAAGGACGAACAGTCATTGAAGTCCAAGATCACCGGATTGTTCAAGAAGTCAACTGCTCACTCCGATTATCCAATCTCTGACCAATATGATGGACCATTGGATTCCACTCACCGTGCTGAAAATCTCCAAGATGTCCCACTTTCTCATGAAGTCGCATCTTATCCATCCGAGTTCAGCTACGAGAAGCTACCAGAACATGTTGTTCCAGTCGTGATTGAGGAACCAGAGAAGAAGGACGAACAGTCATTGAAGTCCAAGATCACCGGATTGTTCAAGAAATCACCATCTCATCTTGATTATCCAATCTCTGACCAATATGATGGACCGCTCGATTCCACTCACCGTGCTGAAAATCTCCAAGATGTCCCACTTTCTCATGAAGTCGCATCTTATCCATCCGAGTTCAGCTACGAGAAGCTACCAGAACATGTTGTTCCAGTCGTGATTGAGGAACCGGAGAAGAAGGACGAACAGTCATTGAAGTCCAAGATCACCGGATTGTTCAAGAAGTCAACTGCTCACTCCGATTATCCAATCTCTGACCAATATGATGGACCATTGGATTCCACTCACCGTGCTGAAAATCTCCAAGATGTCCCACTTTCTCATGAAATCGCATCTTATCCATCCGAGTTCAGCTACGAGAAGCTACCAGAACATGTTGTTCCAGTCGTGATTGAGGAACCAGAGAAGAAGGACGAACAGTCATTGAAGTCCAAGATCACCGGATTGTTCAAGAAGTCAACTGCTCACTCCGATTATCCAATCTCTGACCAATATGATGGACCATTGGATTCCACTCACCGTGCTGAAAATCTCCAAGATGTCCCACTTTCCCATGAAGTCACATCATATCCATCCGAGTTCAGCTACGAGAAGCTACCAGAACATGTTGTTCCAGTCGTGATTGAGGAACCAGAGAAGAAGGACGAGCCATCACTGAAATCGAAGATTACTGGATTGTTCAAGAAGTCACCATCTCATCACGACTATCCAATCTCCGAGCAATACGATGGACCACTCGATTCGACATCTCGTGCTTCCAACATTCACGACATTCCTCTCACAACCGAAGTCAATGCTTATCCATCCGAGTTCAGCTATGAGAAGCTACCAGAACATGTTGTTCCAGTTGTGATTGAAGAAACTGAGAAGAAGGACGAGCAATCACTGAAATCGAAGATTACTGGATTGTTCAAGAAGTCACCATCTCATCTCGACTATCCAATCTCCGAGCAATACGATGGACCACTCGATTCGACATCTCGTGCTTCCAACATTCACGACATTCCTCTCACAACCGAAGTCAATGCTTATCCATCCGAGTTCAGCTACGAGAAGCTACCAGAACATGTTGTTCCAGTCGTGATTGAGGAACCAGAGAAGAAGGACGAGCCATCACTGAAATCGAAGATTACTGGATTGTTCAAGAAATCACCATCTCATCTTGACTATCCAATCTCTGACCAATATGATGGACCGCTCGATTCCACTCACCGTGCTGAAAATCTCCAAGATGTCCCACTTTCTCATGAAGTCACATCTTATCCATCCGAGTTCAGCTACGAGAAGCTACCAGAACATGTTGTTCCAGTCGTGATTGAGGAACCGGAGAAGAAGGACGAACAGTCATTGAAGTCCAAGATCACCGGATTGTTCAAGAAGTCAACTGCTCACTCCGATTATCCAATCTCTGACCAATATGATGGACCATTGGATTCCACTCACCGTGCTGAAAATCTCCAAGATGTCCCACTTTCTCATGAAATCGCATCTTATCCATCCGAGTTCAGCTACGAGAAGCTACCAGAACATGTTGTTCCAGTCGTGATTGAGGAACCAGAGAAGAAGGACGAGCCATCACTGAAATCGAAGATTACTGGATTGTTCAAGAAATCACCATCTCATCTTGACTATCCAATCTCTGACCAATATGATGGACCGCTCGATTCCACTCACCGTGCTGAAAATCTCCAAGATGTCCCACTTTCTCATGAAGTCGCATCTTATCCATCCGAGTTCAGCTACGAGAAGCTACCAGAACATGTTGTTCCAGTCGTGATTGAGGAACCGGAGAAGAAGGACGAACAGTCATTGAAGTCCAAGATCACCGGATTGTTCAAGAAATCACCATCTCATCTTGACTATCCAATCTCTGACCAATATGATGGACCGCTCGATTCCACTCACCGTGCTGAAAATCTCCAAGATGTCCCACTTTCTCATGAAGTCACATCTTATCCATCCGAGTTCAGCTATGAGAAGCTACCAGAACATGTTGTTCCAGTTGTGATTGAAGAAACTGAGAAGAAGGACGAGCAATCACTGAAATCGAAGATTACTGGATTGTTCAAGAAGTCACCATCTCATCTCGACTATCCAATCTCCGAGCAATACGATGGACCACTCGATTCAACATCTCGTGCTTCCAACATTCACGACATTCCTCTCACAACCGAAGTCAATGCTTATCCATCCGAGTTCAGCTACGAGAAGCTACCAGAACATGTTGTTCCAGTCGTGATTGAGGAACCAGAGAAGAAGGACGAACAGTCATTGAAGTCCAAGATCACCGGATTGTTCAAGAAATCACCATCTCATCTTGATTATCCAATCTCTGACCAATATGATGGACCATTGGATTCCACTCACCGTGCTGAAAATCTCCAAGATGTCCCACTTTCTCATGAAGTCGCATCTTATCCATCCGAGTTCAGCTACGAGAAGCTACCAGAACATGTTGTTCCAGTCGTGATTGAGGAACCAGAGAAGAAGGACGAACAGTCATTGAAGTCCAAAATCACCGGATTGTTCAAGAAGTCAACTGCTCACTCC
Source organism: Caenorhabditis latens (assembly GCA_002259235.3). NCBI lineage: Eukaryota > Metazoa > Nematoda > Chromadorea > Rhabditida > Rhabditidae > Caenorhabditis > Caenorhabditis latens. The sequence goes on along the minus strand of CM056092.1, from coordinate 10,881,043 downwards.
GATTATCCAATCTCTGACCAATATGATGGACCATTGGATTCCACTCACCGTGCTGAAAATCTCCAAGATGTCCCACTTTCTCATGAAGTCGCATCTTATCCATCCGAGTTCAGCTACGAGAAGCTACCAGAACATGTTGTTCCAGTCGTGATTGAGGAACCAGAGAAAAAGGACGAACAGTCATTGAAGTCCAAGATCACCGGATTGTTCAAGAAGTCAACATCTCATCTTGATTATCCAATCTCTGACCAATATGATGGACCGCTCGATTCCACTCACCGTGCTGAAAATCTCCAAGATGTCCCACTTTCTCATGAAGTCGCATCTTATCCATCCGAGTTCAGCTACGAGAAGCTACCAGAACATGTTGTTCCAGTCGTGATTGAGGAACCAGAGAAGAAGGACGAACAGTCATTGAAGTCCAAGATCACCGGATTGTTCAAGAAGTCAACTGCTCACTCCGATTATCCAATCTCTGACCAATATGATGGACCATTGGATTCCACTCACCGTGCTGAAAATCTCCAAGATGTCCCACTTTCCCATGAAGTCACATCATATCCATCCGAGTTCAGCTACGAGAAGCTACCAGAACATGTTGTTCCAGTCGTGATTGAGGAACCAGAGAAGAAGGACGAGCCATCACTGAAATCGAAGATTACTGGATTGTTCAAGAAGTCACCATCTCATCACGACTATCCAATCTCCGAGCAATACGATGGACCACTCGATTCGACATCTCGTGCTTCCAACATTCACGACATTCCTCTCACAACCGAAGTCAATGCTTATCCATCCGAGTTCAGCTATGAGAAGCTACCAGAACATGTCGTTCCAGTTGTGATTGAAGAAACTGAGAAGAAGGACGAGCCATCACTTAAATCGAAGATTACTGGATTGTTCAAGAAGTCACCATCTCATCTCGACTATCCAATCTCCGAGCAATACGATGGACCACTCGATTCGACATCTCGTGCTTCCAACATTCACGACATTCCTCTCACAACCGAAGTCAATGCTTATCCATCCGAGTTCAGCTATGAGAAGCTACCAGAACATGTTGTTCCAGTTGTGATTGAAGAAACTGAGAAGAAAGACGAGCCATCACTGAAATCGAAGATTACTGGATTGTTCAAGAAGTCACCATCTCATCTCGACTATCCAATCTCCGAGCAATACGATGGACCACTCGATTCGACATCTCGTGCTTCCAACATTCACGACATTCCTCTCACAACCGAAGTCAGTGCTCATCCATCCGAGTTCAGCTATGAGAAGCTACCAGAACATGTTGTTCCAGTTGTGATTGAAGAAACTGAGAAGAAGGACGAGCAATCACTGAAATCGAAGATTACTGGATTGTTCAAGAAGTCACCATCTCATCTCGACTATCCAATCTCCGAGCAATACGATGGACCACTCGATTCGACATCTCGTGCTTCCAACATTCACGACATTCCTCTCACAACCGAAGTCAATGCTTATCCATCCGAGTTCAGCTACGAGAAGCTACCAGAACATGTTGTTCCAGTCGTGATTGAGGAACCAGAGAAGAAGGACGAGCCATCACTGAAATCGAAGATTACTGGATTGTTCAAGAAATCACCATCTCATCTTGACTATCCAATCTCTGACCAATATGATGGACCGCTCGATTCCACTCACCGTGCTGAAAATCTCCAAGATGTCCCACTTTCTCATGAAGTCACATCTTATCCATCCGAGTTCAGCTATGAGAAGCTACCAGAACATGTTGTTCCAGTTGTGATTGAAGAAACTGAGAAGAAGGACGAGCAATCACTGAAGTCCAAGATCACCGGATTGTTCAAGAAGTCACCATCTCATCTCGACTATCCAATCTCCGAGCAATACGATGGACCACTCGATTCAACATCTCGTGCTTCCAACATTCACGACATTCCTCTCACAACCGAAGTCAATGCTTATCCATCCGAGTTCAGCTACGAGAAGCTACCAGAACATGTTGTTCCAGTCGTGATTGAGGAACCAGAGAAGAAGGACGAGCCATCACTGAAATCGAAGATTACTGGATTGTTCAAGAAATCACCATCTCATCTTGACTATCCAATCTCTGACCAATATGATGGACCGCTCGATTCCACTCACCGTGCTGAAAATCTCCAAGATGTCCCACTTTCTCATGAAGTCACATCTTATCCATCCGAGTTCAGCTATGAGAAGCTACCAGAACATGTTGTTCCAGTTGTGATTGAAGAAACTGAGAAGAAGGACGAGCAATCACTGAAATCGAAGATTACTGGATTGTTCAAGAAGTCACCATCTCATCTCGACTATCCAATCTCCGAGCAATACGATGGACCACTCGATTCAACATCTCGTGCTTCCAACATTCACGACATTCCTCTCACAACCGAAGTCAATGCTTATCCATCCGAGTTCAGCTACGAGAAGCTACCAGAACATGTTGTTCCAGTCGTGATTGAGGAACCAGAGAAGAAGGACGAACAGTCATTGAAGTCCAAGATCACCGGATTGTTCAAGAAATCACCATCTCATCTTGATTATCCAATCTCTGACCAATATGATGGACCATTGGATTCCACTCACCGTGCTGAAAATCTCCAAGATGTCCCACTTTCTCATGAAGTCGCATCTTATCCATCCGAGTTCAGCTACGAGAAGCTACCAGAACATGTTGTTCCAGTCGTGATTGAGGAACCAGAGAAGAAGGACGAACAGTCATTGAAGTCCAAAATCACCGGATTGTTCAAGAAGTCAACTGCTCACTCCGATTATCCAATCTCTGACCAATATGATGGACCATTGGATTCCACTCACCGTGCTGAAAATCTCCAAGATGTCCCACTTTCTCATGAAGTCGCATCTTATCCATCCGAGTTCAGCTACGAGAAGCTACCAGAACATGTTGTTCCAGTCGTGATTGAGGAACCAGAGAAAAAGGACGAACAGTCATTGAAGTCCAAGATCACCGGATTGTTCAAGAAGTCAACATCTCATCTTGATTATCCAATCTCTGACCAATATGATGGACCGCTCGATTCCACTCACCGTGCTGAAAACCTCCAAGATGTCCCACTTTCTCATGAAGTCGCATCTTATCCATCCGAGTTCAGCTACGAGAAGCTACCAGAACATGTTGTTCCAGTCGTGATTGAGGAACCAGAGAAGAAGGACGAACAGTCATTGAAGTCCAAGATCACCGGATTGTTCAAGAAGTCAACTGCTCACTCCGATTATCCAATCTCTGACCAATATGATGGACCATTGGATTCCACTCACCGTGCTGAAAATCTCCAAGATGTCCCACTTTCTCATGAAGTCGCATCTTATCCATCCGAGTTCAGCTACGAGAAGCTACCAGAACATGTTGTTCCAGTCGTGATTGAGGAACCAGAGAAGAAGGACGAACAGTCATTGAAGTCCAAGATCACCGGATTGTTCAAGAAATCACCATCTCATCTTGATTATCCAATCTCTGACCAATATGATGGACCGCTCGATTCCACTCACCGTGCTGAAAATCTCCAAGATGTCCCACTTTCCCATGAAGTCACATCATATCCATCCGAGTTCAGCTACGAGAAGCTACCAGAACATGTTGTTCCAGTCGTGATTGAGGAACCAGAGAAGAAGGACGAGCCATCACTGAAATCGAAGATTACTGGATTGTTCAAGAAGTCACCATCTCATCACGACCATCCAATCTCCGAGCAATACGATGGACCACTCGATTCGACATCTCGTGCTTCCAACATTCACGACATTCCTCTCACAACCGAAGTCAATGCTTATCCATCCGAGTTCAGCTATGAGAAGCTACCAGAACATGTCGTTCCAGTTGTGATTGAAGAAACTGAGAAGAAGGACGAGCAATCACTGAAGTCCAAGATCACCGGATTGTTCAAGAAGTCACCATCTCATCTCGACTATCCAATCTCCGAGCAATACGATGGACCACTCGATTCAACATCTCGTGCTTCCAACATTCACGACATTCCTCTCACAACCGAAGTCAATGCTTATCCATCCGAGTTCAGCTACGAGAAGCTACCAGAACATGTTGTTCCAGTCGTGATTGAGGAACCAGAGAAGAAGGACGAGCCATCACTGAAATCGAAGATTACTGGATTGTTCAAGAAATCACCATCTCATCTTGACTATCCAATCTCTGACCAATATGATGGGCCGCTCGATTCCACTCACCGTGCTGAAAATCTCCAAGATGTCCCACTTTCTCATGAAGTCACATCTTATCCATCCGAGTTCAGCTATGAGAAGCTACCAGAACATGTTGTTCCAGTTGTGATTGAAGAAACTGAGAAGAAGGACGAGCAATCACTGAAATCGAAGATTACTGGATTGTTCAAGAAGTCACCATCTCATCTCGACTATCCAATCTCCGAGCAATACGATGGACCACTCGATTCAACATCTCGTGCTTCCAACATTCACGACATTCCTCTCACAACCGAAGTCAATGCTTATCCATCCGAGTTCAGCTACGAGAAGCTACCAGAACATGTTGTTCCAGTCGTGATTGAGGAACCAGAGAAGAAGGACGAACAGTCATTGAAGTCCAAGATCACCGGATTGTTCAAGAAATCACCATCTCATCTTGATTATCCAATCTCTGACCAATATGATGGACCATTGGATTCCACTCACCGTGCTGAAAATCTCCAAGATGTCCCACTTTCTCATGAAGTCGCATCTTATCCATCCGAGTTCAGCTACGAGAAGCTACCAGAACATGTTGTTCCAGTCGTGATTGAGGAACCAGAGAAGAAGGACGAACAGTCATTGAAGTCCAAAATCACCGGATTGTTCAAGAAGTCAACTGCTCACTCCGATTATCCAATCTCTGACCAATATGATGGACCATTGGATTCCACTCACCGTGCTGAAAATCTCCAAGATGTCCCACTTTCTCATGAAGTCGCATCTTATCCATCCGAGTTCAGCTACGAGAAGCTACCAGAACATGTTGTTCCAGTCGTGATTGAGGAACCAGAGAAGAAGGACGAACAGTCATTGAAGTCCAAGATCACCGGATTGTTCAAGAAATCACCATCTCATCTTGATTATCCAATCTCTGACCAATATGATGGACCGCTCGATTCCACTCACCGTGCTGAAAATCTCCAAGATGTCCCACTTTCTCATGAAGTCGCATCTTATCCATCCGAGTTCAGCTACGAGAAGCTACCAGAACATGTTGTTCCAGTCGTGATTGAGGAACCGGAGAAGAAGGACGAACAGTCATTGAAGTCCAAGATCACCGGATTGTTCAAGAAGTCAACTGCTCACTCCGATTATCCAATCTCTGACCAATATGATGGACCATTGGATTCCACTCACCGTGCTGAAAATCTCCAAGATGTCCCACTTTCTCATGAAATCGCATCTTATCCATCCGAGTTCAGCTACGAGAAGCTACCAGAACATGTTGTTCCAGTCGTGATTGAGGAACCAGAGAAGAAGGACGAACAGTCATTGAAGTCCAAGATCACCGGATTGTTCAAGAAGTCAACTGCTCACTCCGATTATCCAATCTCTGACCAATATGATGGACCATTGGATTCCACTCACCGTGCTGAAAATCTCCAAGATGTCCCACTTTCTCATGAAGTCGCATCTTATCCATCCGAGTTCAGCTACGAGAAGCTACCAGAACATGTTGTTCCAGTCGTGATTGAGGAACCAGAGAAGAAGGACGAACAGTCATTGAAGTCCAAGATCACCGGATTGTTCAAGAAGTCAACTGCTCACTCCGATTATCCAATCTCTGACCAATATGATGGACCATTGGATTCCACTCACCGTGCTGAAAATCTCCAAGATGTCCCACTTTCTCATGAAGTCGCATCTTATCCATCCGAGTTCAGCTACGAGAAGCTACCAGAACATGTTGTTCCAGTCGTGATTGAGGAACCAGAGAAGAAGGACGAACAGTCATTGAAGTCCAAGATCACCGGATTGTTCAAGAAGTCAACTGCTCACTCCGATTATCCAATCTCTGACCAATATGATGGACCATTGGATTCCACTCACCGTGCTGAAAATCTCCAAGATGTCCCACTTTCTCATGAAGTCGCATCTTATCCATCCGAGTTCAGCTACGAGAAGCTACCAGAACATGTTGTTCCAGTCGTGATTGAGGAACCAGAGAAGAAGGACGAACAGTCATTGAAGTCCAAGATAACCGGATTGTTCAAGAAGTCGACTGCTCACTCCGATTATCCAATCTCTGACCAATATGATGGACCGCTCGATTCCACTCACCGTGCTGAAAATCTCCAAGATGTCCCACTTTCTCATGAAGTCGCATCTTATCCATCCGAGTTCAGCTACGAGAAGCTACCAGAACATGTTGTTCCAGTCGTGATTGAGGAACCAGAGAAGAAGGACGAACAGTCATTGAAGTCCAAGATAACCGGATTGTTCAAGAAGTCAACTGCTCACTCCGATTATCCAATCTCTGACCAATATGATGGACCGCTCGATTCCACTCACCGTGCTGAAAATCTCCAAGATGTCCCACTTTCTCATGAAGTCGCATCTTATCCATCCGAGTTCAGCTACGAGAAGCTACCAGAACATGTTGTTCCAGTCGTGATTGAGGAACCAGAGAAGAAGGACGAACAGTCATTGAAGTCCAAGATCACCGGATTGTTCAAGAAGTCAACTGCTCACTCCGATTATCCAATCTCTGACCAATATGATGGACCATTGGATTCCACTCACCGTGCTGAAAATCTCCAAGATGTCCCACTTTCTCATGAAGTCGCATCTTATCCATCCGAGTTCAGCTACGAGAAGCTACCAGAACATGTTGTTCCAGTCGTGATTGAGGAACCAGAGAAGAAGGACGAACAGTCATTGAAGTCCAAGATAACCGGATTGTTCAAGAAATCACCATCTCATCTTGATTATCCAATCTCTGACCAATATGATGGACCATTGGATTCCACTCACCGTGCTGAAAATCTCCAAGATGTCCCACTTTCTCATGAAGTCGCATCTTATCCATCCGAGTTCAGCTACGAGAAGCTACCAGAACATGTTGTTCCAGTCGTGATTGAGGAACCAGAGAAGAAGGACGAACAGTCATTGAAGTCCAAGATCACCGGATTGTTCAAGAAGTCAACTGCTCACTCCGATTATCCAATCTCTGACCAATATGATGGACCGCTCGATTCCACTCACCGTGCTGAAAATCTCCAAGATGTCCCACTTTCTCATGAAGTCGCATCTTATCCATCCGAGTTCAGCTATGAGAAGCTACCAGAACATGTTGTTCCAGTCGTGATTGAGGAACCAGAGAAGAAGGACAAACAGTCATTGAAGTCCAAGATAACCGGATTGTTCAAGAAATCACCATCTCATCTTGATTATCCAATCTCTGACCAATATGATGGACCATTGGATTCCACTCACCGTGCTGAAAATCTCCAAGATGTCCCACTTTCTCATGAAGTCGCATCTTATCCATCCGAGTTCAGCTACGAGAAGCTACCAGAACATGTTGTTCCAGTCGTGATTGAGGAACCAGAGAAGAAGGACGAACAGTCATTGAAGTCCAAGGTCACCGGATTGGTCAAGAAATCACCATCTCATCTTGATTATCCAATCTCTGACCAATATGATGGACCATTGGATTCCACTCACCGTGCTGAAAATCTCCAAGATGTCCCACTTTCTCATGAAGTCGCATCTTATCCATCCGAGTTCAGCTACGAGAAGCTACCAGAACATGTTGTTCCAGTCGTGATTGAGGAACCAGAGAAGAAGGACGAACAGTCATTGAAGTCCAAGATCACCGGATTGTTCAAGAAGTCAACTGCTCACTCCGATTATCCAATCTCTGACCAATATGATGGACCGCTCGATTCCACTCACCGTGCTGAAAATCTCCAAGATGTCCCACTTTCTCATGAAGTCGCATCTTATCCATCCGAGTTCAGCTACGAGAAGCTACCAGAACATGTTGTTCCAGTCGTGATTGAGGAACCAGAGAAGAAGGACGAACAGTCATTGAAGTCCAAGATCACCGGATTGTTCAAGAAGTCAACTGCTCACTCCGATTATCCAATCTCTGACCAATATGATGGACCGCTCGATTCCACTCACCGTGCTGAAAATCTCCAAGATGTCCCACTTTCTCATGAAGTCGCATCTTATCCATCCGAGTTCAGCTACGAGAAGCTACCAGAACATGTTGTTCCAGTCGTGATTGAGGAACCAGAGAAGAAGGACGAACAGTCATTGAAGTCCAAGATAACCGGATTGTTCAAGAAATCACCATCTCATCTCGATTATCCAATCTCTGACCAATATGATGGACCATTGGATTCCACTCACCGTGCTGAAAATCTCCAAGATGTCCCACTTTCTCATGAAGTCGCATCTTATCCATCCGAGTTCAGCTACGAGAAGCTACCAGAACATGTTGTTCCAGTCGTGATTGAGGAACCAGAGAAGAAGGACGAACAGTCATTGAAGTCCAAGATCACCGGATTGTTCAAGAAATCACCATCTCATCTTGATTATCCAATCTCTGACCGATATGATGGACCATTGGATTCCACTCACCGTGCTGAAAATCTCCAAGATGTCCCACTTTCTCATGAAGTCGCATCTTATCCATCCGAGTTCAGCTACGAGAAGCTACCAGAACATGTTGTTCCAGTCGTGATTGAGGAACCAGAGAAGAAGGACGAACAGTCATTGAAGTCCAAGATCACCGGATTGTTCAAGAAATCACCATCTCATCTTGATTATCCAATCTCTGACCAATATGATGGACCGCTCGATTCCACTCACCGTGCTGAAAATCTCCAAGATGTCCCACTTTCTCATGAAGTCGCATCTTATCCATCCGAGTTCAGCTACGAGAAGCTACCAGAACATGTTGTTCCAGTCGTGATTGAGGAACCAGAGAAGAAGGACGAACAGTCATTGAAGTCCAAGATCACCGGATTGTTCAAGAAATCACCATCTCATCTTGATTATCCAATCTCTGACCAATATGATGGACCATTGGATTCCACTCACCGTGCCGAAAATCTCCAAGATGTCCCACTTTCTCATGAAGTCGCATCTTATCCATCCGAGTTCAGCTACGAGAAGCTACCAGAACATGTTGTTCCAGTCGTGATTGAGGAACCAGAGAAGAAGGACGAACAGTCATTGAAGTCCAAGATCACCGGATTGTTCAAGAAATCACCATCTCATCTTGATTATCCAATCTCTGACCAATATGATGGACCATTGGATTCCACTCACCGTGCTGAAAATCTCCAAGATGTCCCACTTTCTCATGAAGTCGCATCTTATCCATCCGAGTTCAGCTACGAGAAGCTACCAGAACTTGTTGTTCCAGTCGTTATTGAGGAACCAGAGAAGAAGGACGAACAGTCATTGAAGTCCAAGATCACCGGATTGTTCAAGAAGTCAACTGCTCACTCCGATTATCCAATCTCTGACCAATATGATGGACCATTGGATTCCACTCATCGTGCTGAAAATCTCCAAGATGTCCCACTTTCTCATGAAGTCGCATCTTATCCATCCGAGTTCAGCTACGAGAAGCTACCAGAACATGTTGTTCCAGTCGTGATTGAGGAACCAGAGAAGAAGGACGAACAGTCATTGAAGTCCAAGATCACCGGATTGTTCAAGAAATCACCATCTCATCTTGATTATCCAATCTCTGACCAATATGATGGACCGCTCGATTCCACTCACCGTGCTGAAAATCTCCAAGATGTCCCACTTTCTCGTGAAGTCGCATCTTATCCATCCGAGTTCAGCTACGAGAAGCTACCAGAACATGTTGTTCCAGTCGTGATTGAGGAACCAGAGAAGAAGGACGAACAGTCATTGAAGTCCAAGATCACCGGATTGTTCAAGAAATCACCATCTCATCTTGATTATCCAATCTCTGACCAATACGATGGACCATTGGATTCCACTCACCGTGCTGAAAATCTCCAAGATGTCCCACTTTCTCATGAAGTCGCATCTTATCCATCCGAGTTCAGCTACGAGAAGCTACCAGAACATGTTGTTCCAGTCGTGATTGAGGAACCAGAGAAGAAGGACGAACAGTCATTGAAGTCCAAGATCACCGGATTGTTCAAGAAATCACCATCTCATCTTGATTATCCAATCTCTGACCAATATGATGGACCATTGGATTCCACTCACCGTGCTGAAAATCTCCAAGATGTCCCACTTTCTCATGAAGTCGCATCTTATCCATCCGAGTTCAGCTACGAGAAGCTGCCAGAGCATGTTGTTCCAGTCGTTATTGAGGAACCAGAGAAGGATGAAAATCCTGCATTGTTTAATACTGATATACTCTCCTCCGCTCACGACAGCATGTCTCATGAAAAATATGTGCCAGCGCCTCGGGCTGACGTTATCGGGGAGTCAACTTCTGGAGTATCACTACTCAAGTTCAAAGATACAGGACTCTTTGGTCCTTCGGATCAATCTCAAGTCTACAAGGCTGAGCCGGCTGTCTCCACAATACAAGATGCGTGTCCAAGCCGGAATATCTACACACGCACGGAAACGGAAATGTTCGACCCACAAAATTCTACATCTGCAGTTTTCAGTCATACTGAAATCAATTATCAAAACACCGACAATGATGACCTTACACAAGTTGACATTCAAACAAGAGATCATCTACAACATTCTTCTTTCGTAGATGATAACTCGCAGTATGTCGATGAACCACATAAGCGAACTGGCTACATGTGGTCCAAATATGAAACCGAAAGGTCAAGATTATCGAGAAGAGATGCTGCTCCTCAGCAGGATTCTGTTCCAATCTTGGATCCAGTTTCCCTTTCGAAACATCATCTTTATTCGTATTCGCAAACTGAAACTTCACAAAGAACCCCAATTCCAAAGTCCTCTCCACCAGGGGCTTCTATTGACAAGCAACCAGATTTTGACGTTTCATTCAAAGTCATTCCACAAGAACCAAAAGAAGATCTTGGTTTCTCTGTATCCATAAGTGCTCGTAGTCCTCTTCCACCGCTTACGATTGATGAATCTCCTCAACTCTTGTCAGTTGAGAATTTGATTCATTCGCACACGTCTCCAAATCAACGACGACTTTCTCCACACACATGGACAACTGTTCGTGAGACAACTGAAGTCAGTTATATCAAGAGAGTTACTGTGACTAGTTCAACGGATTACGGAAGAAATCAAACAACTTTGAGACGAAACAGATCACCAATTCAGTCGGTTGCTCGACAAGTTCATTCATTCCCAAGTACTTCTCAACAAACAGCAAGTACTACATGTAGATGGACCACTTTCGATGATCCTGCACTTCAAGTTCATCATCCAATCTACCCACCTTCACAAAGTCTTTACAAATCAACACCAAAAACTGAAAGAGCTTCTTATCTTACTGTATGTCATTCGAAAAATTCACTATCTTAATTTTCAAACAGTTCAATTTACAGAACGGAGAAAGCTCAACTCAACGAAACGGAGGCTCCAATTGTCATAATGGCAATGGAGCAACAAGAAGTTATGGAGAAGTTCGTGAGATTCATGCTCATGATCGTACCGAAGTTTTACGAGAAGACGAAGTACGACGGCTTCGTCGAGAAGACGTTTTCACTGTCGGCACCCCGTTTGTCATGGGGCGGGTTGAAGCTGACGAAAGAGGAAACGAATATCTCAGGTATGAACGATATTGATATTTGTTTCGGGTTTTCGATAATTGGTTGATTAATAAATCTTTGAAATTTTTAATTTTCCAGATACAATCGTCACGATGAATTACCAATGATTGAAGACGGCGCCATGGAATGCCGCCGATCGACCGTTCGCGCCAGACTCAGGTAATCCTTTTCGATCTCTATTTCAATACTTCAAGTTTTGATAATTTCAGGGAAATGGACGAAGTTCGATTGGTTGGCGAACGGGAGGAAATTGAGCGTCAAAGACGACCAATTCGCCGAGCAAGACAACGCGTTCGAAACATTTGCACCATGCTTTAAACATTTCACATACGAATTTATAAATCGAACTGAATCGCACTACTTATCATTTTCTTTTTTCCCATTTCTCAAAACATTTTTCTGATACCATAATCTTGTCTTTCGCTCGGATTTTTCTTTTTTCCTTTGGAATAAATTTAATTTAAAAATAATCACTCGTTTTTGAATTCGCACATTCTTACTTCACTGTGCAACACAAGTGATTCCCAAGATAACATATTTCGATTCTCTCCGAGCAAATGTATTATGCAGTGATTCATGAAAAATAAGTGCAAATAAAATGCCACATTTTTCATTAAAAAAACATAAAAATATTTTTTAACATTTAAAAAATGCTTTAATTGCAGAAAAAACACTTAAAATGCAGTTAAAATGCACATCGTGGTGAGACATCTTCCTGAAAAGGCGCGCGCCTTTAAGTAAATCCGTAAATTCACACTAGTCTTAAAGGCGGTTTTCAGAAAGATCTCGCCGCGATGTGCATTTTTGTTGCATTATAATGCTAATAAATTAAAAAGCAAAACTCATTAAAATCGAAGAGCGGTTTAGCGTTTTCAGACGATTTCAATTTCGCTTTGACTACCTGAACTCGGAGGGCAAATTGTGTGTATGTAATAAATTCTCGAAATCAGTATTTTTCAACTAGAACTGCCACAATGTCTACTTCTCTTCGAATAGTTCGAGAGTTGTTCTCTTTTCCACTCCTCCGTTCCGTCATTCGTTTCATCATCACTCCGTCATTAACTTTCATTAATCATTAGTTTTGTTTCTTAACATTTTGTGCTCTCCTGCTCCCTGCCATATCTCTAGGTTCCTCTTGGCAAAAACACACGTCCATGATAATGGAACGAGATTCAACAGAGAGTGGCGGTGGCGATTGAAAGAAAGAAAGAAACGTAAGAGACGATGGAGAGCACAAGAAAATGGATATCAGTCCGAGTTGTGCTTCTTCTTCTTTCCTCTTTCTCTACACACATATATTACACAGTCTTTGGGTTACCCGTCGGGAAGAATAAGAAGAGAGAAAATTGTATGATTGTCTCCGTCTCAATTGATCCTTCACTCCAACAACAGCCGCCTGATCCTGACTCCCTCCCACTCGGCTATCCACTCTTTTTCTCTCGATCTATGCGGGAATAGACCTCTTACCAGAACCCGATAGCCGCTCAGAGCACCACATAGGAAGCTCTGTCTTCCTCTCTTCCTATTCGATACACATTGGCAAAATCAGTGTGTTTGAAAGATAAAGTACTACTATGGATGTACTGAATGCGACAAATGATCTTTTACCATTACTTCCAGGTGAGTCTTTCTTATCTTAAAATACGGGAGAATCAATGTTTGAAGAGAGATAGTTCTCCGGAAATTCTTCGATTCAGTACTAAACGAGAAGCAGAACTTATTTTTTAGTGGTCTCCAGAACCAATTATATTCTTTATGCTCGGAACATTTCTTGTCGGTGAGAAAACCTTACCGAGTGAGCCAGGAGTTGACTGAATCCACTCATGTAGCCATCCTATGAGCCATTAGATCTAATCAATTTGAAAAGCAAACTTTACGTCATTTTTTTACTTCTCCGTTTTGGAAAACATAGTCAATTCAACAATAATTCCGATTCACAATCTCCATAATCATCACACTTTCCGTATTCTTTCGAACTCATTTTACATCCATCTTCACATCGTAAAACATCCGTTTTCATCCGCCACAAAATCAAACTTCTTCGCCTACTTTACACTATTTTCTATTTCTTCATTTGAAAGTTTTATGATGAAAAAGTGTGGAAAAGTTATTTCTGAAAACAAAACAACATTTTTCTATCATTTCGCAACTTTTATTTTTTTAATTAAAGTTTTGTTCGTCTGTCAGCTGGTGTCTCAAAGGTGGGGGTGGTCGATGGGTGGGAGGGATGGCTAATAAATGACGGAATGGATCCGATCAAACACCACGTGGAAGTTATTAGAACGGGAAGAAGGGGGGAGATTCATGAAGATTTCTGAGAGGAGATAAAATTAATTGAAATGATTTACAGAGGTGCAAGATGCTCTGAGTGAAGATTTCGATGGTGTCGAGTGCAGTATGGGTGCAGGAGTTGTTCTTGCACAAGCACCATTTCGAATGACTTTTGCACATATGGGAAGACAGGTAACACTTTTTGATTTTTTATCGCCTTCAAAACTTTTTACTTCTGATAGTTGGGGTTCATTCAAATTTTTTCGAAATTGTTCTCGTTTTTTATCCGCTTTCTATTTTAGAGACGGAGCTAATTCTGGAACCAACCCAATTGATAAAAGTTCTTAAGATTCTAGTGACCTCAATAAATCTTATTTCGATCCTCGATTCCTTTGAAACATTCTTTGATCGAGTCACCTGCTTTTCTTGAAAGTTCTTTTGTACTCTCTTTCTTCCCCATCTTTTCTGCGAATTTTCGAAAATCGTACAACTCTTTTGAATGTCTTCTTATCTCTTTTCCCTTTTCCCAATGTACGTACGAGAGTATCAAGTTTCCAGAATCCTCTTATTATGATCTTCTGATGTCATCCTTTTCTTTTCTTCAAAATATATTTAATTTCAGGTAACATTTGTACCCGATACGTCATGTCTCGAAGAGTTCGACGGAGCAAAACTGCATCGAATAAATCTTGGACCAGTTAGTTTCTTCTTCTTCTTCTGATTTTTTGTCTCCCCTCCCACCACTTAAACTTGTTCATTCTGCGTCTCATGATTTGAAATTATATTCAAAAGTGTGTGTCTCAAGAGATTCCCGACGGAACGAAATGTCAAACAAATCATCTCACTGCCTGCTCTCTGAGCTAATAGTGGACTTGGTGAACGGCTAACAAATAGAAAAGATAACGGATAAAAATGAATGGACAGAGTTCTTCGAATGTCCCATGAAAATTGATATTTTTGTTTTATCCGGATGGATATCATGTTTTATCACTAGATTCTTTCGCTTCAAATTTCATATTCCGTCACAGAAATTTCCATTGATTCATGAGAGAAAACTATACAATGAGAAGAGTGAGGTGAGAGACCATAAGGTTCGAAAACACGAAATTGAAGAGTAAACGGAAGAAATTTAATGTAAAAACTTTCAGAAAAGTGCGGTATTCACTGACGGAGAACCTGGATGTTGCATGGAATTGATATTGGGTGCTGGAAAGGATTGGAAGACTCCTCTCACCAAACTGTTCACGAGAATCTATCCAAATAAATGGGCTTTTTTCATTACTGAGTTGGAGTCGGTGAGTTGCTTTTTGTACTAATTCTTCGTATCCCAAATTGGTAGGTACACGAAGATGAGAATGGAGATCAAATCGTTTTTATTTTCCAACAACTCTGGGAAGAATGAATCTGACAATTATATTTTGAACTATTGAAACTTACAAAACCTTGTTTCAACAATTGCGTGTTGGTAGTTCAGCTACGAACTTTAAAGAGCTCTGGTCTCCGAAAGGGCGTTTGGAAATCTAAAAACATTACATTTTCAAAATTTACCATGAAATGTTTTCCAACTTGTACAGTTCCAGGGACAAGCTTCATACCATGTTCTCTCATCTTCACATGGAATGGTCAGTTCACCACGACGTGAGGACACTCCAGACTCCACTGAACAGTCGTCTATGGTCAGTTCACCTACCGCTTCTGTGTCGGATGCAACCAATTATTCACTGTGGATTGTACCGGTTACCAAAGTGTTTGCCATTCCGGCACCAAAAAAAGTGAAGGTTATCCGAAAAGTAATCAAGAAAAGGACACCAGTTGACGGAAGTGTAAATGGGAGTGTGATACCGAATGGGACTTCGAATGGAACGATTACAACGAACGGGCATACGAATGGAACTACAGAAGATGGAGAAAGAAAGGTGAGATATTTAGTTTGTCAATGGAAAAATTCCATTCAGATGACAAGTTTCCAGGTTCGTCTTGTTAAGAAGAAGCCAGTTGAGAAGTTGGAATCGAGTACGGATCGAGAGATATCTCCTCTGAATGATATCCCAAAAGCTGAATTTGCAACAGTTTCTTCTTCTGAATCCATGAAAACAGTAGTGAACGGAAAATCAGAAAAAGAAGAAGCAGGTCCATCGAATGATAGTTCAGATGGAAGTGCTTCTGAATTGAGAAAGAAATTGACAGAGAAAATGATGGAACAGAAGTTTATGGTTAATGGAGAGGTTAGTTATTCCAAGAAAATCTCTGATGCATTTCTAAGATTTTTCTTTCTTTTGTGTTAAGAACACCCAATTAGCAGGGTGACCCATCTGTTCTTTTTTACAACTTTTTCCATCTTTTTGCAGCAACGAGCACTCAACGGCAGTGCTTCGTCTCGTGCAATCGGTCGTTCCATCAGCCGTAGTAGTATGACACCAGATAGAAGACTTGATCCGATTTTCGAAGATGGAGCAAGCAGAAAACAGTCGATTTCGTCTGCGATTGCTGCGAATCGACCGGCGATCACGAGAAATTCGGCAACTCCTCCGAGCACCCCGGTTAGTTTTTTTTAATCAAAAGAGATATGGAAAGTTAAACAACGAATATGAAAACGTTCTATGGATTCGGGACTGATTGTGTACTCCACCTCATCAAAAACAAATAAATTAAAAATTTCCGATTTGTTCAATGTTAGTCTCAAAATCCTAAGCTTCTCTAGTAATTCATGGGATCCACAATTCTATAAAACCACAGCTGACTTGGTGACACTTTATGACCACCCAGTTGGTCCGAGAAAGTAATTATTTTTGTGTCGCATCCAGATGTTCGTGATTCTTACAAGACATTTCGTTGTCTTTCCATTCCTCTCACTACTTTTTAGTTTCACGAAAACTATGAGAATCATTCCTTCAAAACTAAAAATTGTCATTGATTATGTTAAAAACCTATGTAAAGAAGTTATAAATAAAATGTTGAAAGAGGTGAGTAAGATTCGTTAAATCTCCGAATGAATCATTTTCAGAAGACTCTCGTGTCCCACCCATCGAAGCCGAATATTCCAGTCATTGCTCTCCAAGCTGTTCTCACCAACTGGTTCAACTATGAACATCTCGGACGTCTTCGTGAAGTGCATCCTCATTGGGATGAAATTGCTGGACAGTTGTTGAATTCTGGATATTACAAATTACTCGAAAGGTAGAGTTTTTTACAGTTCGTACTCATGAACATAGAAGAGTTTTCAGATCTGATAAATTGCTGATGGCACTTCAAAGAAAAGTGGTCAGTGACCCGGGATTACATTACGCAACAAGCGTTCTTACCAATATTCAAGTTCATGTTCTGAATCCAGTTGATATTATGAGAGCTGTTATTGATGAAGGTGAGTGAATTCTTCAGAATTTCCGAGTTGTAACTACTTCATTTCAGGAGTTTGCTGTTTTCCGTATGGAGTTATTCTGGATAAAACATTCCTTTTATTGGATAGAGTGGAGGCAATGTTACATGGTTCTTATGAGGTATTTTTTGTCGAAATGTAATAAACACTTTATTAATGTGTATTTTCAGGAAGAATGTCACTGGGAGCCAGTAGCCAAACTTGCTAAAAAGGCAGCTTCTCACTACCGTGGTAATCTGGAACGTGTCATGGAAGAGAGGTAAGTCCCCTTTTTTATCTAAAAAAGAGAACAAAAAACAAGTAGAAGGATACGGGATGAATGTCGGCGCCGTCCGTCTTCATCCCTTTTACTCATTTGCATTTGTCTAAATCTCTCTGTCTTTTACACTCTCTCATCGTCAGTCGGCTCATCTTTCTTTTATTTTCTGAGCCCTTGTGAGCACCTTCTGGCCTCTTCCGGTCGAGAAATTTTTGGGAAGAATAGAGAAGAAGATTAATAGAGAAAAGAAGAGAAAATGTTTCAGAATGGGAGAGAATCTTCGATTGAAAGCTGCCCAAAGAATCATTCGTTTGGAGTCTTTCGTCGTTGATGCACAAGTTGCCAAGCTGGAGAAAGAGTCGAATAAGGTAAGAATTCTAGAATTGTTCTGTTGAATCATCAAACTTTGTTCCAGGCAAAAGAAGACGTCCGTTGGGAAATTGATCAACTTCATCAGAAGAATTCTCAACTTCGAAAGGATAATCGTGAATTGAGAGCGAATCAAATGCGTTTGGAGGCTCGTGTCGATGCTCTTGAACAAAAATTCAAGACATTGGCGAGACTTTTGAGCTGAGAAAATGGAATAAAATACTCGCTTCCACGGGTCGAACATTTCAATTCTTTCGTTTTTTTTCATTAACTTATTTCTATCTTTTCTAATAGTTATCTTTCTTATTTAGCCCATTTTTATTGTGAAAGTTAAATGTTTAATTGTTAATAAAAATGATTAATTTATTTTAGTTTTTCAGAAAAAAACAGTATTCAAAAACGAAAATATCACAATGAAATTGACAATAGATTTTTGAGTTGAGAATGAATGAATTCGTTGTTTGGGATACATTCTAAGTGAGAAAATTGAGAAATTCTGGGTGATTTGTGGCAAAATGGGAATTGAGAAGAGAAAAAGAACTACACGAATGTCAAATACTGTATTGGAATGAACGCAAGTATTTTATAAAGCACTGAAATCTACCAAGAAACTGGAGTTGGCTTTCCCAAATCTGTCGAATAGATGCATGCAAAAGCATCTTCATTGAAATCTGGGGGTGTTGCTGATGGTTCGGTGTATGGTTCTGAAATTGAGAATATATTTGAATTAATTATTACGGTTTTTAGGCACCCTTTGAAAAAGTGTCAAAAGCCCTCGGAAAATACTGTAGAAGCTTCAATCGAAGGTTTGCAATTTTTGAGAAGAGTATAGCAAAAACAACGAAAACCAGAATGAGATTGTTTTCTTTTTTCAGAATTTCCAATAGCAAGTAAGAAGTTTTTGATAACTTGATCGTCATCTGAATTCCCCATGACTTGAAAATTCTAGTGATTCTAAAAGCTTTCAGAACTAATTTTGGAAATATGAACTACTTTTCAAAAACGCTCAATAGGGTACCATTAGGGATTTTATAACCATACCTGGAACCATACTCATTGCTTCTGGAGGAACAGCGAATTGTGGAGTCATTTGCATTTGCTCTCCATTATTCGGAGGACTCGAATATGGATCACAGAAGAATTGAACATTTGATGGAGGTGGTGGAGGATAGAACTGTTGATCTGAAAGGAAATAACTGTCAATTTGAATAAACGAACATTTTTTTCCTCAGTTTGTTTATCTGATTTTCTAATTTCCATATCCCATTCGAGTCAACCATCCTAAGCTTTCCCTCCTCTCGTCTCGCCTTTTGAGTGTGAAAAGGCAGACAGCGTGACCAAAATATTGTGGGTACTCAAGAGGTCATCATTGTCAAGAATCCCCCTCATAATCGGTTGCCCCCCGCTTCTTCTAATCCCGCTTAACCTAGTACATATTGTGCAGTAAATCGACTTTTCGCCTTGCGGAACACCTGCTCCAACGCCTGTTTTTCGTCTGATAATTGGCGTTGCGCAATCGGAAGGATTAACGGGAGATTTTGAAAATGAGCTAACCGTTCGGAAACATGTCGACGATATCTTCTCGACGTTGTCTTCTCGATTGACGATATCCACCGTAACGGAGTTGTTTCATTCGGCGTTCTTTGCTTCGACGGTTTTGAAACCAAACCTGCAGATAAAACAGTTGGAAGATAATTATTTATCTGCGGGAAGTTTCAAATTTTGTATCGATTGAGAATTTTGGAGAATGATGATAACTCAAAAATTAAATATGACATTTGAAAAATAAAAACTAGAACAGTAAGTTGCGGATTCACTGAATTATTTGAAATTACTATCTTTAGGTTGATTTTAAAAATCTGCGCTTGACTTGACGATTGCTAAGTCAACTACACATTCTCCAAGGTTCTCTTTTCCACTAAAATCTAGCATTGCTTCGAACTTCCTAAAATGTTCATCCTCTCTCTTTTCCATGTTTCAAGTTTAGATGTTATCTATTTTAATTGAAAATGCTCCCCTTTTCTCTCTTTTCCCTTTTTTTTCTCTTTTGCCCATCCTTTTTCATCAATTTTCGTATAGAACTCATTCACAATAAAACCAATTTCCGATGGATTTCCGTCAAAGTTTCCTGTTATCGGCTATCAGATTATTATGATAAAATAATATTAAATTCACTGATTCTTCTGTCAAAATAAGATACCGTACTATCCCTTGTTTCACTATTTCCCTGTCTTTTTTCTTCGTTTTTCCTCAAGGACTACGGTAATTGAATTGAAGAAGAGATGGCTGTGTTGTGTCCCCCAAGAGAGAAAAAGAAGGGCGGGGCAGGTGAATTAAAGTGGGGAAATGAGAAATAGAGAGATAGAGTGAACTCTGAAGAAACGCAGCCATATGCAAAAAAAAACGGAGGATCGAAGGACGGAAAAGACTAGAAAAAATGGGACGAAACCTGAATGACTCTCATGTTGAGACCCGTTTCGGCGGCAAGTTGTTCACGGATATGTCGAGTTGGTTTGGGTGTTGCAGCGAATGCATTTTTCAATGTTTCTAGCTGAAAATTCAGAGTTTCGACCTGAGACTCTTCAGGAAAACCATACCTGTTTAGCTTTAATTGTAGTTCGAGGACCACGTCGTTTCGCTGAATTCGAATCATCTGAATTGTCTTTTCCGCAGTCACCTTCTCCATCATCGAGACCGACCTGGAAATGAAATTTAGTATTATAAATTAGATGAGCAAATAATTTTCAAAACAGAAACATGTATCATTACAGTACAAATCGAAAATGTCAAAGATGGTCAGAAGATCTCAAATTTTCAAAGAATTGTTGTGAAAACTACGAGTTTCAAAGATTTTTTCCATGTTTTAGCCTTTCCCAAACAAAAACGCCAAAGGGAAAAATTACTACCTAGAGTTGTAGATTAGGGAGCGATTCTGATCACGTTGCTTTCTACAACCTGATACAGTAACTTTATCTTCAAGATGCTACTCGTAATGACATAAAAACCAAAAACTCACATCATCACACGCATCCACAGCATCCTCTTCCATATCGGAATTGCATTCGGATCCATTGGATACTGTAAGAAGAACATGTATCTTTTTGTCTAATACCAGTCTGTTCGATGTCTTCGCCCGCAACGAGATTATCCCTCCTTCCGTCTCTTCCATGTGCGGTAATTCGAATACAAAAAGAAATGTTGTGTGTTGACAGCTGTCTGTCTTCTCTTTTCAATGCACCAGATACCTATCATCGTAAAACTATTCAAACAACACATGTCTCTATTGAGAAAAGGAAACAGAACGGGTGCTCATCTTAAATATGTTCGGAATCGGAAGGAACGCATGGATTAGAACGTCTGCTACCAGTTTATGACCCAGATTCCCGGAAGGAATGAGAGCTAGCTGATTTCATTGTGTCATTCAACAGTGACTGTTAGCTTACTTGGTCTATGCATTGATGTAGGCGTTGATGTTTTGGTTGCCGTCTGGAAATCGTTCTGGCACATGAATCGATTTCCTTCCATGATATATAACTGCAAATCAGAACTTGTATACTCATTTCTTAAAAAACAATAACATTCGTGTGAACATTTTCCTTCTGTTTTCCCTCTAAAAAAGGAAGGATATTGCCTGGGAGAGAGAGGCTGAGCCAGTAGACAAGATCCCCCGTGTAAACCAATTATAAAGTATAATAGGTTAGAGGAGAAGGGGGGTCTTTCTGAGATGATGATTGCAGAGTGACAACAGGACACATCCTAAGGGAATTGGGTAGGAAAGGAGCTGGATGATGAGCAGGTTTTAGGAAAACGGAAGGGGGAAGGAGAAGAGGGGGAATACAGATAAGTGTAGGCTTTTAGATAAAATCTACCGGTGAATTTGAGATTTAAGAATAGATTCCAAGTTCGACTCTTTCTAGTCACCAATCAGCTCATGGCATGAACTGAGCCACATCCAGATTCATCATTATTGTCAACGAAGTCAGCTGAGGTTCAACAGGAAATGAGTTACGACTCCGGCAGATTTACTTTTTTCATGGCATTTCCCACCCCTTTGTTCTTTTGAAAGAGAGCTGGACTTTTCGGATCTGTAGCTTACACGTGGTAGCTTTCAGTTGATTTTGAAAGAATAAATAAAGTTCTCAGTGTCAAGATTGAATATGATTTAATTTTCAGCTTGTTGTCGAGTCGACAATAAATATTCCAGTAGTGAAATTATAGTTCTAGCTCTTAAATGTTATACTATTAAAATTTCTGCTTGAGAGAGAAGTTACTTTTCCAAGAGGACAGTTTAGTGATACAGTAACCCGTTTCTCTAATTTAACTGTCATTTCTCAAAACTTTGTGCCTAACTAAAACATCGTGGAAAACATATGAAACAGTAGGATCTGTTTTAAACTTTCTCACTGGTCATCTTTACAAAATGACAGAATGTGTTGAAGAACAAAACATTTGAATGACAAGTAAGCGTGAAGCTCGAGAGAGCAAGGGAAGGAGGTGGTGGTGCTCGTCGGTGAGCAGGTGCAACTGACAGGGGCTCATGTGTTGGAGACACATTCGAGGTGTGAGATTTTCTAGGTTTCTGCGTTTCTTGATTGGGAATTGACTATCAAGGGAATTACTGAATAAGCTCGAAGGGGGGAAGTCGTGGGAAAAAGTGTATTTTTAAGTTTCCGCCAACTCACCTGATCTCCAGTATCTAAGAGCCTTTGACACACTGAACATTGAAAACATCGAATATGAAATACTTTGTCTCTTGCTCTCCTCACTAAATCTTCTTTTTCCAGCTTCCCATCACATCCAGCACATCGATGACCGTACCTCCTGAAAATTTTTGATATAAGGGGGCGAATTGACTGGAAAAGAAGTAATCACTGAATTCTGGAACGTGAGAAACGCCGCCATGGCTAGTGGGGAGTGTGAGAAAACTGATGGAGTTATGGGACAAATCAGAAATTTGGAATATGTGTACACAAATCTAGAAGTAGAAAATCTGGGAAGGGCTGGTTGAAATTTGAGTCGACAGAGGGAAATTATGCAGAAATTTGAAATCTCTGATCTCCTTTCTGGGGCTGAGATCTTACCTTGAATAATCAGTTTTACAAAGAATGAGACCATCTTTACTGAAACAAGTCATCGACATCGGCGCTCGACAATCACAACATCGAAGACACGATTGATGCCAACACTTTCCGAGAACAGTGAATACATATCTGAAAGTAGAATCAAGTGAATAAATGTGTCGGCTGAAAATGAAATGACTGGTTTGAGGGAAGAGGGAAATGGAAAAATTCAATTAGGGGCGAGAGGTGGTGTTAGAGCTAGAGATGGAAAAATGAGACTAAACGGAAAATAATCATAAATTGAAAGAAGGATACCTGTCAAGAATAGGCTGTGCACATGCAGCACACTCATTTCCGCTGCTAATCTCCGAGATGTGAGGTTGAGTCGTCGAGGACGGCATCATCCACGTGGCAGACGAGGAGTCTAGAAGAAGCAACGTGGCAGATGAGGTGACACTTCCGACGTCTTCAATTGACTGTTGATGAAGATGTTGATGATATTGAAGTAGATGAGCAGGAGGTTTCTTCTCTTCTTCTTCTTCCAGTGAGGTGATGATGGACGAAGAAGAAGAATGCATTGCGGGAAAGGCGGAGGAGAAGAAGAAAAGAAGACGACGATGTTGGTTGGATTACGGTGGAGAGAGGCACCAGGGGAAGCTGGTTGGATGGTGGAGTGGGCGGAGCTTATTGACAGAGAGGAAGCCTGAAGAGAGAGGGAGCATGAGAGGAAATTACGAATGGAAGAGAGATAGAGAGAAGGCAAAAGAAAGGGATCGCTTTCAATTCAAAGCAACTTCATTTGATTTCGTTTAATTTCTGAGGTCAAATCATTTTAGTTAGTTATAGAAAAGTGCTCCAACCGGATGGCTTCAACTATTTTTTGAAAACATTTAGTGAACATTTCATTTTCAAATTTATGTGTCTTTATCTCCAATTGGCACTTTTTGGGAAATGTTTGAACTCGATTGAGGAGATCCTATGATCAACACTGTTATCATAAAAAATAAGACAGGAACTGCTCAAAGCTTTGTTTTCAATACATTTCGCTTAGAATTTAGAACTTTGCGTGACAACCTCCAGTTCTAGCAGAAATTTCAGTCTTACCTTCTGGAACTTGCAAATAGAAGCATTAGGATTCTTCTATCCAATAATTACCTAGAAAGAAATTTTCAGTCTTACGTTCTGAATTTTGATTCAATATAGAGTTTGCTTACTTACAATCAAAAAATGTCTTCCCTACATCCATCAGTACTCCGATTATTTTAATCATTTTCATTTCTAGAAATGTTAAAAATTCAGTATGTTGAAAATCAAACTTCTGACTTTTCACCGATCAGTTAAGCTAGGAACAGGTGAATTTGTTGAATCAAACAAACCACCATCGCTTCCTCTTATTCAGCTGGACTATGAGAAACTCAGACTAAGTTAGAAAAAGGAAAGTGTCACGTAGGTATCACATAACAGTTAGTACACCCCATAACTTGTCACTTGTGAAATCGCATTTCCATCCCCTTTCTCTCTTGAACTTGTCAGTTTTCTCAATTACTAGGAGTTCTCTTTTTTATGATTTGTCCTTGATTTGGTGTCAGTGTTGGATCCCCATTTCGGGCTTGTCACCTCCTTCTCTTCTCCAACTGAAACAATGCCATTTCGCGCCGAAATTGGAAAATAAAAACTGAAGGATTACTGTAGAAATGCTGTGGAAGGTGAAGGAATGAGAAGAAGAAGATGATGATGGAATCGAAGGCTGAATTCACTTTTTTCTGGATCTTAGAATCAAGAATCGGGGGCGAATTGAGAAGTTTTTCTCTGCGTTCGCATACAGTCTCTGGGCGGATTTGAGAGTTGGAGGAGTATTATTCAGGTCGAAGTTACATGTATTTGTGTTTTAAGAAGCAGTTTTTCCCCTACAGTACTCACAAAAAAGTTAACAGTTCTTGCGGTATTCAGATGGAAAATACAAAGTTTGAGAGTGAGAACGCAGTACAGTAAACTATTTTAAATTGACTCCGAATCTTTGTTAAATAGAACAGCAAAAAATTTTAAAGCTTAGAAAATTTTTCTCTAATTTTTTGTCGAAAATCTACTAGGAATTGGAATATTTACTTCTGAACTTTATTGTGACCTGAAATGCACAGTGATTCAAAAAAAGAAAACTATAAAGATATTCAAATGAGCTCATATTCAGATTTGAAACTCATTAATTAATTGATATGATAATATATGTTAATGCTCAGTTGCACGAGAGCATATTTGATCACTCACACATTTTCTACACTTATTTAAGTGATCAAAATCACAAAAAAACTATTAGATTTCAAACACACATTGATCAGAATATTTCGCAAAACCATTATTCTACAACGCTACTGTACTCACCGTATTTACTCTAGATAAGTCAAACGTTTGCAAAATGAATAGACAAATACGGTATTTCTTTGGTTTTCCTTCTCCACTACAGTACAACGACTCCTCCCATTTCTCCGAAGAATTCATCAATTTATTTCCTAGTCATCCAACCGTATTCTGAGCAAACAATTCATCCAATTCATCTCAGTTAACTAGATTCTCATGCTCCAGAAATGTGCATTCTTATCATAACTTTTCCCATATCATGTCCTCCTCCTTCTCATCTATTCATTCAATCATGGGAATCTTAATTATTATTCCAAAGAAATACTGATGACTAATAGTCGAAAAGAGAGGCAAACAGTCGGTGTCCACTTTTATGAATGTCCATTCCACGGAAAAAAACACATAAGATTGTCGACAAGCTCTGTCTCGCATCAATCTTCTGAAGGTTGTTCGTTTTTCCCCTTTTGCGGGTTCACAGAAAAAACCACAGAAAGAACATGTTGCGGTGGATGGAAAGAAGACGAACATTTGCATTTTGTGACGAAGACTTATTGTCGGAAATGTGAGAAACCGACAGACATGAAATAACCGAGTGATGGATCAAATGAGACCGTTTAGGTATACAAACTTATGGTTTATTTGTTTGAGGATACAGGTGGCTTCGAAGAAATTTAGAAGGTAAAATGAAATGAACATTTGCAAAAATCGAGAAAAGTTCACAACAATGCCGTTATTTTTGGAACTCTTCTTATTTGAAGGCACTTCTTTTCGACATCAATATTCGTCTGAAGTTACTCCTCTGCATTTTCAAAAAAGAGTTATGCGTTGCTATATTTACAGTGATTCTACAAAAAGTTTCAATAATTTCATAAAAATAAACTGTATTAAATTACAGACAAAAAAAACAAGTGTTGAAAAACAATGTTGCATCTTGAAACATCTCTAAACCAGTAATCATGTGATCTATTGTAACCAGGAATTCGAGAATCATAAAACTTCTTTACAGGACATCATTGACAGATAAGAATGGGTCATTTGTCAAAGTACCGAATAAAAAGTTACAACTTGACTAGCCCAACGTATGCAGAGGGTAGGGCAACGAGAGACAGTAATCGAATTACCAAGTACAGACAAAAAGAGAAATGGATGTTATGAATTTCGAACGAATACTTGCTGGCATGCTTACTGGGCATATATACATTTTCTAATACTGAAAATCTCTTTTTTCATATTCTATTCAAAGCTATTGGAGGTACGGTATTTCCAGACACTCGAGAAAACGCGCATTTATGTTCAGGAGTTCCTGAAAACTAAAGTTACATTTTCTCTTTGTGGAGGTAAAATTGGATTCTGATTACTGTTTTTAACAAAACTATCTAACTTCTCAAAAAAAAAACAACAAAAAAGGTTGAAAATAGTAAAGAATGAGACGGAAAAGAACGTGGAAAAAATTCAAAGAAACCAATAAATCTGAACGGCTCTTCGAATGTCGACATCTTCTGGCAGTGGACAGAAGACGGACGGCAGAAGCTAACGGCTAAGAAAAAAGAGAGGAATTGTCGGATTTAGTTGGCAAAAGAAGAATGAATGAGAACGGAAATGAAGAAGGAAAAAAAGAGATTTCTCAGAATGAAAAATGAAAATGTGCTGGGAACTGCTAAATCAGAGAAGCTTGTATTCTCGAAGTTACAGGTTGCAATTTTAAAAGAACTCATTAGTGAGCAGTTCCAAGCCAGAATGTACATTCTTCAAAAAAATTTATTTCGACTGTTAAACTCCGCCCATTTATTGTGCTGTGAAATCGTCCCCTGCGCTCCCTCCAAAAAATTGCAAAAACATGTTGTACAAGATGTTTATTCTTGTCTCTCTGGAAACTGAGTCACTATGACAAATCGTTACAGTACCCTTGCTTCATCCTAATGCATTTATGTTTTCACTTTTCGTCCTTTACACCGCTTTTTTCAATAAATATTTCATTTCGAAATAAATGCAAACATTTTTAGAAGTTTTAATGACGCTGAAAATTGAACAAGATGCAGGTTAAAATAACATAAAATGGATGAGAACATGAGATCAAATGAATTATTTGATAAATTAGCTCTGATTTTGGTGGTGCACTTCTTCTTCGGAGTCCTGTTTTTCTTCAATGTTTTCAGATTTTTTATCAGATTCTTGGTCTACAGAAGCGAGCTTTTTCGTTTCGGGAGCATCAGTTTCCCCTTCCGCCGCTGGTGTTTTCTTTTTGCGGAATTCGAAGACCAAATACATACAGATTGCTTCCCACTCGGATTTGGAAAGTGTTCCGACGTACTTTGGTACATTTTCACCTAACGTCTCGATCTTCTCTTTGGCTTCCAAGTATTCATCGTCGGATTTTCCACTCAGATTGTGATTCGGGAATGTTTCAAGACCTTTCATACTTTCCAAAAGACGTCGTCCCGGTTCCAACCAATTGGTAATGGCTTCAGCGAAATTCCTGACGAACACAAGTTCCATATCTTGTTCCTCGAGAAGACTGGAAAGTAAAATTGCAATATTTTAGTATAAACTTTTTTATTCAAGTTTCTATTTTTTTCATAATTTAAACTCACAGTTTAACAAGAGGAAAGTAGGCCAAAAACTCTGGACAGTTGACTTGCTCATCGAGTGAGAAGTGGAACTTTGCACCAAAAAGAGGAGGTTTGTTGCTGTTGGAAAGTTCCTCTACATTCTCGTAAGTGATTTTGCACACATCGTTCGAAAACTTTCCTTCTTCTCCGTTTCGCACTGCCCACCTGTAAAATAAAAGATATACAAATCGTTTCTGATCGCTGCGGTGTGTGTCAATTTGATACATCAAAGAACAGAGAGGATTGAGACATTATCTCTCGTACGCCCAGTTGACTGAACAAAAATGTGGTTCCATGGTGTAGCGGTTAGCACTCAGGACTTTGAATCCTGCGACCCGAGTTCAAATCTCGGTGGAACCTATGTCTTTTTGCAGTATCTTACACTATTCTGTCGGCGTCCGGTAGAGTTCCAATAAAAACTCCGCCCGGTTTCAGCATCCCAACGGCATTTTTGATAAATTGTCTGGCTGATTCTTCGTCGACAAAGGAGTAGTGCATGGCAAACTGACAACTTACCAAGTCGAATGGCTCTTTGCTTTCGATACGATTTTCGAGATTTTCCTGAAATGGACAGTTCTTAATTTAATCGAAGAATCAAAACTCACTTTTGTACAATCTGCGACAATGAACTGTGCGCCAAAAATATTATCGGGATATTTATGCATCTGCTTGTAACGTTCTTCTGCTTGCTGCACAGACACATCAGCGACATCTGAACACTTTTAGTTGTTGCATGTTTGATAAAGTTCTTATTTACCAGCCATAACAACATGTTTTGCTCCTGATATATCCCATTTTCGAAGATCTCCACCTTTTCCACAGGCTATATCCAGCACACGTGGATTTCTAACATCGTTTTCGTTCACAAGCTTCATCGCGTCATCTAAAAGGGGAAAGGTGAACGAAATTGACTAAAAGCATTCTACCGGTTTTGAAAAACTTACTGATCAGTTGACTTTTAATCCAATTGTTCATATTTCGCATGAAAAAGATGCGACTGTCTTTCCTGTCTTGAATTCCTGTCTGCTTTACTTTATTATAATGGTCAGCCACTACATCGGCGCTCATCTTTCTGGAATTGATATCAAATTTGAAAGAGGAAGGTTAGATGAATTTTAGTTTTAGTAAGTGGTACGTTTAACGAATTACCGAGAGAAAAACCTGAAAAATTCCGTTTCGAAAAATAATTTTTCAAATAGCAGTTCGTGGCCGTGGTAGGTTGTGATGAAAACTAGTCCTTCGGCTCTCGGACTCCTCGAGGAGGATTCTAGGCAATTTTAATGTCTTCGATTTTTGTCTGTAATGCATTTTTTATGTATGCCAGTCATAGAACGCATCACCAATATTTTTTGGCATATTATCGATCGTACATTACCAGGCTCAGTCAATAATTGCGCATACTAGGGTATAGCCTGCTATTCTAGCTATGCGCGTTATTTCGCAGCTGTCGCTCGTAATCGATTTGTTTTTATTTATTCTTCTTCGTTTCTTAAGCACTAATTTTCCAGTAGCACAATGACAAGCGGATTTGTGAGCACATCTGAGCTCGATCAAGAGAAATCATCACGACAAGAAGCATGGGAGAAGGTTCGTAAACCTACAGATGCAGTTTGTAAGTTCTTTCTTCATTTTCAAATAGCAATGACAGTTATCTCCATTTCAGTAGCCCCAGAGCCAGAGTATTGTAACAAAACCCTGTTTGAACAGCTGAAAGATAATAAAGATGCAAAGCAATTGGAAATTGATGAGGCTAAAAAACTCAGTAAGAGTGTGTATGCCGAACTTTTTTGAATAGAAAGCCATTTCAGAAAACATGGTTCGTGGTATTGACGAAGACGAAAGTACGTTTCTATCAGATCTTGATAGTACAAAGCGAGTTGTCAAGTTGCAAATGAAAAGAGAAGAACAAGAAGTAATAAAAGAGATGACTGTAACACAACACCTCGCTGCAAATCAGTCATCCGTTCCTCGATTCATTTTGAAACCATCTACTTCAGCAGTCGGAGTGGCACCACCAAAGTCAAAACAAGCTGCGTTTTTGAGCACTGCCATCAAAAGAAAGTCTACGTATGTAATACCATCAAAATTCCTTAGCTTATCCTTCGAAAATTGCAGCAGCACCGGTCCGGAAGACAAAAAACAAGACGAAGCCGTTCCCACAAAAGTCTCGAAGGCGGAGCCAGTTATAAAACAGGTTGGAGCTCTGCAGGCTTTATGCGATTATGCTCCATCCAGGTAGGTTTTCACAAATATTTTAAAGTCATTTTTAAAAATTTCAGTGATTCTGATAGCGATGCATCTTCTGACGATGAACCAGAAACCGTTCCCATTCTAGTCACAGCAACTACTGGAAAAAAGCAACAAGGAGGGTGCCAGTGAAACAATTCGTGTGATATTAGTATTATCGTGTTTCTATTGAGTTCAAAAAAGTTTTCCTGTTATCACATTCAAACATTTATCTTGTCCAATTTACCCGCTTCTTGTTCTTTTTACAAATGACAACAACTAACATTGTTGGTGAACGATTAAGGTGATAAGCTTTTCTATAGTTTTCCCTTCCCAGAACTGCGGAAACATAATGAGCACAGTTCCAAATGCGCTTTTTTACTGCAAATTATAATGCCCCATCTCTTCTTTCTCTAATCAAACTAAGCTTTTTTCTTCTTCCTCCCACATTTTGTAAAATACCTCCAAAGATTTTTTGTCGATTCTCTTTATAAGCTACTTTCGCCATGTTGGCGCATATATTATCGAGTTGATTATGATAATGAAGATGATTGAAATAATGAGCTCAAAACAATAACAGTTGTGCAGATGATTGCACTTCCAAACAGGAAGTTCAGAGGATGGCTGCGGAATTTAAAGGAGAAAGAGAACGGAAAAAGGAACAGCCCGTATAGAAATTGGTGACAGGGAAGGGGGAATGGAAGAGAAGTAGGAAAGGGGATAAATTAAGAGAGGGGAAGAGTGACAGGAAACAATCAAAAGTCGAGTGAATAGTTGGAAATGTGAAAAAGTCGAAGCGATAAATACTCATTAGGTGAGTTACATAAACATGGAGAAAACAAGCAGCACTCCATTAGTTATGCTCCAGAATCGCATCAATTGTGAAAGATTTGATCGGAGTTCTTGGAATACAGGTCAAATTCCAAAATGTTGGAGCAAAGATTGGCGGTGAAGTGTCTGATCCAGCAGATCCCTCCTCATCTGATGAATCTCCATCTTCTACTTGCAGTCCCATATGACGTCGAACCTTCCTTTGAGCTCTACGACGTCTGAAGTCTCCACGTTCGAAGTCACGAACACATGCTGGATGAACTGCCCAGTAGTGACCCTGAAAAAGTATTCTTTGATTCAATACAAATGTATACACACTGACCTTTCCGTTAGCTGCTCTCCCCGCCTTCACAAAACAATCATTCAATGACAAATTGTGTCGAATTGAATTTCTCCATCCTGCTCCTCGACTTCTGAAGTATGGATATTCCGTCATAATCCACTCGTAAACCTGAAACGATAAAGATGATCATTCAGAATTGTTTCAGTTTCACTACCTCAGCCAACACCATTTTCTTCTGTGGAGAAGAAAGAATCGCCATTGCAATAAGACCAATATATGAATGCTGTGGTTTTGGTTGTTGGCATTCCGGGGAACTCAGAATTGAAGTGTCAAGTGGAAGAGGAATCAGAGGAAATGGAGAATCTTTGAGTGAATTCGAAGAAAGAAACTGACGGAGAATATCTTCCATTTCTGAAATTTTAGGAGAATCTACTAGATAAACGTAAATAAAAAGAGAAGATGTTTAGAAAGTTCTCGGGCGGTTCTCACTTATCATAACATTTTTAAAGAGTACGGTTTGAGAGATAGATGAAAGAGAATATGAAAAAGAGAACAGATATGATGAGTAAGTATTACACTTCTACCCGGTAGACGAGAAAATGACCGAAAAACAAACAAATTGTTGCGGTGATTGAAACAATTTATGAATACAGAATACTGGATGACTCAAAAGAAGAAGATGCATCAATCAAGTTGTTTTATTCATGCTTACAGTTTTTGTAAGATTGGGAAGGGAAATTTCGGAACAAGTGAATCTATTAAGTATATCACAATGACAGAAAGTTTATAAGACATCTTAATTTTTTCCAATTATCCACAGCTCTCACCAAAAAACTAGTTTCGCTTGTTTCGGTTAGAATGCAGAAGATGGGGCGGAGCCCCAAGCTGTGTCTCAATTTTAATATTTACAGACTATACAGAACAAATCTTGAGCTGTACAGCTGTAGTTGACTAATTTTTTGGAGTTGGTTTCCTTAGGAAGGTATGACTTGACAAAGGATTCTCTTCTGGATTTACGCGTTTGAATGCGGATTCTTAGAGCTTATTTTCAGTCTAACATAACTCTCTTGGTTAGGCCCATACAAAAAATTTCAAATACAAATATGAAGTTTTAGATGTGTTCTCGGATTTCAGCTGTCAACACGCCAACTTGAAGAGCTACAGTACACTTATATTTTCGTGTTAGTAGAGATCAAGGAGATATTAACTGTCTCGCTAGAACTAACTCTTTTTACAGACTATATGAATAAAGTATCACTGTTTTCTTCAGAAAACTCAATTTTGGTGGCAACCATAGTTCTTCTAAAACAGCTCTGAACCACCAAACTTTACAAACGAGAGGAACAAAAGTTGAAAGCCTTAAAAAATAGAAGAAAACACGGAGCCCCGTTACCGGAACATACACACCTATCATTCGGGAGTGAACAACTTTTATAAAGAGAGCCAACGGGAAACAATTGGGACAGAGGAAGCACAAAAAAGAGGCCGCGTTTTTGGAAGAAGAGGAGGAAGAGACGGGGAACACGGGGTGGCTATCGAAAATGAGGTGGTCCATTTCTGATAAACAGGAAAACATAAACTTAGTGCGAAGAGGGAAAATATCGATGAACCTGATTCGAGTATTCCACTTTCAACGAATCGTATCGTAGAGTTTAAAAATTGGAGAAGTTTTCATAAAATCTACATTCCTCGTGAATCTCCTAGACTTATTCCAATATGACGTGCATATAAAGATATCAATTCCATGTCTTGACAAGATTAAAAACAAAAAAAGTTTATGCGATTAACACGCTCGTCCGGTTTTGATCAGAAGAGAAAAAACCATTCCAAGGAAGTGATGTTTCGAAGCACGATTACAGAAATGTAAGAAATTTCAAAGCAAAACAGATGTATCGACACTATGGCGAAATAAACTTTGAGCGTGGGAACAATAAGAGCTCACGATTCTATTCTAATTGAGTTCTGATAAAACAACGAGTGAAATATCAGTGAATGACGTAGAACTCTGTCTATTCATTCTCTTTTTCTCATACCTTTGGGATCAGGTTTCTTTATTTATATCTCACTGCAAAGATGTTTGAGATGGCTTAATAGAAATGTGTGGAGAAGTGAGTCAGGATTTGAATGAAATCCCACTCCTGGGAATCGGGAAATTAGCAACTGGAGCAACTGAAACCTTTCTAGTATTAAAACAAAAAGATATTCAAGGATTGGATACTGTAGACTCACCAGTGAGTGTACTCATTTTAAAACGAGAACCTAAAAATCAAAAGAATGAAGAGCAACTCTATAGAAAGAACAAAAAAGGATTTAAACTGAAATTACTTCGTCACAGTCAATTGACTCCGCCCCGCTTTTGTTCTTTTCTACCGAAAAATGAGCAGATGGATTTCAAAAGAGAGGAAAACACAATTTTCCTTTTAACCCAGACAAAGGGCAGATGTACTTTATGGAGCGAGGAGAGACTGTACATTGATGTGTTCTGATTTGAAAGTACAATGATATCATATCACTCTGAATGGGAGCATTTTTCAATTGAGACAAGAGTAATGGGTTTTGAATTTAAATGAACAAAGAGTGATTTGTGAGTTTTGAATTCGTTTGTTTTGGAATAACAAGATATTGTTTATTTGGGAAGATATGAGGAAATGTGAAAAATTCTCATTCAATTCATCAAAATAAGAGCTCAAGGGTACTGTAGGTTCTAGATTATTTTTCTAGAAACACAACGAACGACCCACATTATTATTGCTTCTGAAGTCTTCAGCCGATTATCAGAACTGGATTCTCAAAAATTGTAAGAATTCTGGTGAAATTGGTAGTTGGCCTTTCTACTAAAATTCAAGACAATCTTCGGCAGAAGATCTGATGACTTGGTTTCTTTGATTCTGAATTAAATTTTGAAAAAGATAAAGTAGCACTGAAATCAAATGCTCAAAAACTCTTAGAACTCTCTGAATATATAACCTACCGTAATCCTAAAGAGGCGTCAAAAACGAAAACAAGGACAAACGCAAGTGAGTTTTGTGCACATACAAATAGACACACACAATGCTCATCACCGTCGTCGTCTTCAACAAAAGAATTCAAAATGTGGGCGTGACTATCTCTTCTCATGAAGAAGACGTCTTCAAAACGCAATTAAGGGCATACGGTAAACGGCGTCAGCGTGTGCGCGCAAATCAGATTGCGTGAAGCTCTTGTTTGATGCGACCAACACACTAAATTGCCGTTGTCGTCTTCTTCTACTGAATAGCACCTCAAATTGTGCCGCTCATCTGAAGACTCTTGTCACGATTTATTATTAAAACTTCAGTTTGTCGCAATCTTTCTGCATATGAAATTCCACATATGGGAAAAACCGATAATAACTTCATTAATCGAGATTCTGAGATAAAACATCCTTAAGTTTTACAAAGAGTGTATTTAAGGGAAATAAAATAAAAAGAAAAATGGTAAAATTTAAAAACAAAGAAGATCATGATTTACGTAAGCATATAATGAGATTAGTTTTTAACAATGAGAATTAAGCGTAGTCTACGCTGATCATCCTTCCTTCAACAGTGGTTCCATATAACGCGGCACGAGCGCGTTCAGCATCCTGGAAAGATGCAAAACGAATACGAGCAGCTCCAGGAGCCATCATATCCACAGTATCAACTTCTCCAAAGTTACGAACGCGGTCACGAACAATTTGCCATGTGTAGTCGGTGGGAAGCTGGAAAAGTGAAAAATTGTATGAAGTGAGCGCGTAAATCTTTATCACGTACGTTGCGGATTGTTATGACTCGGGTGGGCTGGGCTCCAGCCGCGACAATCCCTCCGGCTCCACTACCTCCAAAAACGTCGGAAGAGTATGAAGTGCCACTTGCGCTGTTGTTTCCGAATGGAGCATTGGTCATGACATTTCTAGCAAAATTCGATTGATCCACAACTCCCTGTGGGAAACCAGCAACACCGCCGACTTGTGGTCCTCCGGAAATGAATGGAGCAGCTTGAACATTGAACTGAAAGTGTTTAATGATTACAGGATACCATTTTAATTCGAACAACTATTATCTGGAAGGTGAAACTTTTTAAAAAACATACCTGTGGTGGAACATCACCCGGAAACATCCCATGAACATTGGCAAGCGGAGCTCCATCTGCTCCGAGTCCCATGCCAATTGACTCAAGTCCGCGTGGAAGTCCACCTTCTTTGTGCTCCGGCTCTTTCTCAAAACGGTCCATTTTCACGACGAGATTTCTGTCAAAAAGGCGTTGTCCATTGAACATTGAGATAGCCTGAACAGCTTCTATCGGATGTGTGTATTGGATGACGCAGACACCCTGAAATTGTGATACTAATGCAAAATCTACAGTTTCTAGTTACCTTGGTTTTTCCTTCTCTATCAATACGAAAGTCCATCCAGTTGATTTTTCCAGCCATTCCAAATACTTCGTAAAGCTTGTCGGTACCAACATTGAAGGCTAACTGTAAACCTCAATCATTCTAGCTGTTTCAGTTCAGTAACTATTTTTGTGGTAGTTAGATTGTTAGAAAACACTGGTATATAGCTGCTTTGAGATACAGTTGGAACAAAGTTGAACAGAAAGATAGAATCGAACTTCGAAAACCTATGACTGTTCTTCTGATAACGAAGGTAATAAAACTGCTAATGAATGATATTGGTCGATGATGAAGGAATATTTTTCAAAAAAAACAAAACTGCGGTGAAATATCGGCCAGCCCCTCCAAGATGAAAAATGTGAAACCTACATTGGCGATGAAGATTCGTTCGCATAGAGGTGGTTCAATATTGTGTTGGCGGAGGAACTCCATATTGAGTCCGAATAAATCGAAAGTTCCGGTTCGTGCAGGACGATCGAGATCTTTACTTTGTGGAGCTCGAGCTCCTCCCGAGGCTCCACCTCCCGTGCGAGATAAATAATCAATTCCTGTTTCAGTTTTGATGGTACGGAAGAAAGCGGTCGGATCCTACAGAAATTTTAAAGATAAATGGGAGAAACATGAAGAAAAAATCATAGTAGAATTACGGACCCGAATTTCTTTAGCGATGATGCTTCGTCCTTTCCAGTCGAACTTTTGAAGATTAGCGACACATTTCTCCGCACCTTCACGAGTTTCGAATTCAACCACGGCGTTTCCCTTCGGTTTTCCATTACCGTCTTCGAGTAACTCGCAGAAAACTACTTCGCCTCCCTTTTCGCGAACGAGACTCTTTAGATCAACCCAGCGTGCCTCATAGGCAATGTTGGTGATGTAAACCATACGATTGTTCGAAGACGCATTTCCATTATTGTTATTCCCGGCAGCGGCGCCAATACGACCTTAACAAATAGAACATGAGGAAGAGAACCACTAATAGAGGATAGACTCGGAAAAGAAGGTTTTCTCAAAACAGTACTTCTTCTTGGACTCCTCGATCGGCTGCGACGCTCCCGCTTCATATCACGTTGTCCATCACGACGATTTCTGTTCATGACGCCTGACGAAAAATGAAAAGCTTGATGAATTATTCTATACAACAAGATAGACATATTTAAGATCGATGTAGAAGAATGAAGCACAATATATTGTATTGCAATATAATAAATTCTCCGATTTACTCTTACTGTTTTTGAAGATTTAAAAAGAAAAATGGATGGATTTCGGAAGTCTCTGAATTGAATATTCGAAAGAAAATGAGCTCGAAATCAAATAACATTCCTAATTTTTTCCTAAAATTGGTATTGATTTGCAGAAGAGAGTCCACAAACTGACACGTTGCCGAACCAAACGAAGAGTTCGTTGAATAAAACAGTTGACGACCAAAACAAACTGAAGCTGATAACGACAAGTATCCAAAAAAAAACAAAAAATCAGGACAATAAAACATACCTTTCAGGAAAATAAAAAACAGGAAAAACTCAGAATTCGAATAAGGAGCGACGGCGGCAACCCACGCTACGTAATTGTGCGTAATGGTGAACCACACCAAAAACACCAGATCTGACGACAAGAAGCGCCGCGAAAGTGAAAGCGACTGTCTGACTGATAAGCCTGTATTCAGGATTTCATGTACAATGCGTGTCTGGGTGAAGAATCACCTTCCGTTTAAACAATTACAGTTTTGATTTTTCCAACCCCCAATAGGTTCTTCTCCGGAAAGCTTGGTACCCTCCCTATCTTCTTCAGATTTTATCTTTGAAAACCTTCGGTTGCAGATTAGAGTATCAGATTTCTGAAGAAAAGATGCAATAATCTTGTTTCTTGCCAGAAAACTCGCTTTGTCATGTTTTGGAGAATTGAGATCAACGAGGCGATGTTGGTTCCACGATATATTAAACAAGGCGCTTGCTTGGTCGTTTTGAATCTGTTTCATTTTTGCAATACGTTCCTAAAAGCTTTTTGAAGGAGTTTTAAATAGTTTGTAGAAAAATTTAGTTCGCATCAAAAGTTGTTAGCATTCTCGATGACTCAGACTTGGGACTGTTCTAATCATAAATACATCTTATCATTTCATGACGTTTCCTTGCTCGTCCTTCTCTCGCCTGTTCTTTTTCAATAATTTTTGTTTCATTCTTCTCCCTATTTCTCTCCCCTTTACCATAAAAATAGTACAACGTACAATCACTCCCTCATAAAACGACGTTGACGCCTTCCCTATTGTCAAACATTAATCGCATGGAACTAGTTCGCAATTCTTCACTTTTTTCCAATATTCCTCACTAAAAGTTCTTGTTGATCTGCCATGGTCTCAGTCACACTTTGATGGAATACGACTGAAACAAGTGTCATTCAATTTCATTCAAAATGCAAAGATTTCTGTGACAAGAAATACATTTCAATTTACTACCTTCACTGGAGAAGAACAAGAATCATTTGTTGAATTTCTAGTTTTAAGAGTTTGGAATTTTATCGATTGAAAATTTACCATAAACTAAAGTTCATCGTGACTTCTCCTAATAAATGAAACACAAAATAGTATTTACCGTATGATGTTTGAGTCTCTCATCTTTGAACGTAACGAAATAGTATGTTTGACTAGAGTTATAGTTTCTGTTCGGTCAATTGTTTGTCCAACTTTTTTCCTCAAACCTAGAGTTGATGATGTTAGGCATTCCAAAATAACCCATACTTTATTCTTCTTCCACAAACATCAAGTTTGTGGAAGAAGTTATGTGATATGATATTCTTCTTCAACCTGTACAAAATTAATATTAATCGCATTTGCGAATTTGAAGATGGTTTTTTCCATGCACGAAAAGCGTTGGTACAGTAATATTAGTAGCTTTCAAATCTTAATTAAAAATATTTATAAATACGAAAAATCAACAGAAATGATGTGTAGTTTGTTCAAATATCTCTCGTTCTCGTCGTAGACAATTCGTATTTTCCGAAATGCCCTCTCTGCGCACATTCTTTCGCACGTTTCTACGCAACTGACACGCTAGTGCTTATCAGAGACTTCCTAGGCAGGTTTATAGGTTCGATACATAGTCAACATGTGTGAGTGACATCGTGACTCATTTTATTTCATGTCTTCAAGCAAACATTTTCATTTCGCCTTTTCTCATCTTTTTCTGCGCCGTATTCTTCGCTTCCAAATTAGTTTCCCGTCGAATGCTTCTCCCTTTTTTGTCTTTGTAGAAAAGGAAAATGTAACTGCGGTTTCTATGGTCAAATTTTGTGGCTCCATTCCTTTGTGTATGTTTGTCAATGGTAACAAAGTTCTCGTTTCCCGCGCTCTCAATGTTTTCCTTCCGTCGCCCAGCGAAGCTTAAAGGCCTCTCTTGAGCAAAAGGAGCACACGCCGCCTCACTCTTCGCAATTTTGGAAATTGCATGAGCCTCTTCTTTCCTTCCTTCCTTTCCCGCCACGCCCTCTCCTCCCCGTTTTCCATTTCATCGAACTGACTGACGGACGGGTGGCAAAATATTCTCCATTGTTTGCCCCCGTTTCCGACGAAGAACCCATGCGGCTTAAGCTCTCTCTCTCTCATCCGCACATTTTATCTCGTTCAATACAATTCAATTAGGTCACTCGCACTAGTTTGCTCTTTTACTCTTTTCTCTCACGTTTCTGCACCGATTTTTTTTGAAGGAAATTCTTTCTTCAGTGATAATATTTAACTAATCCTAATTTTTCGAGTTTAAACGAAACTCATATTCAGTCAAGCTCTTTAATATCATACACTAATCTTTTCTTTTCTATCAATACAAATTTTCATCGTTTTTTCACTTGATTTGAGCCAATGATGAGACAAGTGAAACACATCAAAATTACACATTTGATGTCCAATGCACATGTTTCAAATTTGCCAAGAAACTCTTTGCCTTCTCCTTTCCTCCTCATTCTTCATTCCTGCACATAGAATAGAGAATCATGGATGTTGTTTGTTCATTAGCCGTAATATGAGTTCGAGCAGCGAAAAAATTATTCTTCTTTTTTGTCTCATTTTCAGAGTTGAATATTTCTCTCGATAAATATACGAAACCCATCTGAAATTACCGATTCGTGGTTCACACCTGATGATGAAAACATTATTTTATCCCATTATTTTCTCCCCTTTTACAAATGTAGATTTTCTTTTCGTATAGTTGTTATTCTGTGCACCAGAATTCCAATATCTCGTATTCAGCTGCAGGTCTTATGATAATCTATCCTGGTTGACTGGGAGAATGACGTTTTGTTGCCAGCAAGCCCATTTCCTCTTGTTACTCTTTCATCCATCTCTGTCTCCTCTCCTCGCTACTTCTTATTTCATTTTTCCTTACTATTAATCCACTCAACTAATATGTTCATTTGAAGACAGATAGCCATGGGTATAGGAGCAGACGAGAAGAAGCCTTTACTGGTTCAGTTGAGCGGACAGTACTATGATATTGCTGATTTTGCATCAAAACATCCTGGAGGTGCCAAGGTGAGTGAAATAATCACCCCCTACTAATCGAAAATTTTCTGACGACCTAAAATGCATTCCGAACAACTTTAGCTCCCTGCAGGTACTCAACCGTCTAGCTGGAGAAGAAATTGGAGAGTATATTCGAGGCGAAAAACGTATAATGGGAGTACGACATGAACATTCTGAAGCTGCGTATAACATGCTCGAGAGATACAATGTCACCACAATTCAAAAAGTAATTGATTTTTACAACGAGCAAAGTGTTAAAATAATTTTAGGGAGACCCTCTGATTGAGTCTAAAACAGGAATGCTTTTTAAAGTTGGATCACTTGGTAGCGAATATTGGCATTGGATTCATCAGCCATATGATGGAACACTAAGGTTCGAATTTCTTCTGCAGAACAAAGTCTTGACATCCGCTGTTTCAGGCTGTTCGACTCGGATCTATTAGAAAGTATGACACGAACAGCTTGGTGGGTTGTCCCATCAGTGTGGCTGCCAATCGTTGCTCTTTTCTCGGTCATTTCTGTTTCCTCCTTTTCTTCTTCAACGGGTAAGATATTTTTGAATTCGGACATTGTTTCTCAATTCATACTTTTCAGATGTCTATAATTCTATCCTCCTATGGTCTGCTTGGTTTGTAATTGGAGTCCTGACTTGGACACTAACTGAATATAGTCTTCATCGATGGGTGTTCCACTGGAAACCGTCGCCAGAATCACCAAATCAGATCCTGCTTCATTTTCTTGCTCACGGACTTCACCATAAAACACCAATGGACGGAGATCGTTTAGTTTTTCCACCAGTACCTGCAGCTATGATCGTCGGAATTTTTTATCTGATTTATTCGAACACATTTCAATGGTTGGTTTCTAATTATACTTTCAAAATTGCATAGTTTTCTTCAGGCCCGTGTTTTGCGCATTTGGTGCTGGTAAACTATTTGGATACGTTATGTATGACATGGTCCATTACTACTTGCATCACGGAAGTCCCCGCCCACGCAGTAATCTACATTTCAGAAAAGTATATCATCATAATCACCATTTCAAGAACTTCGACGTTGGTACGTTTATAGAAAAGTTTTGCTGCAGGATTTTGGCTAAAATAAGGATTATAGGATTTTCCATTTGTTTTTTATCTGTTGGAAACACCTCCATGTTCGATATATAGTTTTTAGAAACAAGATAAACTTGAAAACCCTGCAATTTCAAAAAGAAAGTTTCGTTTTCTCAATAGAGCGCGTTTGCATTTCCTTCTTCCCGCGCCGTTTTTTTTTGATAATTTCCTATTTTCGGCCTACTTTTATATTTCAGGTTTCGGAATTTCCACTTCACTCTGGGATTATGTATTCCACACACTCGGAATGGGTCCATTATAATAATAAATTAAAATCTTCTAGGATAAATGCAGTATTTATTGATTAATGCATTGAAACACCTCTCCCCGCCATTTCTCTAAACCTCTCGAACATGTTCACTTGATTAAAATCTCTCATTACCAACGCTGTACATACTTATTTATCGATTTTTATGCTCTCCCCCTATACTCGTTCCTTAGTTTTGATAATCAACTCGTGCCTATTATCCTCTTCTTGTACCGGTTTCTTTCGAACGTTTTGTGATCCTTTTGTTACGTTAGTTCTCTGTTATGTTCTATTTTTGAAATGTTTTAAAGCATATAAACGTTACCTTGTTTCTGAAGCCTTTTTGAATATAGTTTTCCGTATTTATCCGTTTTCTCATATTTCTCATCTTTCACGTAACAAAAATGCTTAGAACAACAGTTGTTTTTAGAACAAAGTCTTCTTCGAACGGATAATGTTCTTGAGATACTACTTGGACGAGAATCAACAAAGAATCTACACTTTGAAGGTAGGGAGTTCATACCACGCATCTCAAACAAAGTTTCAACCGTTTGTTCTCAGAGAACCTCTCCAGCGGGTCTTCAAACTTTGACTGCTCATCCAGCTCGTTTCTCGCCAGAAGACAAGAACTCGAAGTACCGCGTCATCATCAAGAAGCGCTTCGGTCTTTTGCCAACTCAAAAGGCTAAGACCGTTTGTTAAAATGTTGGTATGGGAATGGCGCCGTATGCTGCGTCAAAAACTACGCTCTTTCACACCTAACAAGCCTATCAATTATCAACAGGTTGGGTTTTAAACAACCTTGAGTTTCAAAATTATCTTGTTTTTAGATATCTCGTCGCCGTATCATCGTCTCATTCGTTCTTTTCTTTGTCGGTTGGAAAGCATTCGGCTATACTCTCAACGATATGTTCCTGTGGACTGTCGATGAACAAACTATGCAAGGTCGATTCTTAACACCACAAGAAGGGAAAGAACGAAGGTATCCGCTATTAAATTTCAGCAAAAAATGAAATGCACAGTTTTACAGAGAAGCGATGGAACGACAACGAGATCCCAAGTTACGCATTACCACTCCCCCTATTGTTTCGAAATACGATCTTGATGATTAGCTTTTGTCTTCTCTCATTTTTTCCTTTTCTTCAAACCTTCTCTTTGTTTTGTATTATCACTGTTGTTTTTTCTTCCGTTGTTGAAACTTGAATAAAGTTTAGAAAGTATCATTAAATTTGCTCGGAGGATCGAATTTCCCAGTTAATGTCCTCGTTAAAGTATTTGAAGTTCGATTATTGGAACTTTCACACTAGACAGTTTCAGGGTGAATGCGTTTTACTGACTATTCGTTCGAGTTCAACGACGAAGCTGTTCACTTCTCCGTTACTTCACATTCAGATAAGGATCTAGTGGTATTTTGACTGAAAACCGTGGTATAAGTTAACTTGAACATTGCTTAGCATTTCAACACAACTGGACGAATCGGACAAGTCATTGAAGTTATTCAACCACCGGAGTTACTCTCCAGCCAGCTCTCGGAGCAACAAAGAGTAGAA
This sequence comes from Caenorhabditis latens, assembly GCA_002259235.3. NCBI lineage: Eukaryota > Metazoa > Nematoda > Chromadorea > Rhabditida > Rhabditidae > Caenorhabditis > Caenorhabditis latens. The sequence goes on along the minus strand of CM056092.1, from coordinate 10,837,882 downwards.
TACGAGTTGAAAAGCTTACTTGGAAATCCAGAATTAGTAAGCAAAAATTGATAAATTAACCGCAATCGCTGTTTTAGCCAGGCGTTGAACTATTCATTCGACGATTTGTTATTCACTTTGCGGGGAAGAAACAAAGAAGAAACGCGCTTTTTGTCTTCGGTATGAGAGAAAAGTATAATTTAATCCATTATTTTGTTGTAGGTATTGACTTAGATGGTATCTCGAACGAATGCATTGCGGCCGCTCTGCGAGCCCTCGAAGAGAGTCATTAGGTTTGTGCTCTGATGAAGTTCGTAGAAGCAATTCCCATGTTTCAGTAGTTCACTCAATTCATCTAATATAACCTCATCTGAAGAAACAAAAAAGAAAAAATCAACAGTGTTCCTACCATCGTCTTCATTCACCAATCATATCAAGTCAACCGAACGCTCGTTATCCGATCAAAAAGCATCAAGAGATGGTGGTCTCAAAGAATTATATTCATGGCAGACACAAACTCGGAGCAGTTCAGAAGTTTTCGAGCTTCTCGATGGACCCCCTTATGCAAATGGTGAAGCACATACCGGTCATGCCATCAACAAAATCCTAAAAGATTTCGTAGTGAAAAGCAGAATTGGACTAGGGTATAAGTGAGTGCCGCTTTAAGAAAGAAAAGGTTTTCAGTTTTGTATTATAGAGTTCATTTTCGTCCGGGCTGGGACTGCCATGGTCTTCCTATTGAACTAAAAATCGGGAAACAGCAAGGAAACCTACAGCAACGATCTCCTCTGGAGATTCGAGCTGCTGCCAGAATAGTTGCTGATGAAGCGATCGGAAAACAAATGAATGCGTTTCGTAGATGGGGCGTGACAGCTGATTGGGAAAATCCCTACATTACCAAAAGCTCTAAATATGTGGCTGCTCAGTTAGACATTTTCGCGAAACTCGTTGAGCAGAAACTTGTCTACAGATCTTTCAAACCGGTATACTGGTAAATAACGAGATAATAAAAAGTTAAAACGTTATTTACGATTTTAGGTCACCAAGTTCAAATACAGCACTTGCCGAATCAGAGTTGGAATATAACGAAAAGCATCAAAGTACCAGTGTCTACTTTCGGTTCAAGCTCATCAATTTCTCGTCTTCTGACGTTGAATGGACCATCGGTGTTCCTTCAAAACTGACACAGTTCTTCGCACTCACATGGACAACAACTCCATGGACTCTTCCTCTGAACAATGCGATTTGTGTCTCCCCTACTATCAAATATTCTGTAATTCAACTGGAAGATGATATAAAGTAAGAACTTCTTTTTTATCATGAAACGTTTTTTTTTCAGCATGCCGACTTCTTCATTTTACCTTATTGCCTCTAATTTGATTGCTGAATTTGAGAAATCAAGTGAAAGAAAATGCAAAGTAGTAGGAACAATAAATCCAGAAAATTTGATAGGAAAACGGTATAGGAGTTGCTGGTAAGTCGATCTATACTGTTTAAAGGTATACATAAGATATTCCAGGCATAATGAGTTGGCACTTCCTATCTACGAAGGGCCACATGTCATGGATAACGTTGGAACGGGCATCGTACATACCGCATTTGCCCACGGTTTCCAGGATTATGATGTCGGTTTACATTCAATATCATTATCTGAAATATATAATTTAGGTAGCTTTATCAAAAAAAGAACGTGTTCAAAGTTTCGTTGATGCTCGAGGCTGCTATACTAGACATCTTGGTCACGATCTTGACGGGAAACCGGTACTAGGAGAAGGCCAAAAAGAAACGTTGCGAATTCTCAAGAACGATATTGTTCACACAGCCAAACACATTCATTCTTATCCTTACGACTGGAGATCCAAGAAACCAGTAATAATTAGAAGCAGTGAGCAATGGTTCATTGATGTAGAAGAAATTGGAAAACGCGCTTCCAAGATGATCGATAAAATCAAAGTTTCTGCAGGCGACTCGGACCTTCGTGGATCACTGAAACAACTCATTTCAACTAGAAAGAGTTGGTGTATTTCGAGACAACGAGTATGGGGAACACCGATTCCCGCCTTGGTTGATCCAAACGGAGGCTCGTATACCTCAAGGAAACTGATTGAATGGGTGGCAAATTTGACAAGAGAACGAGGTAACACGGATGTATGGTGGGAAATTGATGTGAATGATATCCTCGTCAACAAAGAGGTTCGAGATTCATTGGATATTCCACCTGATGTTATTCCTCAATTGTCCAAGAATACGGACATTATGGATGTTTGGCTGGATTCAGGTCTTGCTTGGCATGCTGCTAAAGAAAACGAATCCGAGAGGGAACATTTAACTGACGTAGTATTAGAAGGTGTCGATCAATTTCGTGGATGGTTCCAATCTCTTCTGCTCACTTCGGTTGCCGTACAAAATAAACTTCCGTACAAACGAATTATTGTTCATGGATTTTGTATCGATGAGAAAAATAATAAAATGTCAAAATCAATTGGAAATGTTGTAGATCCAACAATGGTGAGTCGTCAATATTCATTTCACACCACGGGCTTCTTAATATTTTTTACAGCTCACTGATGGTTCTCTGAAGCAGAAAGCGATTGGAGCAGATGGTCTTCGATTCTGGGTCGCTCTCTCCGGATCTGAAAACGCCGGCGAATCGAAAATTGGTCCCTCTATAATAGAAGATGTTGACAAGAAAATCACTGCGTTACGTAATGGATTCCGTTTCATGATTGGTGGTTGTCGAGGATTTCATGGGAATCAAGTTGAATCTCAATTGAAACCTCTCGATCTTGATATGCTCGAAAAGTGTGGTAATTTTGTGAGAAAGTCTATCGTAAACTATGAAGATTTCAAGTTTCGAACTGTCGCCAATGACTTGACACAGTTCATGCAAAGAAACTTCAGCGCGAACTACGTGGTGATTTTTGTGAATGATAAGAACTTTTCTAAACTAAACATTTTCAGAAATATGTACGAGATAGACTCTATTGTGACAAGTTAGGAAGCGATTCTCATCTTTCGGCACAATTTACTCTTCATCGGTTCGATCAATTCATTTTTGCTTTAATGTTTTAATGTTTTGCAGACTGGCTCACAACTTATCTCATACAATTTCTCCAATTCTCCCTCATCTATCTGCGGAAGTTCTTCAGCACCTTCCTGGCTGCCATGAAAAGCGTATTCTTCGCCAGAAATTAGAAAATCTTCATTCAGGAGTGCTCAGCCCTGATCCGAAACTCTCAACACTAATGAAGATTATTTTCGAAGTCCGTGGTCTTCTTGAAGCTTCTGCAGGTCCCTCAGTTGATACTTCCAAGAAGGTAAACGAAATAGTCTGGGCTGCTTTTCAAATTGTATTTCCAGGGTTTGGCGTTGTACACATCTCCAGAGTACTCGACAATATTGAGGGATTATTTTTCGGAACTCCCTGAACTTCTCAATGTCTCCGAAGTCATACTGGAGGAAGTTCCAACAACACTCTCTGTGAAGCTGCTCGATAGTTCATTGCGATATTGCGAACGATGTCGAAAGCATACAAGAAATTCCGACGACGCTTTGTGCGGAAGATGTACGAAGGCGACACTTGCTTAGGAAAATTAATATCTGTTTCATACTTAATAGATATAGTTCAAGTTGTTTCTAACCATTAAAGTAACGAATGTTTGTTGATTGTTGATAAATCTTTCTTGTTAAATTTTCATCCAGAATTCATCGTTCTTATCAGCAAAGTATACCATTTAAGTAATTAAGCAATCTGCCCAACATGATGTTGCACGTCTTGCAGAGTAGAAAAAGCGAAGATTCCTTTAATTTCGATCGGAATTATTTGTTATCAAAAGTTTGCAAGAAAATAGTTATAATTTCCGAATTTCTGCTGAAACGCTAACGTTTTCTAAATATTGTCGGACATCAACACGCATCATTACATTACAGTACTTTTATTGATTGTTATGTTGAAAGCACAAGTAAACAAAAATTATTACTTTCTCGCTGGTCTTTTACTACGAGCCGACAGTGCAGACGGTTCAGCAGACGGGCCACTCGATTTTTTTGCTGGACTGCTTTGACTTTGACTACATTGACTTTTTGGTTCGTAAGCGGCGAGATCCTCATCTGGGCAGAGACGTTTCAGAATGGCAGGGAACGAAGGACGATCATCAGGGTTCTAAAATATAGAATTTTTTAGTTTTGAATGTCAGCTATTATTGTTACCTTTGCAAAACAATCCTCCATGATCTTCACGACAGTCACTGGTGTTCCTTCCGGTGGGTTCATCGGAAGAGCATCTCCTCTGATAAGATCCTTGGCTTGTTGATTAGTCAGACCTGGATATGGATCTGATTGGCAACGAGTAAATATCTCCCAAAGGGTGACTGCATACGCCCACACATCGGTTTTAGTGGAAAACACCCCCTCCTCAAGAGTCTCCGGGGCAAGCCAACGAATCGGAACCTTCATTTGTTTCACTTTGATCTCTGTTTTTCCAGAGGACGACAGTCCGAAATCAGAAATTTTGACTTCAACTGATGAGCCAAGGAGCAGATTACGAGCAGCCAAGTCTCGATGAATCACAAGTTTCGATGACAAATAGGCCATTCCACGTGCCGCGTCGGCAGTGAACTGCATCAGCTGATCCATTGGACACTGGTATTTTGCCACGTAGGACTTGAGACATCCGTTGGCGGCGAGTTCCAGAACAATCATAAGAGGCTCTTCGGATGGAGCCACACCGAATACAGTGACGATGTTCGGATGGACCAGTTGACGCATTAGTTTGGCCTCCTGGAAAGAAGAGCATTCTGACTGAACCCAAGCTGATATCCTGGATCCCAACCCTCCCTACCGTAACCCTTACCATAACAAACTCCTCCGTCATCGCTTTCGTCGCATTTCCTTTCATTTTCTTCACCGCCACGTATAATTTTGATCTACCCTTCTCCGAGAGCCCTTCCTGCCTTCCTGTTGTTGGCAAACCTGGTGCTGATTTCTCTTCAACTTTTTTCACTTTTTCATCCTCATGACGCTTCAAAGACCCCTTCCACACTTCTCCGAATGCTCCCTCTGAATGAGTTTTGTATTATAGATGCAATCGTGTTGTAATTGCGCTCTATTGAGATCGCTGCAATAGAGCACACTAACCTCCAAGTTTACAAATCAATGAAATATCACTATGAGGGATATAATAGTCTGGACGAGGCACCGCTCGAACTAGAATTGCCCCGGACAACGATATTTTCTCTGTGACCAAAGCATTCAGAAGCTCTACAACTTCAAAGAAACGACGAGTTTTGATGAGATTCTTCAACGTCCACTGCCCATTTTCGAAAACCAGCGGAAAATGTCGAACTTCTTTTTGACATTTCACAGAGATACACACAATCGGTTTGCCCTTTTCAGTTGTTTTACGAACACAAAAATCGCCTTCATCTTCTAAAAGTGTGCTGATCTCGCCACGTGGCATCACACCGTGATACCAGCGGTGCTCAATGAGACATCGGCAGATATTCTGAAAAAGGGGAGCAATATATACACTTTTCCTTTCCTTGAGAAACCCTACCGCAAATGCTTCAGTTTCCTCTGGATTCGATTCATTTTTTTGACGACGAGAGAATAATGTCTTCTGATTACCGCCGCCGACTGTCTTCTCCTCATCATTCTTCTTCTTTTTTGTTCTTTTACTTCTTTGAGAACGGTTGCCTAAGGATACTGGTCTTCGTATACTTTTAACTCTTGAATACTCACTGTTCATTTTGTATGCTGGCTTGAACTGTTCAAACGGCTACTTTTGTTGGGAATAATGACACCGAAGCCGCAATCTGACTTTTTTGGCCGACACGTTCTAGTTTTTTCTGATACTCTTTTTTCTTTTTGATCTTATCGTTGATTTTTTTGGGGGAGGAATGAGTTTTTATTATTACAAAATTAGACATGAATCAAACTAGAATAACATGGAAATGAATGGCAGGAATAGCGAAAAAAATGGCTACGTCTAACAGGGAACAAATGTATATTGATTAAAAATCTCAAATTAGCAGACGTGTGAATGGGAGAACCGGGTCAACCGGGATCACTTTGGGACATGTTTTAGGACAAAAAGTTACAATTATGGAACAAGAAAAAGCGAGTAATTCTATGAAGGGCTGACAAATAAAAAGCTCACGAACCAAGGATGGACTGGAAGAAACATATGGCATGATGACAGGATGACAAGATATAGTTACAGAAAAAAAATTAGAATGGGTTAGTAAAAAAATTAGAATGGGTTAGTTTTTCTTTGAACTTTTCGAGCTTCTCATATGTTCAATTGCTCGGATACTGTCTTCCTTCGCCTTGATGAGTTGTTGGACGCGTTCACGGTGCTTCTTCTCGAGATTGTATTGATCAGCCTTGAGATTGCTAATCTGAAAACATAAAGGATAAGTGACGTTCGTATTTACTTTTTTTTCATATTTGAAAACAACAAACCTGCTTATCTTTGTCGAAAAGCAGCTGATCTTTCTCACTAATTGCAGCCTTGAGACGACGAATTTCGTCTTCCATTCTATGCTGCTTCTCCATGTTCTCCCCGTGATCACGTTCTCCAAATGGTGGGAATCCGTGGCCGTTCTCATTATTAATGGTTAATGGTGGGACACCAGAAGACGAGGAAGAGGTCCCGTTGTTATTAGACTCCTCGTGACGACGTTTATGACCGGAACGATGCTCGCGGTGCTCCCGATGACGTTTATCGTCGCGGCGTTGGTCTTTGTCCTTATGATGACGAGAGGAGCGGTGACGCTCTTTTTCGCGTTCCTTTTCAGCTTTCTGCTCTGCGGAAGAACCATCTCCATTCTTTTCAGGCTTCTCTGGAGGAATCGGGATACCGGCGACTGAGGTTTGATCAGTATGACGAGCTTGGAGAATACACAACCGACAGAGAAGTGGAGCACCTTCATACTGAAATAAAATAATTTATAAAAATGAAGTATTTTCGCGAAGAATTTACCTTTTCACTCTCTTTTTTGGCAAAACCGCATTGTAATTTACAACTTTGACAACTGAATGGAGTTCCGTATTTTCTCTCGGCATGTGAACACCAAACACACTTCTGGTCGTGAAATGCCAAGGGCTAGAGACAACAAAAAATTAAACAACAGGGATATTAGGACAGTTACAAAAGAATATATTATCCGAGTAAACCTCATCAGACGCGAGGGAACGAAACAAAAGAGGAAACGCTGAAAACTGCGAAGAAAAATTGAACATTCTATGTTTGTTTCGTCTCAGTTTTCAGAAATACAGAAAAAGTGGTACGTGAAAGCAGCATTTAAAACTCCAATGAACTAATTTGCCTTCACTTTATCTTGACGGCCCTTTTCCAATTGAAGAGCGATTTGTTGTGCGCGAAGAGTCAATCGTTTCGTGTTCTCCATTACTTGCTCGTGAATACTGACCGATTTCACACCCATGACGGCCACGGCCTCCCACAGATCGCTCAGCGATTTCAATTCAGGAAACGGCGGCGATGAAATCAGGAAACGCGGGTGTATGTACGTTACGCCGCGAGTCCGCCGCCGATTCCAAATAGTTTCGCCGCCGTTTCCTGAATTGGAATCGCTGAGGAGGCCCTCTCAAAGTACTGTGCGCAGTGCATTGAGAGGGCCTCCGCTGGAGGCCGTGCGACGGTAGGAAATCCTCCCATTTATTTAGAATTTGTTTAATAGGCGGGCCCGCGGAACGGAAGGAAACCCTCGTTCTCCATAGAGCGTACTTCCACTGAAGATTTTTCTTCGCGCTCCAATTTCGAATTACGAGCATTTGTGAGATATTTCGGCTCCTAATATCTTGTTACCATGACAACTACTGCCACAAATATGCAAAAGACGGATCGAAAATCGATTTATCCATCGCTGATCAATGCAATGAC